>CM062804.1:1047177162-1047882590 GCA_031772625.1 Pinus tabuliformis
TACTTGCAGAAATTACGCAAATAAAGAACAAAGAAGTAAAGTAATGTAATGCACTATATTCTATAAGAGATGAATTCCGTTCAACATTATAATGTCTATACCGGCACAACCATATTGAAAATATTAATGTGGTTGATATATGCCGAAAGCTTAAATTAAATTATTAGTAAACAATTATTAAAAAAATATTAGTAAATAGTTAAAGAAATATTAGTAAATTATTATTATTATTATTAACAAAAATAAATATAAAATATAAAATAAAATAAAATATTTATATTTTTCAATAAATAATATTAGAAAGAAATCATCTTTTATTTATTATAAAAAATGAAATAATTAATTATTATTATTATTAAAAAAATGAATTAATTTATATTAGTAATCATTTTTTATTGATTTTTAATTAAATATATTTATGTTATTAATATATTCAAGTCATGCTTGGTCTTACAATTCACTCTCATTGACTATTGTTGAAGAACATAAAAAAAAGACACTATATTGTTAAACCCTAAGTATTAAACACTCTATATTGTAAGTCTAATATTAGAAACCCTAATATTGAAACCTTTATTATATACCGTATATTATGGAACCTAATATTAATCTTGAGCTTATTAACACTAACATTAAAAACCCCATATTAAATTGTGAATGTTGAATTGTTGGAAATAACTGTATTTTAAACTTAATGTTAAACTAGGTTGAATTAGAAAACATGTCAACATATAATCATGTTAATGCATAGTTAGATGCATATAGAAAACATGAAAAACATCTAATTATATCAATACATAGTTACACACATACATGTAGCTATAACATGTCATAGGTATAAAATGTTGTCAACCATCGTCAAGCATGGTAAACTATGGCAAGCCATGGTCCAATGTCGCATTGTGATAAAGATTGTCTCTATATGAAAATTAACCATGGCCAATGATGGTCAACCATGTTTATTTTATCGTTTATAATATTTATCATAGGGGTTATATACCTTGGTTTATATAATAAGAATCTTGGGGTTTAATATTATTCCTAGGCTTAAATGTTATTCCCTTGGGTTTATTAATGTTAGGGTTTATTTACCTATTGTTTAAGATTAATGCTAGGGTTGAATTTTATTCCCTTAGGTTTTTAATATTAACTCCTTAGGTTTATAATATTGGTCATGAGGTTTAAAATATGAATGCTAGGGTTTAGTTTTTTTTAGGGTTTATAATATTTATATGAGGGTTTTTATCCCTTGTGTTTATAATGTTTATCCCTTGGGTTTATAATATTAATCCCTTGGATTTGTGACAACGATTTTCTCTATATGGTGAGTCATGGTCAACATTTGTCAAACACGCATGACCATGGTCAATTATGGTAAACCATGGCTAAAATTCACATTGTTACAAAGATTTTCTTAATATGAAAATCAACCATGCTCAAGCATGGTCTAATGCCACATTATGAGAATTATTGTCCCAATATGAAAATGAGTCATGGTCAACCATAATCAATCACAGACAACCATGATCAACAATGGTGATCACATTGTGCCAAAGATCATCTCATGGTCCTATGTATCATTTTGAAAACCATGGTAAACCATATTCAACCATCATCCAAAATCACATTGTGACAAAGATTGTGTCAATATGAAAATCAACTAGGGTCAACCATCGACAAGAATGGTCCATTGTCTCATTGTTTCAAAGATTTCCTTGGAATGAAAATCATTCATGGTCAACCATGCTTAACCATGGTCGAATGTTACATTGTGATAAATATTGTCTCAAGACAAAAATCAAACATGGTAAACGATGGTCAACCATTTTTATTTTAGTGTTTATAGTATTAATGTTAGGCTTTATATATCTTGGGTTTATTATATTAATCCCTTGGATTTAATATTATTCCCTTGGGTTTTTAGTATTAATCTATTGGGTTTATTATTCCCTTCCATTTATAATATCAATCCCTTGGGTTTATTAATCTAAGGATTCATATTACTAGGATATAATATTATTCATAGGGCTTATAATATTAATCCTAGGGTTTAATATAAATCCATTGGGTTTATAAGAATGGTTAACCATGGCCAACGTCACATTGTGACAAAGATTGCCTCTTGGTCTGACATCACATTGTGACAACCATCGTCATCCATGGTCAGTCATGTACAACCATGGTCCAACATAGATTTGCGGAAACTATTATCACAATATGAAAATCAACCATGGTCCTATGCCACATTGTGACAAATATTGTCTCAATATGAAAATCAATCATTGTCAACTATGGTCCAATGTTGCATTATGACAAATATTATGTCAATATTAAAATCAACCATGGTGAACCATGTTTATTTTAGGGTTTATAATATTTATCTTATTTTTTATATACCTTGGGTTTATGATATTTATCTCTTAGGATTAATATTATTCCCACGTATCTATAATCACTTGGGTTTTTAATATTAATCCCTTGGTTTCATTAGTCCCTTCAGTTTGTAATATCACATGGTCTAATGTTACATTGTGACAATGATTGTATCAATTTGAAAATCACCATGGTCAAGTGTGGTCAACCATGGTCCAACATCGTATTGTAATGAATATTGTCTTAATATGAAAATAAATCATAGTCAACCATAGTCCAACCTCATATTTTCACAGAGATAGTCTCTATATGAAACTAAACCATGGTCAACGATGATCAACCATGTTTATTTTATCATTTTTAACATTTATCATAGGGTTTATATACCTTGTTTTATATAATATTATTCTTATAGTTTATATTCCTAGTGTTTAATATTTAATCTTAGGCTTCAATGTTATTCCTAAGGAAAATTTTAAGAACCCCCCCTAAATTTACATGTATAATAAATGGGCGAATCTCCATGGTATATAGGAAAAATGGAAGGCGATTTTATCAATAATATGATATGTATATATAATTTTTTGCGGAATCTCTCACCAGGCATGGAGAATATTTTACTCAATCATAAAATCTTGTGTTTATTGAATACATAAATGAAATCACTGCATTTCTTTAAAATATCTTTTGAAATCAAAATTACCAAAATTACATATCAATAACCTAGTGGGTGTAGGATAAAATTCACCTGTGCCATTCACAGAAAGCATGATAAAAAACATAACACTATATATAAAACCAAGAAAAATTACCCAAATTACAATCTATTTACTCCAGCATATGTTGGAAAGTTATAGAAGGATGACTAGTGCAATCAATCCATTCCTTTTAGCCCTGGATTTGTTTCAGTTTAGAACAGAAGTATACAAATATACTTTTCCAATGTCTATGCTTTAACCATTCACCTTAAGATGTTTTTATAATATAATTTCCTAAGTCTATTTAATATCTTCATTATCATAAAAACCAACCTATATCCATCTTAACTCCACATCTACCACTCTTAGGGGGATGAAATCTATTTATCCCTCTGAGAACTTGGTAGACCCAGAATTAAGATGGATCTAAAATGATAGAATTTCCCCTTTAAATAGTCTATGCTCACATGAATACCATGGGTCAATACCATGGGTTATCATAAACCTAGAGCTTAAAAATTACTATTAGTAATTTATAAAAATTAATAAAATTAATAGTTGATTTTTATTTTATTTTTTATTTTAACCAAGCTAAAATGTCTAACATACATTAAATTACAACATCCATTTTTACTCTTGATCAGATCAAATATTTTTTCACTATATGCTAGTTTGCATATCACGATATTTGGTACCTCTTGGGGGTTAGTAGATCTAGAGTAAAGATGGATCTATGCTGGTTTAATTCCCCCATTTAAATAGGCTACATTCCAGGTGAATACCATGGGTCAATACCATGTTCCATTTTGGTGAATACCATGGGTCAATACCATGTACCATTTTTATTTTTATTAATACTAATATTAGGGTTAATAATGTTTTTTTTCATGGTATTAATAACAATCTAGTTCATGGTATTTGTCCCATAGTATTTTGCCCATAGATTTCACCTAAATATAATGCATTTTTTGAGTGTTCGTAAATATAAGGTGACTTATGGAGTAAATAGAAAAAAAATGTTTTATTTGTTTACCATACCTCTTGTTTATTTATATTTTTATTAATTTACCATACCTTTTTTACAAATATGGAATTTGGCCCATAGGATTCACTTAAATAAAACCTCTTTCTTGAGCCTTCATAAATAGAATGAGGGTTATGGACTAAATATAAAAAGAGGTTTTATTTATTTACCATGCATCTAGTTTATTTATATTTTCATTTATTTACCATAACCTTTGAGTAAGTATAAAAATATGTTTTATTTATTTACCATAGGACCACTTTACTTATATTTTTATTTTCTTACACCCTTGCATGTATATAAGGTGACTTGTGGAGTAAATATAAAAAATGTTTTATTTATTTACCATATCTCTCATTTATTTATATTTTTATTAGTTTACCATACCTCTTTTATAAATATGGTATTTGGGCCTTTGGCCCATAGGATTCACTTAAATAAAACCTATTCTTGAAAATGGGCAAATGGAAGGTTGTAACTCATAATTTCAAGGGCTAAATTTACCTTTTTTACCCTCTCCCTTAAAATAAGGTGGGCTATTTGAGGTGATTTGTAAAAATGTACTATGATACAAAATATTTGCCCACTAAAAAATTAAAACCCCTTAATTTCATCAAAGGGCGAACATTCGCCCCTAAAATTTTCTATGGTTATTCCCTTGGGTTTCAAATATTATTCCCTTGAGTTTATAATATTGATCTTGAGGTTTAAAATATTAATGTTAGGGTTGAATGTTTATTTTAGAGTTTACAATATTTATCTTAGGGTTTATATCCCTTGGGTTTATAATGTTAATCCATTGTGTTTATAATGTTAATCCCTTCGGTTTGTGACAATAATTTTCTCTTTATGCAAATCAATCATGGTCAACCATGGTCATTCATGGTTAGCATTGATCAAACATGGTTGACCATGCTCAATTATGGTTAACCATGTTTGAACGTCGCAATGTTATAAATGTTGTCTTAATATGAAAATCAACCATATTCAACCATGTTCAACCATTGCCCAATGTCGCATTGTGAGAAAGATTGTCTCAATATGAAAATGAGTTATGGTCAAGCATGGTCACTTTGTACCAAATATTATCTCATAGTCCTACGTCTCATTTTGACAACCATGGTAAACCATTGTCAACAATGATACAACGTCTCATTGCAACAAATATTCTGTCAATATGAAAATCAACCAAGCTTAACCATGGTCATCCATGGTCCAATGTCTCATTGTGACAAAGATTGTCTTGAAATGAAAATCGATCATGGTCAACCATTCTCAAACATTGTCCAACGTCACATTATGATAATGATTGTCTCAATATGAAATTCAACCATGGTAAACAATGATCAACCATTTTTATTTTAGGGTTTATAATACTTATATAAGGCTTTATATAGCATGGATTTATAATAATAATCCTTTGGGTTTAATATTATTCCCTTGGGTTTATAATCCCTTAGGTTTTTAGTATTAACATATTGCTTTAATTATTCCCTTCGATTGGTAATATTGATCCCTTGGGTTTATTAATCTAAGGGTTCATATTACCAGGGTATAATATTATTCATAGGTTTTGTAATATTAATCTTATGCTCTAATATAAATCCATTGGATTTATAATTGTGGTCAACCATGCTCCAACGTCACACTGTGACAAATATTGTCTCTTTGTCCAACATCACATTGTGACAAAGATTGTCTCTTTTTCCAACATCACATTGTGAAAACCATCGTTATTCATGGTCAACGATGGATGACCATGGTCGAATGTAGTATTGTGACAAGATTGTGTCAATATGAAAATCAACCATGGTTAACCATGGTCCAATGTGTCATTGTGACAAAGAATGTCTTGAAATAAAAATCAATCATGATCAGCCATGCTCAACCGTTTTCCAACATCACATTATTATAAAGATTGTCTCAACATGAAAATCAATCATGGTAAATGATGCTCAACCATTTTTATTTTAGGTTTTATAATATTTATCTAAGGCTTTATATAGATTGGATTTATAACACTGAACCCTTGGGTTTATCATCCTTTGGATTTTTAGTATTAATCTCTTGGGTTTATTATTCCTTTTGATTTGTAATATCAATCCCTTGAGTTTATTAATCTAAGGGTTCATATTCCTAGGCTATAATATTATTAATAGCGTTTATAATATTAATCCTTTGGTTTAATACAAATCTCTTGGGATTATAATAATTTCCAACCATTGTCCAACGTCACAATTATGTCTTGGTCCAATGTCACATTGTGATAGTCATCATCGTCTGTAGTCAACCATGGACGACCATGGTCAAATGTAGCAGTGTGATGAAGATTGCAACAATATGAAAATCAACCATGGTCATCCATAGTCAACCATGGTCCTACATCACATTGTGACAAATATTGTCTCAATATGAAAATCAATCATGGTCAACTGTAGTCCAATATCGCATTGTCATAAATATTATTTCTATATGAAAATCAACCATGGTCAACCATGTTTATTTTAGGGTTCATAATATTTATCTTAAGGTTTATATACCTTGGGTTTATAATATTAATCCATTGGGTTTAATATTAGTCCCTTGGGTTTATAATTATTTGTTTTTTTTAGTATTAATCCCTTGCATTCATTAGTCCCTTTGGTTTATAATATCGCAAGGTCTAATGTCGCATTATGACGAATATTGTCTCAATTTGAAAATCACCATGGTCAACCATGGTCAAACGTCACACATTAACAAAGATTGTCTCAATATGAAAATCAGTGATGGTCAATAGTGGTCCAACCTCACATTCTGACAAAGATTGTGTGTATAAGAAAATCAACCATGGTCAATGATGGTGATCCATGTTTATTTTAAAATTTATAGTATTTACCATACAGTTTATATACCTTGGTTTATATAATATTAAACTTACAATTGATACTCCTAACAATAAAAGTAAATTTTTTATTATTATTAATTAGTATTATTAATTAATTTTTATTACTATTTAGTTAAATATAATTATTTTTAAATATTATTTTTATATTTTTTTCAATGGCTTGTGTGATAGATACAAATGAAGCCTTTGACATATGTCAACCACATTTACTAAAATGATTATTGTTATTACTAAATAATTATTGATATTACGATTATTATTATTATTTAATATTAACACTATTATCAATTAATCTTATTATTAAATAAATAATTATATTAAATAATTTAAAATTAAATAATATTAAATAAAATTAAATATTAAATAATACTTAATAATAATAATAATGATATTTGTATTGTAATAACTTTTTTTTTAATATTATTTTTACTATTATATATTTATCAATGGTAGATACAATTGAAGTCTTCGAGGTATTTCAACCAGATCAATAATTTTAATGTGGTTGTGCTAGTAACAATTTTAATTGATAAATATTATAAACCCTAAGATAAAAATGATTGACCATCATTTACCATTGTTGATTTTCATATTGAGACAATCTTTATCATCATGCGACGTTGGACAATCATTGAGAGCGGCATTGGACAACGGTTGAGAATGGTTGACCACGGTTGATTTTCATTTCAATGCAATCCTTGTCACAATGAGAAATTGGACTATGGATGACCATGGTTAACCCTGGTTGATTTTCATATTGACACAATATTTTTCACAGTGAGACGTAGGACCATGAGATAATATTTGGCACAAAGTGACCATTGTTGACCATGGTTGAACATGGTTGATTTTCATATTAAGATAATCTTTGTAATATTGCTACATTCAACCATGGTTGACTGTAATTGACCATGGTTAACCATGTTTGATCAATGCTGACCAAGAATGACTATGATTGATTTGCATAAAGAGAAAATCTTTGTCACAAACCAAAGGGATTATCATTATAAACCCAAGGGATATAAACCCTAAGATAAATATTGTAAACTATAAAATAAACAATAAACCCTAACATTAGTATTTTAAACCTCAAGATCAATATTATAAACCCAAGGGGTTAATATTAAAAACCCAAGGGAATAACATTGAAGCCTGAGATTAAAATTAAATCCCAAGCATATAAACGAGAAGATTAATATTATATAAACCAAGGTATATAAACCCTATGATAAATATTACAAATGGTAAAATAAACATGGTTGACCATCATTGGCCATGGTTGATTTTCACAGTGAGACAATCTTCATCACAATGTGACATTAGACCATGGATGACCACACTTGACCATGGTGATTTTCAAATTGAGACAATCATTGTCACAATATGACATTAGACCATCTGATATTATACATAGAAGGCACCAATAAGCTGAAGGGATTAATAATAAAAACCCAAGTGATTATAAATGAAGGGAATAATATTAATCCTAAGGGATTAATATTATAAGCCCAAGGTATACAAAAACTAAGATAAATATTATAAACCATAAAATAAACGTGGTTGACCATGGTTGATCTTCATATTGACATAAACTTTGTCACGATGCAACATTTGACCATGGTTTACCATGATTTATCTTCATATTGAGACAATCTTTGTCATAATGTGACATAGTACCATGGTTGACCATGATTATAAACACAAGGAATTTATATTAAACCCTAGGATTAATATTATATACCCTATAAATAATATTATATCCTAGGAATATGAACTAACTCATTAATAATCCCAAGGGATTGATATTTTAAACTGAAGGGAATGATAGACCCAACATATTAATACTAGAAACCCAAAGGATTGTAGTCCCAATTGAATAATATTAAGCCCAAGGGCTCAATATTATAAACCCAGGCTATATAAAGCCTAAGATAAATATTATAATCCCTAAAATAAAAATGGTTGACCATCATTTACCTTGGTTGATTTTCATATTGAGACAATATTTATTGCAATGTGACGTTCAACCATGGTTGACCATGATTTATTTTCATTTCAAGTCAATGTTTTTCACAATGAGAGATTGGACCATGGTTGACCATGGTTAACCCCTGTTGATTTTCATATTGACACAATCTTATTCACAATGCAACATTGGATGATGGTTGAGCATGGTTTACCATGCTTGTCACAATGAGAAATAGTACCATCAGATAATTTTTGGCACAATGTGACCATGGGTATTGACCATGGTTGAACATGATAGATTTTCATATAGATAAAATTGTTGTCACAAACCCAAGGGATTAATATTATAAATCCAATGGATATAAACCCTAATATAAGTATTATAAACCCTAAAATAAACATTAAAACTAACATTAATATTTTAAACCTCGGGATCAATATTATAAACCCAAGTTATTAATATTAAAAACCCAAGGGAATAACATTGACCCTAGCATTAATATTAGACCATAGATATATAAACCCTAACATTAATAAACCCAAGGGAATAACATTGAAGCCTAGGAATATAAATAGTAAAATTATTATTATATAAATCAAGGTATATAAACCCTATGATAAATATTATAAATGATAAAATAAACATAGTTTACCATCGTTGGCCATGGTTGATTTTCATATAGAGACAATCTTTGTCACAATGTTGTAGCACCCCTCCATTGTATGTAAAACATTTCTAACCTAAACTAAGAAAAGCTAGGTCTAATGTGTGACAAGAAATGTAAATACTTTATGAAATCAATAAAATAATTAGTCACTTAGAAAAGTGAGACACCAAGAGATGATATTTCTTGCCAAACCCCATTGGTTAATGGGAAGGGATAATTCTTTCATGATAACACTTCTAGATAAAATTCTAGATAAGCTTAATGGGTTGGAGATAAATATCCATTAAGATAATTAGTTGGAGAAAGACGTTAAGTTAAGAAAAACATAAAAGCCTTGTAGGAAAGAAAGGCAAGCTTTTATGAGGAAAAGCCTCACGGGAGATAAAGGCGAGTTTTTCTGGGAAAATCCTAGGCAAATGGATACAAGAGATGCATAAAAGTTGGACTCTACTAATGGAAGCCATATCATGAAAGGGGGTATGAAATACCCATTGAAGAGATCAATATAGGCATTTGATCCATGGCAAAAACTCTCGGCTCGGGGCTAAAGTGGAAGTATCAGTTCTAGGTTGGGTGGCATTGCTTGGTTTTCTAGGTAACATTATTTCAATTTATTTTGTCGGATTTCATTGCATGGGATGTACTATATGTTGTTCCTTCCCCTGTATATTGTCGAATTCTCTTAGCATATGTGTATAGTTGCATGTGTGATCTTGGTGTATGTGGACGATTGAACATTGATGCATGAAACAATTATGTAAGATGAATAATTATGTTTTAAGGTTACCATCGTATAGTTGGTGGTTCAGGTTATCCATCCTAGGCCTTTGCACCATGAATTGCATCTACTAAAGATTGTCTTAACTATTTATTCACAATGATTCATATTGCATAAGATATATGACAATAATACTTCGACTATGACAGTAGGACTATGAACATGTTAGATGGCAAAGTTAGCTACAATGTATTTATGACAATGTCTCCATTAATGCTTGTGGTAAATCCTCAAAGGAACGGAACTAGAATGAAAGATCTTGAATGATAATCATTGATTCCTTCCTTTGCAATGTGATGTATGCATGAGTAGAATTGCATGTGTTGACTTTGTCTATGGGATGATTATATATGGATGCATGTGGAAATTATTGTATGTATGTTTAATCCAAGTTAAATTTAGTGAAGGAACATAATTTGGGGTTTTTATTATTAGGTCAAAGAGGTATGTGACTAATGGTATTAAAGAATTAAATTCAAACATTGCGGCCTGTGGGCCAATCCACCTCTATAAGATATGAATAAGATGTAGGTCCTAATTTAGGTCTTACACAATTCAGAAGTTTAATGAAGGGTTTGGGTATAAATTACCATAAGACAAATATTCCAAAATTTATTGAAGGGGGATGTTGAAGAAATAACACATATATTGTGTTATATATATTATATTGATTAATTGAAATCAAAGATAATTTTGAACTCGGGTCATGTAAAATGATGGATAGTGAAATGAAAAATAAAGTTTTCTACATTGCTCGACAACTGTGAAACTAGTTGTGTTCCCATTTACCTAAAGGGGTCAATTATCATTCTCGAGCTCTCTCTTACAAGAATTGAGAAGAGAAAGAGGACCATGACACGTGACCCCGATGCTTAAAGTCTTGACAGCTACAATTTTTCCAAATTGAGAGAAAACTGCATACATAGACCTTTTGAGCTCTGACTAACAAAATACAAAGGTAAGGGTTCATAAAATCACAAAAATAATTCATATGTTGAACCAGAAATAGTAATTCTGTCGAAAGTCATTTATGGTAGAAAAAAAACATATGTTGGACAAGTAATTGCACAGCTAAATTAAATAAACATACAACAGATCAAACATGCACAGAAGACACAACTTTTAACGTGGTTCACCCAACCAATCTGGGCTACGTCCACCAAACATAGGCATCAGGAATTTATTAATCAAAACAGGAGATTACATCATGAAATCCTCACAAAACTCTCAGCCTCTTAGCAAACCATCCGAATGGTTGCCTGTTATATAGCATAGAGAATCTAACAACCTCATTAACTCACTCACATCAAATATAGGAGGCATTAACTCCCTCCCAACAACCTGGAGCTAATCTAGGAACTGAATTTCTATTATTGTCATCAGCTGAGATTTTTTCCTATTTTGCTCCAAAACAGAAAATCTCAACAATCTCCACCTTGACAACAATTAGCCTGATGCCCTGTTATTATTATTTTATCTTTTCTGCAAGCCAAGAGAAGCCAAACACCAGTGTAGCTTCTCCAACAAAACTGGTTTCGTGAACATGTCTGCACAGTTCTCCTTTGTATGTACCTTTTCAAGAGAGACTCCCCTTTCAGTGATAACCTGTCTTACAAAATGGTACTTAATTGGAATATGCTTTGATTTACTATGATAGGCCAGATTCTTAGCCAAATGTATTGCACTTTGACTATCACAAAGTAACCTGATGTTGTCCTGTAACCTACCAAACTCACCAAGCAAACCTTTCAACCAAACCGCCTCTCTGCAAGCATGAGAAGCAGCAATGTATTCTGCTTCAGTAGTGGATAAAGAAACAATATTCTGTAGCTTTGACATCCAGCTTATAGCTCCACCTGCAAGAGTAAAGACGTACCCTGAAGTTGATCTTCTCTTATCCAAATCACCTGCAAAATCGGAATCAACATATCCGCAAACAAATTCACTACTCTTATTGTAAGAAATACAATAACTACTTGTGCCTCTCAAGTACCGAAGCACCCATTTCACTGCTGACCAGTGTTCTTTACCCGGATTTGCCATGTACCTGCTGACAACCCCAACTGCATGTGAAATATCTGGTCGAGTACAAACCATCGCATACATTAAACACCCTACTACATTGGCATATGGAATTCGAGACATATAATCCTTTTCTTCATCTGTATTAGGACATAAACTGGAAGAAAGCTTGAAATGGGAAGCTAAAGGGACTGACACAGGCTTCACATTATCCATACCAAACCTCAAAAGTATTTTCTCAATATACTTTTGTTGTGATAGCCATAGCTTACCATTGCTCCTGTCTCTGAAAATCTCCATGCCCAAAATCTGTCTTGCTGCTCCTAGATCTTTCATATCAAATGTCCTTGCCATCTGAGTCTTCAACCTATTGATTTCTTCAATGCTTTTGCTTGCTAAAAGCATATCATCAACATACAACACTAAGATAATGAACATGCCATTATTTAACTGCTTAAAGTAAACACAATGATCATATTCACTTCTTACATATTTCTGACTCAACATGAAAGAATCAAACTTCTTATACCACTGCCGAGGTGACTGCTTCAGGCCATATAATGACTTCTTGAGCCTGCAGACAAATTTCTTATTGCGATGCTGAACAAACCCTTCCGGTTGTTCCATATATATTTCCTCATCTAAGTCTCCATGTAGAAATGCAGTCTTAACATCTAATTGCTGCAACTCTAAATCAAACAAAGCCACTAATGCTAACACAATTCTAACTGAAACAATTTTAACCACTGGTGAAAATATCTCATGAAAGTCTATTCCAGCTTTCTGAGAAAACCCTTTTGCAACCAGTCTCGCTTTGTACCTATCTTCCGTATCATTCACACCCCGTTTCACCTTGAACACCCACTTGCATCCCACAGTTTTCCTGCCTTTGGGAAGTTCAACCAGATCCCACGTGCCATTATTACCTAAGGCCATCATTTCTTCCTTCATGGCTGCTTTCCATTTGTCACTATTTGAACCTTCTACAGCTTCCTGATAACACAAAGGTTCATCATCATTAGTGATCAAAGCAACTGAAGTAACATGATCATCATACCTTCTCGGAGGGCGTTTGATCCTTGTAGACCTCCTTAAGAATGTTTCTGGGGCTTTCACAATTGGTTGTCTATCATCTGTAGGAACTTCTTCATGATCGCCATCTGAGACCTGTTCATGACCTCCATCTGAACCCTATTCATAATCTGATTCTGAAACCTGTTCATGACTAGAATCTGAACTATGGTCGTTATGACTATCATTAGAAATGCTGTCAAACTGAATATGCTGGAAATCAGATACATCATCCTGTTTCAATCTACTATTTACATCTAACTGTACAAGAGAGGATTCATCAAACTTTACATCTCTGTTGATGATGATTTTGCAGGTAGTAGGATCCCACAATCTAAATCCCTTTGTTCCATCACCATACCCAACAAAGACATACCTTTTCGATTTCGGATCTAATTTAGTTCACTGATGTTTAGGCACTAGAGCATATGCATCACAACCAAACACTCTGAGTTTAGAATAATCACAAGGGTGTCCTTTCCATACCTCTTGCGGAACCTTGCAGCCTATTGCCGTTGATGGAGATTAGTTTATCACATAACAAGTTGTTGCCACTGCTTCCGTCCACAACTCCTTTTGCAACCCGACGTTACTCAGCATACACCTTGCTCTCTCTAGAAGAGTCCTGTTCATGCGTTCAACAACTCCATTCTGCTGAGGAGTATAAACCGTGGTCTTATGTCTCTCGATCCCTGCATCCTTGCAATAGCTGTCAAACTCCTTGGAGGAAAACTCACCACCATTGTCAGTTCTTAAACATTTTATAGTTCTACCAGTGTTGTTTTCTACCAATGCTCTAAATTGTTTAAAAACTGTAAAAACATCAGACTTCTTTTTCAACATGTAGACCCATACTTTCCGAGAAAAGTCATCAATAAACGACACAAAATACGACGAGCCACCATACGACGCTGTAGGGGCTGGACCCCAAACATCTGAATGAATATAATCAAGTATCCCTTTACTAGTATGTTTGCCTGTTTTAAACTTTTGTTTACTTTGTTTTCCAAACAAGCAATGTTTACAGAAATCTAACTTTCCAGATCTTAGATTAGGAAGTAACTTACGGTCAGCCAAAATTTTCAACCCTCGTTCGCTCATATGGCCCAACCTTTGATGCCATAGGCGAATGGAACTACTGTCCTGTTCAGACACCGACACATGATCTGACCCAGTTCTACCTTCTAATTGAAAAAGATTTCCTACCTTCTTAGCCTTCATCACTAGTAAGATACCTTTATAGATTTTCATAACTCCACCTTGAATTACAGTTTTATATCCATTCGTATCCAGTGCTCCTAATGAAATTAGATTTTTCCTTAGATCTAGTACATGTCTCACATCAGTTAACATTTTGGTTGTGCCATCAAACATTTGTAGTTGTACACTTCCTATTCCAACAATACTGCAAGTGACATCATTACCCATGTACACGACTCCATCATCAACTGATCTATATGTTTTAAACCAATCTTTATGAATACACATGTGGTTAGATGCCCCAGAATCTAACAACCAATGTTGATCATGTTTTGACATATTAACTGACAATACCTCATCACTCATACCTGAACCAGATACTGAACCTGTATCTGTGGTGTTGGCTTCCTTCTTTTCTGTCGAAGAGCCTTCTTTAGCAGCCTACTTTCGCTTCCAGCAATCCTTTTTCAGATGTCCAGCCTTGCCACAATGCCAACACTTCACTTTTGGCTTCCTTCCTTTGGACTTTGAACGAGAGTCGCTATGCTTTCCCCCGGAGTGTCTTTCTCTTGAGCGACCTCTGGCCATCATTACCTCTGATGTAGAGGTTTCTGCATTCGATCTCTTCCTCGTCTCCTCAGCCAACAAGGCTCCAACAACATCGTCAAACTCAAGGATGTTTGATGTACTAAAGCTTATGGAAGTAACAAAGTGATCCCAGGATTCAGGCAATGAACATAATAGAGTTATTACCTTATCCTCTGAATCAAATTTCACATCTAGACTGTCTAATTGCACCAGTAAGGTATTAAAAACATTCAGGTGATCAGCAATCGAGGTACCTTCTTTCATCCGCAAACCGTAAAGCTGCCGTTTCAGGAGAATTCGATTTGTCAAAGATTTCGTCATATAGAGCTTCTCAAGCTTCGACCACAAGCTTGTGGCGGTTTTCTCTGACACAATGTTGAACAGAACATCGTCCGCCAGACATAACCGAATTGCGCTCAGAGCTCTATCGTCCATCTCATCCCATTCATCCTCCGTCATGGAAGGAGGCCTTTTGTTTTTCCCCAACAGTGCTTTCGCCACACCTTGTTGAACCAGCAGATCGTGCATCTTTACCTTCTAGATCTCGAAATTATTTTTCCCATTAAATTTCTCTATTTCAAACCGGGCACTTTGAGTTTTCGCCATTTTGTATCAAAAAACACAATAATCTCCAATACCAACGTTTAAATACCAGCAATTACAAAAAAAATTACCTATGCCTTTGTTTTTACACAACAAAAAACTGCCTATGCCTTTGTTTTTACACAACAAAATTTTTTTGCTGTGAATTACAATACATTTAAAGACCACCGCCAAAATAAAAAAACATTCCCTGCTTCTGGCTCAAAAAACGCTGCAATATGCATGCGCACTTATTCAGTGAATCTTTTCGCGAGTTCAAAATTCAAATTATATTGAACCATTCGTCCAACACCACTGTTATATGTAATGGCCCCACCCTCGCTCATTTAGGTCTTCACTGGATGTTGTTTAATTAAAAAACAACAAATACTTTGTAATGCTCACTTATTCAGTGAATTCTTCCCAACTTTAAAATTCAAATTATATTGTTACCATACGTCCAACTCCACTGTACAGTGTATAACACTACAGCAACGAAATATGAAGTGCAAATTGATTCATGAATAGTGCTTTTGTGTTGTAAAATTGAACAGAATTTATTGCAAACTCTCGGTTCTGGTGGCTTCAAATAAATCTACACTTCGACATTCCTTAAAACAACAGACCGGCGCTTACAGCAAAACAAAATCACACGCACCAGCGATTAAATTTCAGGCTCCACGCAATAGATTGACATACCTTTACTCAGCGCACCGCACAGCAAACGCACCAGGTTATATCAGCGCGCACGGAGGCTGTCTACGCCTTTCAGGCAACACACACTGTTCAACGCAGGCCACAAAACAAGTACGCTCATATACTCTGCCCGTTATACGCAGGCAGCAAAAAAACAAATATCCTCACTACTCACTGCATCTCGCCAGCGCCATATTCATCAATGGAATCCAACAGCAAACCTCTACACAGTCCGCCCTCCAGTATGCATACCAATTTCGGAAAAAAAAACGCTCCACGCATTCACACGCAGGCTCAGTGCTTCAGCAACACCTGCGCTCTAGCACGCTGCTTGATCCACGTATCAACTGCGCTCCACCTCCAACATTGCTCTGATACCACTTGTTGGACAAGTAATTGCACAGCTAAATTAAATAAACATACAGCAGATCAAACATGCATAGAAGACACAGCTTTTAACGTGGTTCACCCAACCAATCTGGGCTACGTCCACCAAACATAGGCATCAGGAATTTATTAATCAAAACAGGAGATTACATCATGAAATCCTCACAAAACTCTCACCCTCTTAGCAAACCATCCGAATGGTTGCCTGTTATATAGCATAGAGAATCTAACAACCTCATTAACTCACTCACATCAAATATAGGAGGCATTAACTCCCTCCCAACAACCTGGAGCTAATCTAGGAACTGAATTTCTATTGTTGTCATCAGCTGAGATTTTTTCCTATTTTGCTCCAAAACAGAAAATCTCAACAACATATATTAAAAAGATATAGATATATAGACAAATTCAAACGATGCATCCACGCATAATAATCTATCCTCGGCATTGAAAATTAAAGTAAATACCCATGCTGGCAAAGTTGTCATATCATAACTTGATACTTTATGCATCTTCTCTAGGAACTATATTTAAATGATTTAATCTTATAAATAATAATTGGGTATATCCCTCATATAAAGTTGGATTAAAAATTATCCTCCCCTATCTAGTGGCCTCTTTACTTGTTTATTTGAAGCATAGGTGTTCTATTGACAGAGAAGCGAATACTCCAGGATTTCCTCGTCCTTGTAATATTGCCAATTCTCCTTTGAATAAATCCTACCACTCACAATGACTGCTTGATATTGGTGATGCGTGAATGTTGCTACATCGAGGAGAAATGCACATCTACTGACCTCATCAAATAGTGGATTTTAAATACAAATTTGAGGTATCAAATATTACTAGCGTATGCCTACTTTTTCCAACTACATGAACAAAACTCTTATATCTCTATTAGCAAACAAATTGGATAAATTGGATTGTCATGTTTCGCTTTAATTCTATCCATTTTATACATTTTTGAAAAAATATATATATAATTATACTCCATGTGTAAAGTCATGGATTAAATTGGGAAATCGTAAAGATTTTTAATTATTGTTTGGCTCCCATTATCAGCCTTGGGTACAATTTTGGGTGACAGCTAGGACTGCCACCGCGGTAGGGAATGATAGTAAAATAACCCAGAAGGAAAAATAAAATCTGAAATTAATTTTTGAATACAAATGTTTGTATAAACTGCAAAAGGATAACATTTGCAGCCAGCTTGATTGCTTCTGTGTATATGCAGAGATACATTTGCAGCCAGCTTGATTGCTTCTGTGTATATGCAGAGATGCATCACAAAAAGGAGTGTAGGTATGCCACTAGATGATATGAGTATCCATTGGGAAACCTTGGGCGGTGTCAACAGTGTGTGGGCGTACGAAATTATTGTATCCGGAAGATTTCAACCAGATACTGACCGTTGGTTAAAAAAACAATATAGCATTTCAGTTTTGATAGAAACATTACAATCCGCCTTTGGGTGTGTTTGACTGACAAGTTCTGACTCTTAGGCATTTATATGCTATCAATGTCACCGCGCAATGTCCAACATCATCTCTAAGAGCCGAGCAGCCATGATAATTCATGAGCGGGTGGGTACCAAGGCTCGTGTTCGAACAAATAAAGTAATGCTTATTTTAATTGCTTTCTTATTGGTTATGTAACTCACGAACTTTACGAAAAGGGAAAAAAAACCCACGCTTTTGAGCTTTAAATCATGCTCAAGTTTGGTAATATATGTTAAAACAAACCCACACCTTGCCAAATTGAGTAACTGATGTTTCCCTCTCCATTTTCCTTATCAGCAAAGCTGGAGGTATCTGAATGCGGATTGAGTTGCCGCAAAAGAATTCTAGTTTCATATGACAACATGGGATTAGTTTTTTTCATGATGTTTTGTTGTAAGTATGCGCATACATGCATTCGGGTTCGACATCATTGATAAACTAGTTGGTGGCTTTTCGTTGATGCAAAAATATTTCATATCCAATCGATCTGATTAATGACATCGGATTCTACCATCTATTGTGAGGAAAACCTGTGAAGTTTTCCCATCGATATAATGCAAAAGAGCATTCAATTTTCCAAATCTACCGCACACGCTGTCTTATACAGTGCCCTAGTGGATCTCTGAAGATTTCTTATTTTGGCAAGCATGCTATTTGAATTGGTTGAAAACAGTTCAACTCAAATTTTATTTCGTGGATGAATTTTGACACAAGGGGATGTGAATAAGTAAGTTATCTGAAGAGCTGGTTAGCCTAGCAAGTCGTATGAGCATATATTCCAAGGACATAACAGAGTAAAAGATTTCGGCTTGTCTTGCATCCTACAACATAACATGCTAAGTTCTGGACAAGTATTGTGATTCTCCTGTTATTGAGACAAACAAATAAAAATTAGCTGTATATATTCATACCCAAATCGTTTTTATGTTAGTTATAAAAATTGGGAGCAATTAAGGTGACAACTTTCAATCGGCACATGCATCAGTGAGTAACCCGGTCAGGCTACATAAACTTATTGTGATAGGAACGTTGATTGAAATATAACATGCGTGTTGCATTCTACCTTTTAATGTTTGTGAATTGCCAGATTCTAGTTCCATGATATCCTTGGACTAGGGACGGTGTGCATTAACTCTAAACTTTCTCCTTTTGCAATAGTTTGGTTGCTTTGCAGTTATCTATCCTTTGACCAAATTATTATTAACTTTTAAAAATTCTATAGAGGTTTGAATACAAGTTGAAGTGAGAATACATTTATAAATTTGATTATTACCTCAATATTGATCTATTGTTTTGCCTCTAGGTTCTTCAAGTGAAGGGATGTAGTGTGGGATGCTTAATCGTTAGTTTAACAGTATGAATATTCTTCCAAAATTATTATATATTTTGGAGAGCACAAAACAATGATGTTGTGGAGGCAATTCCATATTGAACCATATTAGAATTTCTCAGTTGTCTATCAGTAGAGATATTATTTTGTTTTGATGAACATCCTGTTGGATGTTTCTTTTCAATTTTAATGTTCAATGTAGAAGCCTTTGGTGAAGATAATTTATACTTTGTTTCCTTAAATCAGTACTGTTAGAAATATTATGTGACTACAACAAATTGCGGGAAATTTATTTAGCTATGCTTTTGTTAAAGAAAAACTATATTTAACTTTCTTGTCATGTCTTTGCAATTGTTACATGGTGGCCTCAGTGAATGGCATGTGATGGAAACTATGTCGGTAAATTATTCATCCTATATTCTCATTGGAAATAATCCAGTGGAAGGATCTTGAATTTTCACACGTATTCACAAAATTAATTGCAAAGCTAGATAATAATGAGCTCACTATTGGCAGTCCTTTAGTGGATACACTGTTGTCAATGATTCAGTCGCAGGTGGATATTAGCTCCGTCAGCGTGTGATATTTATCAATTAGTATTAAGTTTCCTCCTATACTAGCAAATGTTTTATGTTGTTGCTAACAGAATAATCCGTTGATTGCATCCTTTTCTAACTGAATATTAGCAGGATTTCAGATCAACTCTGAAGTGGGCTCCCACACACCATAGAGAGTAAGCTCTCCTATGATTTGTATATCTTTCTCCTTATTCTATTTATGGTTGCTTCCTTCATCTTGACAATAACAAGATCTAGGGGCAACTCTGATGTGGATGCCTTTGTTAAATATTTTCTAAGATACTTAGACAGGGTCGACCTAGTTTTAGATGTGCATAATAGAGCGGGATAAATAAACAATTTTGTAATAATTGTGAAGTATGGTTATTACAGTGGAAGTGCGAGGTTTTACCTATAATATTAATCAGATATTCAATTAGATCACAGGTAGTACCTCCCGTAAGGAATAGGGCGGTGAATAAGTAATTTTAAAGTATGATTATTGGATTAAAATTTTGATGATAAGATCATCATGTTATTTTACTCATAGTAAAATCAAATTATGAGTTGTATGATTTGTGTGTAAGGGCATAACTTAATAAAATTCCAGCTAATACTGGTAAGGATAGTAAAGTCAAGGACATCACTTAATGGAATAAATTTTATGATTATAGAGATCCTAAGAAAGGATGATAATTGAAAGAGGAAATGTTGAACTCATATAAGGTAAAAGGAAAACAGAAAAGATAAAATGACAAGTACCATTTCCATAGATTATGGTCAACACAGATTAAAATAAAAGTATAAATATCTAGTTAATTAATTGATTTCCAACTTAGAGCATATTGATTGTATTTATTCATGAAGTTCCCATGAAATATTGTTAATCTCATAAAGGACAGGTCATAGTATAATACTATGTAATTGTACAAATTGTCTTTCAATTTAATCTTTTGATTAGTGCATCTATATGTAATGATGCAATCCATTTCAGAATGTAATTTTTCCATTGGGGAAAGTGCTATTGAAGGGAACTTAACCTTAATAGGTAACATATGCATAGTTTGGACCTACAGGTTCTTGAGTGAAACCATACCTAAATAATTGTAACTAATAAGAAGCACAAATTTTATGGTCAAAGTGTGAAGAGTAGGAACACATGCAATACAACTTACTATATGTAGGAAGATATCATACATTAATTGTATGACCTTCATAAGAAAGTCAATGGGACTGACAACAAAAGTACCTCTAGTGTAAATACATAATAGGAGTGTAAAAAGAAACTCCTAGTGCTTCTTGGTTCATAGCAGAAAGACAATATTAAGCTTATGAGTACATTCTAAAAATTTCACTCAAATTTCTAATGTGACTTAAAATGTGCAACCTCAAAGTTGACAACCTTAATGAGTATATCCATCTAGATATATATGGGCTTTTGTAAATATCTCGCAGAGAAGAACCCTTCAAAAAGGTGCTTACAGTAGGATGATTGAAGATATTACAATTATACTTTTTGAGGAAAGTGAAAAGGGAATAATAATCAGTGGGTTTCTACTTAGCTCAGTAAAGTATACTTATAGATTATACATGATGGTGCTTGATGCATTAGATAAATTCATAATATCCTAATGAATAATAAGAATGGTACGCTAGATTCAGAGCATGATGGTCTGATTTAATAAGAAAATTCTCGATAAACCAAAAACGTTTTCGCATTAATACAACTTATGATGATCTAAGGATCTTATGCTAGTAATAACATAACACATGCATCAAGAAGGTTCTAAGGATAACCAATCATGCAATAGAAAACATTAGGATGATTCAACCATAGGGATGACTATGTAGTACTAGTAATCGAGGTTGTACCAGCAGGAATACGGATGTTGTAGCACTATTCCCTAACAAGCAATATTGGGAAGTTTACCTGATAGATTGCATTGATAATGTTGCATGGGTTGAATAGGACAACATAAGAATCATTGCATAAACCATAAGGGAATTCATGTTAATAAATATGATAATTGATCTCCTTGTTTCAGGGGGTTTCTGAAAAATGGTATCACACCTTTGTTTAACATTAAGTCACCCCTGGGATCACACCTGGCTATGCATAGTGCCTAAAAAATTAAAAGGTGTGGAATTGAAAACATTGTAATTTCCATTTATAACTCATGAAGGGGAAATGAGTTTATACCTACACTGAATTATTCATGGCCAACTAGATGTTGGAAGAGGTGTAAAAATAGCATATGACATGATTAGTTAAGTATGGAGTACTTTTAAGTACCAAACGATCATTTTATTGGTTAAAGATAAAGTTAAGAATCATAGTCAATAGTCTGATTTATGATTAAGCGGAAGTCATATTACGTTATTGTTAAAACCATACCCAAGTGACATATTTAATCCCAAAACTCAATATTATGAGTATGATAAAGTTGTAGTATGCATGATTATTTCTTTCATGCTATTTTGTTGACATTACACTACAACCACATGACATAGGAAAATGAATTGCTAAATAAAAGAACTTGAATACTTTGACATAAAAATTTCACTGGTTGCAGAAGTTGAATAGGTCCATGAAATTCCTTATTCTCCTATCGATAAACTGAGCACATTTTGATCAAAAGGTAATATAAACAAATGAAGGATTCTTTGGCATAATACTAACATGGTTGGAAACATGTGGATGAAATATATTTTGTGTAGGTGATGCTATGGACATCAGTATGGTGTACAAGTTGTACTGATGGTACTATGTACAAGCGATACATGTATTGCATGATAATACACTACTACATAAAGGAGGGTTTTAAGACAATTTTTGGGTAAATTGTCTTAACTTAAGGCAAAAAAAAAAATATGTGTGTTGTATTAAATATTGTCTTTAAGCGAGTGTCTAATACAGAAGGTGAGTGGGAGCAGGAAGAAAAACGCGCATAACTAGGGTTTGTAGTAGAATACTGGAGTTGGGTACCATGGAGGGGAGAGAAGGGGGGAGTTCTACTCCCTCCTACAGTCATGTAGTCTCAAATCATTTCAAGAAGCCTATGGAAGTGGAAATTGGGTATACAGAGAGAGGAAAACAAGTAAACAACAGAGCACATAGTATGGAAGAAATGCAGGATGAAGGAAGAAGGGAGAAACGTGTAGAGGTAGATAGTAAAAAAGCTGACCCCAATATTTGGACAAGACCATGTAAACCCAAGGCTTCCATCACACCCTGAGTGGTTTTAAGTGACCCAGCCCTACAGGTGCATAGGAAGCAGATGGCGAGTTACGCAGTGATTTCCAAATTCATGGGGTTATGGCCTACGGAGAATACCCTACACACACAGATAAAGAACCATTGGAAACCTAAGGGACATATATACCTGCACCTTGGATCCAAGGGTTTCTTCACAGTTGTGTTTACTAACCTCGAGGGTAAGGACATAATATTTGAAGGAGGACCCTACTTCTATGTTGCTGCAGGTCTCTATATATGACCTTGGATGAACTTCGTCCCAGAGTGAGAAACATTTACTTTGGTGCTGGTATGGATAAGACTTTATTCCCTACCTCTAGATTATTAGCTACCGGAATCACTAAAAGCCATAGGTGATAAGCTAGGGCATTTTATAAAAATATCAAAGGTCACACTGTGCAGGAAATATACCTCCTTTGCTAGAATATGCATGGAAATGGACCTTTCTGGGGCTTTGCCGGATGAAATAATTCTAGAAGTTTTTTATGAAGATTGGTTGCAGGTGGTGGATTAATAGCATATACCCTTCAGATGCCGCAAATGCCATGAACATGGGCACCTCTTGAGAGATTGTCCTTTAAATAAAATGGAGAGCAGTTTCAAAGCAACCTCAGGTAAAGATATTGAAATCTTTACCAATGTGGGAGGCAAAGGAAAAGGAGGAATAAAGAACCAAAAAAAAAAATCTATGAGGAAAAATAGCCTAGTCATAATAAGTTCAAGATATTAGAAGAAGAAGAAGGCGAGGATAAAGCAAAACAAGTTTTGAAGGACAATCCAATAGAGAAGGAAAAGGAGGAGAGCATGGAGGATATATCTGACCAAAATCAACAAAAGGAGGATCATCCGAGCACGATGGAACTTGATAGGGACCAAGAAATGACCTCAAGCGAAGTGGGAATGGAGGAACATGAACTACAAGACATACTAGAAAGGGAACATATCGATTTAGAAAAGTTCCTGGAGGAAGGAACTACCAGAGGAGTGGAATCGCTACCTCAAGAGGAATTTAATAGAGTACAATAGCTCTTCCTCTGGAGAACTGAGGCAAAGGGTTCTAGGGTAAAAAGAAACCATGATATTCAGGATAACGAAGGGGTCAAAACTATGGAGGCAATAGAGGGACAAGCTCCCAAGAACCCAGGAAGAGAAAGAATAAGAAAAAGACAAAATGAGCTGCTGATTGAATGTGGAAAACTCATGATAAACTCAAGTAATATGAAAGACCTAACTAGTTACGCATTTACAAATATTTCTTAATGAAGCTTACAACATGGAATATTAGGGGTCTAGGAAGTAAAAGGAAACAACGAAATCTCAGCAATAGAATGAAGGAAGAAAAACCAGATTTGGTTTTTATCCAAGAAACAAAATGTTCTGTAGATAAAATAAGAGAGATACATAGCAAGTGGCTTATTAAGTATGAATATCTAGAAGTTAAAGCAGACAACACAGCAGGAGAAATTCTTGCAATGTGGAACCCTCAAAAACTTGGAATCCTAGATGTTGAAACATCCAGAAACGACCTTTTAGTGCTCATCCAACCTTTCGAGGACAAGGAAGTTTATCTGGTCACGAATGTCTATGGTCCACAAAATCTTGAAGATAAATTCAAGCTTCTAACATCTCTGGAGGAGCTACAAGAAAGACATATGGGCATCCCATCGATTCTGGGAGGGGATTTTAATATGATCGAATCTCTTTCAGAAAAAAAAGGAGGGACTAGATCTCTAGGCAGAGATTCCATAGCTTTTCAAAACTTCATTACCAAAATGAAGCTAGTAGATACAGAAACCTCCAATGGTATCTTCACCTGGAGCAATAAAAGGGGGGGTTGCTCAAGTGGCCTCTAAACTTGATAGATTCATTATCTCTGAGGACCTTATCCTCTCAGGGCTTGTCTTGTTAGCTATGATTCTCCCTTTTGGAGGCTCAGACCACCGGCCCATTCACTTAAAAGCATCCTTTATAGGAACACCAAGAAATAGACCTTTCAGATTTGAAAATTTTTGGCTTACCCACCCGAACTTAAACAACAATATTGAAAAATAGTGGACAAAATATTTGAATGTTCAGGGTACTAAAATGTTCCTTCTGCAGCGGAGGCTGAAACACATCAAACTCAGGCTTAAATATTGGAACAAGAATGAGTTTGGCAATATCTTCGAAGCAAAAAAAATAGTTGAAGGAAAGCTTCAGGAAATTAACCAGGAGCTCATCACAAAGGGATTCA
Source organism: Pinus tabuliformis (assembly GCA_031772625.1). Lineage (NCBI taxonomy): Eukaryota > Viridiplantae > Streptophyta > Pinopsida > Pinales > Pinaceae > Pinus > Pinus tabuliformis. The sequence continues at coordinate 1,047,202,980 of CM062804.1, forward strand.
CTGAGGAGGGTAAGAAGCAAGCTGATTCGCTTCATCAGGAATGGGAAGGCTTATGTAAGCAAGAGGAAATCTTCTGGAAACAGAAATCTAGAGTTCAATGGTTAAAGGAAGGAGACATGAATACAAGGTTTTTTCACAAATCCACAATGGATCACCGATCTCATAACAAGATTCTAAAACTGAAAGATATGCAAGGAAAACAACTCAATACCCACAAAGAAATAGAATCTTCTCTGGTTCAACATTTCCAAGGCATAGCAGAGGAGCCCCTCATAGATATATCACATTTTATCAATGACTTCACTAAACACATTCCTAGGCTTGTGACAAGAGAAGATAATTATAATCTTAACATGCCAGTGAATGAATAGGAGGCCAATGAATGAACAAGAGGTCAGTGAAGTCATCAAAGAAATGAAAAATGAGAAAGCTCCTGGCCCGGATGGTTTTAATGTTGAATTCTTCAAAGCATGCTCGAACATAGTCAAGAAAGACATTTTGGAGGTGGTAGAGGACTCAAGGAAAAACAAAACTATTTTGAAAGAGCTCAACACCTCTTTCATAGCCTTGATCCCAAAGCAGAAAAATTCTATGACACCAGATAGATTTAGACCCATAGCATTATGCAATGCGGTGTACAAAATCATTTCCAAAATAATTGCAAATAGGCTCAAGAACCTTCTTCCAACTCTAGTGTCTGAGGAGCAAACAGGATATGTGGAAGGTAGAAAAATTCTAAATAATATCATTCAAGCTCATGAAGTGATCCACTCTTTGAAGAGTAATAAACAGCCAGGCATCATAATACAACTTGATCTTGAAAAGGCATATGACAAGCTTAGTTGCGCTTACATCATGGAAGTTCTAAAGGCATATGGCTTTGACCATAACTAGATGAGATGGGTAATAGCCGTCGTCTCCACCTCAAGCTTTTCAATTCTACTGAATGGTTCACCATCCAAAACCTTCAAGCCTATAAGAGGTCTTAGACAAGGAGATCCACTCTCACCCTTCCTATTTATTCTCATGATGGAAGGGCTGGGAAATGCAATCAAAGCTGCCAGAGTAGAAGGCAAAATTCAGGGGCTCAAACTCACCATGAATGGGGATGCATTGACTCACCAACAATTTGTGGACGACACCATGCTGCATGGTACACCTACAATCAAAGAAGCTCTTGCCTTCAAACAAATTCTGAAAGAATTTTCTTTGGTTGTAGGTACTGAGGTAAGGCTTACGAAATCAAATATTTTCTTTTTTAATACTGATAATGCTATACAGAGAAGCCTCACTAGAATTCTAGATTTTCAAAGAGAATTATTACCCTTCAAATATTTGGGAGTTCCTCTAACAAACATACCTCTAAGCAAGATAGTTTGGGAGCCCATTATTAATAAACTTCAGGACAAAATTCAAAAATGGACAAATAGGGCTTTGAATTTGGCAGAAAGACTAGTGCTTACAAAAGCCATCCTACATACTATTCCTATTTTCATGTTTTCAACACTTCTAGCTCTTAAATAAGTGATGCAATGCATTAGAAATATTCAAAGGGATTTTTTTTGGGCCAGAGGGGAAGAGAAAAGGAAATGGGCTCTGGTAGCCTGGGAAAAGATATGTAAACCTAAGACACATGGAGGTTTGGGACTCGATGACCCTGAAATCCTAAACAAAGTTCTAGGGGTTAAACTTTGGTGGAGATGGCTAAAGGAATCAGATGCGCCTTGGGCCAACGTTTGGAAACAGAAATATGCAAACAATTGGCAAGAAAGGGAGCTCATCAGAATGTCTAGAATAATGAAAGGCTGCCACATCTAGAACAAAGCTTTGGAGAACAGAGCTATTGTTTAGAAACATAGTTTCTGGGAAATCAGAGATGTAAGCCTTGCTTGGTTTTGGGAAGATAATTGGCAACAGGAACCAAAACTACTGAGAGAAGAGTTTGACAATCTTAAGAATGATATTGATGACAAAGGGTTACACAAGGTTAATGACTTATGGGAGCAGAACATAAATGAAGGAAAATTGAGAGTATGGAAGAATCTGTTGTACAGTGAGGACTCTCCATTGAAGGCCCAAGCAGAAGCTCCCACAACTATCTTGGAATAGAGAAAGATTCTGATTTCAACTTCTTCTGACCAACTGAGATGGGGTAGAAACAATGAAGGGAACTTTAACCTTAAAGAGACCTAGTGAATATCCCTTGGGCTTGACTTTACAAACCTTGATATGGTTTGGAAGGACCTATGGAAGAATAAAATTTGGATGAAAATCAAACTATTCATGTGGTTGGCGCAACACAAAAAGATTTTAACTTGGGAAACCTTGAGGAAAAGAGGGGTAATTGGGCCATCAATATGCCAGCTTTGCAAATTACAAGAAGAAACTATGGAACACCTCCTCAACCTATGCCCATTCACTTCTATCTTGTCGAATTGGGTAGCTTCAATCTTCAAACAGTCTTATAGGGACATTGGTAGCATCAAAATCACATTGAGGAATTGGAGGAGTAATTTCTCTGCTAGTGAGATTCTCAACAAAGATTGGGAACTTGTTCCTAGCTTTCTGATTTGGGATGTGTGGAAATAACACAACAATATAATCTTCAAGAATAGGAGTGGTTCTACCCAGAACATTATGGACCAGATCATAGGACAGCTTAAAGAGACTGTTGGTAGCCTTATAAAAACCTCCCCTGAGAACCAACCTTATGAACAGGATAGGCAGATTTTGATCCAGTTGGGCCTTCAAGGGCTCTTCCCTCAAGGAACAACCAAGAATGTAAGTCATATATCAGCTGATAAGAATCTCTAGCAACCCCCCTGGATATATGAAGTGCGATATTGATGGGGCCTCAAAAGGAAACCCTCGCATTAATGGATATGGAGGATTAATAAGAGATGACCAAGGATTAATAAAAACCATCTTTCACAGTCATCTGGGTAAAGCCACTAACAATATGGCAGAGCTCATGGCCCTAGAGCAATGTCTAGGAATCTTAAATAACTCAAACTTAAATAATACAATAATTGAAGTTTATTATGAACTAATAATCAACTCAATCATGAAAATATGCAATGGCTCAGTGCCAGACAAAGTTTCGAAACACTGGAGATTACTGCAAGTTTATCATCTTATTCAATCCCAGTTGCGCACCATGAGAACCCTTAGGTTCACTCATGTGTGAAGAACTGCCAATAGGTTAGCATATATTATGGCTAATGAGAGCATTCTATGTGCCAAAAGCAAAAGAATATATGAATGGATAGAGACTCCCCAGGGTCGTTTGAGGGATGAGTGCCACAAACAGGTATCAGCAGATAGGGAGATCTGCCAGAATAGAGGAAAAAAGTAGGATGATGTATAAGCAGGGTGTTCTGCATGTTCAAAGGACTTTTAGTCATCATCATGAAAAACTTGAGCATGAGGTCAAAAGTGAACATAGGGGTTTACTCTATTTATCAGAGTTCTACAGTTATCAGTTTAACAGGTGGGAAGCTATCTACATAATAAGTCTATAGTTTAATAGGTAGGAAACTATTAACAAAACAAGTCTTCAAATCCTTTTAATGTTTAGTGCGGAGAACTTCACTAAAAAGTGGGAAGGTCAACATAATCACATAAATATAATGCATTTCACGTAGCAAACTGCTCAGTGGTTAACCCTCCATTCACACCTGAAATGTATTTCAGATTGGACTCTTTAAGACTTCGGGTCCGAAGGTGCAGTTAAGTTCCACGCTAGTTGGAGACGATTTTTGTGTTCACTTGGATCCGGTGCATCTCAGGTGGATAAGCTGCCCAATGTTTATTGATCGATTCGGACACGATATGGATTTTAATGACGATTTATTATTTTTTCAGGTCCATTTTTGGCATTATAGTGTGAACATGTTGCTCACCCGATATTCACTTGGTCTGTTAGATTTGTGGGGCATGATCGAACAGCCTTGTTTTGGCCCGAGGCTTGGCTTGTGGGCCTGAGGCTTGGTTTGTGGGCTCGAGGCTTGGGCTATGGGTCCGAAGCTTGGGCTTGGCTTTAGCTTGGGAAATTGCACCCTTTTTGTATATTATGTATCTTTTATTTCAATTCAAATAGAATGACCTATGCTTGCTTTAGCAAAAAAAAAGAGTTTTTAAGCGAGTGTCTTAAAAATTATTGTCTTAAAGATTATTGTCTTAAAAAATAGTCTTAAAAATTATTGTCTTAAAGAATATTGTCTTAAAGATTATTGTTTTAAAGATTATTGTCTTAAAAAATATTGTCTCTATATAGAGAGTACATAACACAACCATTATTCTCTCTTAAGAGACAATTTCATTTTTGTCTCTCTAAAGACAACACTCAAATTAGAGAGAATATGTCTTTAATACTAGATATTGTCTCTCTAGACACAATAATTTTTTTTATTTAAAGATCACTTTTGTCTCTTTAGAGAAAATATAAAACAATGAATCCAAAAATATCTCGCCATTGAAATAAATCAATATAAAAAACATTTAGTTAAAAATGAACTACAAAATCATTGATTAATTCATGTTAGCGCATAGTGGAATCGAACCACCAACCCCCTTCTTGTAAAGAAAATGCTCCTCCATTGAGCTAGCACACTTTAAAAAATTATGTGAAGAGTTATGGAAATCCTTAAAATTACTTTTATAGTCATTGATTAAAAAATTACAGCTACACAATGAATTTCAAAAAAAAAAATTGCATATTTCAACAGAGATGAGTGAAAAAAAATAAAAGTGAGTGAAAATGACAAGCAAGTTGCCTTATTTTCCTCTTTATAAACTATATATGGAGATGATAAGACATTCACAGTGCAACACTTTGATATGAATTTTTTCTTTTCAAACTTTTAAACAAACATTTACATTCTCTTTAAAAAGAAATCAATTGGAAATTAAATATCATCTGCCCTTCACATATCTTTAAAGATTCTACAATCCATCAGAAGAACTTACTTTGTCAAGCCAAATTCACAAAAAATCATATAACATTCACCTTAAAATACCTCTTGTATCAGAGCACACATTTCCCAGCCGATCAAACGCATATATCTCAATTAAATAATTAGATTAGAAAACTTAGTGCCGTCACCCATAAAATCTACCAGAAGCAAATGCCCAACATATCTAATAGTAATGAATGTTAAAGACCATGTAGTGAAAGGCAAAGCACAAAAGATAATTGAGGACTCAATTGTTCATAATACCCAAGTGAAATTTACCCCTGTAGAAGGCCCCACACAGTTGGACATCATATAATAACTAAAAAAAATAATAACCTAAATGACCTGAATACAAACAACCCATGAAAGACTAGTGATAGAACAACCCAAAGTGCACTAGGACATTTTCAATTCATTTGGAGACCGATTTCTACAGTCTCATGAAAGAAAAAATGTTTTGTAGTTGAAACCCATTTCTAACATTCAACACAACTGGAGATGAATAGCCAAAAGAGAGGATCTCAATGAACCCTATGAAAATTTCACTTTGTTTTCCATTTTTCTACATTATATCATATAGACATGTTATTCTCAATTGAAAAAATGATTCATCACCACCACCACAACAAAATCTCACTATTTCAATCCACTCCAAACTTATTTCATCAACTACATAGGTTTACACACACATGCATCTTATGATAGAATAGAAAAAAGCTCTGCTAGGTAGTGGAAATTTTATATTCAATCTCAAAGAGAAAAAGTAGAAGGAAAAAATAAATCCAAAGCTACAACGTCACAATGTAAGTGTGTAAAGGTAAAACAAAAGTGATACAATGAATCTGGTTCTTCCTCAATGTGAATGAAACTATGAAATTACGAATAAGTAATGTGGAATACTCTGCTTGTCAGCTGGAATCCAACTTAAACTCTATCCACTAATTCCTCCAAGAAAGATTTCCAGTAAATAATAAAAAAGCAAATGTAAGAATATTCAAACTTTCAACAACCATATAGGTAAGGCAGGTCTACCCTTCCCTAAGGGCAGGTGCCGAATAGAATTGCGAGCTTTTGCCATTAAGTCCAACAACTTTGTTAGATCCTTTGGGGCCAGTGACTAGCCTGAGAGTACCCTAGGTGACCAGGCCACTATGACCTTATCATAAACATGCAGACTGTAATTGAGACCAAAAGGGATTTAGGAGTGCATCATACTACATTGAGAGAGCCTTAGGTCACCAAGTCATTATGAACCTAATCGTAAACAGGCAGACTGTAACTGATCAAGAACTATCACACAAAATATTATATTTTTTGAATGCAGAGCTTTACCAACTCACGCCCAAACAATAAATGGATGTGGCAAAAGAACTGAAATAACTAATTTGAGGATGTTCTAGTTTCAATTTTTCCTTGAAACAATTTCCCCTACAATATTAGAAAAACAACATATGTAAACCAATCAAAATTTTCATATCAAAAAGACTGAAAGAATGTGAAGATGAAGTATGGGTTTACTGAAAAGATCACCCTTTCCCTCAAACCTGCTCTTAAGGGCTGTAAGAAATCATTCTCAAGCAGCCCACGAACAAGCAAAAATTCAATCAATCCACATATGCACCAATAAATAAATAAAATAATACATAGAGAAAGTAATGGGCAAAAGGTTTTCAAAAAATATAAGAAAAAAATGATTTAAAAATAAATAAATAAAATAAAATAACCCCAAAAAGTAGTTTCCAGAGTGCATGAGAAATTACCCTCTCAAGCTCATCCTAGATTTCCTGCAACTTTTCAATGGAGAGAACAAGCTCACCGTCTATGTGCTCTTCCTCTTCCCCTTTTGATATTTTGGACTTGTCCATCCTGCCCAGTCCTTCTGACCCAAAAGTCCTAAAAATCCAACAAAGTTGAAGGCACAAGCAGAGTGGCGGAGCGAGAATGGTCATAACATTCATTATTACCTCCAGTAACTTTGCATGCTCCATCATGCCATCCTTAATGAAGAAAACTTCCAAAGCTTAAAATTTAGATCTTAGCATTCATTATTACCTCTAGAAATGTTGCATGCTCCCTCTTGCCATCTTCGGTGAAGAAAAATTCAAATGGAATATTATCATTAAAATACCAAACAGTTTGTTGATTATTTTTTACTTCCACCTACAAAAGAGTGTTTCCCAGTCCAGGATATATGTTTTGAAACAAACCATTGGTAGTAGTGTGTGTGCTGAGCTCCCAAGCTGGAATGGTGGCACCTAATTTATCGGGAACGAAACTTAGAAAAAAGGACTCAAAATATATGTGCATCTACATCCTATTAAACTAGCAATATTTACAGTAAATAGAACTAATATCTCAACTATTTTCACATTTTATGAACTACACCTATAGAGGTCCAATAGTTGCAAGACCAAAAGAGTTATTCTAAAACTTCAATCTGTAAAAAATTTGATCATCGCACCATATAAGTTGCCCATTGATCTAAAGGCCTTGACGTACTGATGATGCAAGTAAAACAAACAATGGAGGCCTACAAAGAGCATTAACCCAATATCCCAAGTTGCTTTAATCAGGTTGACGCTTAGTAATTACAATTCACATCTAACAACAATAAAGCCATTTTTTTCCATTTGTTACTTACAAAATGAAATGGAATTGACTATCTAATACCCACCCAGAGCCTATTGCTCACTAATCACTAGGGACAAGTGCATTGCCTAAACCTATCAAATAACCAAAAAGAACTAGGACAAGAGCCAGAGGTGGAGTTGCTGCTATGGGTACTACTTTTGATTGAACATTAGGACCTTTGGCAAGTGAAACATTGATTTCTATCTCAATGGCTGATAATTTTTCATATGGAAGGTAACAATTTACTTGCAAGTTTGGAGGTAACAAGGTATGTTGGGAGGTAAAAAGGTACAAGGTATATATGGAACGACATATGGGAGGTAACTTGTACAAGCATAAAAGGTTCTTAGAAGAATATATGTGTGCTCTGAATTCTTAGCAACATCAATGAAAGACTTAATTTCAAAAATAAATTCTTTAATGAGCTCTATACCTAATACTTACCACTTCATATAGAAGTGTTGAGCGTGATAACTACCAAAAAAACATATTATTATTAGACATTTTGGAAGGAAACTCCTTGAACTAAGCATAAAATATAATATTTATACTTGAAAAACCTATACATATGCAAACATCTCAAACAATGATAGTTGAACTTAAGCCTTTTCATTGAAATAACTTACCACTTCTGTGGTATCCATTTTAGAATCCTGTAAAACATCAAAATCCAAGGAATCACATTTCTTGTCAATCCACCAAGGAAAGGTGACAAGAAATATGCATTGCACCGAAACAGTTAATCTAACTTTGTCAATCCATCAAGGAATGGTGACAAGAAATAGGCATTGCCCCCAACCAAATTGTTTAACTTCACCTCTGTTTAAAGCACTCATTAAAATTTATTATATACAACTTAAATACTTATACCTCACAAGAAATAGGCATTGCACCCCAACAAATCATCTAACTTCACCTCTGTTTGAAGCACTCATTAAAATTTTTTAATAACAACTTAAATACTTATACCTCAAATCTAGAGTTTCAATTTTTTTTCACCTGTCACTTCTGACATTCAAAACTACTCACTTTTAACATCTCAAAAATTTATTTTTAAGAAGGGAAAACATTATGTACAACATCAAGTTCCAAGCTTGCCTTTAATCATAGGACCAAAAGTTACTGAATCATACCACCGATGCACTTATACAAGTCCTTTTAATGTTGTAGTTTATCTATTTTAGGTTTTTGGAGATTATTTAGTCATATTTTTTAATTTATTATACATTTAAAAAAAATCAAACAACAAAACCAAAAAAATATTATCTCCTAAAAAATTATTTGACCCAAATTCCAACCAAGCACTCTGAAGCAGAATATATAATGCCATCGATCATTATCCAAGGTGGGATTTCAAATGGTTAAGTTGTACACTCTATATGGGTTTTACTATGATATATCCTTGATATTTCCTAAGGTTCTCCCTAAGGGATGGTCAAGCTTTTTGGCCTTCAGGACCACCCTCTTTGTTAGTCTGGTCTATGCCTCTTCCTTCCTCGGCTATGTACTTAGCCTAGTTCTAGTTTCTCTGTCTCAATTCCTTTCCTAGCCCCCGAGGTCAACTTCCACTCTCTCCTCCATCAGCTCAGTCCCGCCCCATTAGTTCTCACCTCACCTTGACTGATGAAAGATATCTAGTTCAATTTATATTCTTCCTTTTCCATCTATTCAATGTGGCACAAGGCTTCCCCAGGGGGACACCCTAAATCATTGATCATGTCTACTTGCACCGAGAGGAGCAAGTTGTGCAACATGGAATGACTTTTGCCAGCTAAAGAATAACCAAGACATTCAGTTGGAACTTAACTAGCATAAATCAATTTTAAATATGGATCTAAGATGAGCTAAGAGGGATTTAATTTCTTCACTTGCAAATGGTTTTAATTTTTATTTTGGCAGACATGAAAAATTTCAACTTTGATCACAGATAGACATCCTTACACATCATATTGGGCTATAGAATGGGCCTCTCAGCTTAATGATCAGGAAATTAGGTTAATTCTTCAAGCAATGGCAGCTTATGAGAAGGAAATTGGACTAATTATACATACATTCTTGGTTCATGGGATAGAAATTGCTTAGCTGAGATGTGAAAACTAACAACTGAAGCATGACATGGACATTTTCAAATTTCACACCCTTCCTTTGAGCATGCATTCTCTGGCCTTTAATGCATTTGTACAATATTCTATTTTGTATCCTCAACTAACACAAGCAAAGGAAACTAGCACCCAGAGCTCATAGACCTGTATTTGAAATTGTAATCACTTATTCCAATATTGTTTTTCCGAGTTCAGTGAATTCAAGGTTTTTTAAATGTATAGTTCTACATCTACAATTTTTGTATGCTTTTGACAAAGGATAACCCAGACATTTCAGAATTGTATTTTTTATTTTGTAGAATACATGTAAGATCTGGCTGTTCAATTCAACTTAGGCCCTTTAATAATTAAAAAAGAGCCCCTTTATGAGAAACAAACAAACAAAAAACAACTATTTCTATTAAAATATTTTAGAAGAAAAATATTTCATGTCAGACATTTCGTCAATCAAGATCATATTGTAAGAATAATATTGCATTTCTCAAAACCATAGTAGCCTTTTAATAGAAAGGAAAAAATCTTCAAAGAAAATTTCTAAACATGTTTCAAGTGTGAATTCAACAAAATCCAAGATTATGTGAACTCTATGTCACTTGAAAACTGAGGCATGCCACCTCATTCAATAAAATTTAATATTAGCAAAACAAGAAAGCTATGCCATGTTTTAAGTATTCAATTGTAGTCTGCAGATAATTAGTTTCAACAGCTTCTCCAACTAGCTGATAATTGGACAGATCAGAAGTAGTAGGGACATCTAAAAAATAAATATCTAAGTCAAAAACTATGGTAGATATGTTTGTGAGGAGGACCTTTCAGAATTGATTTTAGCTGGTCTTGGAGACTGTGAATTAGATGAACACTTAAGCAACTAAGATTTTCTTCCTAATTTCTTTCAATCAACATAATGTCAATCTAATCATATGTAAAAGAAAATACATAATCTTACAGTAGTGTCTAGTAAGTAACTCAAGCCAAGATGGTGCAAACAGAGTGCTGGCTTTAGAAACACAATGGAGTCTTGAGAAGAGTAAAGCATAGATAAGAATGAAAAGTTCTGCAAAGAAGTGAAGATATTTAGAATTCGTAGATGATTGTCGAGCACAACTTTTTAAAACATCAAATAGAAAAATTAAAATCCCATCATACAGATGAAAAAGGAAGTAATCATACTACCATGAAAAATATTTCCATCTACTTCACAGGATTACAGTTCACATCTAACAACAATAAAGCCAATTTTTCCATTTGTTCTTTACAAAATGAACTGGAATTGACTATATAACACCCACCCAGAGCCTACTGCTCACTAATCTCTAGGGAGAAGTGCATTGCCTAAACCTATCAAATAACTAAGAAGATCTAGGACATGAGTTGGAGGTGGAGTTGTTGCTATGGGTACTGATTTTGATTGAACATTGGGACCTTTGGTAGGTGAAACATTGATCTCTGTCTCAGTGGCTGCTAGTTTTTCATATGGAAGGTAACAGTTTCCTTGCAAGTTTGGAGGTAAAAAGGTACAAGGTACATATGGAAAGACATATGGGAGGTAATCATACTACCATGAAAAATATTTCCATCTACTTCACAGGATTACAATTCACATCTAACAACAATAAAGCCAATTTTTCGATTTGTTCTTTACAAAATGAAATGGAATTGACTATCTAATACCCACCCAAAGCCTACTGCTCACTAATCTCTAGGGAGAAGTGCATTGCCTAAACCTATCAAATAACCAAGAAGATCTAGGACAGGAGCTGGAGGTGGATTTGCTGCTATGGGTACTGATTTTGATTGAACATTGGGACCTTTGGTAGGTGAAACATTGATCTCTGTCTCAGTGGCTGATAGTTTTTCATATGGAAGGTAACAGTTTCCTTGCAAGTTTGGAGGTAACAAGGTACATTGGGAGGTAACAAGGTACAAGGTACATATGGAAAGACATATGGGAGGTAATCATACTACCATGAAAAATATTTCCATCTACTTCACAAGATTACAATTCACATCTAACAATAATAAAGCCAATTTTTCCATTTGTTTTTTACAAAATGAAATGGAATTAACTATCTAATACCCACCCAGAGCCTACTGCTCACTAATCTCTATCGGAGAAGTGCATTTTCTAAACCTATCAAATAACCAAGAAGATCTAGGACAAGAGCTAGAGGTGGAGTTGCTGCTATGGGTACTGATTTTGATTGAACATTGGGACCTTTGGCAGGTGAAACATTGATTTTTGTCTTAGTGGTTGATAGTTTTTCATATGGAAGGTAACCGTTTCCTTGCAAGTCTGGAGGTAACAAGGTACATTGGGAGGTATCATGGTACAAGTACATATGGAAAGACATATGGGAGGTAACATGTACAAGCATAAAAAGTGATTAGAAGAATATATGTGTACTCTGACTTCTCAGCAACATTAAGGAAAGACTTAATTTCAAAAATAACTCTTTAACGAGCTCTATACCTATTACTTACCACTTCATATAGAAGTGTTGAGCATGACAACTAGAAAAAAAGCATATTATTATTAAACATATTGGAAGAAAACTCCTTGAACTAAGCATAAAATATAATACTTATACCAGAAAAACCTATACAAATGCAAGCATCTCAAACAATGATAGATGAACTTAAGCCTTTTCATTGAATAACTTACCACTTCTCTAGTATCCATTTTAGAATCCTGTAAAACATCAAATTCCAAGGAATCTCATTTCCAGTCAATCCACCAAGGAAAGGTGACAAGAAATATGCATTGCACCCAAATAGATAATCTAACTTTGTCAATCCACCAAGGAATGGTGACAAGAAATAGGCATTACCCCAAACAGATCATCTAACTTCACCTTTGTTTAAAGCACTCATTAAAATTTATTATAGACAACTTAAATACTTATACCTAACAAGAAATAGGCATTGCACCCAAATAGATCATCTAACCTCACCTCTGTTTGAAGCACTCATTAAAATTTTTTAATAACTTAAATCCTTATACCTCAAATCTACTGTTTCAATTTTTTTTTCACCTATCACTTCTAACATTCAAAACTAGTCACTTTTAACATTTCAAAACTTTACATTAAAAAAGGGAAAACATTTTGTATAACATCAAATTCCAAGCTTGCCTTTAATCAAAGGACCAGAAGTTACTGAATCATACCACCGATGCACTTATACAACTCCTTTTAATGTTGTAGTTTATCTTTTTTAGGTTTCTGGAGATTATTGAGTCATATTTTTTAATTTACTATAAACTAAAAAGAAGAATCAAACAACAAAACCAAAAAAATATTATCTCCTCAAAAATTATTTTACCCAAATTCCAACCAAGCACTCCTAGGTAGAATAGATAATGCCCTTGATCATTATTCAAGGTGGGATTTCAAATGGTTAAGTTGTACACTCTATATGGGTTTTACTTTGATATTTCCTTGATATTTCCTAAGGTTCTCCCTAAGGGATGGTCAGGTTTTCTAGCCTTCAAGACCCCCCTCTTTGTTAGTCTAGTCTAGGCCTCTTCCTTCCTCAGCTCTGTACTTAGCCTAGTTTTGGCTGCCCTGTCTCAATTCCTTTCCTAGCCCCCGAGGTCAACTTCCACTCTCTCCTCCATCAGCTCAGTCCCACCCCTTTAGTCCTCACCTCACCTTGGGTGATGAAGGATTTCTAGTTCAATTTTTGTTCTTCCTTTTCCATCTATTCAATGTGGCACAAGGCTTCCCTAGGGGGACACCCTGAATCGTTGATCATGTCTACTTGCACCAAGAGGAGCAAGTTGTGCAGCATGGAATGACTTTTTCTAGCTAAAGAATAACCAAGACATTCAGCTGGAACTTAACTAGCATAGATCAATTTTAAATATGGATCTAAGATGAGCTGAGAGGGATTTAATTTCTTCACTTGCAAATGTTTTTAATTTTTATTTTGGCAGACATGCAAAATTTCAACTTTGATCATAGATAGACATCCTTACACATCATACTGGGATGTAGAATGGGCCTCTCAGCTTAATGATCAAGAAATTAGGTTAATTCTTCAAACACTGGCAGCTTATGGGAAGGAAATTGGACTAATTCTACATACATTCTTGGCTCATGGGATAGAAATTGCTCAGCTGAGATGTGAAAACTAACAACTGAAGCACATCATGGACATTTTCAAATTTCACACCCTTCCTTCGAGGATGCATTCTTTGGCCTTTAATGCATCTGTACAGGATTCTATTTTGCAGCCTCACCTAACGCAAGCAAAGGAAACCAACACCCAAATCTCATAGACCTGGATTTGAAATTGTAATCACTTATTCCAATATTGTTTTTCCGAGTTCAAGGTTTTTTAACTTTATAGTTCTACATCTTCAATTTTTGTACGCTTTCGACAAAGGATAACCCAGACATTTTAGAACTGTATCTTTTATTTTGAATAACACATGTAAGATCTGAGTATCCAATCCAGCTTAGGCCCTTTAATAATTAAAAAAGAGCCCCTTTATGATAAATAAACAAACAAAAATAAATTGTTTCTGTTAAAATATTTCAAAAGAAAAATATTTCATGTCAGACATTTTGTTAATCAAGATCATATTATAAGAATATTCTTGCATTTCTCAAAACCATAGTAGCCTTTTAATAGAAAGGAAAAAATCTTCAAAGAAAACTGCTCATGGGATAGTAATTGCTCAGCTAAGATGTGAAAACTAACAACTGGAGCACGTCATGGACATTTTCAAATTTCACACCCTTCCTTCGAGGATGAATTCTATGGCCTTTAATGCATCTATAAAAGATTCTATTTTGCAGCCTCACCTAATGCAAGCAAAGGAAACTAGCCTCCAAAGCTCCTAGACCTGGATTTGAAATTGTAATCACTTATTCCGATATTGTTTTTCCAAGTTTAGTGATTTCAAGGTTTTTTAACTGTATAGTTCTACATCTACAATTTTTATACGCTTTTGAAAAAGGAAAACCCAGACATTTCAGAACTGTATTTTATATTTTGAAGAATACATGTAATATCTGGTTGTCCAATCCAGCTTAGGCCCTTTAATAATTAAAAAAGAGCCCCTTTATGATAAACAAACAAACAAAAAACAATTGTTTCTGTTAAAATATTTCAAAAGAAAATTCTTTCATGTCAAAGATTTTGTCAATCAAGATCATATTGTAAGAATAAGATTGCGTTTCTCAAAACCATAGTAGCCTTCTAATAGAAAGGAAAAATCTTCAAAGAAAATTTCTAAAGATGTTTCAAGTGTGAACTCAAAAAAAGCCAAGATTATAAAACACTAAGAGTACAATGATATAAAACACTAATTGAGTTTGTCGAAAGGTGGACAACACAACAGAAGAACTTGTAAAGAGAGAGAGGGAGTGTAAAGGAGATCGGGGAATGGGGCCACTGACCTCAAAGTCTCCTAAGCCTGATAGCCAAGGGTGACATGGGAAAACTGGGCACTAGTTCCCTATCAGAGTCTTCTGCAACCATTGAGGAGCCTGATTGCCTACTCCTAACACCCGAGGTTGAAAGAAGTGTTGATTTTTCTAGTATCATATAAGACTAGAGAAATTTTCGAACAGATAACTACTTCCAATGATACAATTTGACAATCATTAAGTAGTTATACATGAAAAATTCAACCATCATTAAGATCCATAGAACAATAAAAATCAAAGTAAGAAAATGAACAAGAGACACCAAAAATTACCCTAGGAAAACCCCACTCCAAGGGGAAAAACCCAAAAACCTTTCCTTATGAAAGAATGTCCAATTCAATCCAATTTGTACATCAAAAATAGCATATCTTTGACAAGATTACATAGACAAATACTGACTAGCAAGATAACCTCCTACAATTGTCAAACCAGAACTCCAAAATCCAATAAAAAGATCCATAGAATTCTTTCTGCCATAGGTCTCCAAGAGGGTCAAACTTCAGCCTTTTCCTCAGCCTCAAAGCTCGCACTATTCACAGAGATAAGCTTCGCATGTTTCACAGAGATAGTGTGCCTCAAATCCACATTGTTCCCCAAAGAGTGTGGCTCAGAAAATGTGAGCTATCTTGCCTTAGGTCAGCAAGCTATCTTGCCTCAGATAAGATATCCAAATTGCCTTGGAGGAGAGGAATAGGCTCAATATATAGTAAATTGTCTAGGTCAGGAGACTAAATAGTTCCGACAGTAGAGGCTAGAGTAACAAGTGAAATAAGTTGTTTGATAAGGTGCTATACCATAGGGCATCTGAAGTGGACCATTGAAAACCCCCATAACTAGCTATTGTTGGCTTGGGGCTTGCTACTCCATTTTCTCACATGAGATCTCCACAAAGCCCTTGTTCACTACCTCTTTCTCCTCTCAATTCCAACTCATGTTTCTTTTAAATCCAAAAAAACCCCACAACCCACATTAACAATCTAGGAGAAACATGCATTACATGTACAACATAAACTGGTCCATTCTAAGACCCCTATATTTCAACATCGAGAGACCACATTATTGTAAATTGAAATTCCTAGACAAGGAAATGCCTACCACATGGAAAGGCTTTCTTAAAACTATTCATATTATAAACTATCCCTTACAAAGTTTTTCATTTTGATCTTAAAACATTTGACTTACTGCAAATTCCTATGGCAGGTTCTATACCTAAAAAAGACTTCAAATTCTAGGATCGACAACCCTGAATTTCCTATAAGATGCTTAACACTTAAACAGATCATTGAACTTCTTTAACTATTAGAACCAAGAACTTAAAATTTATTGAAAGGTAAATAACTCTTTCTTAATTATTGAATGACTAATGAAACATGGCATATCAACCACTCATTTTTAACATTCACACAAACAATGCACCTTATAATCCAACACATACCTAATGGAGTCGGTAGAGGAATATCCCATAATAAACACATACACAGTAGCAACAACTCCAGCTGGTCTGACTCCCACTTAAATCAATTTTTTTCTACCAACATAGAAATCCAATGTTAGGAAATAAAAACACAAAATTTCATCAGCCCAGGCAACCATATTCTTTCAAAGCTACGAAACACAAATCACTTCAAATAAAGAAGAATGTGATAAATTGTCTTTCGTAAATCACTCTTGGTTCAGTTTTCCTTAATCCACACATAATAAAACAATGACATTTTCATCAATTTCTAGCGGAAATTGGGAATTTAAAAATCAAATACACTATTACGGTTCTATACTTGGAACGCAATTCTCAAAATACGATTTCCTGATGATTTACTAGTTGGGAGCACGAACTCGAAATGTTTCAAATTCATATTTCAGCAATCTAAAGATCCCCCTTGATAACTTATTACTGTCCCATACCCATCTAAATATTTTCCAACCATGGATTATTAAAACCCTCACATTCTGCAGAATTAGTCTTACTAGCATAATAAAATCCTGTGCAAATAATTTCAGTGCAGTAGACTATCCATAACTTCATATTAGTATTTTTGATATCTTCATTGTTTTCAAAAACCCCCTGGTAATTACTTCTTACTTTCGAATACCCACTTAATGCTACCAAACTGTTACCTCTAAAAACCCTCACATTTTGCAGAACAAATTTAATTAACCCCATAAAACCTACAGTAGAATGTCCAGCCATCGCATCATATTTAAATTTCCAAAATTTTCATTACCTGCATATTCCTCCTAGTTACTCCTTACTCTCCAACCCTGACTTCTAAAAATTGTTGCAAGACTGACTTTGTTTAATTAACACTAAAATAGCTCCTATAAAGAAACTCAATTAAGTAAACTATCCAAAGCTTCATTCAATACAAATTCCCGGTTATCTTAAGAGAGGGAAGTTGTTCGCTTGTTGGGGTTTGATGCACGGTCAAAGTTAGTTAGCCAAACAAATCCTGGTACTACTAGCCCTTTCGGAAACAGTCTACAGAGCGCAGATTGAGGTATCACATGAAGTAGTATGGGAGGGTGCTAGAACCATGTTTCCACACCTTGGAGATGTCTGATGAGTTCAATTGGTCTGCGGTTTCTGCTTGCACGCAAGTTGCTTCATGCATCCTCCCGTTACTCGCAACCTGATACACTGCCTTCGTGCAACCTTATCCAGGGGCTGTACCACTTTTTGCACTATTACCAAAGACCTTGGTTATATTCCAATGTTAGTTAATTATCTTTGACTACTTGAGTGGTTTGAGTTATACTTAACAACATAAAACATTCATATAGGTGTGCACACTAAATAAACAATATATTTGCAAGTTACATCATTCATGCATTAACCTAGGAACAAATACACAGAAATATAGCCAAACTTCTCTCTATTGATTCTTTCCATGGTTACAAACTCGACTTGCCCTGCACACTAAGCTGTAGGGGTCTTCCCACTCAGCTGCGGACTACTAGGCCTATGTGCACTCAGCTGCAGAGCCTTCTCCTACCCTATGACCCAAAGACACACTTCACACTGTGTCTCAATCACTTAGACTTCTCATGTTCTATTCTCCTTCTTTCCCTATTGTCTTTCTTACATTTAGAGCCTCGCTCTATTTATAAAATCCTATGGTCCATGGACCATGGGTAGGTGTATTGAGCCGACATTACATTACAAAACTAGGGTGGACAACCCTGTGACTCTATCATACTTTCATGCCTTGTGCCGGTAATTTGCAGAGCTTTACAACAAGATTTGGTCAAAACTTAGGCTTTGAGCACAAAAACATGCCTTGGGGAGATTCCATGCCCAATAGGCCCCCAACACAAATATCATGACTCGCCCTCAAGTCATTCTATTAGCATGATGATCTTTGTGTGGAGTCCCTCCAACTATTCTCGAACTACGCAGAGGTTAGCATCGCATTGAACTACTTCTTGTTGGATCTACTGGATACGTTGTTACAAGTATTTTGTGTTGGGCGTGCTTCTCTACATCAATGTGTGCATCCCCTGCATGTGTGCGAACTTGCCTTCAATTTCTGCCATGATGTTGAAGGCCTCATTGATCCAAGGTTGAACATGCGCCTTCAGGACTACTTCCTTATGTCATGTCACATCCACTTGCTCCTTCAGTGCTTTAGCCTGTTGCATCAGTGCAAGCCTCTGAGTGAGGACCACCATCTGCGCAGTTCCTCAGACACTATCATACTGTTATTGGAGTTTTCATGCCTCTGTGTCTAAGCGCTGGATGTTGGGATCCTCCTACAGATTTGAGAGGACCTTAAGTGATTCTTCCAACATGCTGGTGCAATCTCGCATTGCACCTCAAATTTCCTCCAACCTCACTGTGATAGCACTAGCGCATTATTCTCTGACTTCTAGGGGAGTGGATGGCTGCGCCTTTAACCATATCTCAGTGATTTATAGATTCAGCTCCAGTTGAACCTTTATCATTTCCTCCCTGGCCTCACGGACCCCTACTGATAACCTGTGGATCCATGCGTCCACTGGTATGTCTGCTGGGATGGCCAGCTATGGGACGCTTTGGCAAGCATCGTCTATCACCTGTACCCAGTGTTGATTTTGCGACACCAATTCATCACGCTACAAGCTTAGTTGTTCCATATTTATTTTCTGCTCACTGAGGACATGGAGCACGGGGCTCCCCTAGCTCGCAGCTCTGCAGTTATCCCATCCTGTAACACATATAAGGTCTCGTGTGACAGTGGAACTAGATTAATAACAAGACCCTTCAGCACGCTAACCGAAGGCTTGTCAACCTCATTTGATGTCACTAGTGCCCCTTCTGGCAGCACTATGGTGTTTGTCATCTACGCACGCAACATCTACTCTGTTGACGTCGATCGGACTGCAAGGTTGGTTGAAAGGGTACCAACTCAAGGGGGCCACGCCTGTAATTCCTACAACTATGCTTTAAGGGCCCCCAACACAATCTAGTTCTCCTGTATGAAATCTTGGAAAGCCTCATAGGTGACATCGTGCACTGTTTCACCAATGTCATGCAGATCACCCTCGGTCAGGGTGATCGGGTCAATGGACAACTTTCATGTTTTGACATTCTTACTTGACCCTCCCTGCTCTATTCGGTGCTAGTGCTTTAGCTGGGTCGATGCGGTTTGTGGGTCTGCTCCTCCTTCTTCTGTCTTTGCTCCCTTTGATTCCTGCCCCCGTGTCATGTGGCCCTTGCCCACCTTTGCGAATACCTCCTATGTTGTTGTTGCTGCTGCAACCTTTTCATACTTAGCAGCTTTCTGTGCCATGTACGGTGTTGCTCGTACTTTTGTTGCCATGGCTTCCCTCCTCCACTTTTCAGCCAGCTGTGCAATGCACAACTTGGCCTAATATTTCTTCTATGCTACCAAATTCTCAATCTTTGCATGTCTAGGGTGTGCCACTCTGACAGCCATGCCTCCAGTACATTGAAAATGATGTCGTCGGTGGCTACGAAGGGTAGCTTTCTCCATTGTTTAGTCGGGTCCTTGCACGCCCTGACTCTGCAAAAACTCTGCAGATTGTTGTAAACAATGGGTGAAAACTGTGTCTTATGGTTGATCCCCATTCTGAGGTTCATCTCCATGGACACCTAGAATATTTGGTTGTCGTGTATCCTCTTAGCATCCTTTGTGACCCAGAGCAAAGCGTACTTCACGGCCTCCGGTAAATCCCTATGAATTATGGGTAATTGACTGTCCTCTAGTAATTCCCCAGCCACGAGTACTATGGATAGCAACAACCATGCATAGTGGAACATTTTTCCTTATTCCTGGGCTTCATGGCAATTTTCTAAAAACTCCTTGTAGAGGAACTCAGACCAATTAAACTGGACCCCCTCCGTGCACTGCTCAGCCAATGCTACCACCAGCACGAATACTTCATCTGTGCGGCACTTGTGCATGACCTTTCCAGCCAAGATTTGGGTCACCACGAGCACTATTTCTCCTTGATGTTGGAGACAGGGTATCCCCTTTTCTTCTTTTCCAACTTGTACTTTTTCTTCGTGGCCATCGCGATGGCCAAATCACTGCCCCTCCCTTCTGATATGTCAGCGGGGTCCTCACCTTTGCATGGAAGCCAGGAGACATAGTGAATCAGGTCTGTTGTGATGGGGATGGGCTCCTCTAGCCACAAACACCCGTCATGCACCAAGTAGAGCAACTACTTGATGACGAAAATGGTTATTGGTTCGCGGTGGAAGTGCGCCACACAAAGAAAATTCAGTAGTCCATCTTTCTCCACTCCATGCAACCACTTCCATGGCTCTAGCTCTGTAACTCCCACTACGGTGTTATGATTAGGCTTCATGAGGTTCCTTGTCTCCAGGTGAGGGAATTTCTCATGGTCAACGAGGTCCCAATCTTCAAATTTTAGGCTCGACATGCATCCTAGGTGCGTGCCTTCAAACATAATATTATCTATGAGGAGTGGGGCCTGGAGTGAGCTCTTGGTCTTGTCCAGGTCCTTGGGCACTTTCGCCTTCCCTTTTTGTCGGGGGACATAGGCGGACAATTTTATCGCGTGGTGTGTATGCTTATTGTCCTCCTCCATGCCTTCATCCTCTTCCTCCGTGATGAAAATATCCTCTAGATCTTCTTCTTCTTCATCTATCTCTATGGTGATGGCTTTCCCCTTCTCCTCCATTGATAGTTTGGTGCGCAGTGGGTTCTGCGAGGACAAACGTATGGGGACCATTACTTGTTTGTCCTTCTTGGGTCTTGGCATGCGCGGTGATTTCAGGATTTCTGCCACAATCCTGATGCCTTCTAGAACATCCCCCACAGTCATGGCCTACACGGCCTCCTTGACGATTATTTTTGTTATGTCCATAACATCTTGAGTAGTTGCCATCATACTCATTCAGAAATCTAACACTCATGAACTCAGGGGCTCAATCAACGCTCAGTTCACAACACTCAGGGTTCTGCTTTATCGCTCAAATTGAAAATGACCAAGTGTTGTTTGTTGGGCAGCCCTTTGATTTTTATAGCATTTTTTGAATTTGAATTCAATTGTTCCCCCTAATTCCGGTTCATTAATGCTTTCTTGGTGGTAGATTTTCCCAAATCTTGCCCATAAATCACATCTTAAATTCCTATCGCCCACTCCATTTGGCCTCAAGTCGAGCATCGCATTTTGAATAGTGACTCAATGGTCACTTTCCGACTAACTCGAGTGGCAGTGCAGCCCCCCGTGCACAGTCATGAACCTTATGACTTTTTGTTTCTGCACACAGCTCCAACCTCATGTAGCTTTCGGGCAGAGTATTTTATAGTCCTGCACTTCCTTTCAACTGCTTGGAGCACTAAGACTGTGTTTCCTTTGGCTAGTCAAGTGGTCGCACCGCCCGTGTCAAGTTCCATCTGGTCCTTTGTCATGGTTCCTGGAGAATCCCCACCTTTTTTGGTTACAGTCGGCATTGCACACTTCATTATTTGTAACGTGCTACCCTAGTCACTATGCTTAGCAATATGCAATCCAAGCCAAGGCATTAGACTGATCAATCCACGGCGATAGTGCTCAAAGTTGTCAATATGATCATGCACACCCTGCCTTACCACCCTAGTTTTTCGGCAAGAAAATCCTCCTTTATTTTGTCCTCTAGCTTCTTGACTTCTGTGGTCACTGAGGCGCTTTTCTTCCTTAACGTACCCTTTCTTCTTCAAATTCTTGGAGTCTAAGGTTTCCCTGTTGGATTTCTGCAGTAATTATAAACTAGTAAAAACTCGTAAAAACATCAAAAGCAGTGCTAAAAACGAAAAGTGTTGATGCTGGAATAACACCTTTTCTTTCTAAAGTAAATTTTCAACATGTTTTAAAAATGGCAGTGAAAACCATTTTTTTGTGCAAAAATTGTTCAAAAAACACCCTCAAAAAGAAGTGTTGATGTTCGAATAACATATTTTTTTTCAATGGTAAATTTTGTGCAAAAAACACCCTCAAAGCAAAAAGTTTTAACATTGGGATAACAATCTTTTTTTCAAGGGTAAAATTTCAACATTTTGAAAAAATGGCATAAAATATTTTATCATTACCCCGAAAAAAACTAAAATTTCAAAAAAATAATGAAAAAAAAACCAAAACAATGAAAAAACACAAAAGAAAAAAAATAAAAAAAATAAAAATAACAAAGCATAAATTAAAATATATACTGAAAACAAAACATAAAAAAAAAAACAAAAAAAAAAATTCAAACATCAAAAAAAAATTCAATCATAAAAATGTAAAAACAAGAAAACAAAATTAACCTATAAAAGATAAGAAAAAATAAAAATTACAAACAAATAAATAGTAGAAAAAACATATTTAAAGAAAAAAGGGAAAAAAAAAAAACAAATATGTAAACCATAAAAAAATTAGGAAAAGAAAAAAAACAATTAAAAAAAAAACTATAAAATTAAGTAGGTAAAAATAGAAAAATTAAACAAAAACATTAACAAAAAACTAAAAAGAATTGAAAACTAATTATAAACTAGATTTATAAAAAAATGGAAAATTAAGAAAAAAAATTAAAAGCTATTGAAATTAAGATTAAACTGTTGATTACTTTAAAAAAGCAAATATAAAAATATATATATAAAAAGACAAACAAAAAAAAAAATGTTAAAAAAAAATTATCTCATAAACCATATAAGAATTTGGAAAAAGGAAACAAAATTATATATATAAATAAGTAAAAATAGAAAAATTAAAAAAAAAAATAATTAATAGAAACTAGGAATAAAAATTAGAGACAAACTAGATTAAAAAAAATAGAAAATTAACCAAAAAAAAATAAATTAAAAACTAGTAAAATTACTATTAAAAACATTTAAAAAAACTAAAATAAAATCAAAATATATATATAAATTCTTTTTAAAAATATGTCTTTTCAAATTAAAAAAAAATTAAAAAATTAAAAAACGTTTTAAACTTATAAAAAAATTATGTGTTTTCGATTATATATATATATATATATATATATATATATATATATATATATAAACTTTCATTGTTTATTTAAAAACAAACAAATAAAAAAATTTAAAATTCATTTTTCTTATTAAACAAAATTTTGTTTTTTTTCTATTTAAAAAAAAATATTAAATTTCTTTTATTTTGTTTTAAAAAAATTTGTTTTTATTTAAAAAACAAAAAAATTATTATTTTTTTTTAAACATCTTTAATTTTTTTATTTAAAAAAAAAAATCATATTTAAAAAAAAACAATGGTTTTTTAAAAAAATGCCTGCCGTCCCCGTGGTGGCACGGTCGTGTGCGGAGGGTCTACGTGCAGACCCTCTACCCATAGTTGCGCCACCACCAGGCGGCGGTTGGGCTGTGGGGCGATTCTCGGAATCACCCCATAATCTGCCCGCTTCCCGGTGGTGGCGCGGCCGTGGGTGGAGGGACTACACGCAGTCCCTCTGCCCACGTTCATGCCACCACCGGGCAGTGGGCTGGTTGTGGGCGATTCTCAGAATCATTCCACAACCCACCCACCGCCCGATGGTTGCGCAACCGTGGGTGATTCACGAAATTGCCCACAGCCCGCCCAGTGGTGGTGTGGCTATGGTCAAAGGGGCTGCATGCAGGCCCTCTGCCCACGGTCGTCCCACCATTGGGCAGCGGGCGGGCTCTGGGGTGATTCTGAGAATCGCCCCAAAGCCCACCCACCGCCCAATGGTGGTGCGGTCGTGGCCGGAGGGCCTGCACACAGACCCTCCACTCATGGCCATGCCACCAAGGGGGGCAACGGGCAATTTTTTTTTAAATAAAAAAAAAATTGTTTAAAAAAAAATTAAAAAATTTTAGTATTTTTTTTTAAATAAAAAACAATTTAAAAAAAAAAAATTAATTTTTATTTTTATTTGTTTGTTTTTAAATAAACAATGAAAGTTTAATTATTATTATTATTATTATTATTAAATCGAAAACACATATTTTTTTATAAGTTTAGAATATTTTTTTAATTTTTTTTTTAATTTGAAAAGACATATATTTTTAAAATTTTCATATCTATATATATATATATATATATATATATATATATATAGATATATATATATATATATATATATATATATATATATTAAATTTGAGTTTATTTTTGTTTTTTAAGGTTTTTTCTAAATGTTTTAAATATTAATTTTACTAGTTTTAAAAAAAAATTGGTTAATTTTCTATTATTTTTTAATCTAGTTTGTTTTTAATTTTTTTTTTCCTAGTTTTTGTTAATGTTCATTTTTCCTAGTTTTTGTTAATGTTTTTTTTTTTTTCTATTTTTACTTACTTAATTTTTTATATATATTTTTCTAATTTTGTTTTCCTTTTTCCAAATTCTTTAATGGTTTATGAGATAATTTGTTTTTTTTAACATTTTTTTTCTTTTGTTTGTTTATATATATATATATATATTTGTTTTTTTTAAGTAATCAACATTAGAAAAAAGAAAAATAAAACATCTTGAAAATTAATCATAATTTAAAAAAAAATGGACATAATAAATTTTAAAGTGTGGCAAATAAGTCCTCTAAAAAAAGGTATGCATCAACACGTTGCATCTACATGTTTCAAAATCAGCATGAAAATCACTAATATTTAAAAACAAATATTTAAAATGTTAAAAATATGATCCCAACAAAAAGAAGTGTATTATGCGTAAACCACTTTTGGAAATCAAGTCACGTTTTTACTACCCCTACAAAATGGGTAATCGTACTGGTTATTTAAAGTGCCAAAAACTATGCTCTAAAAAAATATGTGTGTTCTGCATTGCCCCTTTTCAAAATCGGGTCAATCTTCTACTATCTCTACGAAACAAGTAACACTATCAGTTCCCATTTCAAAGTTTACGTTGTTGGTTCTACGAACCATCGTCCCTACCAGTGCTGGATTAGGGTTTTCAAGTACTAGAGGACTTACAACGTTCATCTCATATTCCAGCCTTGGTGGTGCCTGCGCAGTCAGGTTTCTACATGTAGTCCTATACGCCCATAGAACTGTTGGTACGCGCAGGTCCCAGTCAGTCTGTTTTGCATTGTGGACCCTGTTCAGTACTTCGCACACTTTGTCAAAGGCTTCCATGTGGATAACCTTTTGTGCCTTGGTCTTACCATACCTCCTGGTCCCAATTGGATGGGTTGTTCACGCCATTTTCTTTCACGCTCCTGCTTACTGATCGTCGTTCCTACCATGCGGACGGTGTGACTTTATGCAAGTTGTGCAACATATGCCTGTATCCATCTAGGAAGGTGGGTGCGCAGGCCGTTCTATCCATCATATTTTTCTTTTAACCTCATATGAGGATTCCCAAATCGTCTGCGCATCATCCTTCTACATTCACGCCAATCCTCAAAATTCCGTTGGTGTGTACCCCACCACCTTGTGGGCATAGCGCACAGTACCCATTTTAGTGAGTCAAACCGCTGTTGTTTTGGCACTTATTTTTCAAATTTTTTCACCCTCTACCTCGCTTAACCCATCATACGTAGGCAGATCTCTTGTTTCTGTTGCTATGCAATGTAGTGACCTTATCATCATGTTACAATTGAGCATGGTTACCTCGTGTAACCAGTTCTGCCATCATTCTATCTCTTCACCAGAATCTGATGTGCAGGAGCTTTCGCTCTCCCACAAGATTTGACCATCTTTAGTTGGATTTACCCAGTCTTTCTCTCACGTGGTTATCTTGTAGATGCAGTCCAGATTGTTGTCACTGCCATTGTCGCGGACTATTTCTGTGTAGCACGATCCTTCTGCAAGGTCTAAAGGTACCACTATGCGCAGTGACTTTTTCCCAAAAATCATCTTGCGCTTCTTTACATTTATCACTCCATTCATGTCAATGGCCCAATCTATTCCTAGTAATGCAAGATAGGGATTATTTTCATCAATAATCTTTATTAGTTTGAAATCTCCTAGCGTGCAAAATCCTTCGATGTCTAATGTAATTTCCTGCAATCTTCCCATAGGTAGGATATTTTGCTGGTTCGCCATTCACAATTGGATAGGAGACCATTGCAACACAAGCCTGCCCATGCGCTCCCATGTCTGCTTTGGTAGGACGTTTGCGTCCAATCTTAGATCTAGAATCACTTGATCCATCTCATATTCCCTGATCTGCATAGTCAATCTCATCTCCCTTGTTGTTCACGTTGTGTGCTTCTCGAGCTTCCGAGCTATGTGTGGTTCTCCTCGCATGGTCCCAGCACATCTAGTTATGAGTTCTTGCAACCCCTTCATAGTGTTGTTGTCGCACAACAACTTCATGCATGTCTCTAGGAATGTAGTGAGCATTGATGGGTCCATTTCTGGTTCCAGTCTGTCTTTACTTCCTGGAGTGGAGGCATCCATGAATCTCCTCTTAGCTTCCATGAGTGTCTCTTTAGCACGTTCCAAATCAAATTCAGGTTCCTTTGTCGGAGACTTGTAAACCCAGGTACTTTCTTCCGCTACTTGCCCTTGTCATCCACCTTCGTAATACTCCTTTGGAGCACAATATTTACTTTATGTTCTTCCTCGTGTGGCTCAGACCTCATCATTTACAGGTTCTGAGCCGGGGGAGGTTGGAGTGTTCTTGTATCGCACAACCTCACTATCAGTGTTGGATAGTCCTCTGTGTCATGATCAAACAATGTACAATACAAACATGATAGTCACATTGGATTCATACAGTCATGGGCATAATGTCCTGGCCCTCCGCAATTATAACATATCAGTTGGTTGTGACCTCTTCCTAGTGCCATTCCTCCTCGGCCTTTTCCGCGTCCCTGAAATCTGGTATGTGCAATTCTTGTGTTTTGATCCAGGGCCTGTGTTTTGGCCTGAACTCTATAGGTAGGAGTCTGATCCATCATTAGTTCATAACTTCTACAAGTATGCTCATCATGGCCTACTGACCTGCAAAAATTGCAAAACAACTGCTAGGAATTTTGTGTATACTTTTGTAATAGATGGCAGTTATCTGTAGCATGCTTCCCTCCTATCTGACAAATCACGCACCACAATGCAGGCACCGCGCTTGGTCCTACTTGTGCCTCTGGTCTCAATGGCATTGGTCCTCCTCCCGCAAGGTAATTCACGGACACCGGGAAGTGGTCCTTGTCGTGCCCCTGGCCCTTGCATTTCATGCACAATACCTCATCATGCACTTCTGGACAAGCTGTCCTGTCTTGTTTCAAACTCTACATCTCAAGGCATAAGTTTTTTAGCCGCACGTGAATTTGCTGGACTCCCAAGTTTGGATCTTGTATCAGGGTCTTGTGCAATCTCATTGCGACCTCCAAAGCTTCAGCTTGAGTTGTTAGTCTTTGTTGCGACAATACGTTTCATAAATGCAGTGTTAATGATGCTACAAACCATTCGCGATGTTGTCCATTTGCTAGTGTCATGTTCTCTTCACGAATTGTGCACTTCAATCTTTGATCCAGCTCCCACAGGGTTTTGCCTGGTAGCATTGTGATTTCCTTGAATCCAATAATCAACTGTGCCTCCAATTTTGTTCTGCTGCATTCCTTATTTAGTACAGCTTGGATATCCACTATCCCCTCATTCAGATTGTCATTGGAATGCTTAATGTATCAGGTCAGTGTGCAATCCTATAGAGCGCTGACCAACATTGCCTTCTTTATATTGTCATTTGTGACACCTTGCGCTTGCCATACCACTTTTACCACGAACCAAAATTGGTTCTAATCTTCATTCCCTACTCCCTTGAATACTAGTAGCTTTGTTGCGCTGGCCATACTACTTTATGGTGGTGGTGGAGATGGTATGGGTAAATTCGGGGGTGAAGATGGTGAAATTGGTGGTGGTGTGGGTGGGCGTGCTATGCGCAGAATTCTCAACTTTATCAGATTGATCGCACTTCTTGCTAAAACCTTCATGAGTTCTTCTTCGCCTCCGTGTAGAGGTGAAATCAATGGTCTAGTTTCTAGTTCTGTGCTACCTTCGTTTCTATAGATCCTCCCACTCTGTGTAGCCCCAAACATCAATCTATTCACATAACCCGGTTTTCACACAATAGCATTTTAATCCAGGTGTTCAAATATTTAACTTACTTACCTCACAGTCCCTTGAGGAAGTGTCATTCTGCCTCACTATAGCTAATTGAAGTATCTACTACAAATTTGGTGATGAATCCTCTAATGATTTGGTCCAGCCAGTGATTGATAGTGTGCATGATCCTATCTTCTGATGCTTCCAGTCTACGCACCAACTTTGGAGTCCACACAATAGGTTTGTCTAGTTTACACCTTCCCTGGATATCTGCTAGGTTTGTGATCCACTTGTACAACTCAGTGGGGAAGGATGAAAAGAAAAATTTGTGGATCACAGTATACAAGTAGAAATGTAACCACTCTTCCTTTGATAATGGTTCCTATTTTCCTACGTCACGAACTTGTGAATCTTTCTATCCAACCACTCCTCAATTCCTTTCTTTGTCGAATTCCAGTGGTACAACATCAGACATCTTTATGTAGATCTCAGTCCTAGCAACGGAACCATTTGTTGGCTTGTTAGGGCCTAACCAAAATTCAGAGTTAATTATCCAAACAAATCCTAGTACTACTGGCCCTTTCAGTAATAGTCCACAGAGTGTGGGCTGAGTTCTCACTTGAAGTAGTATGAGAGGGTGGTAGAACTAGGTTTCCACACCCAGGAGATGTCTGATGAGTTCGACTGGTCCGCAGTTTCTCCTTGTGTGCAGGTTGCTTCGTGCACCTTCCCATTCCTTGCAACCTGATACACTACCTTCGCGCAACCCTATCCAGGGGTTGTGTCGCATTTTGCACTATTAACCAAGACCTTGTTTATATTCCAATGTTAGTTAATTATATTTATCTACTTGAGTGCTTTGAGTTATACTTAACAACATAAAACATTCATACAGGTGCACTCAGTAAATAAACAATATATTTTCAAGTTACATCAATCATGCATTAACCCAAGTATAGATACACAAAATTATAACCAAACTTCTCTTTATTGATTCTTTCCATGGTTACAGACTTGACTCGCCCTACACACTCAGTTGTAGGGGTCTGTGCACTTGGCTGTAGACTACTAGGCCTCTGCACACTCATCTGCAGAGCCTTCTCCTACCATATGACCCAAAGACACACTTCACACTACGACTTAATCACTTAGACTTCTCATGCTCTATTCTCCTTTTTTCCCTATTGTCTTTCTTACACTTAGAGCCTCACTCTATTTATACAATCCCATGGTCTTCAGACCATGGGTAGGTCTATCCAACCGACATTACATTACAAAACTAGGGCGAACAACCCTCTGACTCTATCATACTTTTGCATCCCATGCCCACAATTCGCAGAGCTTTACAACAAGATTCGATCAAAACTTGGGCTGTGAGCCCCAAAACATGACTTGGGGGGATTCCATGCCCAAGAGGAGTGGAAAACGAATGTATCTTTTGAAGAAAACCTTGGGGACTCAGATCATACATTTTCCGCAAATGGGAAAAAATTTCTTTTCCACAAACCCTGTATCCAAAGATTACCATTTTATTTAATATTTGAGGCACCCAAAACCCGAAAGGTTTTCCCTAAAAAATGACAGGAAAAAAAAATAAAACCCCATCAAAATGACTCTGCTTTTGCTCTGAAACTTAGTAAACTCTGAGCATTGTAGACAAACAGAACCAGTATAATATTTTCCATGGATACAACAGATCAAAAAACCATTACTTCAAAAACTCAAAACCCCTTAGGGTTTCAAAATGCTGCAAAAGGATTGGAAATAATATTACCTTACCACTATTAACAATTTTCAAATCTCTAGGATATATGAGATGGCTGAGAGCATGGCCTTAATGTCCCTTTTTCCCATGAAGTTGTTGAAACAGATGAAACTCCCCCAGCTTCTATCGCACACAAAGCAAAGAACGAAGAAGAAATAGAATTGCTACCCTTATCAATGAATGATATGATAAAGCCCAAGCACAAATGAAAATAGGGTCTTGCTTCACCCTCACAATATTGACTCATCTCCCAGGCAGTCGTGTGTCTATCAAAAATACCATTGCGCAGCTCACGAAGTATGGAACACGTGTCCACAGAAGAATGGCTGAAATTGGGGTGCGAAAATATGCCCACCTATCTATAGATCACTTTCTAACAAAAGGACAATTGACTTGGGCTTTAAAGCACTAGTTGATGTTAACCCTACATAGACCTTTATGGTATATAATTAAATTCACGGAAATAGCAGAAATCTCTCTTATCTTTTAAAAAAAAATTGTAAAAGTAAATTTATGTTAATTTATTTATTTCAAAGTTTTTTGTTTTTTAAATTATGAATTTGTTTTCCTTTACAATTTTTTATACCAATCACCTCAACATTTTTAAGACAATCATAGATCTTTCAAAGTGAATCATTTATTAGCCACCCTAAGTGAAAAAGGAGGTTGGTAAAGCTCTATAACCTATCAAATTTGTCCATAATCCTATCATATTTGTCCATAATCATAAAGTTAGAATAATTGCTTGGGCATACATCAAGGCCACTAATCCCCACATGGCACATAATCATAAAAGCCATAATGATTTGACATTAATGCACACAAAGCAAAAACAATGCATAACAATGATTATAAATTCAATCATTGCTTGGATAAGGCTAGCATTCAACAAGGGTTCATCATGGGATGGTCCCAAACCATCATTAGTAAGTTTAGGATCAAATATTGCAAGTTGCAACTATAATTTAACTTGTTAAGCTTGATTTTTTGGTTTTATATTAAAAGAATAGTTAGGGTTAGTGTTAAGAATTTGTCATTTTAGAGTTTTAATGGATTTTTAAGTTAATTTTTTCAATGTTTTTATGTCTTTTTTTAATGTTTATTTTCTAATTTTATTATTTTATGTTAGGTTATTAATTTACTTGTTAAGTGATTGATTCATATGATTAATTTTTATAAGTATTATTATGCCAAGAGGTATTCTATAGTTTAATATGGCAGCAATGTTGTAAAATGTAATGTAATGTTATGTTGACTCATCAACATAACATTACATTAAAGAAAAATAAAATTAAATGTTTAGGTTGGTCATTTGATGGGTTTTCTCATGTTGGTTTACAAACCCATGGTATTGCATGGTCCATCATATTTGTCTATGGTATTTGTTATGATGAAGCATATTTAAAGGCTTGAGGAAATACATTGTGGAATGCAAGAGTACTAGCTTAGATCCATATTAACTTTGAACTTAATATCTCTCGTTGCTTGGTAGATTTGGATTTAAAATGGATCTGGGATGGGTAGTATACATATAAGGTATGTGTATTCTAGCTACATACCCACACCTTGCATGATACATTAGTATTCTATGATTGGTCTTGAGATCGATTAATAGTTGAGCTTGAATTAGTCTTAAACTTGATTGATAGTTAAGTTTGATTAGTGGTTAAGTAAATGATTAACCATTAATCCTTATTAATAAATAATTCATGATTTATAATTATTATGATTATTTTAATACTAGATTATTTAGGATTCTCACAAAACCATTTGATTTGATTGACCCTTAAGTAAATATTATTATTTTATTAATATTGTTATGGAAATTATTTTATTATTTTATCATTCTTTATGACTTGACAAGTTTGACTTCTTCAAATTAATTTATGGATAGGGGAATAGGTTGGGGGATGATAGGGGCCATCAATAGAATGAGAGGGTTGGTAACATTAACGAGGGGGTTGGTAACATTCATGAGGGGGGAGATAAGTAGGAGGGTTTTCTTTTGTCGAAGGGATTATTTTGAGGGGGAGGGGGAGGATTTTTGTCTTTGGGGAACTTGTGGGTTGGAGAGGTTTTGGGTTATCACAAATAATGGTGGTTTCTGGCGTTGGACACTAGAGGGGTGTTGACATGGGAAACTTAGACACACTATGGTTGTGGTTTCAACTTGGTCTTAGAGGGCTAGGGAACTTGTGGAGGTTTCCTAGGCTACGAAGTTGAATAGGCTTTCCTAGTTGGCAGGATGGCATATTCAATCGGGTGGTCCATGAAGGAGCACTGCAACTGAGGCACCATAACTAGGTATTTTTCTTGTTGTTTGGCTAAGTTATATAAATTACTCATAAGTAGGTTTTTAATAAGCTTTTAATATGTTGTGTCAAATATATTTCTTTGTTAAATAAACTCTTTTTTTTATATGTTGTGAAATTGTAGAAATTTTGTCATAGTTTGAGGATAGAGGAATGGGTCCTTACATCTCCCAAACAACTCACTTTACTTTACATCTTAATATATGTTCATAGTATTAATATTTCCTAGAGCAAGGAGATTTAACTAAAGCCCCCATCCTCATAGTGTAAGGAGCATATGCCCAATGCTCTAGTGAAAATGTGTCACATTGAACCCCACTTTTTGGACTTAGTCCAAAAATTTACATGTAAAAGTTTGTGCAAAATAGTGAATTATCAATTCATGAAAAGCTCCTATCATGTTGAGCATAGTTAATATACATTCATTGTGGTTTTTCTATAGAAGAAATAATGATTCAATTATAGTAAGTTGCTAAGGCGCAAATGTATCGCTTAAAAGGGAAACTTTCCAAGTAATGGAGATAGAAAGAAATTGGTTGTGAAATTGAGTAACCTAATGCCAAAGTGACTCAACATATGCATAAATTTAAAATAGAAGATTGAGTTTTAAGGAAACGATAGAAAGAACATTGGGTTATAGGATGCCAACGTGCACCAATATGCTACCAATAGCTTGGTCCCTAAGGATAAAGGACTAAGTAAACAAAGACTTCTTAGTATTAATTGAAGGCTCACAAACATTTGTTGGCGCATAGGGGTGACCTAGGGTTCAGAGCTAAGCCAACAAAAATCCCTTTGACATTGGAATTTTTCAAAATTTGCAAACAGGTGAGGCCTCACCCAACATATGTTAATGGGCGTGCAATAACATTTGAAGGTTTTGCAGGGGAAAGGGCATGTAGAGATGAATTTAATTCCAAATGATAAACCTAAACTATGTTGCTCGTCATACATTGTAGATATAACCATTTAAAAGGAATTACATTCATATTGCCTGTTATAATATCCCTAATGAACTACAACGCACATTGGTTAAGTGTAAAAACATTGCATAATCAACAAAGTAACCATTCAACATGAGTTCAATATACAAGCACAAAAAAAATGATGACACTCAACAAGGGAACATAGCTTCACATACATTGATACCATTATTGGCATTATGCCTCAACTATAAAATATCAACACAAGACATTCACCAAAATCTCTGCAATGACTTCATATTTCATTCATTTATCCAACACTTTATACAAGATGCATATAGAGTAGAACATTAGGAGAGAGAAGAAAGTTATGTGTGTCTTTCATGTTATAGATTTGCATGCAACATCCTATTAAATGTTTCAACATGTTTTGACACCCATAAAATGTAGATTTCTTATCATTCTCTTAGGAAGGATATGATGTCTTACATCCTTATAAGTATAGAGCTTTTCATTGAAATGTGGCCAGGGAAATGGAACAACCTTCTACTTTGTAGAAGTTCTTTTGTTCCATCTTCTACTTTGTAGAAGTCCTTTTTCCCAAGCTAGTTGGACTCATTAGCATTGTAGAAGTTCCAAACTTTAGTGATACAATATTTGACTAGTATTCTCTACAAATTATTGATGCTAGGATTATCACTTATTGATCCTTGGACCTCTTCATCTAGTATTCTAGAAATGTACTCATTTATCAACATCACCATTATTGAAAGTGAAATTTAACATCACTTGTTTTCATATTTTTCATGCATATTTGAGTAGATTCCAAAAGAGGTGTCTCTAAAAGGATGACAAGGACCAAACAAATATTTCTTCATGTTAAAAACACCCAATTATGTTTATAACATTAGATTTTCAATGAAATTTGATTCCATCTTGCTTAACATGGGTTCATATGACAACCCAACTGATGGAAAGGCCTATTCCAGTTAAGGGAATTGTAACAAAATTTTTTACTTTATGTCACTTTCCTTTATACCAAATTCTGCTTCTAAGGTCTTTCATGCTTCCTAGGAAGATGTAGTTTTTTCTACCTTGCACAAGGAATTATCATACAATGCATGTTTTATAAGATCCAATACTAAGGCATAACATACTTCCTCATATGGGTTATTAGACCGATGCTCAATCAATTCGTTACGTAAAAGAAAAGGTTTCATTTTGGAAAATCCCAAAAATTAAATTTTCTACTAGTAAATTTTGGAATTGTACACCAGCCTACCTAGAGGTATGCAACAACAGAAAGAAGCAAAATATGCATAGATTTTTAGAGGTAATGTCTAGAGATGAATAGGTCTAGTATTTTAGAATAATATACATGAATAAAAATATAATTATTTCCTCGGAAAAATGGGCACAGGAAAGACCATTATTAAGGAGAATTTCTCCAAGAAGTACAGGAACATAAGCGAAAATAGATCTGTTGTTTGTCGTCAATAGATACCAACAACACTAGTAGTAGATAATAGGAGGCCATCAAATCCTAAAAAAAACATATTGATAGTAGTAGTTGTCCTCTTTATTCCATTTATAGGCTTCTTTGTTGCTAGGTGGAGCCATTGGAGTGAAAATATCAAGCTTTGTTTAATGTGGCTCGTGGGTGGCCACTTTAGGTGAGGTGCATATTTCTGGCTCATGGTAGGTGGTTGTTTTTTCTGTATTGCATGTACTCGGCACCATGGGGAATGGAGGTTCAGCTGGGGCTAGTGGTGTCTCCTTCTATGCGGGAAGTTCGAGAAGTATTGGGAGGGTGGTCTTTTGTTCATTCTAGTGGATCTGCAGAAGCCAGCCATGCACCCTATTCATCGCTCGGGGTATAAATGTTTCCTTCAATGTTGACAATGAAGTCATCCAAGAAAGGATTACATAATCTTATATCCTAGGTACAAGTGTGCATGTTGGGTCCCAGTTAATCACAA
This sequence comes from Pinus tabuliformis, assembly GCA_031772625.1. Taxonomy (NCBI): domain Eukaryota; kingdom Viridiplantae; phylum Streptophyta; class Pinopsida; order Pinales; family Pinaceae; genus Pinus; species Pinus tabuliformis. The sequence continues at coordinate 1,047,238,560 of CM062804.1, forward strand.
ATGAAATTGATGAATAGACATGAGGATTTTGTTAAGTATTATTACCATGGTCATATGGATCTAAACATATTTCCACCAATATATTGTGTCATCCATAACTGAAATATCATCCACATAGATACAGAAGGTTAGTTATTGATATGGAGTTATGTACTCTATGGTATGTATAAGTATTATTACACTAGAAATTCATGAGTAATCATCAACAGAATTATTTTACCAAGGTCCCTTAAGATTGTGTTAAAAACTTAGTGGGAAGAATTAAAGTGGAACTTCAAAGTTTAATTTTGTGTCACTGTGACTAGGTTAGGTGTGACTAGGTTAGGTAGGAGGCACAATCTAAGATCCTCACAGAAATATCAATAGATTTTACCGAACAATTATCTTTTTCACCAGGTTTCTTGATTAAGGCCATAAATATCATTAAGGCCTGCTCACATTTCTTAGAAGAACATAATATGCCATCCTCAAAATCCTCCACCTCAAGTTAAAAAATAATATTAGCGAAAGGAAAAATTATTTTGAATCCTAAGACACCAATAGGTTTTTTTCTACTTGTTTTATCAAGAAATATAATTCTATTAATGAAACAAGATGACTATATAATCAACAAAGGTTAACGCTCAAAATAGTTTTGTGAAAAAAATCCATCACCTAACGAGAACATATAAACGAAGGAGATACTAAAGATGAGGCTCCCATAATAGGTACAACTTAACCTTCACCCATCCATATCCAGTTCTAGTAGTTTGATTTAATTTGATTGTCCCTCTTTAATGCATCCATCACTACAACACATGAACTCTTGAAGCCTAATATTTTCATATATTGAAAAGTCATGGTTGATGCAATCCCTCTACTCTAATACTTCTCACATGGATACGTTGTCAATATATTGTGTGTAAACTTAAGATAGTTTATGATCCCATTTTTAGTATCATGAATTAAATATTTGCATCCATTCTCTACTTTATTTTGTATAAACATGAGAAGGAGACATGAAAACTTGACATACTAGTGACATGACTTCTAAATAGTCCACAACATCATAAGATGATCCATAGAAACATCACTAAAAGTAAACCCATATTAAATAGTTGTCAATTTAATAATTCATTATATAGTTTAATATATGTTATTTTCTAAATAAACCATGGTTGATAATAATTTTGTTAACAATAACAAAAAATCTTATATAATAGAATATGTTTGTGTGTTTTTTCGTTAACAAAAACAAAGTTGATCATATTTATATTCAATTTGAAAAAAATACACATAGTAGATACTTATAGCATTCACAAGTAATTGAGGTCAATATATTCTGGTTATAAATTTCTATCTCAACATTTAAAATTCCAGCAAAAATATTAAGAAGCCCATAACCCTTCATAAAATTGATTGTAAACATCTAGTATTTTAAATATTTATAATTAAATTATACCATGATAAAACTTTAATTACTTCAAATAAGGAAATGATGTACTCTATCGTCACCTAGAATAGAGTACTCTTGCAAAGATCTATGTATATATGACATTCTATTCACTCAAGATTGATTATTGCAAAAAATATTTTGATTTCTACTCTTCACCTAGACATAGACATTATTGCTCTAGATATTTCAAAAACAAGTCACCCATGAGCCATCAATCCATTACTATGTTGTCTCTTTTTAGCCTTCTCCTCAATTACACAAGAAAAAGTGATGCCATCTTCTCCTTCATCTCCCTCCTTATATAGAATACATTGATGGTAAGGACCCCAACCCCTATGATCCACCTATAATTATATAATTATTCCTTTGTCTTAACATTTTCCATTCACATTCCCGGATGCGGGTGTTTGTACGAGTGGCAGCAAGGAGCCACATGTATAACATGTGCTGCCTCGTGTTCATCTGGAATTTTAATACCTCTCACCGCCGAAGAGTTAAGTAAGGAGAAGCGATTGCAGAGCATTCAATGCTGCGCAAGGTGAAATGGGTAGGATGCAGAGGGCAGTTAAGGAGTTCGGGTTTCGAGAGAATTTCAAGCGGTTTAAGATGGAGGAGAGTATGTTGCAGGTCCCTGCTCAGAGCAAGGATCACGCTGCTCAGGCTCCCGTGGGCAATCTCCTCATTCACGCGGCAGTTCTTGTGGATTCAGCAGGCTATCAGAAGGCCGAGGGAAGTCGCGAGCTGGTATACTCTGTTGTATGTTGTTTTTGTTTTGGTGAGCTTCATCTCAGAATTGTGGCGAGAGGACTTATTGTTGTTGGGGGGCGACTCAATTCGGGAAAGAGCCCATTCGCAGCTCAGCTTCAAATCACCGGCTCCCCGGCAAACATGGTCAGACCAAGGCAACGGTTGCTCAGCAGGAGAGGGTCCGCTCGAGGAGGTTCTTCTCGCCGCCCTGGTGAGGAATCCCACCACCACTGCTGCTGTTGTTACTGTCACAGAAGGACAGGGGCCACGTCCATCCAGGCAACTCAACACATGGAGGTGGGTAATACCAGCGCTGGACATCACTCTCTTCCAGCTTTCGGGTCTACCATCTTCACGCTTGGCAGTTCGAGGGACAATTCCCGCATCAATGCACACATCTCAGTTCTATTCACTGAGGATTTTCAGGAAGATGAAGGCGGTTCAGGCAGCAAGGAAGAGCTCCCAGGCGAACAGCCGGGAAAAGTCGAGAAAGACCCAGTGGGGGTACCTGAGCAGCCTCCCAAACGACCTCAGGAGCAGGAGGCGTCGACTTCAAAGAGGGATGCAGGGGAAGAATGGGACGGCCTCCCCGAACACTACGGATGGTGCCGAATTATTGAGGAAGAGCCGGAGGACTAGCGTCCAAAGGCACACTCTGGCGCTCTCCACTTTTGTTCAGGTCTGGTATGGGTCTCTCGTTCCTGTCTGTGTCTGGTATAGGTCATATGTCTATGTTTGTGTCTCCCCAGTTTATATTCATGCTTATGTACGCACAGGTTATGTCAGTAGGTTCTGTAAGGGTGCTGTCAGTCTTCTAACGCCCCTGCGAGGGTTGGATTTTTGTTCCGAAGCCCCTGCGTGGGCAATTTTTGTTTGATTGTGAACAATGTTATGTCATGTTATGATCTGGAAGAGGCTCTGTCTGGAAACGAGGCCCCTGCGAGGGCCAACTCTGAGATGTGAAATGCTAACCCAACGAGCCACAGTAGGCCTTGGGCAACTTGACTCTTTGCTTGTAATGCTTTCTTGTACATAATATAATAGAATAGAATAGTTTTACCGAGAAAAAAAAAGCATTTTCCATTCACATAAACTTACATTATAGATTATTTTTCCTTTTCCTTCAATTTTGTAATAATCAATAAAATAATTAATTAGTAAAATTTGTACTTGTTACAAATTTCAAATTTATGAATGGAATGTCAAGAAAAGGTATCATTTAGATATTTAACATTGCATGTCTTAAATTAATATAGAATTTTCATATCTTTAAAAATTGCACCACTAAAAGCTACACCAATGCTCGTTTTTCCCATTATACCAAACAAGATTTTAGAAGGATAACAAAATGCGAGATGAACACCACAAGCATAGAAATTTAATTTGAAAATCCCAAAAACCCAACTTTCCCATTCAATAAGAAAATGATAGATAGGAAATGTAGGTGAAATTGTTGAAAAGCATAACCACTTGGTTCTTTCTCATATAAATTTTCTTGATGAATGAAAATAGTGTATTCCTTTGTAGAAAAGTATGAGCTCTAAAATGTTCTATGATAATTGCATATTCTTGGGGCTTGGCTTTCAAGGCAAAGTCCAACGTTCACTCTAAACTAACTATGATCATCAATAACCACTCGAAAAATGCTAGTAGTCAACGAGTAAACCAACCACACTAGAATTTGAAACCGAATAGATCAAAATGAAAATTAAGCATGTTAACACAAGAGTTCAATAAGAACTTGAATTTGGTTACTCATGCCTACTAGGGAGATATTTTCATTAAAGGAAATCATAACACAACAACAATACAACAAAGTATAAGTGATCTGAATGATGATGCTACCAAAGATGTAAGTGAAGGACTAGGAAATTTATGGTGATGATGGGAATGATAGATCTCGAAGACAACACGATAATGTTGTTGGAGAAAGGGCCATATCATTGTTGAGGGATGGATTTAGTTTCTAAAAGGGTCTCAACTCAATCTACCCAGTTGGATGGGTTGTTTATCTCAGATACAGTGAGATTGGTTAAATTCAGCTTATCAGGATCATGAGGGTAGGAGAGGCAGGCAAAATATGGATGGGAAGCTTAACAGTCCTCCACATGGAAAATACATGCTTGCATGTAAAAGTAAATGGAATGATAGGGGGCTAATTTGATGCAAAGCAAGGGTGAATTATGCCTCTTTGAATGCACATCATGAGATTGTGTTTAAGATTCACTATTCTGAAGTTGCGAGAAGACTAGAGTGTAAGCACAAGAGAGAAGCTAAACATATTGTGGGTTGAGAAGAGAGCCAAGAAGGCCCTTTCTGGTTCTTCTCTTTTAGATTGGAGACACAATACTTAAGAGTGTTTATAAGGTAGATAGTAAAGATGAGATGGATTCTCAAGCATATGCTGGCAGGGGTGTTGTTGGACTATCACAAAGGAAAAAATGATCTAATGGATAAAATGAATGTCTGCTTCCAAAGAAAATTTCAACGTTGGGGATCAACTTGGAAGGGGTAGTTGATGGTTCCCTAAGCTATATCAAGTGATTGCAATGGATTAAATATCAACTTCTGCTACAAAATCTCACGAGGAATATCATTATGCAATAAATGCACGTGAAAAAATGGAAGTCAAAGTCTAGGAATCATTACAAAGAAGCGGTTCAAAAAATCACCACTAAGTTTTGAATGGGGTCTAAAATTTGACCTTCTCAAAATTGAATGAAGTTGGAACCACTCTAAAACAACCCTAAACAATTAATGTTAATATTCAAAATTTAAGTAAAAGTTGACATTATCCTTATCTTTCCTCTTCAAAAAGGAAATATAAGGAGAATGTCAACTTTTACTTTTACTTTAAAAATTAAATATTACCATTAATTACCAGGGTTAGGTTTTGTAGAGCCCTAGGGTTAAGATATTTTTTTTCCTCTGAAGTATTTTTTATTAAAAAATTAATATTTGTTTGTCATTAGCTATGTTGTGCTACATTCTTCAGAATTGGTCAGTTTAGTAGAGAACTAGTCCATTTGGTGTTTAAAGGCCGATTCAATAGAAGACCAGCCTTAGCCAATCTGAACCACCAAACTAGATGATTACAACTCTAAAACCACTGGGACCAACCAATTCCACTAGTTCTAGGCTAGTTCCAAAAAGTGTGTGCCCTTCTCATCTTCCTCTCAAAGTCATTTTGTTGGATCCTTTCAGGAATGGTGATTTCGAGAGTGCCATAAACTGTCGGATTGTTGTGAGCACCTAAGATCATAAGTAGTTAAGCCTTGACAAAATTTTTTTTGCAAGGAACTAGTACAAACATCCCAAAACATATTTAGTGAGGACATTCATGCAAGGAACTATTACAGACCTCCCAAGATACTTAGTGAGGACGTGCATGACTAAAAAGCAATAGAAAAAATTATCCACCGTCAAAACCCCTACCTAAAACATTAAAGTGTGGTGCAAAAAAAATTACTGGTAGGCTATTAATGCTACCAACGATCATTCCCTCTTCAATTTCATAAGAATCTCCTACTCAAGCTACCTCCTCCACTATGATTATAGTAAGTTCTTGCAACTATGTGAGCTATAGGAAATTAAAATTGCCTTGGAATCTCCACTAATCTTAGGGAACTTGACTTCTCTGCATGCCCCAACTATTTTGGGTTGATTTCTTAGTTAACTAGATGATCACTAAGTTTGACTGAAGTCCCACTACTTAAATGACCTTCCACTAGTTCCTCCAAAAGTTAGAACTAGTTTAACTAACAAAAACTTGAGATAATTGACCTTTATTGCTACAAATTAGCAATCACATATGTAGAACTGAACTCTAACTCCTCCAACTTGAATTTATTGAGTAAACTAGGTAACACAAGCCATGTCACGCAAGTTAACATCATCCAAGTTGTTTGCTGATGTATAAATTCAATTTTTTTCAATTTAATCAAGGAAAAATCAAATTGAGAATTTCTTGCTGCATTTTTCAACACATAGTTCACTGGAATGTATTACTTTGACTATGAACTTGGCATAGTTCACATGTTAAGTTCATAAGGTTTTGGGTTGATGTGGTTCTATGTGTTGTTTATATAAAGAATAGTTTTCCATCTATTGCTATTATAAACAAGACTCCCTATGAAATGTGGTATGGCCACATTCCTTCAGTGAGACATCTCAGGGTTTTTGGTTCCTCTTGTTACGCCTTCATACCTAAGGAAAATAAAAAAAAAATTAGTGCAAGGATCACAAATGTATCTTCTTTGGGTACTCATACCTCCAAAGCATACCATCACTATGATGAAGTGAATAATAAGTTTATAATATCTAGAGATGTGATCTTTCTTGAGTCTTCCAAGATTGACAATGTTGTTGAGTGGCAGCTTAATCATTTGGATAGATTCGAACATGCAAAATATTTTCAAGAGTTTGATAGTGATATTCCACATATCCTTCTATTAGCTCTATACTTTCTATGAAGAGCCTTGAAGAAATCATCTTGAAGGAAATTCCTTCCCCTCCTTTGTCAAGAAGGAGCTAAGAGACTACTAGCAGCATGTAGCCAAATCTGACAAGTAGTGAGTGTACATGTAAGATAAAAAGAAAGGATTAATGCAAAGGAATGTATTGACTATATATATATATCATAAAACATCTCTCATCCCACTTAGGATGCCTTGCATCATGCCTGGTTAGTCATAAAATCATGTTCGTCACAACCTCTGTAGCTTAAATAAACAAGTGGTATTTTTGTTCATCTTCTAAGCTATGTAATAAAAAAGTGAAAGGGAGCAAGACATGTAGAGGAAACATGAATTTTAGTTCTTGCAACCATGGATGTCATTGAAGACAGAACGATATGACAATGATAAGAAAACTTTTAAGCTACAGTAAGAGGTCTATATCAAAAGATGTGCTTTGTTTTCCATACCTAGCCTCCAAAGGGTTATGCATCAGATGGAGTCTTCATGCGGTCCCAATATTCTATCATACCTTGGGTTCCTTGGTCTGCTTATTTTTCTCCTCAGATAATTGAGAGTCATCTATCATCTCATCTTTCTTCATGGCCCCTGAGAGAAGTAATTATGTAGTTTCAGCGAGCAGTGATTGTTGTGGGATGAGGCCCTAGGAGGACACATTTACATAGTTCTATCTAGATGAAAGGCACTGCTATGGGATGATTCCCTGGGAGGACACATCTACGCAATTTTAGGATGCAAGACAAACTAGGTAGTCAAGGGACAAAACTACATAGTTTCTGGAACAGTGGGTTCCGGTTGAGGGAAGGACATTGGACGAAACTACTATGCAGTTTTGAATGCTAAGGGAGGTTACAATTTCTACGCATTACACAGTTTTGATGGGAAAGGGAAAAGCTTGAGGGTTACATATGTGAAGTGCATAGTTCAGGAAAGTTGGATGAGGCTAGGGTGTTAAGGAAACTCTGAAATTTGGCTAAGTGTGGGATTAGTGAAATTGATGTGAACAATGATAAAACTTGACTATGATCACACACTTGAAAACTTAGCGATACAACATAGATCATACACAACATATATCACATGCTTCCCTTAATGCAACAACCTTTCTGGCAGCTTCCAGAAAGTGTGGCTCTAATGATAGACATTGGGAGGATAAAGGAAACACTTGTGTAAGAGTGTGTGAAATGAGTGTGAAACATGTCTATGTGGTGAGAACAACCTATTCACATAAAGGTTTCCCCTTGAATCAAAACAAACCTCCCTTTGCATGACAAGCGATAACCCCCATGCCCAAACATGACACATTCTATGTAAAAATAAAAGCATGAATGACTCTTAAGATCGAAAAGGGGAGATTCAAATCATCAACTCACCAATAAGTGACTAAGGAATGATCGATCACAATATCTATAGTAGGCTCTGAAATTTAAGTGTAAGCTAAAATTTCGGAGGGTTTTGCAACCACTACAATAGAGCCTTCACATTCTTGCTAACTTCTTTTTCAACTAGTGTCTTAAATTCTACGAACTTGGAGAATGTCTCATCTTTCTTCCACATGAAGAAGATCCAACACTTCCGTGAGAAGTCATCAATAAAAATGACAAAAGATTTGTGTCTGGCAGTGTAGGCTGTCGAGAAAGGTCCAAAAACATCATAGTGGATCCTTTCTAGGACTGCATGTGCTTTGTTGTCCCGATCATGGAATGTGGATTTTATGTACTTCCCCAACGTACATCCTTTGCATAAATACTATTGCTTAAGTGCTCGTTAGGGAGGCCAGTGGTTCTTTTTTGTATAATATTCAAGGTACCATGATGCAAATGACCATGTATTTTGTGCAAAAGTTCATCGAAATCCTGACCTGCACTTTCTCGACCTTATTGCTTAATGGAACACAGTCTTCCACATCTAGCTTATACAGGTTCTTCACATGAACCTCGATTTGCTTCACCTGTCCCATGGCTATGTGTCTCAAGAATGCTTTTCATTTGTTGAATATCACTTCACCACAATGGTAAACCAACCACTTGGTGAATGCTAATAAACGGACCGCTAATCCTTTACCTTTACCTTTTTTAACTAGCGCCTCGTATTGAAAATTTGAAGACAAAATATTTATTTTATCTTAAGAAAATGTCATAAAATCCCCCTCTGTGTAGCAGTGTCGAATGCAACGATAGACAAGTTGTCTCTAATTGTATCAGCAAATATGAAAGGGACGAAAGAGGAATTGATGTCCGAGAAACCTTGTCAGTGAAATTTGTCGCATTCTTCTTACTTGGCTATCCCCACAAAACAAAGAGCTGAATAAATCATTTTCTTTATATAAGTTAACAAAATGGTAAGTAAAATAACGAACTCGATATAAGTGCAAGACAGTAGTTGTCGGCAAGCTAGTGGACTTAGGGCGCACTGCCAGAGTCAATTTTGCAATTGTTAGATAATATCACCTTAAATTGATATGTTTGTGTCTTAACTGTTAATTGTATTAAATAGGTTTTATCTAAAGTGGCCATTATCTTAATTATAAAGTTTTGTCTTAAAATATTTTTGTCTCAAACTCTTTTTCTCTTAAGTATAAAGTTTTGTCTTAAAATAATTTTGTCTTAAATTGTTTTTTTCTTAAATTGTTTTTGTCTTAAATATAAAGTTTTGTCTTTAGATGTTTGTCTCAAACTACTTTTGCCTTAAATATAAAGTTTTGTCTCAAAATATTTTCGTCTTAAATATAAAGTTTTGTCTTAAAATATTTTTGTCTCAAACTACTTTTGTCTTAAAATATTTTTGTCTTAAACTATTTTTGTCTTAAATATCAAGTTTTGTCTTAAAATACTTTTGTCTCAAACTGTTTTTGTCTTAAAGTTTATATTTAAGACAATTCAATTGATATTAATTTTAATGTAAAATAACTAAAATAAAAAGTGATTATTTAAGGCAAAAGATTTCTTTTGTCTTAAAAAAATGTCTTAAAAGTACCCTTGGTGTACAGAGGTACAAAGGTACGCTCTGGTAAGGAGACCGATCGAGAGCGTGTACAGAGGTACGATAAAGTGGGAACTAAGAATTGTATTGGAAACTAAGGATAAGTATCCATATTTTGCTTCAGTCTTAGTATACATATGACATATGGTTATGTTTATGATGATTACATATGGGGTATGATTTTAATGGTTATGTTTTAGCTAACCTGTTATGATATTTTATACATGTTGATTAGCCAAATGTGCTAGTTTACTTATGGTGACTAACGCAGGGAAACTACAAGAAGCAAGTGTTCGGCAAGAACACGAAGGCATTGGAAGAATTTAAAGGAAGGACACGCATTTCTTCAAATACAATGAACATTAGGAATCATATTTAAATGGAGGGAAATATAACCTGTAGTTATGCAAATAGTAGTATTGTATGTCAAGTTATGATATTAACTATGGAAAAAGAAGTTGATTTTCTGCATCTCAAATCTCTCACAAAATTGATTGAAACAAATGTTACATGTAGCGATGGAAGGATATGTGCTGGGAGAACTCCTTTCTAACCAATATATATATATATATATCTATATATATATATATATATATATATATATATATATATATTGGAAGATTTGCATTAGATGGAAAGGTCATGGGAGCCTGTAAGTTCAGAAAGAACTACATGTGAACAAAGAAATAACATTATAATATGCAGTAATATGTAACAGCCCCGAAATTAAAACATGTAATTAATTAGATTAATCATGCGATTTATAATCAACACACAATTTATCAACTAATTGTCATCAAATTTCAATAAATGAGTAGAGACTACTTGCCTGTGGTGATGATGTGTATCACTTGTGATTCCAAGGTTGAACTCTAGTTGAATTCTGCTAACAACAACAACAAAGTTTTGCAGACAACTCTCCACCCAGCCATAGGCTCAGTTGCATGAAATCTTGCTACAACTGACCACCCCCCAAGCCCTCAATCAACATACTACTACCAGGGATCCTTTGTCTCACAACACTATTCTCCCAGGAGAATGGATGATGGAATCATGGAATCATGGAATGCCTCTCATCTTCCTACTCATCTATGAAATAGAGGAAACATTGGAAGGGGAACCACATGCGCACACTCCATGTGTCAACATGAAACTTTATTCCTTTCTTGTTTTATTCTTTTGTTTTTTACTTTTTGATAGCTTTACTGATTTTTACTCATTTCTTGTTTTATTTCTGATTTTTACTATTTTTCTGTTTATTCTTATTTATATTTATTTAGAGCATGTAATTAGTTTATTAATTTATTGTTGTTTATTATTTATTTACTATTACTAATTTTTTTATTTATTGTTTATTATTTATTTAATATTATATTATTTATTTATTATTTATTATTAAGGGACATTACATACTCCCCCACTTTAAGGAACTTCATTCCGAAGTTAAGTTGAATTATTTATTATTTTATTATTTATTTTTTATTATTAAGGGACATTTCATTTATTTTTTTATTTATTACTTCATGTAACAGTCCTGACACCCTCTGTTGAACTAGTATAACTAGGAGGCATTGAAAGTTTCACAACACCCAGGAAATCCCAAGGAATCTTTGTCCTTTTTCCCACTTTCGGAATCAGGCATAAGCCTCCTCAGTCTGTATCCTAGTCCAAGGCTGGCTCCAAGGCTTATGCATTACTTAGACCTCATCTACCCCCAAGGCCCCAAGGCAGGCATCCTGTACAATGCTCAATGTCTTGGGGCATCTTGCAAAATTGGCCCACTCCCTCCAAAACTCAGTAAGGCACACAACCCCAGGCATCGAAATCCTTACACCCCTACCAGACTTCGACATCCCTATACAATACTAGGCACCAAGCCTACAACATCAGGCACTTGGCCTCCTCAAGATGGTCCCATAGCCCTTCAATAGCTATCCATCAAGAGCTATACAAGACAAAGGAACCAGTAGCATATATAGTGTTGATTGAGTTTGTCCCTAGCCCATATGGTGTTACTTATTCTCCCTCGTGTGTATGGGCTTGCATGAGATCATCAAATAAACTGGACCTCTCGGCCCATTTGTGGAGTCCTGTCAATCATCACACCTTAACATGCAACCAATGCATTAGCTATACCATCATAATATCATAGAAAATAATCCACATGCCAAGACTTGCATGTCATCATGTAACATTCATCATTGTTAAGCACAACATAATAGCGAAGTGGATGCTCATGCATGTCATAAATTTGTATGCAACTATCATATTTTTCACCTCATGAAATACCATCATAAGTTATAACATCAACATATTTGTATCAAAGACATATCATGACTTCACATAATAAATGAACCACATGTCAATAAACCTCATATTATAGCATCATAATTCCTATGCCATGTTATTCATATCATATCCATCATGAGTATTCAACATTAAATACCTATCATCACGTAGTAAATGAATATGTCAATATACCTTGACATAACATCATAATGCCTATTAATATCATCATCATCATAAGGATACATCATCATTATTGTAAAAACTATATAAATATGAACCACATGTACATGATCACCCTCATACCATCATATCATGAAACATCATCAATACGAGAAAAATCTCAATACTTATCAAATATAGAATAATACTCTATAAGCATTCTTATCATGATTCATCAGAAAAATCAATTTCATTTACTTTACAAACATTCAACTATGAACTAAGATTATTCAACATCCATCTAGGATCTATGTTATCTCATCAGTGTTATTAGTGTTATGTTTTCATCAAGATACCAATTACTTTTTCAATAATCATTTACACTTCTTTCAACCAGGAAGCTGACCATTTCCACCATAGGTATAATCATCTAAGTATATCATTAAATTTCACATGAGCCTCATCATCTTGAGTCTTAATCTCTCGTCATATATTCTTCCTTCCCCAAGGAAATTCTGGTGAAATTCATTGTTAAGATATTACTAGTTATACAATCATTTTTTAAATCATCTATCTCAAAATTAAAATCCCTTGGTTTTACATCCATTTACCCTTTGGCTTACCGATTCTAATAATGCTATAGGCGATTGCATATAAACACTAGGTCATCATGATTTAATTTTATATCATGTTTAATTTACTTGAATGAGGGTTTATTGATCCATGTTGACTTATACATACATCACTTAACAATTATCATTTTCATCTACAAAAAATATTTTCTTATCTTGTCAAGTTCCTATCTCAATACCCCTTGATTGCTTTATCGTAAATTCAACCTTCTTCAAGTTGGACAAGAGATTCTTGCTCATTAAATAGTATCTTTTTAGATTTTGAAATAGTTGGAAACACTACTACCATCATTGTCCATGAAAAATTTAAATGTGTGGTGTTCCATGGAAACAACCTATTTTAACGCTATGGGAAAAAAACTTGATAAGTTTCTCTATGTGAAGTCTTACTCATGAAACAATGAGTGCAAATCAGTCAAGTACAACCTCTATTAATTGACTCTCACTTCTTTTGTCAATATGTACAAAATCCTTCTCAAGGTATCCTTATAAAATTTCTAGCAACATTCCTTCCTATACTTCAACTATTATAAATTTTTTACCATTTAACCTTTAAACGTCTTCCTTGTTTATCATCACTAGTCATTATGAAAATTCTCAACTTCATATCCTCACACTTTTAAGCTATGTAGATCATCACTATGACCATTACCAATCATGTTTCTAATACCCTTAAAAGAACTTTCTTCAACATCATAACAGTTAATTAAACTAAACTGAAATCATAGTGTACGATTTAGATGTATCATAAAGTTTAAACAATAAAACATGCTTTAGATACTCCATAAAAGTATTTGTCTTAGCTAAGCAAGCAATCAAAGAAATTGATTTGAATGTATTTGGATAGGGAAGACAGATCAAATCCATTTCTCAACTTTAGACACCCCTTCTTCAACCTTACACACCAAAATGGTAAAATGAAAATATCTCGATGGATAAAAGTATTTCTACAAATTTTGATATATTTTCAATTCCTTGGTAAATAGAATAAAGGGCATCGACATTGTTAGTTCTATTGTGGGTGGCTCCGAAAATATAGAGTAGCTCAAGATTGTGGACAATATTAAAGAAGTTCGCGCAGTTAAGGTCAGTGTTCATCGAGACAAGTTCAAGATATTTGAAAGAATGTACTTTTAGTTTTTCTAATAAGAAATTCATCAAACTTCTAAGTACTGTGCACTTTGTGTCCATTTTGCTGGAAATTCAATTTGAAGCATTATTTATCATCGAATAGAATTACATCTATATGCATTATCTATGGAACTAAGTAAAAAGTTACCATAAAATATTACAAAATTTCCTATCCTTAGCTAACCTTTATTTCAAACCACAACTACTTGGTAAATACTGGTAAAAAAAAAAATTCAAACTGAAAAAATTCACTTGAATTTTTCATATCATAAGGAATTCAAATTCAAACTAGATAACTATGGTTCGGACTACAACATTCTTACCCTTCCAGCAGCATACAACAAAGTTCCATACAACAGTCAGCAGCCCTCCTTTTAGCAGTTCATAAGTTAGTTATGAGAGCACACTAGCATCTCTAGAGAAGATAGAGATAGGGAGCATATGCACACCAAAAGAATGCATGTGCCACCTTCAGCCGAGTTCCAGTTTTAAATGTCTTTTTATATTCAACAGTTCAGTACTAAATATGTTTTTTCTTTATTCAGTTTTGCATGCACAATTAGATGATGCATTTCCCCAAGTTAGTAGGGGTGCTCATGCATGTGGACTCTGGGCCTGATAAAAAAACACGTCTCTAGGAAGGCACGCCTTAAGTTGGCTCGGTTATCCATGTGAGAAAGGCACACCAGCATTAAAGTTCACACTGCCAGTTAAGGAATTGTTGTGCATGCATCCAGATTCATCATATCTCTCTTCTTACTAGTCTATAAAAGAGAAGCAAGGTGGACCACTTTATGGTTTGAGAATTTAGTTTTGAGTTGTAGCTTTAGCTTTCTTCCACCACTAATCAACATTTCAAGAAGGTTGAAGAAAAGTTGATATTTGGAGGTTTCCAAGGCATTAAAAATCTCGTTCCCTTTCATATGTATGGATAGTTGCAAAAATGGCAGAAATTAAAATAAAACAACTACATTTTGGCATACTAATTTTATTCAACCAAGAGAATTTGCCAATATACGGAAAGCTTCTATATAAAAAGGCATTTTCAACTAGAGTTCCATAATACCATGGCCAAATTGGGTCGTCTAAAAAAATAATCACATATTCTAGCAGTGACAAATGGCCAAAGCAATATAGAATCAGGTTGCAAATTATATATGATGTGTTGCTACCTCTTAATCAAGTTAAATCTCTACCCTTGTGGGGAATACCAAGCATTAATCTGCCACATCCACCATTTTATGGGAAGTCCTTAAAATAGTTCTTGATCCATGAATAGCAATACTACCATCCACATCAAAGTTCCATATTCTGATTACAGTAATACGATAGCCAATTGTTATTAACATACTGAAAATCAAACCAAAATAGTGATTGCAGAATTGATGCACCTAGAATCCCCAATCAAACACTTGAGAAATGTACCTTACACATATGGCAAAGAACCATAATCAAGTAAAATGAAAAGAACCAAACCCCTAAACAAGCTGGATAGTAGTGACCTGTCTCATTAAATCACACGGCTAGGTGCTTCCTAACATGATTTCTCTTCAACTATATTCAAGACCAACATTGAATAGAACCACTCATCTTTTAATCTATAATCTAAACCCAGACCTATTGAATCATCTTCTTTTGCTAGTCTTGGGCCAAAATCTGCTAGAGTTTAGACAACTTAAAATAAAACCTCTTCTCCTCTATCAGATACTATCCAACAATTTCTAACAAACCTCATTGCTAACCTTGTATATGTGTGTGTGAAAGTAGGCACAACCACACCTCCTCCCAAGTTTCCCCCTTTTATTAACACAATTACAACAAAATTTGAACCCCAACAGGGGTGTCTATCACAATTAAGTGCTACTTCAATGAGATTTTTAAAACTTTTAAGTCGTTCACTGCATCAAGGTTCAGACTATAGATATTACAAAGAAAATAATCCAAATAGTATTGAAATAAACAAAACAAAACAAAAACCCAACTATCTAGAATAGGAAGAAGATATATTCCTTCATTTGCAGATGAATCAAGCGAGGAAAAAAAAACTACATCAAAATAAACAAAAAGTAGATTTACTGCTTATCACAAGAAGCACGAAAATCCAATATAAAATTGAAAAAGAGGCTAACAGAGATGAAATGGCATGCAGAAAAGACCAAAACTCGAGAAAACAGTGGATCTAACATCTCAGAGAACAGATCTTTCCAAGGATTGTACCGATTAAACATGGAAAACAACACGGGAAGAAAGCATCAAGCAATTTTACCGTTCAAAACTCTTTAGAAGCGTGAATAAAAGCTTCTACAGACAAACCAGCAATCTAGGCATTAAGAGGACGAATCCTCACGGACAAAAAGAGCGGACACAAACAGAGATCCGATAAGATTAAGGATTGAAGAAAGAAATCTTGGCTTACAAATTTTATGACCAAGGTTTATAAATATAAAGAAAATTTATTTACGCTCCACCCAAATCCCGATCAATCACATTAGTGTCATTCAGAAAAGTTAATGGGCTCATAATATTTAAAAACAGCGACCACACCTCCATGCATCAACAAGCCATGTGACACCAACTTACCACAGCCTGATCTATCCCAAAACAAAAAGAGATCTGAAGCCTCAAATTGATTATCCTGAGAGCTCGCT
Organism: Pinus tabuliformis; assembly: GCA_031772625.1. Classification (NCBI taxonomy): domain Eukaryota; kingdom Viridiplantae; phylum Streptophyta; class Pinopsida; order Pinales; family Pinaceae; genus Pinus; species Pinus tabuliformis. Next base: position 1,047,255,058 of record CM062804.1, read on the forward strand.
CAAACTGTGCCAGACCATAAAAGCACATAAAAATTCCCCGAAGAGGGCTTTATCGACAAAACCAAAATTCTGAAAGCTCAAATAGATGTCTCATGTTCTATTTCCATCATCGCCATGGTGACCAAATTTAAACTAGATTTTCCCGTAGGGAACGGAACCTTAATTTCATTGAATGGTTTCGATTTGTTCATTGGGCAATGAATTTCAACGTTCAACCTCTTGACAGGACCAGTTTCCACTCGGTAACCACAGGGTTCTTGATCTCAAAATGAATCAACAACCACCAAATTGCCTTTAAATTGAACCAGAATTTGCTGCAAGAGTGGGATTTCCAATGCCACATGGCTATGGAAATAAGTCCATTTTCAAAGAATCATGAAGCAAGCTTCAAAAATGGGCAATTCTGCATCGAACTCGCGGATGGATTTGCCCAATTTTTATTTTTTTCATAAATCTAGACAATGCTTATCGTATTAATGCAAATACGTTGCAGACATTTGGTGGGGATAAAAAAACTGGCCGAATTAATTTAAGATAAGCTACTCAGCAAGTTGAATTGATTTTTCCAAAAATAAAAATATAAAACTGCGTAGAAGGATGTGACTGTAGTTTTATTTTTTTTTAAAGCAAGAGTAATGAAAATAACAGGATATTGATTCCCAAAGAATTCTGCAGCCAACCACCCTTGTGACAGTAACACATTTGATTCCAACCAAAAAAAATGAGCCTGATTGAAGAATACATTTTCATACAAACAAATATAAGTTCACCTTCAAAAGATTCAATTTCTATTATTGTCAGTGTATGCCCAATTACCATGTCTAGTTCACAGCAAAAAAATTACAAAATTGATTTGAGAAAACCAAAAGAGTTGTAAACATGCTCTTGTGCAATTAGATGCAGTCACTATTGGAGGCCTCTATTGTGCAATAGCTGATTAGATATTTGGAATATTAGGTTCACGTGTTATCTTAAATATAGAAAGTAAGTGTCCTGGAAGGTGATTAGTGAAATGAGAAAGAAGATTGAATGCAGATACCAAAGTTCGAAAATGATGGAACCCCTCTCTAGTCTTTGAAATTAAATTAAATGGATCTCTATCTCATGAGAGATGCACCCTCCAGGGTTAGTCTATTGGGAGAATATGCCCATATCAGAGAATATCACAAACATGAAGTCCAATATGAATAAGAAGAAAGATCTAAGATCGATGCTAAGATTGAGATTGATCACCCAATTGGAATTTCAAGCAGAATTGCTAAGTGGAGAAAGATATAGACTAAGAAGAGTTTTATATATTTTGTTATTGATTAAATGGACAAAATAGTGCCGGATTCACAAGCAATTATATTCAACTATGATAAACTTAAACTAATTTGCAACTTAAATACAAATATAAATAACATATAATTATACAAGGGCTTATAGGTTTCAAGAGTTGGATTGAACACAAAATATAAACTTTAGATATTAGATCATTTTTTTTTCTATATTAAATTGCCCATAGGCCCTAAGGGTTGAGCGTAAGCCTTTGATACCATATGTAACAGCCCCGAAATTTAAAAAATGTAATTAATTAGATTAATCATGCGATTTATAATCAACACGCAATTTATCAACTAATTGACATCAAATTTAAATAAATGAGTAGAGACTACTTACCTGTGGCGATGATGTGTCTCACTTGTGATTTCAGGGTTGAATGCTAGTTGATTTTGCTAATTGCAACAAATTTTTGGGGACGACTCTCCACCCAACCATAGGTTTAGCTGCATGAAATCTTGCTACAATTGGCCACCCCCCAAGCCCTCAATCAACGTACTACTGCCAGGGATCCTTTGTCTCACAACATTGTTCTCCCAGGAGAATGGATGATGGAATCATGGAATGATGGAATGCCTCTCATCTTCTTCCTCATCTATTTAATATAGAAAACATTGGAAGGGGAACCACATGCACACACTCCATGTGTCAACATGCAACTTTATTGTTTTCTTGTTTTATTCTTTTGTTTTTACTTTTTGATAGCTTTACTGATTTTTATTGCTTTCTTGTTTTATTTCTGATTTTTACTATTATTCTGTTTATTCTTATTTATATTTATTTAGAGCATGTAATTAATTTATTATTATTTATTATTTATTTACTATTACTATTATTTTATATATTGTTTATTGTTTATTTAATATTATATTATATTATTTAATATTTATTATTTTTATTATTTATTATTTATTATTAAGGGACATTACATAATACACTAAGCACAATGTAAGTTTAAGCAGGGGAGTATGTAACACCCCTCTGTTCTAAGTAAAACACTTCTAACCTATGTTAAGAAAAGATTGGTATAGTGTGCGACAAGAAAAGTAAATACTTTATGAAATAAATAAAATAATTAATCACTTGGAAAAACGACACACCAAGAGATGAGATTTCTTGCCAAATCCCATTGGTGAATGGGAAGGGATAATTCTTTCATGATAAAACTTCTAGATCCAATTCTAGATAAAATTAATGGATTGGAGATAAATATCTATTAATCTACTTAGCTGGAGAAAAATGCTAAGTTAAGAGAAACATAAAAGCCTTGCAGGAGAGAAAGACACTCTTTTCTAGGAAAAGCCTAGGCAAATGGATAAAAAATATCCATAATGGCCTAGGCACTCTTTTCTAGAAACTATTGCATGTATGTTTAATCCAAGTTAAATTTAGTGAAGGAAAATAATTTGGGGTTTTTAATATTGGGTTAAAAAGTATGTGAAAAATGTGACCTTGGACCATGGGTGACCATGTTTGATTTTCATATTGAGACAATATTTGTGACAATGTGACATTGGACCATGATTCACCATGATTGACTGTGGTTGACGATGGTTGATAACATTTTATACCTATAACTTCTTATACCTACATGTATGCATGTAATTGTGCATTGAGGTAATCATAAAATTTTCATGTTTTCTATATGCATCTATCTATGTGTTAACATCATTAGATGTTTGTCATGTTTTGTATTTCAACCTAGTTGAATAATAATTTTAACACAGAGTTGTTTGAAACAATTCAATATTCACAATTTAATATTGAGTTTTAATATTACGGTTAATAATATTTGGTTTAATATTACGGTCTATAGCATATTGTTGATTATAAATGTTTTAATATTATGGTTTATAATATTTTACTTATAGTATAGGGTGTTTAATACTTAGGGTTTAATCATATAGTGCCTTTTTTTTGTCTTCTTCAACAATAATGAACCAGAGTGGAGAGTGAATTGCAAGGCCAAGCACAACTTAAATATATTAATAACATAAATATATTTAATTAAACAGTACTAAAAATTAATCAATAATAAAAATTAATTAATTAATTTTTAATAATAATAATAATTAATTGTTTTATTTTTTATAATAAATAAAAATAATTGCTTTGTAATATGATTTATTGAAAAACAAAAATATATATATATATATATATATATATTTTTTTTAATTTTATTTTGTAATCTATACCTATTTTTAATAATAATAATATTCGCTCGTCACTATTATTTTAGGAAAGTCAAACTAACTAAAATTATCTAACCATTATATAAAATACATACTTGTCTTACTAAATAACTCTAGATCTTAAATCGCTAACTTATCTATTTTTTAATTCTCATATCTCAATAATATAAAAATATAATTACAAGTACAATATACAATAATCTATTATATTATTTCTGTAAATTTTAATTTTACGACCATTATAACTCAAGCCAACATAATCCGTGCCTCCTTTACTAATTACAAGATAATTGACCTTAAATGACTTTATTATCATACGACCTTTATTATCATATGACCTATTACATTGAGGTATTAAACCTAACTATTCATGCCACATAATTCCATATATGAGTGCTGTGTAGTAGATAGGGAAGGTGAGAGACAAGTAGTATGCGGGATTTTGTTGGTCTATCTATTTTGGATATGGTTGATTTAAGTTTGTTAATGAAGTAATAATATTTTGTTATTTAAAATGTTTTTACTATCGTGTATATGGATTTAGAGTAATTAGATTATAAATAATTTATAATTAAAATTTTTGTATTAAATTTGAAATAAATTTCAAAATATATATATTAACGAAATTCCAAAACATTTATGGATTTTGAGTAATTAGATCATAAATAATTTATAATTCAAATTTCTGTATTAAATTTTAAACAAATTTCAAAAATATATATTTTTTTCAGAGAGAAATCCATATATATGGCCGAAGCCCTCAGATTACAATATCGCTGAAGCCAGTCAGAATACGGCCGAAGCCAGATTACATTATGGCCGAAGCCAGTCAGAAATACGGCCCAAGCCAGCTAGTTATACGGCAAAACCATCATATATATCGCCGAAGCGAGGGGTCCTCCGCAGGGATCGAGCTCCGCTGGGGGAGCGAAAGCCATCCACCCCAGCCGTCATATATATATATGAAATTTCCAAAACATTTAACTAATAAACAATAGTTCGATTGAAAATGCCTAATTCATTCGGATTACAAAAACTACGCTGTATTGTAATAATTATGATTGAGTAGTAAATAAGAGATACAAATATCTCTTAACATTACGAAAGTTTGACTCGGCTTTGAATATGGGAGTTCACATTCAATTGAGCGTAGCTTATAGGCAGCCACATTCTCTTTAACCAGAGATTTCGTAAGTTATTTAAAGTGAAATATTTTATATCTTAACGCACTTCACGGTTGAAGATTGCAAAGAACTTCATTGAGTTATTCCTACTCTAGATATTGAGAAATAGAATTTAGGTAGAATGTAGGAAAATGTTTAGAGTTATTGGATTATAAAGAATTTATAATTCAAATTTGTGTATTATATATACATATATAATAGATAGATATATAAATTAAAATATATAGAGAATAAATAATAATGAGATATAAAATACCTAAATCATTCAGATTACAAAAACTACATTATGATTTAATAATTATGATTGAGCAATTGATTGAAAATGCTTAAATCATTTAGATTACGAAAACTACATTGTGATTTAATAATTGTGATTAAGCGGAAGATAAGAGATACACAAAAAAATCTCTTAATATTACAAAATTTGGACAAAAGTTGAATATGAGAGTTCACATTCCATTGATTTTGTAAGCTATTTATTGTAGAATATATATATATTATATATATATATATATAATTTTTTATTTTAATTGATGATGATGATGAGGATGATGACTCAGACCAAATTAGACCAAATTGGTCTATCGGATCTAGTTTCTAATTGTATGGCTACTCGTCTTTCTTGGCGAGATTGAGGCTGTAGCTTTCTTTTTTTTCTCTAAGGTCTCCCAACTTTCTCTATCTTGCATCTCCTTCATCTCTTCTGGTTATTGGGACATTGGTGTCTTAGCTTTGCGATCTACTGTGTTCGTCCTTTTGAAGATAGTTGGAAAAGAAGTTTGGTCTAGGAGATGAATGAAGATTTATTTTGTGCGGTATTCAAGTCCTCACTGTTGATGCTTGAGGGGTTGTTGAATTCCCTCTTTTGATGTTGGGCGGGTATTTTTTGCGGTATTCGAGTCCTCATAACTGTTGATGCTTGAGGGGTTGTCGAATTCTCTCTTTTGATGTTGGGCGGGGCTTTCCCCGCTTGTTTGGATTTAGCATGAGTTTAGAGTGATCAAATTTTTTAGCTTGTAAATTTTTTTAGGGTGCAAAATACAATGTCTTATTTTTCATTGTTTAAATTGTATTTTTGAATAGAGAGTATATATAATACCAAATAAAAATTTTAACTATAATTTTTTATTTTTTTTTTCTATATATAATTATATATAAAGTTGATATCAACATAAATAGTTAAAATAAATATTCAAATAGTTTATTTAATTCTCTAGTTGAAATAAATTTAAAACATATAAGATATAAATATGTGATTAACATTTTTTACTTCAAATTACTTTACAACATATTCATTTTTCTTTAATTATAATTAACATTATTTTTCTATTTAGAACATAAATTTTAATTTTAAATTTTATTTTAATGAACACTCAAAAGACTGGACTTTTAAATTCAATAAAAAAACATTATTTATTATAATCTTATTTTAATAATTTTATAAATTTTAATCTAAACTAAACCTAAAAAAATAAAAAAAAAATAAATATATTGAATTTATTTAAATCTCAAGCAGCATAATCACCACCATTAGGTTAGATCGAAACTCATCATCCTAAGAATTAAAGCTAAACGAGGAAGATCGCTAATTTACCACAATCATATGAATTATATGGAGGAATTGATTGCAAAGTAATATATATATATGGGGGGTGGGTGACTGTAGTTAATGGAATGATAGGAGCAGACCGCAAGATTAAGCGTCAACGATATGAGACGCGTCACTTCACAAATCCTGCAGCGTGTTGTAATACCCATTATTCATAATAGAGAGAGATCGAGGTAGAGGTGAAACCATCAGGCATTTTTTAACCCCTATTCGCTTCGTCTTCCCATTCGTATATTTCTTAATTTCTTGCACACTGAAAACCATGGCGGGATCCAGTGACAAGGCTTTTCCAGCATCGCCATTAAAATTCGTTAAAAGTTCTTCTGTGAAAGCTGTGGAAAGCATCAATAAGGAAGATACGAAGAAGCTGCGATCAATCCTGGCCCGTCCCACAAGTATATCAATACTACTTACATCGACTAGTAATTTCATTTTAACGTGAATGCCAATGTTTGTGCAGTGTAACTCATGGTTCAACGTTTTCGCAGTCGAAAATCCAAGGGAGAAAAAAAGATTACGTTGCGCCCCTGACGTGGTAGATCCCTGTACCAACAAAGATGAATACTGGCGGAAGCATCTTCTAACCCCAAACAAGATGGTTCAGCAGGAGCTTTCTTCTGAAGGAAAAAAGTTTGAAAGTTCGTCCGTGGAAGCTGTGGAGATCATTAAAAAAAAAGATTCAAAGCAGCTGCGATCAATCCTCGCCCGTCCGACAGGTATATCTATACAACACACATGGACTAGTAATTCCATTTTACCGCGAATGCCACAGTTTGCGCAGTGAAACTCATGGTCTAACGTTTTTGCAGGCGAAAAACCAAGGGAGAAAAAGAAGTTACGTTGGGCCCCTGACGTGGTAGACCCTTGCACCAACAAAGACGAATATATGCAGAAGCATCTAGCTCCGTACGCATTAAATAACTTGGCCGAGGAAGAAATTTATTCAAAAGAGTAAAAAAATGAATGAAACATCAAATCACAACACCACCACGACAAGTCCAATAGTGAAGAGCCTCTCGTCATTTATATTACATTAATTAAGTAGTTACATTATTTACATTAAATTAATTAAGTACTTTATAATTATTTATATATAATTATAATTATATTGGTAAATGTGATTGATATTAATAATTATTATATTATTATAATAATATTATTATATTATTATTATAATATATTAATATAGCTATTATCATATTATTAACATAATAATATGAATATTAGTTAATTAAATAATAATAATAATAATAATAATTAAAAATGTTAATAATAAATTCTTTGTCACAATGTGACGTTGGATCATGGTTGACTGTGGTTGACTATGGTTGAATTTCATATTGAGACAATTTTGTCACAAAGCAACATTTGAGCAAGATTGATATTATAAAACAAGTTAATAATGAACCAATGGGATTAATACTAAAACCCCATGATTGACTATGGTTGACAATGATTGATCATGATTGATATTATAAACCTCAGGGAATAATAAACCCAAGGGATGGATATTATAAACACAAATTATTAATAGACCCAAGGAATTATGAACCCAAGGGAATAACATTAAATTGAAGAGACTAATATTATAAACCCAAGGTATAAAAACCCTAATATAAATATTAAAAATGCTAAAATAAATATGGTTGAGCACGATTGATTTTCATATTGAGACAATCCTTGTTAGATTGCGACATTTGACCATGGTTGACCATGGTTGATTTCCATATAGAGATAATCCTTGTCACAATTCAACGTTGGACCATGGTTAACCATGATTGATTTTAAGATTGAGATAATCTTTATTAAAACACAACGTTATACCATGGTTGATTTCCATATATAGCCTTGTTTAAGCATGCTTGAACATGGTTGGTTATGATTGACCATGGTTGACAATGATTAATCAACGGATTGATATTATAAACTCAATGGATTAATACTAAAACTCGAAGGGTCTATGAACCCAAGGGAATAATATTAAACCCAAGGGATTAATATTATAAACCCAACATATATAAATGCTAAGTTAAATATTATAAACACTAAAATAAACATAATTGACCATCGTTGATTTTCATATTGAGACAATCCTTATCATAATTCGACATTGGACCATGGTTGACCATGACATCATAATAAATCATGGTTGAGTGGTGAACAATAAACCCAAGGGATTAAGACTAAAGCCCAAGGGTTGATTTCCATAAAGAGACAATCCTTGTCACAATGCAATGTTGGACCGTGGTGAATCATGGTTGACCATGATTCATTTTCATATCGAGACAATCTTTGTCAGAACACAATGTTGGACCATGGTTGACCATGGTTGATTTCCATATCCATATGGTTTGACCATGGTTCTCTATGATTGATTATGGTTTACCATGATTAGTATTTACAAACCCAATTGATTGATATTATAAACCTAAGGGAATAACAAACCTAATGGATTGATTCTAAAATCCCAAGGGAATAAGATTAAATCCAATGGACTAATATTATAAACCCAATGTATATAAACTCTAAGACAAATATTATAAACACTAAAATTAATATTATTAACCATGGTTGATTTTCATATTGAGACGATTTTTATCACAATGCCATGTTGGACCATGGTTGACCACGGTTAATTTTCATATCTAGAAAATCTTTGTCACAATGCAACATTGGACCATGCTTGATCATGGTTGATTTTCATATTGAGACAATCCTTATCACAATGCCATGTTGGACCATGGTTAATTTTCATATCCAGACAATCTTTGTCACAATGTGACATTGGACCATGGTTGATCATGGTTGATTTTCATATCGAGACAATTGTTTTCACAACACAACATTCAAACCTATTTGACCATGTTTGATTTTATAGAACATGTTTGACCATCATCAACTATGGCTCACAATTCTTGACCATGATTTTTTGTGTGTTTTATATGGAGACAATTTTATCATAATGTGAGATCCCTAAGATTGCAAGAGATCAAGAAGCATAAGGGATCGATATTACAAACACAATCTTTGTCACAATGCGACATTGGACCATGGTTGATCATGGTTGATTTTCATATTGAAGACAATCCTTATCACAATGCCATGTTGGACCATGGTTGATCATGGTTGATTTTCATATGAAGACAATTGTTTTCACAACAGAACATTCAAACATGTTTGACCATGATTGACCATGGCTGACCATGTTTGATTCTACAAAACATGTTGGACCATCATCAATTGTGGCTCACTATTAGGCCCCTATACTACTAGTGTAACCCCTTATTGTTATTAGTATAACCCACTTATTATATTGATGTACCCATGTAGTGCCCATATTGTTACTATTATGCCACATAGAAGCCCACCATTGTTACTGTTGTGCCCTACAATATTATTGTTATGTAGGCTTTGATTGTATTGGGACCACTTAGACTCCTATATATAGAAAGGAGGTATTTTCATTTGTATCATCCAAGAATTGTTCATTTATGTAATGTAAAGGAGGTTGCCCCCTCGAAGAGGCTGAATTCTAAGGCGTGGATCTCTCTTTTCTATCTTTTTGTAAGCTGGTTTCATAACATTTGGTATCAGAGCTTTGGATTCTAGGGTTTCGCTGCTCCAAACAGGTCATTGTGGAATTTTCGCTATAACTTTTTTCTGTGACGTTTCAAAAGTCGCAAAAAAAACCCATTTGAGAAGAATAGGTGTTGAACCTTGGGTCAGAATTTCAGATCTTTTTGCGTGATAATTTCGGAGATATGATCTGCGGAAGTTGGTATTTTTGCAGACTTCTGAATTACACTCAAAATAGGTGACCTGGGGAAAATCGTCAAAACTTTCTTTCTGAGCATCAGATTGAAATTTCGTAAGAAGGTACAGAAAGAGAACGGATTGTAGTTTCTGTTTATATATCTTTCAGAGTCAAAGGTTGAAACAGTGACACGTGGCACGTCATACAAGTTCGCTCTACTGAACCATTCTATAATCAGGTCACTGCGGGAGATTGTGCATAACTTTTTCTTGGAGAATCCAATTTGGATCAGACTTGTGGCATTGGAAAGAGGACACAGAGGGCTACTACAGGTCACAAGTTCAGAACTTAAAGATCTGAAAGTACAGAGTTACAGTCGTTTCAAGGTAGAGCTCCTAAAATCAAGAAAAAGCAAGATGAGGAAGTTTGATGGCAAGGATCCGGTAAATTGGATACTTCAGATGAAGTAATATTTTGATATACATGGTGTACAACTGTTACAAAAGGTATGTATTTCATCTTCATATTTAGAACCAGATCAATTTTTATGGTACAAAGGGCTTTGTTCTCGTAAAAAACTTGTTACGTGGTCAATTTTCACGGAGGAAATGATAGCACATTATGAGGATATAAAGAGCAACACCTTCTTTAGAGCAACAACACAACAATTGGAAAGAGTAAAAGGGCTTTGTGACATAATGGAAAGCAAAATTATGGAAACCAGGAAGCATACCCCTCACAACTATAAAGATGGAAGTGTTGTTTCTCCCAGCCTTCCACAACCTACAAGGGTTACACCACAACAATTGGAAGAAAAAAGAGAAAAAGGGCTTTGTTACAATTGTGATAGCAAATGCACTAAAGGTCATAGGTGTGCTGAGAAGAAATTATTTTACATAGAATATGAAGAGGAGGAAGAAAAGGATCAAGAAACATCAAAAGAGGAGGATATACGTCAGGACACCACCCCAGAGAAAGAAGAAATGAATCAGACCATATCTTGTAAAGCCTTGGCAAGAATTACCACTCCTCAAACTCTCAAGATAGAAGGACATATCAAGAAGAAAAAGGTGCAAGAAGTGAAAGATCACATCGAGAAAGAAGAAATGAATCCAACCATAACTTGTAATTCAATGGATGAAATTACCACTCCTCAAACTATCAAGATAGAAGGACACATCAAGAAGAAAAATGTTCAAGAAGTGAAAGATGACATCGAGCATCAAGAAATGAATCCGACCATATCTTGTAAAGGACTGGAAGAAATTACCACTCCTCAAAAGATAGAAGGACATATCAAGAAGAAAAAGGTTCAAGTAGAGAAAGATCATATCGAGCATCAACAACAAGTTCTCCAACTTTTAAAGGATAACGCCACTTCGGTGCAAAATCAAATGAAACAACAGGTAGATCAACATCGTAGTGAAAAATGTTTTGATGTGAGTGATTGGGTATTTTTACTGCTACATCTCAAGAAAGCTATTTATGAGAAGGAAATGTTGGCAATACTACATGCACTTAAAAAATGGCGACCTTACCGAATGGGAAGACGCTTCAAGGATGAGGATGTGGAAGCATTGTTTTGTGCTATTTATATTATCCAACCAAATTGGATAAACGAAGCAACGGATGAATGGAAGAAGAACGAAGAAGTATGGAGACTTATTCAAAAGTTGCAAAAGATCCCAATTCAAGCAATATTGCCAGAAATTGAAGAGGAAGGAAAAATCATATTGGAACCTGGGGTAGTCATAGAAACAAGAACCCGACAGCTACGAAATCGATCAATTTTAGAGTATCTCATCAAGTGGAAGAACTTACCCACTGAATATTCCACATGGGAGGACAAGAATTTTATATAGAAGCATCAAGAACTACTCAAGCGTTGAGGACAACGCTTTTTGAAGGAGAGGGGCATGTTAGGCCCCTATACTACTAGTGTAACCCCTTATTATTATTAGTATAACCCACTTATTATATTGATGTACCCATGTAGTGCCCATATTGTTACTATTATGCCACATAGAAGCCCACCATTGTTACTGTTGTGCCCTACAATATTATTGTTATGTAGGCTTTGATTGTATTGGGACCACTTAGACTCCTATATATAGAAAGGAGGTATTTTCATTTGTATCATCCAAGAATTGTTCATTTATGTAATGTAAAGGAGGTTGCCCCCTCGAAGAGGCTGAATTCTAAGGCGTGGATCTCTCTTTTCTATCTTTTTGTGAGCTGGTTTCATAACATTTGGTATCAGAGCTTTGGATTCTAGGGTTTCGCTGCTCCAAACAGGTCATCGTGGAATTTTCGCTATAACGTTTTTTCTGTGACGTTTCAGAAGTCGCAAAAAAAACCCATTTGAGAAGAATAGGTGCTGAACCTTGGGTCCGAATTTCAGATCTTTTTGCGCGATAATTTCGGAGATATGATCTGCGGAAGTTGGTCTTTTTGCAGACTTCTGAATTACACTCAAAACAGGTGACCTGGGGAAAATCGTCAAAACTTTCTTTCTGAGCATCAGATTGAAATTTCGTAAGAAGGTACAGAAAGAGAACGGATTGTAGTTTCGATTTATATATTTTTCAGAGTCAAAGGTTGAAACAGTGACACGTGGCACGTCATACAAGTTCGCTCTACTGAACCAGTCTATAATCAGGTCACTGCGGGAGATTGTGCATAACGTTTTCTTGGAGAATCCAATTTGGATCAGACTTGTGGCATTAGAAAGAGGACACAGAGGGCTACTACAGGTCACAAGTTCAAAAATTAAAGATCTGAAAGTACAGAGTTACAGTCGTTTCAAGGTAGAGCTCCTAAAATCAAGAAAAAGCAAGATGAGGAAGTTTGATGGCAAGGATCCGGTAAATTGGATACTTCAGATGGAGCAATATTTTGATATACATGGTGTACAACTGTTACAAAAGGTATGTATTGCATCTTCATATTTAGAACCAGATCAATTTTTATGGTACAAAGGGCTTTGTTCTCGTAAAAAACTTGTTACGTGGTCAATTTTCACGGAGGAAATGATAGCACATTATGAGGATATAAAGAGCAACACCTTCTTTAGAGCAGCAACACAACAATTGGAAAGAGTAAAAGGGCTTTGTGACATAATGGAAAGCAAAATTATGGAAACCAGGAAGCATACCCCTCACAACTATAAAGATGGAAGTGTTGTTTCTCCCAGCCTTCCACAACCTACAAGGGTTACACCACAACAATTGGAAGAAAAAAGAGAAAAAGGGCTTTGTTACAATTGTGATAGCAAATGCACTAAAGGTCATAGGTGTGCTGAGAAGAAATTATTTTACATAGAATATGAAGAGGAGGAAGAAAAGGATCAAGAAACATCAAAAGAGGAGGATATACGTCAGGACACCACCCCAGAGAAAGAAGAAATGAATCAGACCATATCTTGTAAAGCCTTGGCAAGAATTACCACTCCTCAAACTCTCAAGATAGAAGGACATATCAAGAAGAAAAAGGTGCAAGAAGTGAAAGATCACATCGAGAAAGAAGAAATGAATCCAACCATAACTTGTAATTCAATGGATGAAATTACCACTCCTCAAACTATCAGGATAGAAGGACACATCAAGAAGAAAAATGTTCAAGAAGTGAAAGATGACATCGAGCATCAAGAAATGAATCCGACCATATCTTGTAAAGGACTGGAATATATTACCACTCCTCAAAAGATAGAAGGACATATCAAGAAGAAAAAGGTTCAAGTAGAGAAAGATCATATCGAGCATCAACAACAAGTTCTCCAACTTTTAAAGGATAACGCCACTTCGGTGCAAAATCAAATGAAACAACAGGTAGATCAACATCGTAGTGAAAAATGTTTTGATGTGAGTGATTGGGTATTTTTACTACTACATCTCAAGCAAGCTATTTATGAGAAGGAAATGTTGGCAATACTACATGCACTTAAAAAATGGCGACCTTACAGAATGGGAAGATGCTTCAAGGATGAGGATGTGGAAGCATTGTTTTGTGCTATTTATATTATCCAACCAAATTGGATAAACGAAGCAACGGATGAATGGAAGAAGAACGAAGAAGTATGGAGACTTATTCAAAAGTTGCAAAAGATCCCAATTCAAGCAATATTGTCAGAAATTGAAGAGGAAGGAAAAATCATATTGGAACCTGGGGTAGTCATAGAAACAAGAACCTGACAGCTACGAAATCGATCAATTTTAGAGTATCTCATCAAGTGGAAGAACTTACCCGCTGAATATTCCACATGGGAGGACAAGAATTTTATATAGAAGCATCAAGAACTACTCAAGCGTTGAGGACAACGCTTTTTGAAGGAGAGGGGCATGTTAGGCCCCTATACTACTAGTGTAACCCCTTATTGTTATTAGTATAACCCACTTATTATATTGATGTACCCATGTAGTGCCCATATTGTTACTATTATGCCACATAGAAGCCCACCATTGTTACTGTTGTGCCCTACAATATTATTGTTATGTAGGCTTTGATTGTATTGGGACCACTTAGACTCCTATATATAGAAAGGAGGTATTTTCATTTGTATCATCCAAGAATTGTTCATTTATGTAATGTAAAGGAGGTTGCCCCCTCGAAGAGGCTGAATTCTAAGGCGTGGATCTCTCTTTTCTATCTTTTTGTAAGCTGGTTTCATAACATTTGGTATCAGAGCTTTGGATTCTAGGGTTTCGCTGCTCCAAACAGGTCATCGTGGAATTTTCGCTATAACTTTTTTCTGTGACGTTTCAGAAGTCGCAAAAAAAAACCCATTTGAGAAGAATAGGTGCTGAACCTTGGGTCAGAATTTCAAATCTTTTTGCGCGATAATTTCGGAGATATGATCTGCGGAAGTTGGTCTTTTTGCAGACTTCTGAATTACACTCAAAACAGGTGACCTGGGGAAAATCGTCAAAACTTTCTTTCTGAGCATCAGATTGAAATTTCGTAAGAAGGTACAGAAAGAGAACGGATTGTAGTTTCTGTTTATATATTTTTCAGAGTCAAAGGTTGAAACAGTGACACGTGGCACGTCATACAAGTTCGCTCTACTGAACCAGTCTATAATCAGGTCACTGCGAGAGATTGTGCATAACTTTTTCTTGGAGAATCCAATTTGGATCAGACTTGTGGCATTGGAAAGAGGACACAGAGGGCTACTACATGTCATAATTTCAGAAATTAAAGATCTGAAAGTATAGAGTTACAGTCGTTTCAAGGTAGAGCTCCTAAAATCAAGAAAAAGCAAGATGAGGAAGTTTGATGGCAAGGATCCGGTAAATTGGATACTTCAGATGGAGCAATATTTTGATATACATGGTGTACAACTGTTACAAAAGGTATGTATTGCATCTTCATATTTAGAACCAGATCAATTTTTATGGTACAAAGGGCTTTGTTCTCGTAAAAAACTTGTTACGTGGTCAATTTTCACGGAGGAAATGATAGCACATTATGAGGATATAAAGAGCAACACCTTCTTTAGAGCAACAACACAACAATTGGAAAGAGTAAAAGGGCTTTGTGACATAATGGAAAGCAAAATTATGGAAACCAGGAAGCATACCCCTCACAACTATAAAGATGGAAGTGTTGTTTCTCCCAGCCTTCCACAACCTACAAGGGTTACACCACAACAATTGGAAGAAAAAAGAGAAAAAGGGCTTTGTTACAATTGTGATAGCAAATGCACTAAAGGTCATAGGTGTGCTGAGAAGAAATTATTTTACATAGAATATGAAGAGGAGGAAGAAAAGGATCAAGAAACATCAAAAGAGGAGGATATACGTCAGGACACCACCCCAGAGAAAGAAGAAATGAATCAGACCATATCTTGTAAAGCCTTGGCAAGAATTACCACTCCTCAAACTCTCAAGATAGAAGGACATATCAAGAAGAAAAAGGTGCAAGAAGTGAAGGATCACATCGAGAAAGAAGAAATGAATCCAACCATAACTTGTAATTCAATGGATGAAATTACCACTCCTCAAACTATCAAGATAGAAGGACACATCAAGAAGAAAAATGTTCAAGAAGTGAAAGATGACATCATGCATCAAGAAATGAATCCAACCATATCTTGTAAAGGACTGGAAGAAATTACCACTCCTCAAAAGATAGAAGGACATATCAAGAAGAAAAAGATTCAAGTAGAGAAAGATCATATCGAGCATCAACAACAAGTTCTCCAACTTTTAAAGGATAACGCCACTTCGGTGCAAAATCAAATGAAACAACAGGTAGATCAACATCGTAGTGAAAAATGTTTTGATGTGAGTGATTGGGTATTTTTACTGCTACATCTCAAGCAAGCTATTTATGAGAAGGAAATGTTGGCAATACTACATGCACTTAAAAAATGGCGACCTTACCGAATGGGAAGACGCTTCAAGGATGAGGATGTGGAAGCATTGTTTTGTGCTATTTATATTATCCAACCAAATTGGATAAACGAAGCAACGGATGAATGGAAGAAGAACGAAGAAGTATGGAGACTTATTCAAAAGTTGCAAAAGATCCCAATTCAAGCAATAATGCCAGAAATTGAAGAGGAAGGAAAAATCATATTGGAACCTGGGGCAGTCATAGAAACAAGAACCCGACAGCTACGAAATCGATCAATTTTAGAGTATCTCATCAAGTGGAAGAACTTACCCACTGAATATTCCACATGGGAGGACAAGAATTTTATATAGAAGCATCAAGAACTACTCAAGCGTTGAGGACAACGCTTTTTGAAGGAGAGGGGCATGTTAGGCCCCTATACTACTAGTGTAACCCCTTATTGTTATTAGTATAACCCACTTATTATATTGATGTACCCATGTAGTGCCCATATTGTTACTATTATGCCACATAGAAGCCCACCATTGTTACTGTTGTGCCCTACAATATTATTGTTATGTAGGCTTTGATTGTATTGGGACCACTTAGACTCCTATATATAGAAAGGAGGTATTTTCATTTGTATCATCCAAGAATTGTTCATTTATGTAATGTAAAGGAGGTTGCCCCCTCGAAGAGGCTGAATTCTAAGGCGTGGATCTCTCTTTTCTATCTTTTTGTAAGCTGGTTTCATAACATTTGGTATCAGAGCTTTGGATTCTAGGGTTTCGCTGCTCCAAACAGGTCATCGTGGAATTTTCGCTATAACTTTTTTTCTGTGACGTTTCAGAAGTCGCAAGAAAAACCCATTTGAGAAGAATAGGTGCTGAACCATGGGTCAGAATTTCAGATCTTGTTGCGCGATAATTTAGGAGATATGATCTGCGGAAGTTGGTCTTTTTGCAGACTTCTGAATTAGACTCAAAACAGGTGACCTGGGGAAAATCGTCAAAACTTTCTTTCTGAGCATCAGATTGAAATTTCGTAAGAAGGTACAGAAAGAGAACGGATTGTAGTTTCTGTTTATATATTTTTCAGAGTCAAAGGTTGAAACAGTGACACGTGGCACGTCATACAAGTTCGCTCTACTGAACCAGTCTATAATAGGGTCACTGCGGGAGATTGTGCATAACTTTTTCTTGGAGAATCCAATTTGGATCAGACTTGTGGCATTGGAAAGAGGACACAGAGGGCTACTACAAGTCACAAGTTCAAAAATTAAAGATCTGAAAGTACAGAGTTACATTCGTTTCAAGGTAGAGCTCCTAAAATCAAGAAAAAGCAAGATGAGGAAGTTTGATGGCAAGGATCCGGTAAATTGGATACTTCAGATGGAGCAATATTTTGATATACATGGTGTACAACTGTTACAAAAGGTATGTATTGCATCTTCATATTTAGAACCAGATCAATTTTTATGGTACAAAGGGCTTTGTTCTCGTAAAAAACTTGTTACGTGGTCAATTTTCACGGAGGAAATGATAGCATATTATGAGGATATAAAGAGCAACACCTTCTTTAGAGCAACAACACAACAATTGGAAAGAGTAAAAGGGCTTTGTGACATAATGGAAAGCAAAATTATGGAAACCAGGAAGCATACCCCTCACAACTATAAAGATGGAAGTGTTGTTTCTCCCAGCCTTCCACAACCTACAAGGGTTACACCACAACAATTGGAAGAAAAAAGAGAAAAAGGGCTTTGTTACAATTGTGATAGCAAATGCACTATAGGTCATAGGTGTGCTGAGAAGAAATTATTTTACATAGAATATGAAGAGGAGGAAGAAAAGGATCAAGAAACATCAAAAGAGGAGGATATACGTCAGGACACCACCCCAGAGAAAGAAGAAATGAATCAGACCATATCTTGTAAAGCCTTGGCAAGAATTACCACTCCTCAAACTCTCAAGATAGAAGGACATATCAAGAAGAAAAAGGTGCAAGAAGTGAAATATCACATCGAGAAAGAAGAAATGAATCCAACCATAACTTGTAATTCAATGGATGAAATTACCACTCCTCAAACTATCAAGATAGAAGGACACATCAAGAAGAAAAATGTTCAAGAAGTGAAAGATGACATCGAGCATCAAGAAATGAATCCGACCATATCTTGTAAAGGACTGGAAGAAATTACCACTCCTCAAAAGATAGAAGGACATATCAAGAAGAAAAAGGTTCAAGTAGAGAAAGATCATATCGAGCATCAACAACAAGTTCTCCAACTTTTAAAGGATAACGCCACTTCGGTGCAAAATCAAATGAAACAACAAGTAGATCAACATCGTAGTGAAAAATGTTTTGATGTGAGTGATTGGGTATTTTTACTGCTACATCTCAAGCAAGCTATTTATGAGAAGGAAATGTTGGCAATACTACATGCACTTAAAAAATGGCGACCTTACCGAATGGGAAGACGCTTCAAGGATGAGGATGTGGAAGCATTGTTTTGTGCTATTTATATTATCCAACCAAATTGGATAAACGAAGCAACAGATGAATGGAAGAAGAACGAAGAAGTATGGAGACTTATTCAAAAGTTGCAAAAGATCCCAATTCAAGCAATATTGCCAGAAATTGAAGAGGAAGGAAAAATCATATTGGAACCTCGGGCAGTCATAGAAACAAGAACCCGACAGCTACGAAATGGATCAATTTTAGAGTATCTCATCAAGTGGAAGAACTTACCCGCTGAATATTCCACATGGGAGGACAAGAATTTTATATAGAAGCATCAAGAACTACTCAAGCGTTGAGGACAACGCTTTTTGAAGGAGAGGGGCATGTTAGGCCCCTATACTACTAGTGTAACCCCTTATTGTTATTAGTATAACCCACTTATTATATTGATGTACCCATGTAGTGCCCATATTGTTACTATTATGCCACATAGAAGCCCACCATTGTTACTGTTGTGCCCTACAATATTATTGTTATGTAGGCTTTGATTGTATTGGGACCACTTAGACTCCTATATATAGAAAGGAGGTATTTTCATTTGTATCATCCAATAATTGTTTATTTATGTAATGTAAAGGAGGTTGCCCCCTCGAAGAGGCTGAATTCTAAGGCGTGGATCTCTCTTTTCTATCTTTTTGTAAGCTGGTTTCATAACATTTGGTATCAGAGCTTTGGATTCTAGGGTTTCGCTGCTCCAAACAGGTCATCGTGGAATTTTCGCTATAACTTTTTTTCTGTGACGTTTCAGAAGTCGCAAAAAAAACCCATTTGAGAAGAATAGGTGCTGAACCTTGGGTCAGAATTTCAGATCTTTTTGCGTGATAATTTCGGAGATATGATCTGCGGAAGTTGGTCTTTTTGCAGACTTCTGAATTACACTCAAAACAGGTGACCTGGGGAAAATCGTCAAAACTTTCTTTCTGAGCATCAGATTGAAATTTCGTAAGAAGGTACAGAAAGAGAACGGACTTTAGTTTCTGTTTATATATTTTTCAGAGTTAAAGGTTGAAACAGTGACACGTGGCACGTCATACAAGTTCGCTCTACTGAACCAGTCTATAATCAGGTCACTGCGGGAGATTCTGCATAACGTTTTCTTGGAGAATCCAATTTGGATCAGACTTGTGGCATTGGAAAGAGGACACAGAGGGCTACTACAGGACACAAGTTCAGAAATTAAAGATCTGAAAGTACAAAGTTACAGTCGTTTCAAGGTAGAGCTCCTAAAATCAAGAAAAAGCAAGATGAGGAAGTTTGATGGCAAGGATCCGGTGAATTGGATACTTCAGATGGAGCAATATTTTGATATACATGGTGTACAACTGTTACAAAAGGTATGTATTGCATCTTCATATTTAGAACCAGATCAATTTTTATGGTACAAAGGGCTTTGTTCTCGTAAAAAACTTGTTACGTGGTCAATTTTCACGGAGGAAATGATAGTACATTATGAGGATATAAAGAGCAACACCTTCTTTAGAGCAACAACACAACAATTGGAAAGAGTAAAAGGGCTTTGTGACATAATGGAAAGCAAAATTATGGAAACCAGGAAGCATACCCCTCACAACTATAAAGATGGAAGTGTTGTTTCTCCCAGCCTTCCACAACCTACAAGGGTTACACCACAACAATTGGAAGAAAAAAGAGAAAAAGGGCTTTGTTACAATTGTGATAGCAAATGCACTAAAGGTCATAGGTGTGCTGAGAAGAAATTATTTTACATAGAATATGAAGAGGAGGAAGAAAAGGATCAAGAAACATCAAAAGAGGAGGATATACGTCAGGACACCACCCCAGAGAAAGAAGAAATGAATCAGACCATATCTTGTAAAGCCTTGGCAAGAATTACCACTCCTCAAACTCTCAAGATAGAAGGACATATCAAGAAGAAAAAGGTGCAAGAAGTGAAAGATCACATCGAGAAAGAAGAAATGAATCCAACCATAACTTGTAATTCAATGGATGAAATTACCACTCCTCAAACTATCAAGATAGAAGGACACATCAAGAAGAAAAATGTTCAAGAAGTGAAAGATGACATCGAGCATCAAGAAATGAATCCGACCATATCTTGTAAAAGACTGGAAGAAATTACCACTCCTCAAAAGATAGAAGGACATATCAAGAAGAAAAAGGTTCAAGTAGAGAAAGATCATATCGAGCATCAACAACAAGTTCTCCAACTTTTAAAGGATAACGCCACTTCGGTGCAAAATCAAATGAAACAACAGGTAGATCAACATCGTAGTGAAAAATGTTTTGCTGTGAGTGATTGGGTATTTTTACTGCTACATCTCAAGCAAGCTATTTATGAGAAGGAAATGTTGGCAATACTACATGCACTTAAAAAATGGCGACCTTACCGAATGGGAAGACGCTTCAAGGATGAGGATGTGGAAGCATTGTTTTGTGCTATTTATATTATCCAACCAAATTGGATAAACGAAGCAACGGATGAATGGAAGAAGAACGAAGAAGTATGGAGACTTATTCAAAAGTTGCAAAAGATCCCAATTCAAGCAATATTGCCAGAAATTGAAGAGGAAGGAAAAATCATATTGGAACCTGGGGCAGTCATAGAAACAAGAACCCGACAGCTATGAAATCGATCAATTTTAGAGTATCTCATCAAGTGGAAGAACTTACCCGCTGAATATTCCACATGGGAGGACAAGAATTTTATATAGAAGCATCAAGAACTACTCAAGCGTTGAGGACAACGCTTTTTGAAGGAGAGGGGCATGTTAGGCCCCTATACTACTAGTGTAACCCCTTATTGTTATTAGTATAACCCACTTATTATATTGATGTACCCATGTAGTGCCCATATTGTTACTATTATGCCACATAGAAGCCCACCATTGTTACTGTTGTGCCCTACAATATTATTGTTATGTAGGCTTTGATTGTATTGGGACCACTTAGACTCCTATATATAGAAAGGAAGTATTTTCATTTGTATCATCCAAGAATTGTTCATTTATGTAATGTAAAGGAGGTTTCCCCCTCGAAGAGGCTGAATTCTAAGGCGTGGATCTCTCTTTTCTATCTTTTTGTAAGCTGGTTTCATAACACTCACCATGCTTGACCATGATTGTTTGTGTGTTTTATATGAAGAAATTTTTTGTCATAATTCCTTTAGTGAACCCAAGGAATTAGTGAACCCAAGGGATCAAGAAGAATAAGGGATCGATATTACAAACCCAAGAGATTAATAAAGCCTAGGAATTAATATTCTAAAAACAAAAGATTGATAAACACACGTGATTACTAATATTATAAACCCAAGCGATCAATATACCTTAGAGATTGTTAGAATTATAAACTCAAATAATAAATAAACTAAAAGGATAAACATTATAAACCTAACATATTAAACGCTTAATATTGGGGTTTGATAAACTAAAGGGATTATTATTATTATAAATCCAAGGGATTTTCAATATTATAAATATAAAGGATGAATAAACCCAATGCATTTTGAATATTATAAACCCAAGGCATTAATATTATAAAACAAATGATTAATAATTCCAAGCAATCAATAAACCCAAGGAATAAATAAACCCAACAAACTAATATTAAAAACCTAAACTATTAATAAACCCTAGCAATTAATATTTTTAAGTCAAGGGATTAATAAACCCAAGGGATAAAATTATAAACGAAAGGATTTATTAATATTATAAAATCAAAGAACAAATAAACCCAAGCGTTTAATATTATAAACCCAAGAGAAAAATATTATAAACCTAAGGGATCAAAAATTACAAGGGATCAATATTAAAAACATAAATGATTGATATTTTAACCCCAATGGATTAATATTATAAACCAAGTTGTTTAAACCCACAATAAATATTATAAATCGAAAATAAATATCAATGATCATCCTTAACCATCATTGATTTTCATATTGAGACAATCTTTGTTACAATGCAATGTTGGACCATGATTCACCATGGGTGATTATGGTTTTCATCTTAAGACAATCTTCGTTATAACGCAACGTTTGTCAACACTCACGATGATTGTGTGATGAAACCAGCTAAAGAAAAAGATAGAAAAGATAGATCAACACCTTAGAATTTAGCCTTTTCGAGGAAGCAACCTCCTTTACATTCCATAAATGAACAATTCTTCGATGATACAAATGAAAAGACCTCCTTTCTATATATAGGAGTCTAAGGGGTCATAACATAATCATAGCCGACATAACAATAATAATATAATGGCACAATAATAACAATAGTGGGCTTCTATGGGGCACAATAGTAACAATATGGGCACTACGTGGGTACATCAATATAATAAGTGAGTTGTACTAATAACAATAAGGGGTTACACTAGTAGTATAGGAGCCTAACATGCCCCTCTCCTTCAAAAAGTGTTGTCCTCAACGCTTGAGTAGTTCTTGATGCTTCTGTATAAAATTCTTGTCCTCCCATGTGGAATCTTCAGCAGGTAAGTTCTTCCACTTGATGAGATACTCTGAAATTGATCAATTTCATAGCTGTTAGGTTCTTGTTTCTGTGATTGCTCCAGGTTCCAATATGATTTTTCCTTCCTCTTCAATTTCCGGCAATATTGTTTGAATTGGGATCTTTTGCAACTTTTGAATAAGTGGCCATACTTCTTCATCCTTCTTCCATTCATCCCTTGCTTTGTTTATCCAATTTGGTTGGATAATAGAAATAGTACAAAACAATGCTTCCACATCCTCATCCTTTTTTCAGAGTGCATCTGCCACCACATTTTGCTTCCATTTTTTGTAGATGATTTCAAAGTCATAACCCAACATCTTTGTGACCCACTTTTGTTGCTCTTCAGAGGATAATCTTTGTTCTAAAAAGTATTTAAGGCTATCATGATCCCTTTTTACCTTGAAGTGTCTTCCCATTAGGTAGGGTCACCATTTCTTAAGTTCATGGAGTATTGCCAACATTTCCTTCTCATAAATAGCTTTGTGTAAAAACTTTCCCTTGATTGGATGACTTTCGAAAGTAATGGGCCTTTCATCTTGCATTAAAACAACACCAATTCCATTTCCTCAAGCATCACTTTCCACAATAAAGGTTTTTGTGAAGTCTGGTGTAGCTAAGACCGGTGCTTGGCACATTGCCCCTTTAAGATGCTCAAAGGCCTTTGTTGGTTCTGGAGTCCATGAAAATGCATCTTTCTTCAATAATGTTGTTAGAGGTGCTGCTATTCTCCCATAATTCTTAACAAACTTCTGATAATACCCTGTCAAACCGAGAAATCCTCGTAGATGCTTTATGGATGTGGAGATTTTCCATTCCTTAATGGCTTTAATTTTGCTAGGGTCTACCTTAACTCCTTCATGAGATACAATATGACCCAGATATTCCACCTCTTGTACTCCAAAGAAACATTTGGATCTTTTTGCATATAATTGTTTCTCCTCCAATAGTTGTAGCAACCTGTCTAACATGTTCAACATGATCCTTCCAAGACTTGTTGTAGATTAGTATATCATCAAAAAATACTAACACAAATTTTCTAAGGAATGGTTTGAAAATGGAATTCATCAAAACTTGAAATTTTGAAGGTGCATTGGTAAGGCCAAAAGGCATGACCAAAAATTCATAATGACCCTCATGATTTCTAAATGTTGTTTTCGGAATGTCTTCAGTCTTCATTCTGATTTGATGATATCCTGAATGAAGATCCAACTTGGTGAAGTAAATTGATCCATGCAATTCATCCAGTAATTCATCAATAACAGGAATGGGAAACTTATCTTTAATAGTGAGCTTGTTGATCTCCCTATAATCCAAACACAAGCGCCATGATCCATCTTTCTTGTGCACCAATACTACTGGAGTAGAGAAAGAACTTTGACTCAGTTGAATTATACAAGCCTCTAGCATTTCTGCAACCATACATTCAATTTCACTCTTTGGGTATAGGGACATTTGTACGACCTGATGTTTGGAGGAACACTTCCTGAAATCAGATGAATAGCATGATCATGATCACAAATAGGTGGGAGACCTTTGGGAGTCTTGAATACCTTGGAATGATTGTCCAAGACTTTTTGTAGATCTGGAGAAATAGATGATTCCAATGTGGAAACATCTAGCGAACATAATTGTGTAATTACACCTCTTTTTTCCTTTTTTAGAAGCTTTGTCATACCATTAGAGCTAATTATCTTTCTCGGTTTCCCTGTAATACCCCTTAATTCAACTTCCTTTCCTTCCATAGAAAATTTCATGAAAAGTTCTTGAAAATTAAAATTTATTGTACCCAAGGATTGTAGCCATTGGACTCCTAGTACAACATCAACACCTCCCATTGGAATGGAAAGCATTGGGCTAGTCAATACATATTCTCCCATGGATAGCTTGATATTATGGCACTTTCTAGAGCAATTTATTGTTCCTCCATTTGCAACCATCACTTGACACTCTGGTGCTAGATATAAGAAGCAATTTAATTCTTTTTCTACCTTACAATGAATAAAATTGTGGATACTTCCTAAATTAATCAACACTATTACCTTTTTCTTCTTGATTTGTCCTTCTATCTTGATGGTTTAAGGAGTGGTAATTCCCGCCAACGCATTACAAGATATGGTCGGATTCATTTCTTCTTTATCTAGGCTTTGCTCCTGGAGTATATCCTCTTCTTTTGACCTTTCTTGCTCCTTTTTCTTCTTCCTCTTCACAATCTATGTAGAATAATTTCTTCTCAACACACTTATGACCTTTAGTGTATTTGCTATCACAATTGTAACAAAGCCCTTTTGCTCTTTTTTCTTCCAATTGTTGTGGTGTCAACCTTATAGGTTGTGGAAGACTAGGGGAAACAACACTTCCATCTTTATAGTTGTGAGTGGTATGCTTCTTGGTTTCCATAATTTTGCTTTCCATTTTTCTTGATAACCTGAATGCCTTCTCTAACGAATTAGGTTCCCAAAGGCCAACATCATGTTGGATATTATCCTTTAAAGTCCCTATGAACACAACAATCCTATGCTCCTCTAGAATATTTTTTACCCTTATGTTCAATTTTGGAACTCCTCAATGTGATCCATTACTGAACCCTTTTGTTTGAGACTTATCAATTGGCTAAAAAAAGTGTTGCTTTTTGTATCCTCATAATGTGCTGTCAATTCTTCCGTAAATATTGCCCAAGTGATAATTTCTTTACGAGAGCAAAGCCATTGATACCATACAAACTTATTTGGTTCCAAATATAAATTTGAAATACATACCCTTTGTGTGTTTTACACATTATTGAGATCGAAAAATTGCTCCATCAGTAATATCCATGTTGCGGGATCCTTGCCATCAAACTTCCTCATATCGATTTTTGGAATATGGTGGGTCTTCGATCCAACATTAGATTCTATGGAATCATGATTAACATTTCTTTTCTTCTCATCATGAGTTTCCTTTACTACCCTTTCACCATTAGTGACCATTTCTTGTAGCAACTTATTCATATTTATCTTCAATTCTTCCATCTTATCATCCGTGCCATTAATTTTAGCATCCAAGCCATTCATCTTAGCTTCCATGCCATTCATCTTAGCTTCTACACCTTTATTTAAACAATCCATCTTATCTTCTACACCTTTCTTTAAACCATCCATATTAGCTTCTACATCTTTCCTTAAACCATCTATCTTAGATTCTATTGCTTTTTGTGCAAGTGACGCCTGTTTCACCTGGTCTCATAATTTTGACATATCATGTTGCATTTCTTCCTCTTCTTCACAAGTCATGCTAGAGCTTTCGGGTTTCTTACTATGTGTTTTCATTTTCATTCATCGGGGCATCAATTACTGATTCAAACTAATTTTTCAAACCAAGCTTATGCAAAAATTTTAAAAAAACTACACACATCTTTTCACTTTGTAGAAGCTTGATATTGAATCTGATGTATCTCTACAATTTTCCATCATCCAGTTCTCAAATTGTGACCTGTAGTAGCCCTCTATGTCCTCTTTCCAATGCCACCATTCTGATCCAAGTTGGATTCTCCAAGGAAGAGTTATGCACAATCTCCCAAGATGACCTGATTATAGACTAGTTCAGTAAAGCGAACTTGTATGACATGCCATGAGTCACTGTTTTGACCTTTGGATATAGAAAAGATATAAAAGAAACTATAGTCTGTACTCTTTCTGTACCTTCTAATGAAATTTAAATCCAATTCTCAGACAGAAAGTTATGACGATTTTCCCCAGGTCACCTGTTTGGAATGTAATTCAGGAGTCTGCAAAAAGACCAACTTCTTCAGATCATATCTCCTCAAATATAGCGCGAAAAGATTTGAAATTTGGACCTGATATTCAGTGAGATTTCTTCTCAAATGGGTTTTTATTTTAGCTTCTGAAACGTCTCAGGAAACACGTTATAGCGAAAATTCCACAATGACCTGTTTGGAGCAGCGAAACCCTAGAATCCAAAGCTCTGATACCAAATGTTATGAAACCAGCTCAAGAAAAAGATAGAAAAGATAGATCAATGCCTTATAATTCAGCCTCTTCAAGGGGGAAACCCCCTTTACATTACATAAATGAACAATTCTTCGATGATACAAATGAAAATACCTCCTTTCTATATATAGGAGTCTAAGGGGTCATAACATAATCAGAGCCGACATAACAATAATAATATAAGGGCACAATAATAACAATAGTGGGCTTCTATGGGGCACAATAGTAACAATATGGGCACTACATGGGTACATCAATATAATAAGTGGGTTGTACTAATAACAATAAGGGTTTACACTA
Source organism: Pinus tabuliformis (assembly GCA_031772625.1). Taxonomy (NCBI): domain Eukaryota; kingdom Viridiplantae; phylum Streptophyta; class Pinopsida; order Pinales; family Pinaceae; genus Pinus; species Pinus tabuliformis. Next base: position 1,047,282,749 of record CM062804.1, read on the forward strand.
GTAGTATAGGGGCCTAACAGATTGATTTTGAAAATGAGAAAATATATGTCATATTAAATATTTAAAAACCCATAAGCCCTAAATCCATGGCATCAATATTATAAATGTAAATAATACTATAATACAAAACAATAATAATAAACATAAACCACAATAAATAGAAGAACCACATTGTAAGCCATTAAGAGAAGACAAAAAAATTAATATGAATACATTAATAATAATACACCATAAAGCATTAGAACATGATAAATCATCAACACATTAATAATAAAACATTTATATCACTACATTATAAACAATAAATCATTTTTAAAGCATACATAAATTAATATCAGTACATGAATATATTAATAGTATAAATATCGAGAATAATTATATAAACAACAAGAACATGAAGGTCCAACAATAATATTTTAAATGTCAATAATGTTTTCATTTATGAAAGATATGAACAAAGTGAAGGGACCCATTCCAAAGACCAAAACAGTTACAAATGCAAGAGCTAAAAAATAAAATAGTAACACCTCCATTGGAGGAAAGGAACATAAATGCAAAAAAAACCTCTAAATTGCACACATTGGATTTAAAGAAGAACAACATGCTAAGACATTTTAAGGCCAAACATATACAATTTTCTACATAAAAACAGCAAGGAGAAAAACAATTCAATTTCACCAACATTGCAACGAAAGAAAGAACATTGAGTCTTAACATATACTTTTTCTTTTCTTTACATCAAATAATTCCACTACAAAATTGAACTTGAAACACTCCATCAAAAATCATCTATGGAATAGCCTCTTCCAAAACAAAACTAGACCAATGAAAAAAGTAGCACCAATTGAAATCAATAGGATAATGATCACAATACTTAACACTTTCCAACCAATTCCTTCTTGTTCTCCTCCCAGACTCCCTTTGGTACACATGTAACAATTATTTTACATGTGTTTTCATTTCATCTAGCACACGAAGATGCTCATCAATAAAAGCATGATGGAACCCATGTTTTCTATCAAACTTGTTCCAAAGATACGAAATAAAAGTTATCGCTCAAGCAATATTGCACATTGTTCGGGAAAAATAAATAACATCATTATTTTCCATATATGCATTTTAAAGACAAAAAAACAAAAGTAAAATTAATATAGACACATAAGCAAATAAGCATATGCATATATAGATATATATACATAAAACGTAACACCCCATTTTAGTTTATGTTAAAATACTTAATCTTTTAAACCTCATGCTATAAAATAATATAATGTTACATGGACCAAATGATATAAAAAATTCTACAAATATAAACCCCATTTCACAATACAATGAAAAAGAATCGTGGAAATAGAATAAAAATATGGCCAATATTCAAAAAATGAATATTGTCCACGATGATGGCTAATATTAAAAACCTCCATTTTTTCATTTCATGATGTGATATGAATCCACAATATTAATATCAATATGACCATTTATAAAATTGATTTTTAATGATTGGTTCATATAACTTGTTGTTTATGTCTGACTGGCTTGTTGTAAAGAAAAGAACTATAGCCACTTAAAAAAAAATAAAAAAAAATTGAACAACATGAAAAATGATGTAAACAAATTTCTCAAATATTACTATGAATATGATTAATTTATTAATCTCATAAATATATGAAAATGATTATTACAGTAAAATTAAATCAAGAGGACAATAAAAGAAATTCAAAAAACATACTATAAAAAAGGTCACAATGTTATTATTTGTATGTCATAGCGATATGGACTTCAATCACTCTTATTATTTCTTCCTAATTGTAACATATGCACTATATTTCATCTTGGCATAGCATTGAAAAGAGAAAGGTGGTGCAATGCATAAACCATCTATTGATTTCACTCTTGATATGGCCGTGAAGGTAAGGCCTTGCTACTCTTTATTCCTGATATCAATTGATGCGCATTCTAAAGTCAATCCCTCTGACTTGTGGATTGTGATAGCCCATGCCATATTTAAAGGAATTTGTTTTCAAATTCCTCTTATCGCTGGTGTGATAGGCACAATGTTTGGTTTTTTTGCATCAAGTGGAACACCAACATACTTATCAAAAACAACGGTTGTGAACATTGGAAGCTGAGGTGGTTTAGAGGTAGGCGTATATAGCATATCCTTAACATTACCAAGTGAACCTTCACCAAGCCAACTTCAACCCACAAATTACATGTCAACATAACACAGTGAACACCTTGAATGCTCAACAATACATCATGCAATTAGAGAATTTAATGATTTTATCATATGCCTATTATGCAATGACACCAAATTATTTGTTGTAGACATGTGAACTGCTGCGTTAAATAAATCCATTTCTCTAAGATGCAACCTCATATAAGCCCATGACATAATAAACTCCCAATCTTCAAGAACAAGTTCTTCATTTCTTATGTTATTAAGGACTCTACAGAAACAAGATTGTTTCTCATTATTCCCTTGTTGGCAAAAGATTGTCTCAAGATTCACAACAATGCTGAATTTGTTCCACAAGAATTTCCATGTTGTTTTACCTACATACAAAGGCTTATCTCTCACAGGAGGTAGCTAGCCAAGGTTTCCCACAAGGATGATTGATATGCCACCAAATGGAAAATTCTTTTTCTCTAGAAATGCTTCTCATAATCGAGCATCTATTTGCATAAACAACCTTCATCCTAGGAATGACATTTCATCAATCAATATATATCTAACATGTCTCATTTTTTCTTGGAATACTGCTAGTGAATGCCCATGTAGTGGTTGCATATCTTTAGTTGGAATTTTTATGGTTGAGTGTATTGCTTTTGCGTGTATATTAAAAGCAGTTATTCCTGTTGGGGAAAGAATAAGCAAAGGCCTTCTTCCATTACTTGAAAAATTATAAATAACTTAAAAAATACAATGGATAAGGAAAGACTTCCCAGTGCTTGTAGTGCCCTAAGCAGTCATAAGAAGAGCTTCACACATATCATATTCAACAAAGTGCCTTAAAACAATTTCAAAAGAAAGTTGTTGTTTTTCCGACAATGAATTTGGAGATGCAAATGTTTTGTTTGAAAGGTCAAAAATATCACCCCTTGATTTTTCATTCATTATAAAATTAATAGCTTCTTCTGCAACATCATCAAAACAATTGTGCTTTCCTAGTCAAAGGATATATCAAAGTCCCTTCGACCAAGGGTGTGAAGATCATAAACATTCACAAAATTTGGTGGAACCAAGCGAGAGAAAATATACCATTCTTGAAAATCATCTTCAATATTCATTTCCTGGTTAGAAAATGACTTCATCTTCAATATTGTCAACAATTGATGGCTTTTGATCAACATGCCATGTTCAATATCATAAATTCCTCCAATTTTCAATATTAATTTCAGCTGAAAGGAAAATTTCTAGAAGAATGTCACAAAATGGCTTGTACAAGAGAAATTCTATGTAGAAAAAGGTTTCAAATTCATCTGAAGCCTCACCAGGAATAGAATAAAACTATGGCCAAACCAAAACAATAGCATGAACATCTATAACCTTCCATGGATGTTGTTTACACTTGCTATCAAATGTCCAATATCTTGTTGCTTCTATCAAAGATAGATGTTCAAGGGAAAAAGGTCTCTTATGATAATGTTGAACAAAAGTATTCTCTGATGAACATTGCAAGCCATCCCTTGAGATTTTCCTAAAAACATTTAAGGAAACAATTTTCTGACTACAAACAACAAGAGGTAGCTTAAGAAACATATGGCACGTTTCTTGTGCTTCAATGTCATAGTGAACAATTGTTTCTGCAGGAAACCTTCTATATGCACATAAAGCATTTTTCTCAAAGCCAATAAAATTTGAAATTATAGATAACATATGATGATAATTTTTAGACCTTTTTTCTACTTTTGATGCATACTTAGCAATATATTTCAAGGTAACATAGTGAGAAAGCACTGGTTCACAATCAACATTTGCACACCACATTGTTAGAAGGTGAATGTTATGTACATTGAGCCTATCATCATTCCTTCTTGGCTCATATTTTTTCTTCCTTTATCATCTATGAATAATCTTGATTCATCACAAAGATCCCATGGAGAATTGTACTGGCATGTCATAACAATGGATTTTTTGTGGAAACAAGAATCTACACTACACTTTTTGTGCCTTTCGACATGGTTTAACAATTATTCATAATCATTATGAGGATTCTAAGAGAAAATCTGACCAATACTCAATAGGAAAGGGTCATCATTGAGGCTTCATGGAACCATTATGTTGCGATGATTTATGTCACATGGATTACATGCTTGTCAAAGAATCTGTTTCCAAGTTGTACATCAGAACCATTTGACCAATCAAGTCTTTCCATGAGAGGAGCACCTTCCAACCATAGGAAAGCATGGATATGTGTTTAACCTCTATGTTTCCACTCATATGTGACGAAAATGAAGATATAGTTACTACATCAATATAAATAGAATCATAATAAATAATTGACAAAGTATAGAAAAAAAAAAATCAACAACACAAACCTGTACCAGAAGTCCTTAGCTTTAAGATATTTTTGGATAACTTCCTCTCGAAAAATATTAAATCTAAGGTATTTAAATGTGGCAAAAATATGAGGGTACTAGATAACATTCGCAATATTTATACGATGTTCATTTAAAGAATTAGAATGTGGATGTATGAGCATGACATTATGCAACTCTAGCCACTTTGTGTAAGCTGCACTAAAAGTAAAAAATAAAGATGGAAGTCCCAACTGAGTAATCATGTCAGTGAATTCAACTCGACACTTACTCCAGTATTCCCTTGTACCTCTAAGAGAAGAACCAAACTGCATAATTTGCTTAGACAAATTATTATCTGGTAAATAAGAAAGTTGGTGACACAACTCTTCAATTGTTTTATGTGAGTTATCATGTAAATATTTCTTTACAAAAACTGCAACATTTTCTTGGCTCCAATGTGACATTATCATGATGAATAGGTAATATTGAAGGAAAGGATGGATTCCAAATCTTTGATCATAGTACCTAAGAAGATGCAATGCATACTCATGAAGTTCAACACAACAAATATGTGGCTGCAACCAATCATCATCACCAATGGGGAACAATGTTGGGAATGCCATATCTAATAACCCCTCTGTATTATATTCATTCACTGGAGAGGTTTTAGCACCGGGCCCATTCATGTCTTGAACACGTGAAGAATCTACATTATCAAGAAATTCTCTAATTTCTTCCACTTCTCTTCGTTTATTTGGTAGGTGAGTAACAAAAAAAGAAAGATGAGAGGGAAAGTGCTCAGTAGGAAAACCTTCATTATTAATTTCATTGATCTCAAATTCTTCAATATCATAATCAACAAATTTAAGCCCGTAGGAGACATTTGTTGATCTTTCAGGTAGAGCATTCACTGAATCATATTCAATTACAAAATCTTGATAATATTGATCCTGTTGGATTTTGAAAAGCAATGCAACCATCACTCGATATCTTTTGACATAACATTCATAATATTTGGACTAAGCAACATGTCCCCTCATAATTAGAAAGTCAATATCTTCAACATTTCGGGGAAGACTTTGTACAATTGTAGAATTATATTGAGGAAAGCTAATTGTATGACCACTATACTTATATTTCCCAGCTCAAGCATGTGTCACTTGCAAAATAGGATTCACACATTCTATTAGAATTTCTTCAACTTGAGTAAGAACTTTTAAAATATGAGGTTTCTCACCAGGATCCATGTTATTATATAAAAAAAAATGATGGGAACCTCTTTCACTCTTACATCGTTGGCAAATAGGTCCTTCTAAATGTCTCAAAACTTGGATTCCGAGATATGTTTCTTGGAAAATGTGGCACATTTCGACAACTAATAAGATATTTATCTTTGCTCAAAATATTTTATGCACTGAAATCATGTTTTAATCAAACTGAATATGATCTCTATCAGCTGAACCATGTTGAGAACCATTTGGAAGAATAAAATTTCTTCTAAAATGTACTTCATCTTCAAGCACATGAGAATCCATTCCAAAATTTGAAGCATGTGGAATGGCTCTATGACAGGGACTTTCTAAATTTATGGTCTGCATTTCATAATCCTGAGAATATGTAAAGATGTCTTCCTCATAAATGATTTTAAAATTTAATTTCCAACTAATTATAAATGAAAAAAATGAAAAAATAATCAAATGCATTCAAAATTTACATTTTGTTTCTTGGTGTGGATGAGGGTTATGGGATGGTTTCACTTCACTTCTAACATTAGTGGGTGGAACATTTAGGGAGTTAGTTTATATGCCTCTATTCAAATGAGTTGTTTCTTGTTTCAACAAAATAAAATACATTATAAAACTAAATTTCCAACAAATAAAGATTCAAAAATGGAAAAAAAAATCAAATACATTGAACATCTACATTAGTTTTACAATTGGATGTTTTGGATTCTAATTCTCCAACCTAATAAGATGAAATCATATTTTTCCATAAAATGTTATAAAATACAATGTCCAACCAACTATAATTGAAAAAATGAGAAAATTATCAAATGCACCCAATATTTACATATGTTTGACGACGTGGATGAATGCTATGAGATGGTTCCTCTTCACTTTTAACATCAGTATATGGAATATATACAAAGTTAATTTGTATTCCTTTATTTAAATTAGTTGTGTCCTGTTTTAATAAAATAAAATATGCCATAAAATTCAATGTCCAACCAATTAGAAATTCAAAAAATGAAAAGAAAATCGAAGACATTGAAAATTTACATTAGTTCGGAAATTTTATCATCGAGGAGAATGCACAGGAAGGTTATGACATGCTTCATCTTCACTTCTCAAATTAGTAGATGGAACACTTTGGGAATTAATTTCTGGAACTCTATTAAAATGAGTTGTATCCTATTCTAAGAGAATATAATAGCTTATAAGTTTAGTAAAGAAAAGTTTGTAAATAGAGGAATGTAATAAAACATCCACTATTGCAGAAAAAATCAAAATATCATTGCATTACGTCCATTGTTCCATGTGAAATGCTATAAGGGATGATTGATTCTCTTGGTGGGACCACATTACTTTGAGAAGGGGGATTGGAAGATCGGGGTTTTGAGAAACTAGCTCCAAATTATCAAACAAATGGCCAATTAAACTATCATCCAAATCGTCACATAGAACATCATCATTACTTCCACCATGGATGTTTTGCAACCTTTGGCCTTGGTCAAAACATAAAATTGCAAACACGGAAGAGTTAGGGTGGACATTTTCATCCATATTATCGATATGATGTTATTCCCAACTGTAAGATGTTTACCCAATATTATGAACATTTTCAAGAGAACATAAAAAAAAAAAATTATGCCGACGAGGAGCATATTTTGATAATGAACTATCAACAGGAAATGTTCTTTCCATTATATCATCCACAGTATGATACTTACAGTTATAGGTCTATTTGGGCACACCGCCCCTGACATTCAGATCAGTACAATTAGGGCTCATCAAACCCTAATTTTGTTGTTAGATGCCCTAGACAAATCATCAAACTCAATGCTTTCATCCATGAATTTTCCTAGCTGAAACCTTGTTGAAATGCCTCCTTGGAACACCAGTGCAGCCTTGGTCAGAGGTAACTATGTTACATAGTATGTAGGCCCATTCAAGCCTTCACTTCAGTGCACTTAAGCCCACTCACACCTGCGCTGGGCGAGAATGAGTGAAATTTTCATATGGTTCTTGGAATATTCCTTGATTCTAGATCATTCTAGAAGGATCCCAGCTCTTATCCCATCCTATGAGCTTGAATTTGGATAGGCTATGGATCAATCAACCTCCTATCCTCTCATCCCTTGCTCCATGGAAACTAACTCCAATTTTCAAAGGCCATTCAATACCCAATTTATGACAAAACCAACTCCATTTCCCTATAAATTGACTGCTCATCATAGTGATCAAGGGGCTAGAATTTGAAGATGGTAAGGAAATATTGTTGGCTTGATATTTGAGTTCATGTCAAGTAATGTTATTCTACTAGATTGGTGTGCTTTTGGTGTGATGAGTGTTGGACTAAAGTTGGATGAGTGACACGAGATCAAACCGCATTGGGTGAAACTCTTCCTTATACATTAATAAAGTTGGTGATTCCTTCTCTCATATTCTTTGTTCATATCTATGATGATCATGTGTTTCAATTTTTTCGATTCCATTGGTTTATAGTAGATAGATCATGTATGCCTTGATTGTTGTTGTTTCTGTTTCTGTTGACACAGGTACCAATTGAGTGGATTCAGTTCAAGTGGGAGCGATGGGGGAAATTCAAAGGAGGTCAAGGAAGTGAAAGATTACAAGTAAGTTCATTCATCTCATCTATATACTATAGGAAAATGTTAAACTACTTTCTTTCTATTTTTCTAAGTGTATCTACCCACTTAGGGAAAATGTGTTTATACATAGATACAAATTCCATATAACAAATTGGCGACCATAATGGGGAATCACTGTCATTCCTAGTAGTTTATCCTCATTATAGTGCATCCTAGTAGACTTTTCTTGACTTCATTCACCTTATTTCAGTCATTTGAAGCTTTTTGGGTCGTAATTTGCACTAGAATTCCTATTCTAGGAATGTGCCAGTACCAATGCACCCTTGGTTAGGGGACAGTGCACTGAAGCACACTATCTCCCACTATGGTTTGCACTGATCCCTCTTGGGCTTAAAAACCCACCTTTGGCTTGGTTTTCACCAAATTTACTTCTAATTTTGTTTGTTGAAAGATGAATGTTTTCTATGGTTCTGAAATCATTTTGTATTTCTTCTCCTAGCCCTACTTTGACCTTGAGTTTTTAGGTTTCTTAAATGATTTTTTTATCATTATCAATTCATTGTCAAAGTTAGCTTATGTTGATTAGTATTTTCTAAAAAACAAGTGTTGTAAAGTCTTCATTTCTTTGAAAAAGAAACTATCGTAAATTCTTTGTTTCTTATGAAAAGCATTGATTGATTGTATGTGCATTTATTTTCCTTTTGTTCATCTAAACTTTAAAGGAAATGAAAAGAAAAACATGAATTATGCATTTAGAGGTTTGTGTGTGCTTGTAGGAATAGTATAGGGAAAGTTGCATTAGATGTGCTCTATGATCTTCTATTAAAGATTATGATTGCTCTAGCCCTTTTAGTTAAGGTTTTCATTGTTCAAATCAAATGAAAAGAATGTTTCTCATCATCGTTGCAATCTAGGAATTTCAAAAACATCACATGGTGAACCTAAAAGACAAACTCTTAAACAAGAACAACTTAAAAGTTATCTCAATTAACCTAATGGAGCATTGTAACTAATGCATAACATTTATGGGGTCGTTAAACATAGCAGCTGTCACTAATTGTCTGCTATACATTCCAAGTGTGATACCTAATTCCATGTACATAAGTATATCGTAGCTCATCCACGTACTTTCAGGTATATAGGGTGGTGTTATAGTACGAAAAGTATAAAGGAATGCTCTCACTGTGTGGTTTCACATTAGACTATGCTAACATGGATTGGGTCTCCATGTACTTTCAGGTATATATGGGAGGACTAAATCAGGTTTCTATCCATCCATAGGTAACCGAGTCTACCACCTTGTACACTATGATACACCGAACACAACATTCGGGGAGATTGCGTGCACATATGTTAATTCCTTGGTTTACTGAGGTAGTTTATTGTAGTTCATAGTTACTTGGTAATCCTTTTGCCTAGATTATCCCTCTCTTTTTTTGTTATGTTATTTCAATTAATATAAAATTAATTGACCACGGATAACATCCTCCACATCACTCCTTAGTTGATATTAGGTTGAGACCTATGGCATCCGGAGTTCATCGATCAAGGAATTCCTTTTTATGGGAATCTTAGTCCTTTTCCTCCTTTTGGAAATATTAGTGCTCCTTATATTACTACATTGTCCCTTCTAGGACTTACCATCGGCTTGCTAGTGTGGTTTTTCTTAACCTCCTTGGCCCCACAACCAAATATTCCTACAACTGAACAACATCAACCTCCAATTGATCCTAAAGTTGACCCTTTACCTTCTTCGTCGATTGTTTCTTCCTCCCCTTCTTCCTCTTGGCCTAGTGAAAGTATTGACACTAGTAACCAGGTAGCTAAGAAGAAGAAGAAAGGGAAGAAGAAGAAGAAGAAGAAGAAGAAGAAGAAGAAGATTTAGCAGGCGGGCAACCAAGAAACCATTGCTTCGAGTGAAACTTCTTATGAGAAACCATCTAACAAACTTCACAAACATCAATATCCTTGCAAACTTTATACGAGAGACCATGTTATTAGAAATTGTTCTAGTAATCCTCAGATCTTAGAACAATGGTCTTCTCGTTCACATCATCCTGTGTCATCAACTTCTGGAAATCATGCTGGTGGCACACCATCAACTAGTGGTAGTAAAGTTCACGGAAAGAAGGGTAAAGTTAAGTTTCTCTATACATTATGTGAAGGGCATCACCCCATTCACCATTGTCTATATCTGGATGAAGCCCAAAAATTGTTGGATAACCGTCATGTTTCTCTGTAATGACTTTGATCTGGTTACATGAGATTCTCCCTTAATCCTTCACTAGTTGATGAAGTGACCAACCCAAATCAACCATCGGTCAAATCCACTCTCTCGGAACGTGAATCCCATGATTGTATACCTGACCAATCATAGGTCGAGAAAATAGTTGACCTGATTTCACCTTCAGTTAATCGTACCTTTCTCGTAGAGAGTGAATATGATATCACTCAGGTTCTTTTCGTTTCTTCAGATTCCAATGAGATTGGAGGCAACCCTCCTATTCCATTAAGACCCAAGGAAAATCTTCTCGTTCTCATAACTCAAGGGGATAATTGTTTGGTTCTTGCGGTACCCCCTACAAGTAGTCTGGTCACTTCCTCTAATTGGAATCAACTGGAAAGATGTCATCTTCCTTCTTATGTGCCTTTCCAAATCATAGTACAAGTTTATAATATGATTGCATCTGGCACTGTTATAGATGAAGGTGCATCTGTTAGTATCCTTTCCTCCACTACTTGGCAGGCATTCGATTCACCGCCACTTGTGCCTGTTACCGATAATCTATTGGCTTTTAATAGAGGAACCAGTCAACCATTAGGGATCCTTCCTCAGTTGCCTATTACTTTGGGAGGAAAAATTGTTTATCTCAATGTGATGGTAGTCTCAGGCCCTTTAGACTACAATTTACTTCTTGGGCATGATTATGTTTATAACATGGGAGCTATTGTTTCAACACTCGTTTAAGTGATGTGCTTCCTGCATGAAGGCAAAATTGTCATCATTGACCAGCTTTCATTTCTCGGTCCAAATATGGCTTCCAGTAAACCATATTCCCTAAATGGTCCTTTTTTCCCAATGGTGTCTTCCCCACCATGGCTCAATTATGTGGCAACCTGTTCCATGCCTACATCAACTGACAATCAATTCCATGATGTTGTGCATTATGTACTGGGGGCATTGGAACCAGATCTCTCTAATGGATTCCTTGCTACGTATCCTTTCCAAAGCATTGTTCTCCCATCTAATGAGGAGCCCTTGGAAGTCATGACCTCTTATGGGTTGTGAACAAGGAACATGAGCATAGTTCCTTGTCTTGTGTCAACCTTGTTAAAAAATGAAACAAGGAATATAAGGATAGTTCTTTTAATTTGTCAACCTCATTAAAAAATGAAACAGTTCCCATATCATAATTCCTTGTCTAGTGTCAATCTCATTAAAAAATGAAACAAGGAATTTGATTAGAGTTCCTTGTCTTATGTCAAGCTCATTAAAAATGAAACAAGGTCCCCTAGAGCAAAGTTCCAATTCGAGCCTTTGATTAGATCTCGTAAAATACCAGTTGAGTCTTTCAATTGATCTTTTATACGAACCTTCATTCCATCCACCTTATAGCCATGAGTAGTCTACTTAAGTGAATGCAATGAAGCTTGGGGAGCATGCATCTAGAATCAAGTAATCATGTTTGGGGCATGTAAACCAATTTCAAGCATAGTTTTTTGTTTCAAGCTCATGTAAACATGAAACTGAATCCAAGCATAGTTTTTCATTTCAAGCTTGTGTAAACATGAAACTGAATCTAAGCATAGTTTCCTATGGTTCAAGCTTGTGTAAAAATGAACCCATGTCCATTTTAACCCTCATGATTTCCATTCTATTGGCCTTTTCAATTAGATGAGCCTTAGTTTTTATCCTTCCATCATCACTATCTTCTTGGATGATCATATGCTTTCACTTGGTTGTTTTACCCATTTTAAGGAACAATTGTAATGAGTGGTCTTATTAGCCAGCTTCTTCACATCAATCAACATGTTTTAAGAAGCTCCAACACCGCTGGAACCAGTTGCTATCCTAGACACCACTCGTTCCATCAAGTGGAGTCCTCTTTAATCTCTTTTCTGACTTTAAACATGAAAAGGTTATAGGACACTTGTCCTTTTCAGCTTGTAAAGAGATTTGAAATGAAATCTACTCAGTATAAGTTTAACCCTTTTCTAAACTGAGATAGATTACTTATGAAAAAAGAACGCCTTGATCGAACATGATCAATAGGTTCTCTCTTATATTATTTTACACTTTTTCAGACTTGAGAGACAAATTTACGATAAAGAACTTGTCGAGTTTTCTTTTTTGTCCCTTTTTGAACTCTCCAAACATGAAAGGGATCGAGTTCTCATTGTCGTTAAACTCGTTAAAACATCAAATAGCGACAAACTTGTCCATCATGACAATACTGAGTTTCACCTTCACTAGACTTGTTAAAACATCACATAGCGATGGATACACCCAAATGGTGGAACTATACTACAAGCATATGGTATCCTCCTCAAGCTTGTTAAAAAATAAAGAGGTATTGGTGAGCAATGACTAGGGAAAATGGGAAAGGGGATAAATGACTTTATGGTAGCAAGTCACTCTTGAATATGACACTTTCACTTCATATCTATGACTATTTGGGTTGGGTTATCTGCTTGATGGTTATCATACATACGGTCTATCACACCATACATCACTTTGGTTTTTGGTCAATGCTACCAATTCATTCAATGTCGCCGACATGTTCAAGAGAAGTCACTCAGTAAACATCATCCTTTGTGATACTCATAAACCTTCATTTTCATGACCACCATTCCTGAACCTTGTGTCATCAGTCAAATTATGTCTTCAAAATCATTACACTCATTCGTTTCATTGATGGGGGATACATAAAGGCCCTCCTACGATGAGTTTCTTCCTATCGACATCAACACATTATCCAGGAAGTTGACTTAGAAACACCCTTCCAATACCTTGGGACTTCCATACATCAATGGCAAGTTTCTCACTGGTGATAGGTTGACATTACTCGCATTTGATCGAAATACTTTGTATGGTGTTCAACATCAAAACATATATTCACACCATGCAGAATGTACTGTAGTACCTTGAGAATCATTATCATTCCCAGTGATCTCTCTCACATCTGTTAACATCTTACATCATTGGCTAGTAATCAGATGGTGTCTTCCCATGTTCGACTTTAGATCACATTTTCACATGGTTAGACTCATACTTGAGCGAACGATTGGATGAGATAGAAGACTCCAGATCTAGTTTCATCCATCTGGGCTTCAAAATCAGGAGAGTACTAAATCATCTATATGATGGCTTTACACAGATGGTCATTGTATCATGGGTATATATCTGTAAACGACTATCTGATTTATGTACACGTAATTAAAAGTTTATATGTTGAGTATGGGTATGCCTTCCCTCAGCAGTTCATGAAAATTTAAAATATATTATGTATTGTAATCGATGCAGGTCACCATCTGCTCTAGATCCTCCTCATCACATCATTAAGCATATCACTCGACATTATCATTTTCAACTTCATGCTTTAGGGGGAAACTATTACAAGTCTATTTGGGCACATCACTCCCGACATTCAGATCATTGCAATTAGGGCTCATCAAACCTGAATTCAGTTGTTACATGCCCTAGATAAGTCATCAAATTGAGTGCTTCCATCCATGAAAATTTCCTAGCCTGAAACCTTGCTGAAATGCCTCCTTAGGACACTAGTGCAGGCTTGGTTAGGGATAACTATGCTGCATAGTAGGTAGGCCCATTCAGCATGCACTTCAGTGCACTTATGCCCACTTACTCCTGCGATGGGCAAGAATGAGTGAAATTTGCATGGGGTTATAGGAATATTCCTTGATTCTATATCAATCTAGAAGCATCCTAGCTCTTATCCCATCCTATGAGCTTGAATTTGGATAGGCTATGGATTAATTAACCAACTATCCTCTCATCCCTTGCTCCATGGAAACTAAATCCAATTTTTGAAGGCCATTCAATGCCAAATTTATGACAAAACCACCTCCATTTCCCTATAAATTGCACTCATCATAGTGATCACGGGGCTAGAATTTGAAGATGGTAGGGAAATACTGTTGGTTTGAGATTTGAGTTCATGTCAAGTTATGTTATGTTGCTATATGGGTGTGATTTTGGTGTGACGAGGGTTATACTGAAGATGGATGAGTGACACGGGATCGAACCACATTGGGTGAAACTCTTCCTTCTACATTAATAAAGTTGTCTATTACTTTTCTCATATTCTTGTTCATATCTATGATGATTATGTGTTTCAATGTTGTCGATTCCATTGGTTTATAGTAGATAGATCATGCATTCTTTGATCGTTTTCATTTCTGTTTCTGTTGACACATGTACCAATTGAGAAGATTCAGTTCAAGTGGGAGCGACAAGATAAATTCAAAGGAGGTCAAGGAAGCGAAAGACTACAAGTAAGTTCCTTCATCTCATCTATCTACTATAGGAAAATGTTAAAGTACTTTCTTTCTGTTGTTCTAATTGTAGCTACCCACTTAGGGAAAATGTGTTTATCCATAGATAAAAGTTCCATATAACAGTTATGAGGAATTATAAAATAATTTTGAAGAGTGGCTTCACTTGTTCTTCTATGATATGCAGCTCTCCTATGCTCATTTATGGCATCCTTATTTTGTTGATATCGTAAACAATGACTTTCATTAGACCTGTCACATGATGTTGGTGAAAAAATTTGTTTTTCTTGTATGCTTTCTTGTGCCTTGAGATGACATGTCTACAATGAATAATAAAATATTCATTATGGAATAGTGAACATGGAACATAACATATATCTTAAAAAAAAACACAAAAGAATGAAAAAGGCACAAGTTTTTTTTGGTAATTGTGAAAAAACATAAAATGTGTATATGTTTTTTTTTTCAACCATATAAACTTATCAAAATGTCTAAGGATTTTTCCAAATGGCTAAAAAAAAAAATAATTTTGCGAAATGGATAAAAATGAAATGATTTTTTCCAAATGGCTTAAACAAAAAAGTCCAAATTTTCATGTATCATATCTGAATCAAAACAGAACACATACAATTAAGACACAATACTGTAAGAATTATATGAATCAGGAGTATATCTAAAAATTTGGAACTATATACTATCAAAATATAAATGAAAATATTAAAATGTACATAATGGTATAACATTGTTTGAGGATCAATGACAAAAACCGGTACAAATAACATGTATAACATAAATCATAGCAATTATAATTATTCAAAAAAACAAAAATTCATAGGAACCAAACACATTTATATGTAATTAAGAAAAAAATAGGGGAAACAATATGAAATATCTTCCAGCATAAAGATCGATACAATCATAATTTTAATGTATTACCATAAAGATCCAACGTATGTATAGAGCCAAAAATAGATACATTTTCCACAACTATAGATAGTATATAAAATGAAAATATTTATAGGAACTCCTAAGAATACTAATAGCATAAGAATCCATATCCATATCTAATGTTGGAATCTCATCAATATAATCCATACGGGGAGAAATTGCAAAAACATTTCCATACTCAATCAAATCATTGCAATCCTCTAGTGTTTGGTACCAAAACCTAGATATTTGTTTATTAGTTGAATTATCAATATCTATTGGAAAGCAGATGCAAGTCATCATGTCATATAATAGGAAAGGAACTTCACTGCAGTTGCACATAAGAACCACACCATGGATTGTTCGAAATGGAAGATAACCAGGATATTTTCTATTTATATCTGTAGAAATTTCTTCCAACAACTTCCATCTGAAACCCTAATCATCCTCAAAGTAGTCAATTCTTCATTCAACGCATAGATGACCAAATTGGAAATGATCTAATTCTTCAATTAGCCATACAAAAGTGGAGCCATCATTGACAAGGCAGGTCAACTCATCCATGTATATTGCTAAACCATATGTTAGTGATTGGAACAAATGAAAAACCCCATTAATTTATTTTTACACCAAACCAGTAGATTGTATACCCATATCGAGGATAATCTTCATACTCCTTGTCCAGATAGAGCCAAAAAAAAAAAAAAAAAAAATTATAAAACACTCCATTCTTAGGGGTTGAAGTGCCACCAAATGGAAGACCAACCCTTTGACAAACCCTATCAATAATACTACAAACATAAAATTTAGACTTCATTCTATCATACATATGTTTTAGAACAACCTAGTCATATTTTTTGTTGTTTACATTTTCCAATAATGAGAAGATTCCCCAGTCTCCAATTCGTATTGGCCCTATGTTTTTAAAGGCCTTTGCAAATGGATTTGTTACAAAATAGTTGTGTGTATGGGAGCATTCTATTGGTAAGGATAAAACCACCATTGGTCCAACAATAGACTCTACACTGTATCTTCGATTTATGAATCAAAAATGAAAATGAGATATGTGCACATTCCGATTAAGGTATTCAACAGTAAAATATTTGTCTTCATTATTTAGGAAAGGAACCATAAATCCAAATTCGTTTGTAGAGACATGCTTGCAACGCAATAAGAAACGAGGGTTTGGAAAGCATTCTTTCATTGCTTACAAACAATTCTAAACTTTATTTCATCTAAATTTAAACAGAAACGCAACAAATTACAGATATAATCATAAATATAGAGATGCAGTAGAAATAACACTTCCTTTCATTAATATCAAATAATGAAGTATGCTTACAAATAGAATAGAAATGAGACTAGATCGAGTAATGGTAGTTTATCTATGAAAAGAGATGTGGCGACTACATGCCTATGAACTAAGTTACAATGACGCTTAAGGGCCTTTTTATTATTTAGCAATAAGATAAAACCATAAACAACCAAAACCCTAACCCGAGGAGATGTAACAGCAAGCGTTTATGAGCCCCATCGGGGTTAGTTGGGTAGCCAACTTCCTAGGGTTGCAACTTGGTCATATTATCTCCATTTGACGTGCATAATACCTCGTTGGAAATATCTCTTCGAGAACTACAACTAAAATTGTGTCTTATTTGAAAGATACAAAGTAATATTGCCAAAAAAATGTCGTTTAAGGCCTCAAAAACTACCAAAAATAGTAAATTGTGTTACAATTAAGGAAACTGAAAAAAACTAAAGGAACGGTGGCAAGGGTCCAAGTGGAATAGGCAGGTGGCCACCAATATGCACCTGGATCATTATCACAACCGACAAAGGGAGCTAGAGGAAGACATTTTCAAGAATTTCGAATGGAAGACAACTCCAAATAGCTGGATCCATGATCAAACAATGAAATCACATAACATAAAAAGGAAAAAAACACATTTGACATCAACAAAACAATTTGATGTTGAATAAGATTAAAAGTAGCATAAATAGATAATTTAACATCTACACACATAGAAAAACTTCACATATCAACATTGTATAAAATCAAATGAGTGATTAGAACATTATTACAATAGTGAATAAAATTCCACATATTTCTAAACCTAATCTCTATAATACAATATTATTAATGTTAGTAAACCTATAATTATGTTTATATTAATTTACATGTTTACTATTTATGTTAAAATGTTTCTATTAATATGTTTTTAATATCAATATCAATTTTTTATTTTCAATATAAATATTAACATTAAACCAATTTTGTTGATGTTAAAAATCTTAAACATCAAAACCTCTGAATTCTACATGAACCAAATAATATAAAATTACCAAATATTTTAATTCTAAAATCACTAAACCTAAATAAACCTAAAGTTATTAAGTGTAATGTTTAATAAAAATATTTACATGAAAAATATTCACATTAATGTATAGATGCAAAATATATTTTTACATAGATTTCTATGTTTAACATTAATATCTATATTTAATAATAATAATAATTATAATGGTTAAAAAATAACAATATTAATAATATTAATATTAATTAACGTTAAAGAGATATTGATATTTAATATTAATATAAAATAGATATTGATATATTGATGTTTAATATATTCTACAGATTTTATATTGAATACAATAAATTGAATTAATAAGAAATTAACATAATTTATTATTAACACAATTTTTACATGGATTCTCAATTTATTTATTTAAATCTAAATGAACAAAATTTTAATATATAAATATTTTATATCAAATGAAAATGAACCAAATGTATTATATAAATCTATTATATAAAATAGATTTTATATTGAAAACACAAAATTAAATCACTAAGAAATTTTAGATGTTTTATTATCAACACAATTTTGACATCCATTCTTAATATTTGTATTTAAATTTAAATGAACTAAATTCTAAATGTTTTTCTATGGCCTTTTTTTTGTTCTAATTCTTGAATTGTTCTAATTTTTGGATTACATAAAATAAATCTATAGCATACATTTAACATAAATCTATAAAATAGATTTTATTATGTAAAATATATAAAAAAAATTATTTTACATAAATATAGTACATATAATAGATGACACTTTTGTTAACATTTGGTGTATTGAATGCTTTAGTTAACAATAAGGTTTCATTATATAAATATTTACAGTGTATAAAAACATTTTTATTTTTTTCTCCTACTATCTTTAACATTGTCTCAAGAATTTTCAACTATTTTTATTTTTTTCCCCTACTGTCTTTAACATTGTCTCAAGGATTTTCAACTATTTTTCAATTTCAAAACACCTAATATCCACACTATTAACATGTCATATGTCCAATTCCAAAATATTATTGAAAATATTAAAAACACTCCACCAATGGAATAGATTGAATGCATTAGATTTATTGATTAAAATACATTGAATGCATACAATTGTATTGATTAAAATAAAATCTATTCAATGCATTAAATTTATTCAATGCATAAAAAATATTAATAAAATGCTTAAAAATATATTCAATGCTTAAAAATTTATCGATTGATTTTAGATTTATTGACTAAAATTTGACTAAAATCTATTCAATGCATACAAATGTATTGATTAAAATAAAATCTATTCAATGCATTAAGTTTATTCAATGCATAAAATCTATTCAATGCATAGAATTTATTCTATTGATACAAATAAAAACTATTCAATCCATAAAAAAATATTGTTAAAATGCTTAAAAAATTATTCATTTCATAAAAATAAAATAAACATCTATTCAATGCATAAAATTTATTCTTTTGCTAAAAATAAGATCTATTCAATGCGTTAAAAAATTATTGATAAAATCTAAATGAATTAAAATATATTATAAAAATTTATTAGTAGATTGTATTCAATCAATAAATTCAATTCAATACATATCTATGAAAAACACATTTTATATACAATTTATAAATCTACCTTATAAAAATACATAATATAATTTATATATTTTTATATGGTATATTTATATATTGTATATAAAATATTTTATATACAATTTATGGGATATAATTTATTTCACATTTTGAATTATCGTATTGGACATATAAAGTTCTAATAAACAACCATTAAAAATATAAATATCAATTGAATAAAACAAAATCTATTTAATAAAATCTATGGAGGCCATAAAATCTAATGCATTAAATACATTGAATGTAATAAATCTAAAAATTATATTCAATGAACCTAATTCTATTGCAATCTAATGTATTTAGTCTATATAATCTATTGATGAATTCAAAACTATTGAATGCATTTCAAATCCATTGAATGTGTTGATTGTAATTTTGATTTTATTCAATTGATTCCAATCAATGTTTTGAATAGATTTGAATGTAACAATAAATTGCATAGATTGAGTGTATTTCAATAGATAGCAATAGATTTAAGTGCATTAGATTGCAATAAAATTTGTTTTATTTAAATTTAAATAAATAAAAATAAAATAAAGATCTATTCAATGTTAGATACACTCCATCCATATAAAAAAGTTTATCTAGTAGGAAAACTATTATTCCTCAAATTTCCATAAAAATAATTGTTCCTCAAATTTTCTATTTTAAATATTTTTTTAATATATTAATATTCTATTTACAATTAAAATATATATTTTATAAATAAACCTAAATTATAATTAAAATCTAAGATAGTTTAAAAAAAAAAAAAAAAATTCTTAGGGGGTGAAATTGGTGGGAAAGAGGGATGGAAACTCATTCTTGAACCTTAAAATGAAAATGAACTAAGTTGTCTTATCATTAATGGCTTGAACAATAATATTGTACACAAATCATCACTTAAAAATTAACACTAAGATGCTCACCCAACTTATATTGTTCAACATTCAATCTAAACAATCTATTGATGCATTCAATCTATTAAATGGATTTATTGAAATCTATTGAAATAATATAACATTTGTTGAATACATTAATTGCAAATTTGATTTTATTCAGTCAATTGTAATCAATGTTTTCAATAAATTTCAATGCATGAAAAAATTGCATATAATGAATGCATTAGATATATTGATTAAAAGATATTCAATGTATTAATTTTATTCACTATATAAAATCTATTCAATGCATAGAATTTATTCAATTAATAAGAATAAAATATATTCAATCCATAAAAAAAATATTGAAAAAATGCTAAAAAATCTATTAATTGCATAAAAATAAAATAAAAATCTATTCAATGCATAAAATTTCGTCTACTGTTAAAAAGAAAATCTATTTGATATATACAAAATTATTGATAAAATCTAAATGAATCAAAATATATTATATAAATTTATTAGTAGATTATAGTCAATCAATAAATTCAATTCAACAAATATATATGAAAAACACATTTTATATACAATTTATAAATCTACCTTATAAAAATTTATAGCCAATTTTGAATTAACCCATTGAACATATAAGGTGCTAATAAACAACAATTAAAAAAAATCTATCAATTAAATAAAACAAAATCTATTTAATAAAATTTATAGAGGCCTTAATATCTAAAGCAATAAATACATTAAATGTAATGAATTTAAAAATTATATTCAATGAACCTAATTCTATTGTATAACTAGTTTCTCTAAAAAGACAAATTTATTTTATCTCAGATACTAAAATATAAATTTGAGTAGTAATATTTTTATAATTTATTATTATATATGCAATTGAAAAGATGTATTTCTTGTTTCATCAAAGAATATATTTCTCTCACTAAATATGACATTTATTATTTGACATACAACAAATTAACTATCATTTTATCACAATAACTATTTATATATTGCATTTTATCACAAACAATATTTATACCTTACAAGTTGGAATAATCGTGCACATGATAACTTTTTAATAGCTTTAATTCTAAAACCATTTCAATTTAAAAAAACAATTTGTTAAACTAATTCTTTTGTAATTAACATTAATTTTGTCTTCGCTGGTCCTGTTTTAACGCCCTAAATCTCAATTTCCATTTACCAATAAACTTGTCAAAGTGTTTCAAAATTCAAAGGATGTACCTTCTTTTCATCCTTTTTTAAAGCCTCATTTGCGCAATGATAATTAAATCAAGTTATAGATATAGCTTTAAGTTTCTGAAAGAGGGTTTTGTAATAAACTGATACCGCGTAACTCAATGACTAATGAAAGAAACTTTTTATCTAGCATTTTCATTATTAATCACCGATGAATCCCAATTCGTTTACACATCGTTACAATTTTTTATTAGAATAATAATATCCATACAAAAAACAACCACACATCGAAACATACAACGAGTAACCTTCCAACTACAAACTTTAACTTGTTCTTTCAGCAACGGCTGGATGAAGCATGGGAGCGATGATTTACCAAAAGTTTGAATACATTTGTATGCCTGCCTGTGTCTCCTTGTTGTTCCGACATCAAATTTTTAGTTTCGTATTTCAGTTTATTTCATGTACTGTTGGCAGAGATCATCTGATTTCAATTTCAATGCCTAATAGGATCAGTATAACAATCGAAGAAAGATTTGAAAACATGGGATAATTTTCGTACGAGTTAATTCAGAAACCAATGATATAATTTTCTCAGCCTAATGTTCTTGGATCATGTTCTAAATCACTGATATGACATTTATTTGATCACTACATGGACATTTATTAGATTTTTGTGAATTTATTATTTTACATGTAGGAAAATGAGTAATGCTGGCTCTTCATTGCGAAGGAGAATACGGTTGACTTGGGTGCAGGTTTATGCAATAGATGGCAGACCAGGACAACTCCACGTAGCTCAGGTCGAAGGAGAATACGGTTGACTTGGGTGCAGGTTTATGCAATAGATGGCAGACCAGGACAACTCCACGTAGCTCAGGCCTGGGGCTACTGTTTCACCCTAACCCTGCATTAGCAATACTGTATTTTTGTTTTTTACTGTGTTACTGTGCAGTTTCTATCAACTCCTGCCTTGCACCCTCCGTTTAGGTTTGGAACCCTTTTGCTTTCACCCTACAGACCCTTGGCGGTTACAAGCAGCTGGCGTTTGCGAGCCCCCGACAACTATGGACCTCGATCTTATTGATTACTGGGAGGACCCGCTGCCAGAGGGAGCTATCTGGTTGATGCCACATACCTAAAAGGAGGACTGTGTTCCATTTAGTAGTGATCTGAACAAAGCCATCACCGACCTTCCTCCGATCTCAGGGCCTTGCAACCACCCGGTTATCCTGCTGGACAAGCCCCCGACCTGGCCATCCCTCTCCACTCCGTTGTCGTCACTGTCCTCGTTAGGGTTTGCTTCCGGTTGCCTAAACCCCCCTAACCCCGCAGAGCCTTGGGATGGCCCTCCTCACTCCTTTTCCTCCAGACCCTCTTCCGTTTTGGTCAGCTCGATAGCCCCATCAACATCGGTGACTCTATCCTCGTTGCATCTTCCAGACCCTCATTCTGGAAGCTTCACAATCATTCCACCCCTATCAGAAGCCCTCCCATCTACATCTTCCCCTCCTCCTGAGGCCCAATATGTCCCCAAGCTAAGCTCTGACCCAAAGGAGTCCTTACCTAAGGAAGTGAGACCCCGTAAGAAGGCTTGGTGCTTCAGATCTAAAATTAACGATGTTTTTCTGTGGCTGGAGGAAGATATTCAATTGGCGGAATCCATGGACATCGCAGCTAGAGTATTGGTCAGAAGGATTCGTGGTAGGAGCCATTCGGCGAAGCGGTTAAAAGCTTGGGCCTTCGAAGTCTGGGGACATCACCTAGCAGACCTTCCGATTGTCCAGACCATTGTTAGGGGTTGGTTCGCATTCAGGTTTGCTAGACCTGACCATACCAATTGGGTTTTATCTTCTTATTGGCACTTTGAACATGTGCCCGTTCTATTGAAGCACTGGTCACCCCTCTTTGATCCCAAATCAGAGCAGACAGGGGCCGACCCAATTTGGATCAGGCTACGAGGGCCCCCTCCCCCACTTTTGGTCGAAGGAGATTTTCAAGCACATCGGCAATTCCCTCAACACTTATATGGGGTTTGATAAATCCTACCTCGCTACTAGTAAGATGGCTTATGCCAAAATGTTGGTGCACATGGATACAAGAGGAGGACTGCAGGAGCACATCACCATCCAATGGCGGAACTATACCAGGAAGAAAATTCTGGATTATGAAGGGGTACCCTACAGATGCCGACGCTGCCACAAGGTTGGCCATGTGTTTAGGGACTGCCCGCTGAATGCCAAAGGGGGACAAAGGCCTTGCGAGATTTCTCTGAACCTTGATTCTTCTCAGGATCCTCCCCAGCATGCATAGGAAGCTGAGGAGCAACCACCACAAGCTGTAGCTGAGGAAAGAAGGGAAGCAGATCTTGGTCCCAAGAAGAAGCGGGGAAAATCTCCACTATGGCCACCCTCTCCTCCACTGACGAGAGCTTGGGCAGCTTCAGGGGATGCTTTCACCGCGGGTATAGTTTTCTTTTATTCCCTTATTGCTTCCTCTGTATCTAATATTTTGTCTTCTTTATATGCATTTTCACAAGTCAGTATCCCTTCCCCTTTGAATGTTTCCCCTCGTCCATCTCCCTCCTCCCTGGTCTCCCTCCCTCTATTCGGAACCTCCCAGCAATCCCTAATCAACCAACACTGTTCCATCGCGCCCCCTCCCCCTATTTACCCCTCTCCACAACCCTCCCTTCTGGTGGCCCCTTCTTCCCCGCAGCCCTCTCCCCCCCTCTGCACCAACCACCGCTACCCTACTCGCTCTAAATTCCGATCACAAGACTATGATGCGGTAGGGTTTGGGGTGGTTCCTTTTCCCTATCTTCCCAAGCTCCCCGAGGGTCGACCCTCCTCTCTAACCAGGGCAAAAAATCAGGCTGGGGAGGAGATCGCTATGGGAAAATAGTCAACTATTCCATTTGACCTTATAGCAGAGACAACCCTACCCCCCACCCCCCTCCATGAAGATGCTCTCTTTCAATTGTCGTGGGATGGCTAGTCTTGCGAAAAACTAGCCCTGAGGTGCTTGTTCTCTTCGGAAGCTGTTGACATCATTTTTCTCCAAGAAACCCTAGGTCCAGCTTGCTCTATCTCCTCTCTCCTTGAATCCTGGCTCCCGAGCTGGACTTTCCACTCACTCGATGCTACAGGTCGATCTGGAGGGATTACCCTGGGTATCTGCTCTTGCTCTACCAAACTAATTAATGTCTGGGGAGGCAATGGTTTCCTGGGAGTGGATATCTACTCATCCTCCCTGGAAGCCAACTTTAGAGTCATCAACATGTATGGCCCCTACCGAGAGAGGGTTGATTTCTGGAGGAAGTTGCTATCTTCATCTATCATGCAACTTGACAATATTATCCTTGGAGAAGACCTGAATTTCTCTATGGGGTTTACGGAGTCTTGGGGACTTCAGGCACAAGTGGACACTCTGTCTGTATTTTTTGAGAATTTGTTGGATAATCATAACCTTCAGTGAAAATTAAGCCCACCTGGAGGAACAATAGACCTAGGGAGGCCAGCCTAGCAACGAGGCTTGATCATTTTCTCATCAACAAAGCTCTAGCTATTGGTGGTATTCACATTAGACAATGGGTCGGCTTGGGAGGATTATTAGACCATAGGCCCATATACCTGGAAATCCAAGATGTTGTAAAAAATCCCAAGGCACCCTTTAAATTTAACTCCACCTGGCTAAAGGATGCCGACTACACGAAGGTAGTGGGTGATTTTTGGAAGGCTCACCCAGTGGACACAGAGGGTAACATAGCAGAAGGCTTTGCTTGCAACATGCAGGCATTGGAATCCCTCTCAAAAGAGTGGTCTCAAAGGGAAAGAGAACAGGAGGAGCAAGTGCTCAAAGTAGCAGAGGAGGCGATCGCATCAATGGAAGAAGGTACTGGAGGGATCATAGAATCCCAGGAACAAAAAGACAGGATGGCCTCTCTTCTTCAAAAACGGACTCAAATTCTGAAAGACAGAGAGGAGAGTTGGAGACTTCGCAGCCGTGCTATATGGCTCAAGGAAGGAGATGATAACACCAAATTTTTCCACAAGCATGCAAATGGAAGAAAGGCAATTAATACCATCTGGGAGCTCAAAGATGGTCAAGGACACCCTGTGAAAACCTTCAGCGAATTGGCAGGCCTAGCGAATACTCACTTCAAGAGCATATACAAAGAACTCCCATTGCCACCCTGGCCAAAGTCATGCGAATTGCACAATCCTTTCCTAGATTTGTGGATCAAGAGGTAGAGCAAGACCTAATAAAGGAGGTAACCATTGGAGAGCTAGAAGCAACCCTTAAGTGGTTAAATAAGGACAAGATCCTAGACCAAATGGATGGACAATTGAATTCTACTCTGCTTTCTTCGAAATCCTTGGGTTGGACCTCTTAACACTGATAGAAGAATGCTGCAAGAAGGGAAGGATGTGGGAAAGCCTCAACTCCATGTTCATAGCTCTTATCCCTAAATCCAATAACCCCTCGACCTATGATGATTTCAGGCCTATCTCCTTATGCAATTACATATACAAGATCATTGCAAAAATCATCGCCAACTGCCTCAAGCCAATCCTGTCTTCGCACATTTTCCTTGAACATTATGCCCTTTTATAGAATAGACAAATCCATGAGGTAGTAGGCATGGCTCAGGAACTCCTTCACTCTGTCCAGACCAAAAGCCTCAAAGGAATGATTTTGAAAATCAACCTCTCCAAAGCCTTCGATAGAGTCAACTGGTTTTACATTCTCATTCTGTTAACCCAACTTGGCTTCCCATACTCCTTCATCAAGTGGATCATGTGCTGCATCACAAACATCTAATATAGTGTGCTAATTAACGGCCCTGCTTCCCTATTTTTCATGTGGAAAGAGGTCTGAGGCAAGGTTGCCCCCTTTCCCCTCTTCTCTTCCTTCCCATTATGGAGGGCCTCAATAGAACTGTCGGAGATGAACACAGACAAGGGAACACAAGGGGAATTAAAATCACAGAAGCTTGTATACTCACACACCTACTATTTGTGTACAATGTGTTATTATTCCTTAATGGAGGTATAGGGGATATCACATCCTTTCATCACACCCTGGTCAATTTTCTGAAAGCTATGGGTATGGTCCTAAATGAGGAAAAATCCACTATCATTGCCACAGGTTGTTCACAACATGAAGTACAGTTTACCTCTAGACATTTGCTTTTGCTGAAGCATCTCTTGAAGAAGGTCTGAGGTACATCGGGTATAGACTAAAACCACATAGCTATAAAATTACAGACTGGACATAGCTTATTTCAAAAGTTGAAAGGAGACTTAACATCTAGTATCACAAATACCTATCTAGAGCAGGGAGGCTGGTCCTCATTAAAGCCGTTTTGGAAGCAACTCTGGTTTATTGGATGACTCTGGCTTGGATCCCTCGAGGCATTCTAGCTCACCTTCAAAACATCTGCTGCCATTTCTTATGGAAAGGGAAGCAGTCTGGGAGAATTTTTGCTTGGGAAAACTGGGAGTCTTTGGCCCTACCAAAGCAATAGGGGGATTGAGGAATAAAGACGCTGGATATATTTTGAAAGGCACTGGTAGCAAAGTTAAGATGGCAATTACTCAATAACTACAGTCTATGGACGAAGGTAGTTGTCACCAAGTATATATCCCCCTCTAACACATTTGACTGGATTAGACAAGACCAAAGGAACACTACCAATATCTCCATTATCTAGAAGGCAGTCATAAGCACTAAGGCACTTATTCAGAATGGTCTAACATGGAGGATCCGCTCTGAAGCTTAGGTGCGGTTAGGGTTAGACCCCCGGGTGTGGTGCGGAAATGCTCACAGGCTATCTGAGAAGCTGAGAGCACACCTTTTGGAGCTCGGCATTATGAATATTAGTCACATTGCTGATGAGGAGCACTCCTCTCTATTTCGGCAGGCCTGGAAAATAAAACATGACCTAAATTTTCCACAAATTTGGCAATAGGAGTGGAGGGATTACTTAAAAGCCCTGACTGAGGCTCATATTAGAATATTAGAGGGGGATGAAGAACTTATCTAGGCATTTTCTAAACATGGAGTATACTCCCCCAAGATAGGATATTAGTTTTGATGGATAATTACAAGCCCCCATTCTCGGAGCTATGGTGGAAGCATTTGTGGAAGCTGAAGGTGACCCCCCGAACAAGACTCCTTATGTGGTCCATCTCTGGAACAAGGTCCCAACTGGTGCCAACCTAATGAAACAATCCTTCTTAGGCCCATTCTAGTGTTATCTCTGCAAGAGCATCATTGAAGACATAGACCACCTTTTCCTTCACTATCCCAGTACACAAGAACTTTGGAATAGCCTCCTTACTTCACTCCCCTCCTCTCATTGATGTCAGGGCCAAAATTTTACAGACTCATGGAACCGTTGGTGGCAACTAGCAACTGACAAAGAAAAGAACATCCCTCTCCTTATATGTTGGACCATATGGATAGCCAGAAACCAAATAATATTCCAGCAAAAGGACCCTCATTGACCCTCAATTACTACCAGAATCCTAGCCGATTATAGCTTCATTCCTGAAGAGGGCTCCCAGCCTGCTCTAAGGACTATTACGCCAGAAACCATCAACACCTCCCAGCCATGGGCTTATTTTGATGGGTCAACCCAGGAGACAGGTTGTGGAGGGGGTGCCATCCTACATCTATCTAAAACCCACTCCCTCAGAATAAAAATGGGGCTAGGAAGGGGGACAAATAACTATGCTAAGATCCTTGTAGCCAAAAACATCATACATTATGCATTGAGCAAACACTATGAACATTACAACTTTTTGGTGACTCTAAGATAATATGCAACTGGTTAAACAAAAAATCACAATGCAATGCATATTCTCTTAAACATATTCTGGATGAGGCAGATAGACTTATATCACATTTTGACTCTTCCTCTTCCCACCACATCTATAGGGAACGCAACACGACTGCTAACCACCTATCTAAGGAAGCAGCACACTAGGACAATGCTAATTGGTTGATTCAGGAGGAACGTGACGACATCTCTTATCAGTACTATCACTGGCTATTTATAGACCCTGGAGTATAAATAGGGTGTTGTTTTTTGGAAATAAACTTTAAATTAAGGATCATCTATAAATATTCATATAGTTTTTTATGTGTTTACTTCAGTACTGGTCTTTCTGCAATGAGTACAAGCAGCATTCACAAATTCTTATTTTTTTTATTAACTCCACCCTAGAGGTGGAATCCTAGCTTTGCATTTTTTATTGTCAGTATGGTATACCATATGTATATGCTCTGCATCTACAAAATGCAATTTTCTTATTAATAAAGGAAATTGTGACTTTTTTCATGGGAAAAAATAATATTTTACATGTAGAAAAATATATATTGACTTTGTGGGATTATAAAATATCAAATTATAATAAATAAATAATCTCTAATGAGCTTTGGAAGAAGGAAGGTTAGGTTCAACAATTTAATCAAATATGACATATGTTTCATTATTGATATTACAGTTTCATTGTGTTGGAAGTAATGGAGAAAGCTAAACTTAGATTATTATTATGATGATGACAGGTTTGAGACTCTAATCTTAGACCTTATATCATAATATACCATCTCATTAGTGTGAAAGCCTATATATTTGAGGCTCATCTGACTCAATGAAAGTGAGCTTGTATGAGTGTTTGTAAACTCTCTAGGCATCTCACGTGGAGAGCCATTTAGTTTATCATTAATATATTTAGAATTTATCATGGTACCAGAGCTGCTGGGTCGAGGAATCTATATGATGAGTGAAGGATTTTCCCGTCGTTATTGAGGTGAAATTATGGTGTGGTTTGAAGGAAAAATCACGCTGATCCCACTGTGAGACTTGTGTGCATTTTATTTTGAAATTTCGGCGCAACTGAAGGATAGAACGGTGTGACTAAAGGGTTGAATGGCTCGAATCCGCCATGGTAAATCGTGCCGACTGTGCGAAATCACAACAACAAAAAAATTTGTGAAGAGATCGTAGGAGGCCGGACTTGACCAGAGGCCATGAGGAGGAGGCCAGATCTCTATTTTTTTTGCAAGCCGCGAGGAGATTGGCAGCAGCCTGGATCATTCGATTGCTAGAATGATAGTTCGTTAGATTGTTAGATCAGGCCTTTGCATGCAATTTCATGGAGGCGTACAGGAGGCCACAAAATTATCGGAGGCTACAGAATGTTGCCGCGTTGAATCAAAGAAAAAACTTAAACACCTATCGTAAATGGTGTGGAGGATTGCGTTGAAGTTGTGAACACAAATCAAGGTGATTTTATCCTGGTTCTGAGCGTTAATTCTTGAGGGGAAGAATTATATAATCAGATTGAGAGGTCGAATTCTCTTCCTGGCTTCAAATCGAATCATCGTCCAGGATATAGATCTGGTATATTGCTATCAACGTCATGTAGCAGATTTTCCCTGGAAATCTTATTGTTTTAGAAACTTAAGTTGTAGGTTGTGGAGATCCCAAAACCAATTGGGTAAAGTTTCTTCTAAGTTATTATATGTCACAATGAAAATGAAAGTGGGCTTGTATGAGTGTTTGTACACTCTCGGCGTATCTCACCTGGAGAGCCATTTACATTATAGTTAATATATTTAGATTTTATCACATTGGATATTTGAATTGTTGGAGTCTTCATGAATAAGAAGATCGTTCACTCTATAGAATTGATTAACTTATATGTTAAATCAGTACTTTGTACATATGGCATTCCAATAGGATGATCAAATCATTCATGCATAGTCCATCATGTTCACCTCAAGTTTATGTTAATTATTATTATATATTGGAATTGATATTTGTAGCTTTTGATTTCGATTTCTTGGTGTGAGTTAGATTGTGGTAGTTGAATGTCTGATGAAATAAAAAAATTGAATGTAGCTAGAAAAATGGGCCGAATCATTGGTAGAAATTGAGAATTTGTATAGAAAATTAATGGCGTGAAATATTGACACTTTTAGTCATGTTCAGTTCACCTTTTAGGATGGATGGGTTGAGTTATTACCTTAGAACACTGATTACAAATTAAATATACATAGAACTAATATTTTTAAAGTGGAAATTATGATATTTTTTAAAGTGGAAATGGGTTCGACACTATCAAGAATGCTTGAAGCACCCAAAATACTGAAGCTTCATAGTTGTAACCCAGATTTCAAAAAATTAAGGCTAGACTCATATTTCAACCTTAGGAGAAACTATATATTAAAAAAATAATTTAAGTAGAATACTTGTTTGAAAAAAACTGCAAAACAAGGGATTGTGTACCTTTCTTAGCTGATAGAAGCTGACAGAAACCCCTTCACATAGATCCAGGAATTGCTACAGCAAATCATTCTAGGAATTTGACCTAACTTAATTTCATATTGCCTGGCTTCAACGATTTCAACAACCCACGCACTGAGAAATGCATGAATCCATGGAGAAATATACAATTCTTTGCTTATATAGATGGAGTGACGGAATTCAAGTTACAATCCAACTAATAAAACATAAAATCCCTAATAACAAATGCAATTCCACTACAACTTAGTTATAGCTAATTAATTTAACAATATATGGAGTGGCATCGGTTACAATGTAGGTTACAATCCATTAAATGGAGTGGCGGGTGTTACAATCCATATTGTTTAATTTAATTTTAATTTTTATTTTTCTCATTAATTAACATACGTGCCTACCAGCAACAACAAACTTTTAATTCATTTTACTTAAATGTTTTTCCAAGTGGCCATACCTTGGAGGCCAAAGTGATTACACACCACTTACCTAATGAATTCGACAAAATTGTTAGAGAATGTGAAAATTTTTAACTTTTAATCACAATTTGACAATTACATGGTGATGAATAATAGGTACAATAAATATTTAATGACAATTTGAAATGCTCAACCAAGAAACCTTGCTCTTATTC
This sequence comes from Pinus tabuliformis, assembly GCA_031772625.1. Lineage (NCBI taxonomy): Eukaryota > Viridiplantae > Streptophyta > Pinopsida > Pinales > Pinaceae > Pinus > Pinus tabuliformis. Next base: position 1,047,314,525 of record CM062804.1, read on the forward strand.
CTCCATGTTGCCATATATTCCTCCACGTTTTAGCATGCAAATGTTTCACAATGTAAACAAATATTTAATGACAATTTGAAGCTCTTATTCCTCCACGTTGCCATATATTCCTCCACGTTTTAGCATGCAAATGTTTCAGAATGTAAACAGACATTTGTTTCATAGTGATATTTGAAACTAAATTTTTAATTTCATTTTCTCTAATCCCAATACATGGAGATAAATAAGAGGAACAGTAAATTTTTAATCATGATTTGGTAAAAAATTAATTTAAACAAGGTTTAAACAAATGATTTAGATATGCAAGGAAGTTATCAGTTTCAATTTCATTCATTGATAGAGTGGCAATGATGAGAATATACTAGCATCTTTCAATTTAGATCATCCGATCAAAAAAATTAATTAGCAAAAATAATTAAAGTGGCCAATTCCAATAGGAGTGCCTATTGGTGTAATTAAAAAAAATAAATTCTCATAAAAAAAGAAAACCAGTTTGAATCCAATAATAATAAGAAAGTAAAATTTTAAATATAAAAAAAAGTTAATTAAAAAAAAATATAAAAATATCTAAAAATAAAAATAAATAAATAGATTATTAAATAAATAAATATATCCAAAAATAGAAATCACTGTTATTTTGAAAGAAAATATTTAAATAAAAGAAAGTTAATTATTATTATATTAGAAAAAATCAATTCAAAAAGAATATAAATTTTATTTTCAAATTATTTTGAATTATTATAAAAAATTGTCAAAATAAATTAAAATGGGTAAACGTAAAGATATGAAAATAAATTATTAGTTAAAAAATTTTAGATTATTAAAATATTAAAATATATATTAAAGTAAATAATAAAACAAACTTTGTTATGACTTTTAAAGCTGGTAACAAGAATTTAGTTAAATTGGTCATTAAAACTTCATCAAAATAATATAATCATAAGAATTGCAAACTAAACAATTAAAAAAATCATTAATACTAATAGAAATTTTAATTAATCATTTTAATATTAATAAGAAATTAATTTGGAAAAGGGAGTTGAATTACAAGGAAAAAAGTTAATTAAAGATTATATATATATATATATATGAAACACGAGTTATTGATTGCTAAATATCACATTCAAACACTAAATATGAAAAAACATATCTAGATTATAGAGTTTAGGTTTCTGTGATCCATATCAAGTTTGTGAGAGATTTTTTGGCGAAAATCACATGAAATACCATTTGTGGACGCGTTTCGAACCAACCAGTGTGGTTCATCATCAGGACAAGTTGAAGAAACAGATCCAACTTAGCATGTTAAATAGTCTGAGCAGAGCCTCCAATGGCTAACTTGACCAATGGCTAGTTTGACTCTTGGACGGGGTCAAAATTATTTTATTAATTTAATTAGTAATATTCAGGACCAATCCCTTAATATATATATATATATATATATATATATATATATATATATATATATATATATATTAATGGGTATTTAATTCAAAAAGTATTATTAAAAATTATAAGTTCATTAGTATTTAAATGGAAAATTAGTTACATAAAGGACCTTATAATATATGAATAAATTAAATGCCTAAATATAAATATATAAAGTAATATAAAAATATATAAAATAATTTTATTTAAAAGTATTATAAGTTAATTAGTATTTAAATGGAAAATTAGTTACATAAAGGACCGCATAAATATAAATATATAAAGTAATATTAATATATATATATATATATATATATATATATATATATATATATATATATAAAATAATTATAATGAGTGTTTATTTAGAAGTATTATTAAAATTATAAGCTAATTAGTATTCAAATGGAAAATAAGTTACAAAGGACCTTATAATATCTGAAGTAATATAAATAGGTTGTTAGAATTAATAAATATAATGAAATGAGAAAATTAAGTCTCTGAAAAAAAAATAATAAAAATAAAAAATAAAATAAACGAGAAAAATAATATTGACTTAACTTAAAAGTCTTAATAATAATAATAATAATAATAATAACAACAACTACTACTAGAGAAAAAAAAAAAAAAAAAAAATAATAATAATAATAATAATAAATAACTAGAGAGAGAAAAAAAAAACCCTTAAGAGGAGGGCGGAAAAAACGACTAGGAAGAGAGTGTTGGGACCCAACACCTACTGATTTTCCAACCATCCTCTCTATTGAGATTGCTTGACCTCTTTTCAATCTCAAATGCTTCCCTAAATTCTCGATGATGGAAGTGTGAAACCTTAGCAATAACACTAGCCTCCTCAATACAAACATGATGATTGGTTTTCTTAGCATGTTCAGCTAAAGCGGAAGACTTAGCTCTCCTATGCTTAAGGTTTGCTACGTGCTCACTAATCCTTTGATTAATGGAGCGACCAGTCTCCCCAATATAGGGGGTCCAATAGGAACAGGGGATCATATAAACACCTTTCATATCCTTAGGGCTGATAGGATCCTCCACCGATCTGAGGGACATACGAATGGTGTTCAGGTGCCTAAAGGTCACATGGATACTATGCTTCCTGAGAATCCTTCCAATCATATCAGTGGTCCCCTGAACATACGGAAGATGGACACCTGGAATTCGTTCCTTCGGTTCCCTTTTAGTCAGAGAATTCTTGGTAGCTTTAAGGAAAGCCTTCTTACCCATGTATCTCCTATAACCATTCTCAACAAAGACATCAAGCAGATGTGATTTTTCTTTCTCAAAGCTCTTCTTATTCGAGATCCTTAGGGCCCGAGTAGCAAGGGTATTGAGAACACCCATCTTTTGAGTTGGGAAATGGTGGGAACTGGCATGAAGATACTGCTCCGTATGCATTTTCTTCTGAAAAACTGGATGGGCGAGTGAACCATCACTATTCTTAGAAAAAAGAATATCAAGGAACGGAAGGCATCCATCAACTTCCTGCTCCTTAGTGAACTTAATGGCTGAGGATTAATTGTTGAGATGATCGAAGAAGAGATCTAGCTCATCCTAGCCATGAGACCAAATGACATTGTTGTCATCCACATACCTTTTCCAAAGCTTTGGCAAGAGCCAGGAAGAGTTTAGAGCCTTGGACTCAAAATCTTCCATAAAAAGATTAGCAACGACAGGGGAAAGAGGTGAGCCCATCACAACCCCACAGGTTTGTTCGAAGAACTCTCCCTCAAAACTAAAAAAGGTGGAAGTGAGACATATCTCAACCAACCTGGCCATGTCAGGATCTGTTAGGCGGTTGATCACCTCCATGGCTTCATTAATAGGGATGCAAGTGAACAGGGAGACAACATCAAAACTAACAAGAATGTCCCCAGGTTCAAGCTTCATGTCCTTGAGTTCCTCAGTAAAGGAAGCAGAGTCTTTTACGAAGGACTCCGTACGACCAACTAAAGGCTTAAGCTTTAACGCAAGGAACTTCAGAAGAAGGTAGGTAGGACCTCCAATGTTGTTGACGATGGGCCTTAAGGGGGCTCCTTCCTTGTGAATCTTGGGGAGACCATAGATTCTAGGAGTAATAGGGTTGCTTTCAATGAGTTTATGGTGCAGGGAACTCATTGAGCCAATGGATTTAATGGCCAGAGCCACATTCCTAGCAACCTTCTTCAAATGGTTTTTGGGAAGCTTTTTGTAGCTACCACTATTATGAAGATGATCCAACATCTTGTTGTGGTAATCAAGCTTGTTAAGAGTGACGGCAACACCACCCTTGTCTGCCTTAAGAACAATGATAACTTTCTTCTAGTTAAAGGATCTGAGAGCTAAAGATTCTTCCTTGCTAAGGTTGCTCTTAGGCGACTTAGCCTTTCTCAAGGCAACCGCACAATCCTGCCTGACAGTGTCCTTGATCCTATCAGGTAAACCTCTGATCCCAAACTCAATATCACAAATAATATCCTCCACGGGGATTTTCCTATGGGCTAAGGCAAAATTTAATCCTTTACCCAAAACTTTAAAAACAGAATGGGGAGAAACGAAACTGGAAAGATTTATAACCCTGTTATTAGAATGAGAAAGGTGAGGATTATTAATACCAATAATCTTCTTATTCTTATCATTTTTCATGTTATAGATGTTTGTGTTAATCCTGTCCATCGAGTTATAATAACGAGTTATTATTATTATTGTTGAATTTATTATTATTATAAATATTATTATTATAATAATTATTATTATTATTCCTAAAATTAATATTATTATTATGATTATTATTATTATTATTAATACAATAAATATTGCTATTAATATTATAATTAATAATGTCATTATTATTATACATATTATTATTATTATTATTCTAAACAATGTTATTAGGATAATTCATATTATTATTATTAATATTATTAATGAATTTATTATTATTATTATTATTATTATTAATATTAATGTTATCATTACTATTCATATTATTATTATAATTCCTATTAATGATGTTATCATGATTATTCATAATATTATTATTATAATTAAAATTAACATTATCAATATTTTTTATTTTTTTACAACATGGTGAATCGGTAACTGTCTGGCCTAATCTGAGGGAGACCCATGATCAAACCTCAACGCTGCCACTATAACACCAAGAGCATAACCAACCACCTGCAAGTCGGGTATACTAAGTCTCTATGATTTTAGCAAGAGCAGACTCAACGGGAAAGGGGAATCCGCCCCTCTAGCCGCCACCACAGCAGGTCAATGTACTCAATGAGATTTGAACGTCGGTCCACCTGGGCTTCGCCCATGTGACTTACCGTCAATATTATTCTGAGGCAATGTAAAACTCGTGGGATCCCCAACAATGAAAGAAAATCGGGGAAAGGGGATCGAACCCTCACTGGCCTCACCAAACATGCCAGCCACATCACTTCCGGGATTCGAGGTCTTGCTAGGTAACGGGGAAGTGGAGCTATCCTTCGGTGACAACTAATTCAAAGAACCTACGCTGACCACACCAAACCGGCCTGCCAAATCAACATTAAAAATAAAAACTCACAACTATACATATAAACTTAATGCTATAATATTACCATTTTAATTATATAAAGTAGTGAAAAATAAATATTCTTAAATGCAATTTGTTTAAGCTAAACTTAATACATAGTTTATTCTCCTTGTAAATATAGGTATCCTCTATGCATACATGTCCCAAATCATTTGAGGGAACAAATGATTAAAGATATTTATAAGTAAAATCACTTATATCTAATGTAAGAATACATCTATATTGAAATTAACAATGAGAAAGAAAATAGTTTAGTCTATGTGGAATATTGTAGATTGGAATATATATATATATATAGATAGTTTATTCTTCTTGCAAATATAGGTATCCTCTATGGATACATGTCCCAAATAATTTGAGGGAACAAATGATTAAAGATATTTATAAGTAAAACAACTTATATCTAATGTAAGAATACATCTATATTGAAATTAACAATGAGAAAGCAAATAGTTTACTCTATATAGAATATTGTAGATTGGAATATATATATATAGAACTTTAGAAATGTTGACATAATTTTAGTAAAAACATATTATGGAATAAATTTAAAGCCTATCCATACTATTCTATATATAATTTTACTAAAAAAAATGAGAACTCGTCTTTATAGGTAAACTTACTTAAGTGTAGTTTAAGAATTTAACATTTTTATATTTTGTAAATAACAATTTGTTACTACCACATTAATATTTGCTACTACAAATACAATAAGTCTATTTAAATTATTGTTCAACCATCTAGTTTTTTATATATTACTTTAGCATTGTCAAAAATACAAAATTTAATAAAACCATACCATAACACAACCATAACCTATGAGTATACATAGTCATGCTACCACTAATAGGGATACACACATGCACTACAAAAGAGACAAAAATAAGAAGGTAGAGTTCCCATTTGACTTTGGGTATAAGTTGAAAACTCCAACAACAAAAAAGGGATGAAAAAATAAAATGAAAGTCACTAGTTTAATTAGGGTACTAATAAACATATTCCAACAATAAAAAAGGATGAAAAGAGAAAATTAAAGGCACTAGTTTAATTAAGGTACTACTGAACATATATGAAATGAAAAAAATATTTATTAATATATTTTGTTCATGAAAAGAGTAATGGAAGGGAATCATAAAAGATATTTACAAGAATAGAGTATGAATAAATGATAAGTTTATGAGGTAATGCAATGTTAGAGTGTATTTAAACATATCAAGTAGTTATCATGATTAAACCCAACGTTTCTGACTTCTATGTGAGTCCATCTTCAGGAGAATGCCCAGAATCTTGAAAAGATTGGTGTGGAGCAGGGAAATAAAAAAGCAAGGATGTAAATAATGATAGATGTGGAGGCATTCAGGTGTCGGTTCGTAAAATATTTAATTATGATTCTTAATATAATTTATTAGAATTATTTAAGAGATAATATTTTTTATGTTAATTTTATATGTGAATAATATTTATTTTTATTGACTTATTTATTAATAATTCTTTATGATAAGGGTTATAGTAAAATCTTCTTAAATCATAATAGATCCCTGAAAACTTCACTTTATAATAACTTGTATAATGAAATATTATGTTTTATGATTCGGTTAAATTAATTAATCTAAGCGAATATTCTTAACATAATATATTAAGGTTAATTAAGAGATGGATTTAATTAAATTAGGGGACACTTATTTCATTTTTATGTTAATTTGGTATGAGAATAATATTTCTTTTAATTGATTAGTTTTTAATTTTATGATTTCTTGTTAACATAAAATTTATATAAAATTATATATGATATGGGATACAGTCAATAATAAATTCTTAATGTTTTATTTTAATTTTTTTATCTAAACTATTCTATAATAACGTTTATTTTTAATAAATAATGTTAAATGCTTATAAGATGAAATAATTAATCTAAGATAATATGATCAAAATGTATTAGTTAATGTTAAAAAATATATTAGATTAGTTGTTATGAATGGTGTGATTTATTAAGGGTTTCCAAGTATTACTAATGCTGAGGCATTCACCCGGATTTATATTGTTCTTTCTTTTTTCAATTTCTATAGCCTCTTTAATTTTCTGTTTTAGGTTATTCTCCTGCTTGATGACAAATTTAGATTCTTCCATACATATGTACTGTGAGGAGGAGAAAGCATGTTATGCAAGAGCAGATTTAGATGTTCTGTTCCTAGACATGTCAGATGCATGCTCCTTTAGTCTAATGCTTACGATCTATCGGTTTCGCCAATCTTCACAACATAGTATATCAACATAGTATATCAGGTGCATTTGTTTTTGACACTTTTTCTTCTTATACTTTTGACCATTTTTTTGTTGATCGCATTTTGATTGGATATATATTTATTTATTTCTCCAATTTCTACATTCATACATCTTATGAACTCCTTATTTCAATTTGATATCAACTATTCTTTCCTTTATCATTGATTTACTGTATGTTGGTAATTCACTCAAATATTTGTTTTTTAAACTTGTTTTCATTTTCTTTTAACTTAATTAACATGGACATGATCAAGTTTTGAGTGTGATTCCTAGATTGACAAATATCTTTGTTTTTATTAGGGACAACCTTGTAAAAAAAATGTATAATTTGTGTTGGTGTGTTATTATCCCAAAGGATAACATTTGAGGCAACTTTAAATACTCTTGATATAACATCCTATATTGCTACATTCTTCTTCAATTTAAATTTACAAAAAAAAAATCTTCATGATTAAGTTGAACATAACCAATTCTTTTATCTTGTGTCAAATGAGGTTCCATAATTGAAATGAAAAACAATTTATAATCATCAATAATTATTTTCAAGTTCCTAATTTTATATTTCTTCTCATCGTAAATGGTTTCTAGTTTTTATATTGTATTTATCTAAAAAAATAGTAATTACATAGTTAAATCAAATTTTATGTGAGTTTACTTATACTCAAAAAGATAGGAATACTTTACTAAACTCTAGTTTATTTTTACAATTTCTTTAGAGAATCTAACATTTATATTGAAACTCCAATTATTTATTAAAGTTATTTATTTTTTGACTTTTTCATTAACTAAAAAGAATGTTTATACAAATAATATTTTATTCTGTTTTTAGCAAATGTGTTATCCTAAAAACCAAAGAGATTAGAAATTTAGCTCTTATTTTAATATATACTTCTACATCACAAGAGCTTCTCAATTGTCTATAATGCTATTATGAAGTACTATATAAATCATGATATTCAATTTTCAAATCCTTACCAATAAAAAAAATAAATACATACTTGAATATGGAAAATTTAGATTAAATGTATTATACCTAGTACAATAATTATTGGCACATTAATTATTTTGTAATTACAAATGTCAACGGCAAGGTTTAGAAAATAAAGATACTCATAAATTATCATTTCCTCTTAAATCAATGTGTTGTGTTTTCAATAATAACTTCATTTCTTGTATAAATCCATTTACAAAACATTATTAAAATTAAAAATTTAAAAATATGATTAAACATTTACCATTCCTCTCATTGATGACTACAAATAAGGATTGATGAGAAGTAAATTCAAGATATAACTTATAAAACATTTCTTGAAACATAACTTGACTTATAAAGGGAGCATTGGATTATAGAATGTAACCTCCATTCAAACATGTCTATGGATTATAGAATGTAACCTCCATTCAAAATTTTTTATTCTTCTACGTGTCACATGTTTATTCATTACTCGAGAGAAATAAAATTGTACAGTTTAGCTTAGGTGGGGTTCTCAACACTGTGCTATTGAGGTTTATGTTTTCAATTTGATATGTTAAATATATAGCATATTTTTAATGGATGATAAATAGTATATCTATTTTAGGGTGTAATTGCTTTTAGATATATATCTATTTTGATAGGAATTTTTCTCTCCTTGTTTTATGTTGATAGGAACTATCCCTATTGGAATTTTTAACTTTAATATTTTTTCAATTCCAAATACCAATTCAAGGGTTGATAATGAAATAAACTCCCATATTATAGTTGTATTTTCTTGATCAAAGACAAATATTTCAATAATAACCTTCCTTCATGTCTAAATCCCTCTTTAAACCATGTTTAAAAATAAAAATGTATTAAATCTAATTAAAACATTAGTATTACGCTTTTTGATGACCACATATGAGGATTAATGAGAAGTGGATTGAAAACATAACTTATCAAACCTCTCTTGAAATTTTGCTTGACTTATGAAAGGTGCGCTAGATTATAGAATGTCTACCCCTATTCAGAGGTCACTATGTTAAATATAGTGTATGGAACTGTTGATGTGGGTTTTATGACTTTTGTCAACAAAGGAGAAGTGGCCCACAACACGATGCTTTAAATATCCCAAGCTATTTGGATTGGCCACTCTCTACAAGCTATAAGGCTTTGCTGGCCTTTGGATCTCTTGCTTTCGGAAAGAAGAGACTCTACCAAAACCTAATGTTAACTAATGCAATGTATGTACAAAATCTACACTACTTATTAATACACCTAAAACTAATGAGTAATAGTTAATAAATGTAATGTACCAGTTAAATAGTTAATAAGCTATGATACATAAATCACATTAGCATTAGTAGCTAAAATACAATAAGCATTGCTCAACACATAATTTGTAACAGAACAAATGAAAAACCCATAAACATAACATAATTGGTCAAATGAATGAGTGTATTTTGATTTACTACAATATTTCAAAATCCAAGCTAATTTTAATTGATTTATGCAATTATAACTTAAAAGTAACAATAATCCTTAACATGAGTAAATAGAAGGCATATAACTATGAAAATGTAAGTCTTTGACCTTTTATACTAACATAGAGCAATAATTGTTGATTTTTAATGATTCACATCAAGAATGAATGATATATGCCCACAGCTAACTAATGCTAAGTATATAATATTTTTTAGCGGAAATAAAATTGAAATTTGAGTATAACAATTTCCAAATTTTAAATGGTATTTCTATTATCCATTTACGAGACAAAACAATAAATAAATAATGAAATATAAATACATGTTAGAAACTACTATAAGACATATGTTGATCCGACTCTTATAAAAAAATAACATTGTTTACAATCTGGATTGCTAGATATAATTCATAGATTGCTAGATATAATTCATAAAAATTTGGATTGAACTAATGTCTAAATTAATATGGTCCTTAAGATACATATCACTAAAGAAATATATCATAGATTAGAAACAACTAAAATTTAAATTTTATTTTTTTCCTCATATGTCCAAGCCACTGAACAACAAATTTTCTACCTAACAAACATTCAGGAATGAAACCACAAAACATAAATAACTCCATAAAAAAGAGTGACTATGCAAGAATGAATAATATAAGTATGTGTCGATTGAATAAATCCAATACAATCACATTTACATAAAGGTTTCCAATTAAAAATTCCAGATTCATAGTAATGTTGTCCACCATTTCTTTTGAATACCCCTCTCCCTTCTCCTCAAAATGGAAGGGTTTTTTCATAGGCCCGAGAGCCTAACTATATTCCATACTACAATTTAGAAAACAAAATTGATTTTGAAAAATTGCAATAATTTTTCTTTCGCCTATTTGTCATATCCTAACTACTTGGAAGAAATAAACTAGAAGGACTAATAACTCATCCTCGCAGATTTAAATGGAATCTGCAACAGCTGCTTCATAAAAAACTAATATCATCGAAGGTATAATCTGTTAGCCGGCAAATAAAATATAGTTAACCACTTATAATGATATTAAACAAAGGTTGCTGCAAAATTAATATTTTGTAGATACCATATCAAATTTACCAAATCTAATTAAAACAAAACACAACTCAAAAGATTTGTTGAAGCATATATAAAACTAAATATTTATTAAGAAGGATTCAATTTTTGAGAAATGACTACCTTCACGTTTGAATATTTAATGATTATATGAATATCTTTGGACTAATATTTTACTTCAGTTTTAGTAGGTTTCTATTTACTTTGACTTTCTTTTAGTTCGTCAATTTCCTGTAACAATTGGTCAATATGATGTTACAAGTGAGATAGTGTAACAATAGTTGATGTCATTATATGTGGAGCAAGGATGGGTCATAGATAGATTTTCTCTTTGGAGTGTGCATTATTGATTCCATCACGCTCAAATTTATTATTATAATAATAATAAAAAAAAAACTTTCTTTGCTCTAATTTTTAGTCTTCTTTGGTGAAGGTTTGGGTGGTGCTTCTATATCAATGAAGACCTCCTTTACAGGAGTGTTCTTTCACCTATTACGCCCACCGTTTGAGATCATTTTTTCAATCGTTTTTACCTTCATTTTAGATTGTGAATTATACTTAGGCTGACTTATCTATTATTTTTTGGTATTTTTGTGTTGAGGGATACAATATGAGGATTTAACTCCTCTTTTTCCCTAAATTTGTGTTTTCACTCCTCGTAATTGAATTCAACAATTTTATCCATATTGTTGGTAATATTGACTAGTGTAATTTTTAGACATAGAACTTCATTATCATCAGAGTAATATACTTTCTCTACATGAAATGACTCATTGTGGTCATCCTCAATGATGGGGCTAGCCCACGTGGTCCCGCCGTCTAAACGCTGATGTGTTATGTACTCACAATATATATAACAATGCAATTGATTTTGGATATAAATGTCATTTGATTTTTAATCTGCTTGGGTTACGGTATGTGTACCTTGATTGTCTGTCTATTGGACACCTGTCCCTCGTCGGGATTTTGCACAACCCGCCTTGGCTTGGGGTTTTACACCATTCACACTCATTTGGTTTTCATTGTTCCTCCGTTCTTTGGCTATGCGAGCTCTTGGCGATTCCTTGTGACTTCTGTGTTTTCCGTTGTGAGTTTATGAGTTTTTTTCTCCCTGGTCGATAGAGTGATGTGCTCTTGGTTGTGTTTGTGGTCTCGGTCATTCTAAGACTCGGCATGTATGCTATTGTTTACTCAGCAAAACCCTGGTAAGGTTTGCGTTATGGAATTTGTTTGCATTGTACATTCTCTGTCACTGTGTGTATATATTCTGCCTTAATGTCTGCCTCTGTGCGTTTTGGTCAATTTCTGCCTGTAACTCACAAGGGTTTACAGCTAGTCGAGAGCTGCAAGGTTCATGGTGACATTCGCTTCGGCTCTGGTTCGTTGGCTCCCAAATTCGACAGGTTATGGTGGCATTCTCTGTTCGTTCCTCCGTCAGCTTCGCCTGGTAAGTTCCTGTTCCATGCTAGACTTTTCCTTCGCTGTTCTTCCTGAGTCTAATGGCCTGGCTCCTTTGTGAGCAGGAGGTTCGTCCGGGTGAGAAATACGGCTATGGCTTGCCTGTCAGGTAACGACACTCGTTCCTTTTGTTCAATCTCTTCGTTCCAGTTCTCTATTTTTTTTGTGGTTGGAACCTAACCCTTGTTCTGTTTGCCTTTGTGCAGGTGGAGCCGTTCGTTGGTCTTGATGCTTGGACCTTCGACTGCCCCAAACAGTATACTGGTAGAATCGTTCTGTTGTTGTAGTTTGCTTGTCTGGGTTTTCCAACTTGTAGGGTCTGTTTGTTTTCCATTGGCCTTGTGCTGCTGTCTGTTCCTGATTCCTTAGCTATTAGGCTTGCTGATAGATTCAAGAAATGGGTTCGGACTCTATGCGGTTGGTTTCTGTTTGTAGTTGTGTCAATTCCCACGTCTGCGAACTGGGTTGGTCTTGTAATTGTTTTGAACAGAGAATGTGAATATATATATATGGAATTTGGATGACTGTATTTATAACCCTATGAATTTGTGTGGAAATAAATTTTGAATCGCTCTCGTAGTTTTTTTACATACCTGCTATGATTGTATATGCCTGAACATTTTGGTTGTGTGGCCTGTACTGGTCGTTGTTACTCTTTGTCTGATTTAAATATCTTTTCACTCTGGTTCAGAACTTGTAGTGGTAATTTAACAATGTTCACACCATAAAAGAATTGCACAGCATTAAGTTATACAGCATTTGAGGATGCTTGTAGGATTGTATGTGCACTGAATAATGAATATATTCTTTACTGGTAATTTCTTTTTCACAGTCGAACCCGTATTGGGCTTGTTTTCCTCCTTTTGTAACACTGTTCTCAAACAGTTGGATAACTGCTGTTAGTTTGTGTTGTCGGTTATAGTAGTTATTTCATATATGAAACTTCTTCATAACTAGCACATTTTCCTTTACATGTATTTACAACAGTAATATAACTGTTCGGAAACAAATGTTTCTAACTAATTACTACTGTTCCTAATTAGAAGTCATTACATTATTCTTAGGCATTTTAAACAGAAAAGTAAAATAAAAACAAAAAATGAAAATAAGGACAGATATAATGTCCGTCCAGTGAGCTGTGTTCTCTGTCATTTTCAGAAACCATGTCAACCTTCCTTCCATCTTTGCCCTGTTAGCCAGATGCTCCTGCATCAAGCTCCCGGGGTAAAAGAAATTCATGGCTCTGTTCCATGAGTTCCTCCACCGAATAACCAGCCTTCTGTATCTGCACCGCGTCGAGCCATGAGTTGTCCTCCATTGGACGGTCTCTCCACTTGACGAGGTAACGCAGATATTCTTTCCTACTATTTTCTTGGCTACCTGGGTGTTGAGGATCCCTTCAATCTCATGGGACTGGGCCGAAGGCAATTGTTTCTTCCAAGAACTGTCTCCAAGTTGGGTGTCCCGTTCTGGCTGTATCACACTATCATCCTCTGTTTGGGCATTATATGGGAACAGATCTGCCACATTGAAAATAGGTGATATGCCTATGTCAGGTGGCAGCTGAATCTCGTAAGCGTTGGCTGAAAATTTACGTAGGATTTTGCATGGACCAATTTTCTTATATTTTATTTTATTATACGTGCCCTTAGGAAACCGTTCCCGGCGCAGGTGCGCAAGGACCTCATCCCCAACATTAAAATGCACCTCTCGTCGCTTTGAATCTGCTTGCTGCTTGTATTTCTGTACGCTGTCTTGCAACCTTACTTTGAATTTTTCATGAAGTTTGCTCATTGCTTCAGCAAAGTCTTCCCCATCCGCGCTTCTCTGTTCCAACTTTCCCAAATCTCGCAGTTCATGTATTCCTCGAGGATGCATGCCATACAAGATCTAAAATGGGCTGTGTCTGGTGCTATGATTGGGCGAATCGTTATAAGCAAATTTTGCCTGGGCAAGAGCTCGATCTCATAATCGTGAATTTTCTCCAGTTAAACTGCGTAATAAATTCCCCAAGCTCCTGTTCACCACTTCCGTTTGTCCATCAGTCTGCGGATGATACACAGAGCTGAAATTCAGTTGCATGCCCAACTTTTTCCACAGGGTGCGCCAAAAGTATCCTGTGAATTTTACATCCCTATCTGAAATGATAGTTCTGGGTAGGCCATGTAATCTAACAACCTCCGTGAAAAACAGGTGTGCCACGTACGTGGCGTCACTAGTTTTCCGGCAAGGAATAAAATGAGCCATTTTCGAAAATCTATCTACCACCACCATTACTGAATCATACCCCCGCTATGTTCTAGGCAGTCCGAGGACAAATTCAATGCTGAGCGAGTCCCATGGCCTGCTTGGAACAGGTAGTGGTGTGTAAAGTCTAGTATTTTGACTATGTCCTTTTGACAGTTGGCAGACTTTACACCTGTTTACATATCTCTGTACATCCGTGCTCATTTTAGGCCAATAATAAAAATGTCCGAGTTGCTCCAAAGTTTTGTTGATGCAAAAATGTCCCACTAATCCATCACTATGCTTCTCCTGTACAATATTCTCCCTCATTGAACAGTCAGGGATGCATAACTGCCCACCCCTGAACAATAATCCTTCCTGTAAATTATAGTTCAACCATGGGCTTGCATTCCTTAATACGGGATTTTGGCAGGCTTCAAAAGCTTCCTTGAAATCTGTGTCGGTTTGATACAAATCTTTCAAATGTTCGAATCCCAGTACCTGTATGCTACTCTCTTGTAAGAGCAAGGCTCTTCTGCTCAAGGCATCCGCCACTTTGTTGGCTTGCCCACTTATGTGTTTTAACACGAAAGTGAAACTTTGCAAATATTCTACCCACTTGGCATGCTTATGGTTTAACTTGTGCTGCTGCATTACATATTGCAATGCCGAATTATTAGAAAACAAGACAAACTCATTGCCCAGTAGGTAATGCTTCCAATGTTTTAAAGCTTGGACTACTGCATAAAATTCCTTGTCATACGAGGAATATTCTGCCGGCTCTCATTTAGTTTTTCACTAAAAAATACCACTGGTCTGTTTTCTTGACTAAGCACAGCGCCAATAGCTGTTCCACTTGCGTCACACCAAACTTGAAAAAGTTTATTGAAATCGGGCAGCCTCAAGATTGGCCTCTCTGTGATCTTCCGCTTCAAAAGCTGAAAACTGTCTTCTGCCATCTTGGTCCAACAAAAAGGCTGACTGGCCTTTTTGATGGTCTCTAACATTGGTGCATAGATTTCACTGAAATTTCTAATAAATTTTCGATAAAAACTTGCCAATCCGTGGAAACTACGTACCTCAAATAAGCTCTTCGGTGACGACCAACTTATAATTGCTGCAATCTTCTCGGGGTCCATTTTCAATTCATTTTCTGCAACTACAAACCCCAGATAGACCAGCTCCTTCTGCAGGAAAGTGCATTTCTTTAAGTTTATCAGCAGTTTGTTCTGTTGTAACTTCTCTAACACCCTTCGAACATGTTGAAGATGTTCCCCTTTCGTTCTGCTGAAAATTAGGATATCATCAAGATAAACTATCACGAACTTGCCAATAAATTCCTTTAACATCTCATTCATCAATCTCATAAAGGTACTAGGAGCGTTGCTTAACCCAAATGGCATGACCAACCATTCGTACAGCCCTTCATTAGTCTTGAAAGTTGTTTTCCACTCATCTCCTTCCCTAATTCTGATCTGATGATAACCACTCTTCAGATCAATATTTGTAAAATAAGCTGCTCCTCTAAGACAATCCATCATGTCATCCATCCTAGGTAAGGGAAATCTATATCGAATAGTAATTTTATCAATATCCCACGAATCTGTACACATTCGCCATTCTCCACCCTTCTTAGGTGCAAGTACTATTGGTACCGCACAAGGGCTCAAACTTTCTCTGATCAGTCCCTTATCCAGCAACTCCTGCACTTGTTTACGAATTTCTTCATTGTCTTTCAGACTCATCCTATACGCTGCCTTGTTCGGCAAGCTTGCTCCAGGTATAAAATCAATATGATGGCTAATACTCCTCTTGGGAGGCAACTTATCTGGCAGATCATCAACTACAATGTCTTGGAATTCTTTTAACAACTCCTGAATTTCTACAGGCAGTTCTGATTTTTCTGTGTTTAGCAACATCGGTTTTGTCCTCCTTACAATCGCATAATTGACCTCATTTTCCTCAATCTGCTTCACAAACTATTTTCCTCCAATTAACAATGTTTTTGTTCCACTCGGTTCTGCTGCATCCTCCTCTTTGATGGGTACAAGCGTATGTTTGATCCCATCTTTCACAAATTTATAACAATTTGTCTTCCCATCGTGTGTCACCTTGCAATCATACTGCCACGGTCTCCCTAGCAGTATATGGCACACATCCATTAGCATAATATCACAGACCACCGTGTCTTGGTATTTGCCAATGTGGAATTCAAAATCGCATTGTTCATCAACTAATAGCTGGTGGCCTTTCTGCAGCCACGACACCTTGTAAGGTGTGGGGTGTTTAAGCCGCTTCAATCCCAGCTTTTCCACCATTTCGGTGGCAACCAAATTGTTTGTACTCCAGCTGTCTATAATCAATTTACAACACTTCCCATGTGATTTGCAAACTGTTCGAAATAGTGCCTTTCGATGGGTCTGTTCAGCCATCTCTTTGGCTGGCTTCAACAGCACTTTGTTCAAAATTAGAGCTTCCACCGTTTCCGCCATGTTTTCTATCTCCTGGGGTTGTGCTTCAGCTTCCTCAGGATGCGCAACAAATGCTCCCCTCTGGCCAGCGTGCTCAGCTTCCGGGCATTCGAAGGATCTGTGCCTCCATTTATGGCACCTGTAGCACTGGACATTAGTCCCTGTTCCGCGACCATTTCCTCTTCCCCGCTGATATGGACGACCTCCTCTAGTGCTATCTCCCTTCTCTGTTGTCCCTGAAGCTCTGGAACTGCTGCCTTCTTCACTGTTAGTGGCAGTTCTCCCTCTGCCGTAGGACTGTCCTCGTCCTCTGCCATTTCCTCTCCCTCTCCTATTGTTCAGTTTCCTGTTAATTTTCTCTTCAGCCTTTACAACACTCTGAAAGGCTTCTTCAATATTTCGGGGAGAGAGAATAGTGATCTCGTCCAATATTTCCAACCTCAAGCCATTTACATACCTCGCTGTTTTTTCTGGAGTATCATCTGTATAACTAGCACATAAATTTACTCGATAAAATTCCTCAATGTACTCCTTTACAGTCATACCTTTCTGCCTTAAATTCTGTACTCGTCGATAAAGCTCAACCTGGTAGTCTTTAGGCAAAAGTCTGCCCTTCAATTTTGCCACCATCCTTGGCCACTTTCTTATTGGCAACTTGTTCATTCGTCTCCTATCCACTTGGACACTATCCCATCATAAGGCGGCGTGTCCTTTTAATTTAGTCGTAGCAAATCTAACTCTTTTGTCCTCACTGATTTCCTCATTTTCAAAATACTTTCTAATTCACTTACCCAATCTAGCAAGACATCTGCGGACAGACTGCCATCATAGTTAGGGATCTCAGGTTTGGGTTTGTTGCTGGCTAACAGTACCGATCGCAACAGTCTTAAGTCAAGGGCTTCTTCCTCTAACCCATCTGTAACAGTTGCTGCCTCATCTTCACTATCATCCCCAAGTTCCGGGTCTCTTCGCCTACCTACCTCTACTGCTTCCAATCGAGCTGTAAGGATTCTCAACTGTTCTCTCAAACCCTCGTCTACTATACGTGCACCTCTCTCACGTCCTCGTCTTTGTACTTCCATCTTCCTCTACCTCCTCAAAATGCTGCTCTGATACCACTTGATGGGGCCAGCCCACGTGGTCCCGCCGTCTAAACGCTGATGTGTTATGTACTCTCAATATATATAACAATGCAATTGATTTTGGATATAAATGTTGTTTGATTTTTAATCTGCTTGGGTTACGGTATGTGTACCTTGATTGTCTGTCTATTGGACACCTGTCCCTCTTTGGGATTTTGCAAAACCCGCCTTGGCTTGGGGTTTTACACCATTCACGCTCATTTGGTTTTCATTGTTCCTCTAGTCTTTGGCTCTGCAAGCTCCTGGCGATTCCTTGCGACTTCTGTGTTTTCCGTTGTGAGTTTATGAGTTTTTTTCTGCCTGGTCGACAGAGTGATGTGCTCCTAGTTGTGTTCGTGGTCTCGGTCATTCTAAGACTCGGCCTGTATGCTATTGTTCGCTCAGCGAAACCCTGGTAAGGTTTGCGTTATGGAATTTGTTTGCATTGTACATTCTCTGTCTCTGTGTGTATATATTCTGCCTTAATGTCTGCCTCTGTGCATTTTGGTCAATTTTTGCCTGTAACTCATGAGGGTTTACAACTAGTCGAGAGCTGCAAGGTTCATGGTGACATTCACTTCGGCTCTGGTTTGTTGGCTCCCAAATTCGACAGGTTATGGTGGCATGCTCTGTTCGCTCCTTCGTCAGCTTCGCCTGATAAGTTCCCGTTCCATGCCAAACTTTTCCTTTGTTGTTCTTCCTGAGTCTAATGGCCTGGCTCCTTTGTGAGCAGGAGGTTCGTCCGGGTGAGAAATACGGCTATGGCTTGCCTGTCAGGTAATGACACTCGTTCCTTTTGTTCAATCTCTTCATTCCAGTTCTCTGTTTTTTTGTGGTTGGAACCTAACCCTTGTTCTGTTTGCCTTTGTGCAGGTGGAGCCGTTCGTTGGTCTTGATGCCTGGACTTTCGGCTGCCCCGAACAGTATACGGGTAGAATCGTTCTGTTGTTGTAGTTTGCTTGTCTGGGTTTTCCGACTTGTAGGGTCTGTTTGTTTTTCGTTGGCCTTGTGCCGCTGTCTGTTCCTGGTTCCTTAGCTATTAGGCTTGGTGGTAGATTTAAGAAATGAGTTTGGACTCTATGCGGTTGGCTTCTGTTTGTAGTTGTGTCAGTTCCCACGTCTGCGAACTGGGTTGGTCTTGTAATTTTTTTGAACAGAGAATGTGAATATATATATGGACTTTGGATGACTGTATTTATAACCCTATGAATTTGTGCGGAAATAAATTTTGAATCGCTCTCGTAGTTTTTTTTACATACCTGCTATGATTGTATATGCCTGAACGTTTTGGTTGTGTGGCTTGTACTGGTCGTTGTTACTCTTCGTCCGATTTAAATATCTTTTCGCTCTGGTTCAGAACCTGTAGTGGTATATTAACAATGTTCACACCATAAAAGAATTACACAGCATTAAGTTATACAGCATTTGAGGACGCTTGTAGGATTGTATGTGCACTGAATAATGAATATATTCTTTTACTGTTAATTTCTTTTTCACAGTCGAACCCGTATTGGGCTTGTTTTTCTCCTTTTGTAGCACTGTTCTCAAACAGTTGGATAACTGCTGTTAGTTTGTGTTGTCGGTTATAGTAGTTATTTCATATATGAAACTTCTTCATAACTAGCTAGCACATTTTCCTTTACATGCATTTACAACAGTAATATAACTGTTTGGAAACAAACGATTCTAACTAATTACTACTGTTCCTAATTAGAAGTCATTACATTATTCTTAGGCATTTTAAACAGAAAAGTAAAATAAAAACAAAAAATAAAAATAAAGACAGATATACTGTCCATCCAGTGAGCTGTGTTCTCTGTCCTTTTCAGAAACCATGTCAACCTTCCTTCCGTCTTTGCCCTGTTAGCCAGATGCTCCTGCATCACTCAACCTAAAAATTAGACAACATTCAGTTGGTGTGGAGAATTAGATGAAACCCTCTATGGAAGACATTGTTTCTCAAAAACCTAGGGTTCCTAAAACCCATTTCAAAAAAGTAACGTATTCCACACATTGCCATTTTTAGCCAAATAGTGCTTCACTAAAATTTAGATGTAGCAGTGGATAAATATCATCCTGTCAGAGATCTTATGCTGAGCTTGATAATCTTTGGCCATTTTGGCCAATATTTTATATAGAAAATAAGGAAAATTCAGTTTATACCCTAGAATAATCATGAGGAGAATTATATGATAAATAAAAACAAAGGAAAAATGCCTGTAACATTCTGCATAATAGTGGAGAAGAAAAATAAAATAAGATAAATAAATAAAAACATGCCTTGCCACTTAAGCTTCAGGAACACGATGGGAATACCTTTGACACCATATGTGTTACTGTTACTCGTGAGGAACTTCTTCCATAAAATTTCAAGTACTAGGCTATTCGTTGACCATTTTTTTCCCTCTGTGGTAAGGTGGGTTGCTTCAGCAATAAAAATAACATCCACGAAAATCTCCAGGTCACCCACCTTTGTTGGAAACAAAGGCTCTAACCAATCATACATTGAAACCCTAGAATAATTGAATGAATTTGCACCAACCGACTTGTTGAAACAATGGAAAATAATCAACATAAGTCTCAATGATATGTCCTTCAACTAATCCAATTCTGATTATTGGTGACATTTTGGAACCTTGGCAACATTTTGACAGGAATTTGACTTACAAAAGAGACTGTGAAGGAATAACCAAATGTTATGAAACCCTAATAGTTTGTAGAGAATCATGGGATGTCTAAACAATAGAAATTTAATGATTTGGATGGTAAACAAATCCATAATGCATGAATCAACAGAACATCAAACTCAAATGTAGCAAGAAATAATTGTGATAGCCCGAGTTGTATGAGAGATCGAAAATTTGACTCAATTAATGGTGAATGGTACTAGTATGTCGCAAAAACCATAGTTAATATTTAAAATGTTTCATGCCAAGTCATCGAAGTTGATAAATACTCTAATCAGTATAAATCTAGCTAAATATAATTACACTTACAACATACCACTTCAGCATAACCCATCGTGAGTTCTCAATACAAATATTAAATCTTGCATAGAATCATAGGTCTTGTTGTTAAATACAATGTACATCAAACCATAGCTATAGTCCAACACATTAATCAAGAGTCTTTATAGTTGTCAATAGTATTACAAGGTTGTGTTGACAGTTCTGGAAGCCAATAATAGGGAAGGGGGTAATCCTGATGTGAAGTCCCAATGGGGCCACACACTGTTTGGAATAGGAGCCCCAACCAAAATATGGTTCGTTGCCAAAATTGATGTTGTCAAAGATTTGCCTTAGCTGAAATTAAAACATAAGATGATATATACATGGCTTTAGTGACAACAAGTGTATGAACTTTGTGAGATATCAAATGTAATGTATGAAAGTTTCATTCACATCGAAGGGAAAAGAGTGTATCTCTTAGAAGAAATTAATAGTACCATCTTAGAAGAGACAAACGAGCCTCATAAATAATTTTTAGTTGACCTGGAAAATAATTTAGAAGATAAAAACAAAGAATATATCACAAACAACACACATTCAACAAGATACATACTAAGGGCAATGAATTAGTTCATTAACATTAGCACAAATGGAACAACATAAATCACAAAAATATAAAGAATACAAAACTCATGGCATATGCGTGAAAGCATGATGTTTTTGAGAGAATCTCATTATAAAGTGAAAGTTCTAAGCATATAATTACATTGATATGACTCTAGCCCCAGTTGTGGAACATCAAGCCAACACTTGCTTCTCCAAAGAATGATATTATTCCTATGCTAGACTGGAGAAGCTAAGGCTTTGAATCTTAGGTTCGAAGCCCCTTCTTTGAGATATGATGGTTTATTTATAACAAATGAGATGAATTTTCATCTCCCTTTGTGACCTTTGAGCTTCACTCGTGAATCTTGTACTTCTTTTTCCTTTACTCTAACTAATGAATTTTCATATCCCACATTAAATTCTTGGACTTCCACTTACATTTCCACTTTATTTTTAAAATAAAATAAGACAAAAATCCATATAGGGAAATAATGAGTAGATATTTATAGGAAGATCCTAATAAGACAAACTAGATTTATTAATATTGAGTTTCAGGAAATTGTAGCTCAACAACTTCAACTTGCAGTTCTCTAGTTAGATATTGATACCAATCTTTATATTTTGGAATTGTGTCCTCAAACATTGCAGGAAGGTTTAACAATATTGGGTTGTAGCCCCCATAGCATCTAGATAAATGGTTTTGGAATGATTTTGTGCCTCATTCCATAGTAAGGAAAATTTCATATTAATCTTAGCAGGGCCACTTATATACTTCTGCATGTTTTTTTATTGATCTCCAAGTCTTCTTTGGTAGTGACCTACTTCATCTTGTTCAAGTATTCCTCGACGTCCTCTCTGACTGTGTTTCTGCCCTTGGTTTCTCCAAATGGCCCAATTGAGGGGATCTTGTGTGCCTAAACCAAGGAATCCAAAATATTATAAAATTATCCATGAGCAACTATACTATTTGCTACAAAAGTGTCAGGTTGCTTGTTACTTTGTGTTGGCATTTTAACCTTGGATTTCTCAAAATCTGGTTCTTGTCTTGTCTTCCTAGATATTTTTTCTAGCCCGTTCCTATATTTGGTTCCCCATTCATGGGTAACAGTAATAGTTGCATGCATTACTTTCACAACTTTCACATTTTCACACAATCTCTTTTTCGTATCAAGTAAGGGAACTACTACATTATGCAAGGTGACCAACTCCTCATAAGTTACCTCGCGGTGTCCCCTAATGCTTGGATCTTTACATATATAGTTTGTTGAATCTCTTTCAAGTAAGAACCAGTGGAATAAAGTATATAATTCTCAAGGTGGATTTGTTCATTTTTTGCCTTAGAACCTCTACATCCTTTTCCATCTTCTTTTTTTCTTCCATTAGGAAATATAAATTAGCTTTCATGGCTCCAGCAAAGGCCAAGTTTGTTGTTGCAATCATGTATGGATTCCTTCTAGTCTTGGTGATGATCACCCTTTATATGTGGATGAAAGTAGGATGTGTGAGATCATTAGAGAAATATTTCCTCCTTTCATGTCCTATTATGTTCTGAAGCTCATTGAAGGCCAGGATGGAAATATCCATGATCATGTCATCATCTTGAGGAGATATCTCTTCTTCACCATTTGGGGTGTACCCATCTATGAGGGGAGGAAAAGGTTTACTGGTGATTTTTTGTATAATGGGCATGATTTTAACCTATTGGCTCTATTCCCCTTATTCAATCTCCATGTCCTAGATTAATATATGCTTGTTAACCTCCTCAACAATCTCTTTTTCCTGCTTTTCACTATTCTCTTTTTCATCCAACTATTTTCTCTTTTGTTCTTCTTCCTATTTCATATTTTCTTCTTCTTCTGCCTTTCTTCTAAGTCCTTCCTATGCCTTCATTCCTTCTTGTTGTTTCTTTTCTTTCTCTTCCTTATGAATTTGCTCTTCCTCCTATTTTTGTTCCTCTTCCCGCCTCTTCTCTTCTTCTCGCAGCTTCCTTCTCCTTTCTACAATCATAACCACTTTTAGAATAGAAAAATCTACTTTGAACTTGTGGCTTTCATCCTATCTTGAGATATGGAAAACCGTACTCTTATACTTTATTCTCACCAGGGTGCACTCTTTCAACTTATTTTCTTCTTGCATAACACTTTTCTCTAGAATTGCATTGGAAGGGACTTCCTTGTTACCCAGTGCATGTGACCGAAAGGCATTGTAGTAATTCTTAATATTCTCTTCCTTTGGTCTGGAATAGATCCCATAAGTCCGAACAAAGTGAAACTTGGCATAATGTATCTTGCAAACTCCTCTAGGATTGTATCGATGAAAATCCATATTACCAAAATTGAGGCTCTCTAATTCTTTAGTTCCATCTCATGCACACTTCAAATTCTTAATCTCATAACACCCCACTAGGAAGGGAAAAGCAAGCCAAGGTTCCATCTTCTTCCTCTATAGCACTGAAGATAGAAATGTGACAAGATGATAAACAACCTCTTGCACTAATACTTTGTCTATAGCATACATCTGCAAGAGATGAGGTGGTTTCTAACAACCAAGCACTTTGAGGTATGGAACATCTGGTGAGGAAAACTAGTTTGCAACTTCTACCATAGAGCTCATTGCCTCATGAGATAAGCAAGGGATTTCTTCTTTAAAGATCATCTGGTATAAATTTTTAAGAAGTGATCAACAAGGTTTTCAAGGAATCCTCAATACTTTTATTATTCCAACAATTTGCAATAAATATGGATAGGAGGTTTTTTGGGTATCCGTTTCCATTCCAAGCTAGGCAAAGCATTTCAAGCACATATTTCATCCAGTACTTAGGTAGACATGTAGAACTGGTGTTGCTTGCCTTTTGGTGGGTTTTTCACCTTGTTCATGTTGATCTATAACTGTTGAGACACAATATGGGACCAACTAAATCTGGTCCCTTGATAGACAATCTAGTATAGCATGTAGACCCATCATATTGGGAAGAACTTAGTATTCTTGAGTCCATAAACTCGACAGCACGGTCATTTATCCTCACCTTCATTATTTTTAAGAAAAAAGTTATATGAAAAGTGATATCTTTATTTAGAAAATTAAATTCCAAATATAATGTTGATAAATTATCTTCCTCTACTCTATTTTCATTTATCCTCACTTTATTTCCTTATAAAAAAATATTGTATAAAAATTGGCATCTTTGTCTAAAATATTAAATTACAAAGTTTATTCCAAATTTTATTGTTTCCTATTAAAATTGATTTATAGCGAAGATTTTATAATAATTATTATTTAAACAAATAAAAACATAAACATCATTTAACAATATTAAAGTTAATATAATTGGAATTAATTATTTTCAACTATTCTCTTTTATCCTCAAAATAATCATTTACATATATATAGACTATAAACCATTAAAAATACACATATATATAACATAATTTTATGTGATTATTCCGCATTTCTTCCTCCGATAAATATAAATATAAAAAGTATACATATAAGATTCAAATTCACATGACCCATATTCATTTTTCACATTTAAATTGAAGTTAGGAAAAAATGAGTTTAAAAATCAAAAAGAAAAACCCGTCACAAATAATAACAAAAGTTGCAAGGTCAGACTAGATCGGGATATGTAAATTTTAGGGAAAGCAGCAACTAGAATGCGACGTGGCGCCAGAGATAAATCGCATATCCGGCAGAGACATTTCGCATCCGCTCATGCTGTGAATAACTTACGTATCATTCCAGGGCAGCCAGCACAGAGAGTCCCGCACAGAGAGTGCCATGAAATTTCTCCTCTGAACAGAGAACAGTGAAATTAATTGAGGCAAAACTTCTGGATATCTACCCTTCAATTTTTATTCTTCACGTATGTCACAATTTTCTTTATTCTGCACGTATGTCACAATTTTGTTCTTCACGTATGGCACATATAATGAAAGCAATGGCAAAGTCATCCACGCAATCTGGTAGGGTTCCTCTCTCCCCTCACAAACTCTACGAGTGGTTGTGAATCAAACTCTATGCCAGTGATATAATACAATTTTCAGCCTTTATAACTTTTAGATCGAGATTAGAGAAATAACATGTATCTAACTCGGGCCTAATTCTATTGTTGTAATAAACATCCCAATTAATTATGTTAAAAAGAAACCAAAATTCGTTGAGAGGGATTTATGTTAAAAGGAAACGGCATATCCTATGACCACTCTAAAGCAAAATATGCGATTCCTGCAATTTTTTAAATAGATATAAAAAATTCCAAATAGCTAAAATTGAATATCTAGCAAATATTTGAGCTTTTAAGAAGTTCTGTTCACCAAAGGGTTTGCATGGTTAGCCAATGGAATTCCAAACTTTTTGTACTATATGTGCTCGTGTATCTACTTAATGAAAAGTTATCATGTTAGCAACCTTTCTTTTCCATTTTTCCATCTGGGGTGAAATCGTCTTTTCCATTTTTTTGGCCGTTATTTTCACTACCCATGCATTCCCATTCACAGTAAAAGACATGAAGAACGAAGGCACAAAGGAATAGCAATTGGAAGTGGGAACTGGACAAGAAGACGACACCTCATGATGCATGAGCATGAGTCTTAAAGGCAAAAGCCTTCCTATTATTCCAAAAATCCAAAAAATGTTACAAGCAAAGGAGTGGGGTCCTTTAGCTGTCAATTTTCAAAGCTTTCTAGATAGGGTTTAGGCTAGAATCTAAGATATAGATTATCATGTAATAAATTCAAGTAGTTAGATGTAATGGAGATTCTCGAGGAGAATATCATGCAAATTAGATAGTGTTAGTTAGTTTGTTCATTTGATTTAGGACCTGGTTGTTAATTGAAACAATACTTATGTAAGTTCTAAATCATAATAAGTGGATTTTGACTAATTCGACTTGTTTTACAATATATAAGATTTAGTTGCAGAAAATATATTTCTGTGTCTTTCTGTGTAGATTTGGTCAATCCCAGAGGTGTTACATCGCTCAGCGATATCACTGTGTTTTGTTGAATTTCCTGTTTAATTCTAAAAAGTTCGAGTATTGTGTAATCGAGTTTAATTCTCTTTTCACGTGTATTATGAACTGTGGAGTTTGAAGGTATACAGGTTCCTCGATTAGGCTAAAGAATTGGGTGAATGTTAACTCCTGAACCAGACCTGACATCAACTATATTTCGGTCTATAAACCGCATCGGGTCCATCCTAAGGAATTAAGCACATGGAAAAAGCCAAAGCCGAACTTTTATAGGTCGAGTGTTTATAAACCTCATCGGGTCCATATGGTCGGTTAAAGGCCACACAGATTGTTTGAGCGACGAGATGGTGACCGTTGGATCACTAAGGTGATTGACCATTTGATCAACCTCACATCGCTTAGTCAAAAGTAAGTAAACCTTGCCAAATAGTTTTGCGATTGTGATTTTGCGGAGGTTTAACAGATTTATAAGGCTCATCCTGTTGGGGAAATTTTAAACGGTTTCGCTAGGTTAGTGGAATAGATAACTTAGAGATTGTGTCTGGTTTTGAACGTTTGTCAATAATGCCTTCAATCTGACCACCATTAATGGTATTAGAGCCAGGTTAAAGACATTGAAGAGGATCTCAGGGGTTAGAGGAAAAAAACCACTATGGCTTTCAGAGTTGGAAGAGGTCGTGGTAGAAGAGGAACACCTGTTGAAAATGCTAAAGTGATGGAAGCTATGAAACAGATGCAGGCTAGATTAGAAGCAATGGAGACAAGGAGACATGCAGATACTGGAGATGTCAGTGATCCTGAAGCAGAGGCTGCAGAAGAGGAGGAACCTGTAGAAGATACTCCTGAGATGAGATTCTTGTAGTCAGTGTTGAGATCCACATCTAGACTAAAAACTGAAGTTTCAATTTATGGAGGAGGATTAAATCCTGAGGAGCTGATAGAATGGATTAATGATATGGAGAAATTCTTCGATTATGAAGAAACTGAGGATGAAAAGAAGGTAGAATTTGTTGTCACAAAGTTGAAAGGATATGCAGCACTTTGGTGGGATGGAGTGCAGGTAGAAAGAGGAAGGCTTGGAAAACAACCAATTAGGAATTGGAACAGAATGGTGGAAAAACTTAAAAGTAAGTTTCTACCAAGTAATTATCAGCAAACATTATTTAGACAAATGCAGAATCTTAGACAGATGTCTATGACAATAAAAGAATACACAGAGAAATTCTACAAAGTGAGTATAAGAGTAGGACAAGTCCAAGATACAGATGAGAAAGTCGTTAGATATGTGAATGGTCTTAGAATGGATATTCAGGATGAGATAAGCGTATTGTCACCTAAAACAGTGGAAGAGGCTTATCATATGGTACTGAAAGCCGAAGAAAAACTCTTGAGGAAACAATCTGCTAGAAATAGAGGTATTTTCCAAAGAAGGGGAAGGCAAGGTGGTAGAGGAATATCTACAACACCTGGAGATGGAGATAGTAGCATCTCAAGTCAGCATATACCCACAGGAGGTGATGCAAGTGGTAGAGGGAGTTTTTCTAGACGAAGAGGAGGTAGAGGCAGAGGAAGAGAAGTTAGATGTTACAGATGTAACAAGCTAGGACACTGAGCTTATGAGTGCCCAGAAAATATAGGAATACCTCATAGAAATGAAATTGTTACATAGACTGAAGAGGAAGTAGCAATAGTGGTAGAAGAAGAAAATGTACCAGAGAGAGGAGAATCTTTGGTAGTTAACAAAATATTGCTAAAGCCAGAAAAGGAAGTTGTTGAACCAACGCAAAGGAAGGCCTTGTTTAGGACCGTGTGCAAGGTTCAAGGGAAATGCTTCCAAATGATAATTGATAGTGGAAACACTGATAATTTGGTCTCTACAGAAGTGGTGGAGAAATTGAAATTGAAAATAAAGAAACGCCCAACACCTTACAATGTATCATGGCTACAAAAGGGACATCAGTTGTTAGTAAATGAACAATGTGAACTGGACTTGCAGTTGGGCAAGTATAAAGATAAAATTTTGTGTGATGTGATGCCTATGGATGTGTGTCATATATTGTTAGGTAGACCATGGCAGTATGATAGAGGAGCTATGCATGATGGAAAGAAGAACACCTATAAATTCAGCAAGGATGGTGTCAATCATACTTTGCTGCCAATAGAAGAAGAAGATACATCGAAGAAACCTGAAGTAAAGGCCCTTTTGCTAAGTGGAAAGGAGTACTTACAACAGATGGAGGAATATGTGGTAAGTTTTGCATTGGTTTGTAAACCCAAGGTAATAATTACTTCAACAAAAGTTTCTGATTTACCAATTGAGATTCAAGAGATGCTGGACAATTATTGTGATATCATTGTAGATGACTTTCCTAACGAGTTACCACCCACTAGAAAAAATAGTCATCGTATAGATTTGATTCCAGGAGCAAATATACCAAATAAATCAGATTACAGGATGACTCCAATAGAGAATGAAGAAGTCATAAAACAGGTGCAGGAACTATTAGATAAAGGACTGATTAGAAAGAGTTTGAGTCCTTATGCAGTACCAACAGTGTTGAGCCCAAAGAAATATGGAGGCTAGAGAATGTCCATTGATTCAAGAGCAATCAATAAAATAACCATCAGGTAGAGATTTCCTTTACCTAGAATTTAAGATTTGATGGATTGACTAAGTGGAACAAGCTATTTTACAAAGCTAGATTTAAAGAGTGGGTATCATCAAATAATGATTAGAGAAGGGGATGAATGAAAAACTGCTTTTAAAACAAATGAAGGGTTATATGAATGGATGGTAATGCCTTTTGGGTTGTCAAATGCACCTAGTACATTCATGAGGCTTATGAATGAAGTTTTGAAGGAATTTATTGGTAAATTTGTAATAGTATATCTGGACGATATATTAGTTTACAGCAGGTCTAAGGAGGAACACTTGAAACATTTTAATTATGTCTTACAAAGGCTGCAACAAGAGAAGCTACTAATAAATTTAAAGAAGTTTTCATTCATGAAGGAAGAATTGGTGTATTTGGGTTTTGTTGTTTCTGCTGATGGATTAAAGATGGATCTAGAGAATATCAAGGCAATCACAGAGTGGCCTTCGCCAAAAAGTGTTTTTGAGGTAAGAAGTTTTCATGGTCTTCATCTACATACTGTTAGGGAATTACGAAAGCAAAGATTTCACTATTTTGGTATGAATTTCATATGTACTAACTTCTGTACTTGCTACTCATTGTGATTTAGAAGAGAGGATCATTCTACAACGCATTATGATGTGTAATGCTGTCTCCATCATCAAATTTGAAACTAGGTCAAAAAAAAAATTTCTAAAAAAAAGTAAATAACTATACAAAACATTTAAATAATGTCAAGTCATTAAAAAAAATTGCAAGTCAAGAAACTGGATCCTTCTCCGTAGATTTGTATTTAAGGTAAATTTATGCTAGTTATACACACAGCCAGATCATATGAATAAGAAGCAACAGCCAGATCATATGAGGAAGAAGCAACTTTGATATTATGGATCCAGTAGCAATAATTGACAATTGTGATGAGGAGCAAGCATTGACATGCATACAGGTTGGTCTCTGGTGTACATTGGCAGATTTGTCAGTTCGTCTACCAATGTCTGCACTAATTTGGATGCTTTAATATTATTCTATGACATTGCTGGACCTCATGAAGCCTGTTTTCACCAATTCTATTCCCCAATTTAAGACGAGGAATAATAGTTTAGGCTATAGCCGGTTATCACATCACGTCTCTTCAGTAACATCATCCACAATATCTGATCCGGTTCCTGCTTCTTCATCGAAGGCCATTGTTTCTAGTATTGAATTGGTACCTAGGTAACAATGATACAATAGCTTTCATGGTGCATTATTGTATGTTTCACGTTGCCTAGGTAGCTATACAGATACAAAATCGAATAAAGAATCTTAGGGTATACCCAAATCGATAAAGTGGTGAAATTGAACAAATGAACGGAAAAATAGGCATGGAATTTCAATTATCATTCTTAATTGTATGAAATAAAGGGTGAGTTAATCTAACCAGATAGTTTAAAGCTTAATACGATAAACTCAAGCATGTTTTGTTTAGTCGTCGGAGATGCTGATTCTTTTAGGATGGGTGAGACATTGTTTCTATTGTATTTCCTACTACGAAATATGCCAATGACCATGTCATTACTTCATCTACACATGTCTACGGAATTACGAAATCAAAGATTTCATTGTTTTGGTAAAGATTTCACTATTTTGGTATGGATTTCGTATGTACCAACTTTTGTACTTGCTACTAGTTGTGATTGAGCAAAGAGGATCATTCTATAGCGCAGTATGATTTTTAACATTGTCTCCATCATCAAAGTTGAAACTCAGTCAAAATAAAAAAAATTTAAAAATTTTAAAAAAAAAAGTAAATAACTATACAAAACATTTAAATAATGTCAAGTCATAAAAAAAAATTTCAAGCGAGCAAATTGGATCGCTCTCCGTAGATCTATATTTAAGATAAATCTATGTTGGTTATACAGACATTGAGATCATACGAAGAAGGAAACAACTTTAATATTATCGATTGAGTAGCAATAATTGACAATTGTGATGAGGAGCAACCATTGAGATGCATAAAAGTTGGTCTCTGGTGTACATAGGTAGACCCGTGAGTTCATCCACCAATGTCTACACTAATTTGTATGCTTTCATATTATTCTGTGACGTTGTCGAACCCCACAAAGCTTATTTTCGCCAATTCTATTCCCTGATTTAACAGGAGGAATAATAGTTCAACCTATAGCCAGTTATCACATCATACCTCCGTAACTGGATCATCCACATTATCTGATATAGTTCATGCTTCTTCATTGATATAGTTCATGCTTCTTCATTGAAGGCCATAGTTTCTAGTATTGAATTAGTACCTAGGTAACATTGATACAATAGCTTTAATGGTGCATTCTTGTCTATTTCATGTTGCCTGGCTAGCTATATGGATACAAATTTAAATAAAGAAGCTTACGGTATACCCACTTCAATAAAATGGTGAAATGGAATAATTTCTTTCCAAAAATGCATATAATATGATATTTAGTCTAAAATTAAAATGGTAGATTAAAAATCTGGATAAACTTAATAATAAAATTAGATATATAATTATTTGGTCAAAATTGAATTCTAACTTATTATAAATAAATTTAAAAAATATTATAATTTGAATTTACAAACATTATAATTTGAATTTACTAGCTTAGGAAAAAAATATACTAGCTCAGTAAAAAATTAAATAATAAAAAACATTGACAATGAATAAATGAAATGACCGACCCTCCTTTTCTTGAAGCGGAGCTTGAACAAATGAAAGGAAAAATAGCCATGGATTTATTTCTTTTACGAAATAAAGTGTGAGTTAAGCTAATGAGGCAGTCTAAAGCTTAATCCGACAAAATTCAAGCGTGTTGTGTTTAACACATGCAAATTTATATTTGGGTATTGATTTTTTTGGTATTTAAAGGTACAATGCATCCTAACATTTATTATATAATGAGAAAATATCTAGATTTTAATATTTAGAATAATTCAATTTAGGAGATGGTTAGAGTGTATTTAGATGGTTAGAGTGCATTTAGAATATTGTTTCATTTTAGTTTAAAATGGAATTTGAAGTAGACAATTGTCTGTAGGAATTTAAATTGTAAGCCATGTTACCTTTATATGAGTTGGATTAATATATTTCTTGTAGTAGTTTGTAACTTGTATTTATAATGTATTGTTTATTTATTGATTTGATTCATACATGGATAACAGAAATATCATTTATTTAGAAATCGTTGTAACTAATTTTCAATTTTATTTTAGTTGGAAAATAGTAGATGTTTAGCATTAGTTAACACTACGCATTTATCATTCATTTTTTATGTGAATCATTAAAAATGAACACTTAATTCTCTATGGTGGTTTAAAGGTTAACATAGTTACATTTTTGTAGTTATGTGTTCTGCTTACTCATGTCAAGGATTATTTGTTAGTTCTAACTTATAATTTCATATATAAATGAAAATTAGATTGCATTTAAATATATTGCAGTAAATCTAAATACAATCATTCATTTGGCCAATTATGTAAGGTCATTGGGTGTTTCATTTGTTGTATTATAAATTTTGTATTAAACAGTGCCCATTGTATTTTAGTTAATACTGTTAATGTGATTTATGTATCATAGTTTATTAATTGTTTAACTTGTACAGTATATTTATTAACTATTAATCATTACTTTTAGGTGTATTAGTAGATAGTGTATATTCTGTACATACATTGCGTTAGTTAAGCTTATATTTTTGTAGATTCTCTTCTTTGGAAGAGCAAGAGATCCAAAGGCCAATGAAGCGTTAAAATTTGTAGAGAGTGACCATTCCAAACAATTTACGATATTTAAAGAGTTTTGGTCTGGGAAACTTATCCTTTGCTCACAAAAGTCATAAAACCAAAGTCATAAAACTCAGGTCAACAATTCCAAACACTACATTTAACATAATGATATGGAAACATAATGGTGAGTAACAAAATTCTAAACCCTGCCATTTTATTTCTTTATGGAAACAAACAAACATTAGACAAAGAGGAGAATATGAATGTGTGAATGGGGTAGACATTCCATAATTGAGTGCATCTTTCACAACTAAAGCCAAATTTCAAGAGAGTATTTATAAGTTATATTTCAAATCCACTTCTCATTAGTCCTCATATAACATCATCAACTAGAGGAACACTGAATTTTTTATTAGATTATTATTGAATTTTTAATTTTTAATTAGGTTATTATTGAAATCTTTGTCATTGATCACGTTGAGATGACTAGAATATGGGAGTGTCTTTCATTATCAACCCTTCAATTGGTATTTGTAATTGGAAAAATATTAATGTCCCAACTGCCAATAGGGATAGTTCCTATCAACTTGATAAAACGTGAGGAATATTTCTATCAAATTGGTCATATATCTATAAGCTCATACATCTAAAAATAAGTCTTTTAATTAGAAACCTTAAAAAAATATATCATACATTTAACATGGAAAATTAGAAACATAACACTTAATAACACAATGTTGAGAACAACATATAAGCACAACCCTACCATTTTATTCCTCTACGATAATGAATAAACATGTGGCAAGTAGAATAATCCCAACATTTTAATGAAGGAGACATTCCATAATCCAATGCAACTTTTACAAGTCCAGTTACATTTCAAGAAATGTTTTATAAGTTGTATTTTGAATCCACTTCTTATCAATCCCCATATGTAGTAGTCAATGAAAGGAATGATAATTTTTTACTCATATTTGTTAAGTTTTTAATTTTGATAATGTTTTATAAATGGATTTAGAGAAGAAAATAAGTTATTATTGAAAACATTGCCCGTTGATTTAGGAGGAATCAATAATATATGAGAATCTTCATTTTCTAAACCCTACCACTAAAAGTTGTAATTAGAAAATAATTAATGTGCCAATAATTATAAACTAGGTACAATATTTTTAATTTTCATTTTCCATATTAAGTATGTATTTTTTGTTTTCTTGATCACAAGGGATTTGAAAATTGAATCTCATGATTTACATAATACTTCATAATATGGTGATATAGAAGTATATATTAAAATAAGAGTTAAATTTCTAATATCTTTGATGTTAGAAGTGTACCTAAATTAAAAATGGAATAAAATATTATTTATATAAATATTCTTTCCACTTAATGAAAATGTTAAAAAATAAATAACTTTACTAAATAAATAATTGGAGTTTGAATATAAATGTCATATTCTCTAAAGAAATTAGAAAAAGAAAGTAGTATTTCTATCTTTTTGAGTATGAGGTAACATCATATAAGCTTTGATTTAGCTAGGTAATCAATAATTTTATAGATAAATATAATATAAAAAATAAAAAAACCATTTAAATTGATAAGAAATATAAAATTAGGAAGTTGCAATTAATTATTCATGATTATAAATTAGTAGTCATTTCCATGTTACTTCTTTATATGAAATCAAATATGACATAAGATAAAACAATTGGTTATGTTCCTCTTAATCATGAAGAAAAAGTTTTGGAAATTGACTTGAATGTAGCAGTACATGATGTTACATCAAGAAACTTTAAACTTCTCCCAAATGTTATCATTTAGGACATTTGTCACCCTAAGACCCGCACTGAAAAAATGATCATGTCCATGTCAATTAAGAAGTTAAAAAGAATGAAAACAATTTCCAAAAAGAAATATTGGAGAAAATGACCAACATATAGTGAGTGAAAGATAAATAAACGATGGTTGGTTTCAAATTGAAATTAGGAATTCATAAGATGTCGAAATATAGACCTTGGAGAAAAAAATAAATATCTATCCAATAAAAATGCTCATAACCAATAAATGGTAAAAAAATCATTCAAAACAAATTGACCTGGTGTAGTATGTCTTATTGTTGTCAATATGAGAATCCAGGAAAATATCCTATAGTGTTGAAGTAAAGTTAGAGTGTGAAATATTTTTATTTTTCAAATCAGAGAAGTAGTCACCACACACTTATATAAAAAATTGAATTAAGCCCATTTTAGCCTTTCATAATCAGAAAAATGGCTATCATGTTATATGACCAAATCTTGAAACTTCAATTAACAAAGATTTATAAAAGAGTGTTACACATGATAATAAAAACTAAAATTTTTTTTAGTAAATATGTTCTCATAAATTATTTTTATAGGAACAGAATTTAACGTATCCATGTATAAAAATTATAATAATAAATAAATATACAAATGGTTGCATCCTAAATTAGGGACATGCCATATTTAAAATATAGGATTTTTCAGCCATCATAATCATGATAACTACTTGATATATTTAAATGCACTCTAACATTGCATTGTATCATAAACTATATTTTATGTTTCCCTTCCATTAATCTTTTTATGTACAAAATTCATTAATAAAGGTTTTTTTTTTCAATTCATATATCTTTAGTAATCTCCTATTAAACTAGTGCATCTCATTTTCTTTTTTTTATCCCTCATTTATTGTTTTGGAGTTTGAGCTTATACCCAAAGTCTAATGGGAACTCTACTCTCCTTTTTTCTCCTCTTTAGTTTTGAATGTATGTATCCCTTGCAATTAAAGGTAGCATGAATCTATATAGTGATACTTTATGGTTGTCTTGTGGAATGCTTTTACTAAATTTTCTATTTTAGAAAATGCTAAAGAAGTTTATAAAACTAAATCATTACACAATAGTTTAGATAGTCTAATTGTGTTTGCAGTGCTAATATTAAGCTCGTAGTGACAAATTTTTAACTGTAAAATATAAAGAAGTTTGCAGATAAATTCTCACATTACACCTAAGTAAGTTGACCTAAGTAAGGGTTGGAAGGGGACCGGGGAGTGCGGGTGAATAGCTAGGGTTACAAGCTTTTGTAGAGGTTGTTCTCCATGGAAGGA
Source organism: Pinus tabuliformis (assembly GCA_031772625.1). Lineage (NCBI taxonomy): Eukaryota > Viridiplantae > Streptophyta > Pinopsida > Pinales > Pinaceae > Pinus > Pinus tabuliformis. The sequence goes on from CM062804.1 coordinate 1,047,350,628, forward strand.
CACAAAGGATGGAGCTCCATTCCCTCCTACAAGTAGGTTGTGGCCAATAGAAGTAAAAAACCAATAGAAAATGATAGAGGTCCTTTAGAAGGAAGGAAAAGGAACAGTGAAGAGGAGCAAGATGATACTAAATCAAGGGAGAATAGTAGCACTAATGTAAATGAGGAAGAAGACAAGGCACAAGGAACAAAAGACAAAGCACAAAAGCGACCATGTAAACCCAAAGCTGCGATCACACCCAAGGTAGTTTTAAATGATCATGCTCTGCAGGCACACAAGGACCACATGCAGACATATGCAATCATTTGTAAATTCATGGGTTTATGGCCCACTAAAAAAGCTTTACAAACATGGAGTAAATACCACTGGAAACCAAAAGGAAGCATAGACCTACGTCTTGGGTCAAAGGGATTGTTTACTGTTGTCTTTGCAAATATTGAAGATAAGGGCAGAGTGTTTGAAGGAGGGCCCTACTTTTATGCAGCAGCAAGCCTCTATATGTGACCATGGATTCTGAATTTTGTCCCGGAGCATGAGACTTTTACCTCGGTCCCAGTTTTGGTAAGACTCTACTCTCTACCTCTTGATTACTAGCAAACGAAATCCTTATCTACCATAGGAAATAAGTTAGGGCATTTTGTCAAAGCTTCTTAGGCCACTAGAAGGGGGAAATATACTTCCTTTGCAAGAATATGTGTGGAGATGGATCTCTCTGGAGCTCTACCAGATGAGGTAATCTTGGAAGTGTATGATGAAGAATGGGTACAAACAATAGATTATGAACATGTTCCATTTAAATGTCGCAAATGCCATGAGCATGGGCCCCTATTCAGAGACTGCCCTATCAGTAAAACAGAAAACAAGAGTAAAGCTAATGCAATGAAAGATATTGAAAGCTTTCACAAAGTGGTACATAAAGGAAAAGGAGGAAAAAGGGGGCCAAAACTACATCAAACAGAAGGGCAACAGGCCTGTCAAAACAGGTTCCAAGTACTAGGAGAAGAAGAAGTGATAAGAAAAGCAGATCAGGCAAACAGAGGATGTCAAGTGGAGGAGGAGAACAAAAAATATGGTGAAAAAACACAAGATATTAATAAACAGAAAGAAACTATGATGAGTGATGTAGAACTAGAGATGGACCAGGAAATGACCCAGAGTGAGATGGAAATGGAGGACCACAAACTACAGGAGATTATTGGTAAAGAGAACCTAGATCTGGAAGGATTCTTGAAACAAGGAACCAGGGAGGGGGTAGACTCATCACCTCTAGAGGAGTTCAATAGAGTTTAGTAGCTGTTTATATTGAAAACTCAGACCAAATGGCTGGAGAAGAAAAGAAACAATGAAAGGTAGGGCAGCGAAGGTGTGAAAACTATGAAAACCACACCAGGATTAGCACCCAGAAACCTAAGAAAAAAGAGGCAGGAAAAATCAGAACGAGCTATTGATGGAATGTGGAAAGATAATGATAGATTCAGGTAATATGAAAGACCTAACCAGCTACTCATTTGCAAATCTTAATAATGAAGTTCATTTCATGGAATATCAAGGGTATAGGAAGTAAAAGAAAACAAATATTACTTAGTAATAGAATGAAACTAGCAGCACTAGATGTGATCTTCATCCAGGAAACTAAATGTTCCATTCAAAAATAAAAGAAATTCATAGCAAATGGCTCAATCAATTTGAGTTTCTGGAATTTAAAGTAGATAATACAACCGGAGGCATACTCACTCTTTGGAACGCCCAAAAAATTGGCATAATAAATGATGAGGCGTCTATGGATTATTTATGAGTGGTCATTTAGCCTATGGGAAATAAGAAAACCAGCATAGTCACGAATGTGTATGGCCCCCAAAGAATGGATGGTAAACTTAAGTTTCTAGATTCTCTGGAGGATCTCAGAGATAGACATGCGGGAATACCATGGATCTTGGGTGGTGATTTCAACATGATCAAATCACTTTCGGAAAAAGAAAGGGGAAACGAGAATTCTCAATAAAGACTCTTTGGCATTTCAATCTTTTATAGATAATATGAAGCTAGTGGACATTGTAATGAGTAATGGTCTCTTTACTTGGAACAATAAAAGAGGAGGAGAGTCTCAGGTGGCCTCAAAATTAGACAGATTCATAATCTCATAGGACCTTATGCTCATTGACAAGGAAATGATAGCAAGAGTTCTCCCCTTTGGAGGCTCATATTGCTGGCCAGTTCAACTGGAGGTTCAGGGCATTGGTACCCCTAGGAATAGACCTTTTAGATTTGAGAATATCTAGCTCTCCCACCCATATTTCATCAGCAACATTGCCAACTGGTGGTCAGAAAATTTGAATATTCAGGGCACAAGAATGTTCCTTCTTCAAAAAAGACTAAAACACATTAAGCTCAGGCTCAAAGATTGTAACAAGAATGAATATGGCAATATTTTTGAAGCAAAAAAATTCTGTTGAATGCAAAATGCAGGAACTCAACCAAGCCCCTATCACGGATGGCTTTGATAAAGTCAAAAGTGATCAAGTTACCAAATATCATCAAAACTGGGAGAATTTATGTAAACAAGAAGAAATTTTTTGGAGACAAAAATCTACAGTTCAATGGCTAAAAGAAGAAGAGCGTAACACTAGATTTTTCCATAAATCCACTATGGCGAATAGAGCTCATAACAAGATTTCTTCGATCAAGGACGAGGGAGGTAATCTTCTCAATTCTCCTAAAGAAATAGAAGTTGTGCTGGTTCAGCACTTTTGAGGTATAGCAAAGGAAACCTGCTCTGATAGAGAACATTTCATTAGGGGCTTAACAGGACATATACCTAGGTTGGTGTCTAGAGAGGACAATTTGAACCTTAATAGGCCAGTGACCGAAGAGGAGGTTATTGAGGTCCTCAAAGAAATGCAGAATGGTAAGGCGCCAGGCCCGGATGGTTTCAATGTAGATTTCTTTAAAGCTTGCTGGAATATAGTCAAACAAGATATTCTAAATGTAGTAGAATATTCCAGGATGAATAGAACTATTTTGAAGGCGCTCAATTTCTCCTTTATCTCCTTGATCCCTAAACAAGATTTGGCTCAAACTCCTAACAGGTTTAGACCCATAGCTTTATGCAATGTGGTTTACAAGATAATATCCAAGGTTGTGGCCAATAGACTCAAACCTTTTCTTCCTACCTTAGTTTTTGTGGAACAATCTAGATATGTGGAAGGTAGACAAATTCTCAATAACATCATTCAAACACATGAGGTGGTGCACTCTCTGACTAGCAATAGGAAGGTTGGAATGATCATGTAGTTGGACATAGCCAAAGCTTATGATAAGCTGAATTGGACCTATATCAAGAAAGCCCTTATTGCTTTTGGGTTTGATCACAACTGGGTTAAATGGGTCATGGCCCTAGTTACTTCTTCCAACTTTTCATTTTTGGTTAAAGGTTCTCCCTCGAAGACTTTTATTCCTTCAAGAGGCCTTAGGCAGGGAGACCCACTCTCTCCCTTTCTCTTCATCCTCATGATGAAAGGATTAGGTCGGCTTATCATACATGAAAAAGAAGTTTGTAAGATCAAAGGTCTCCAACTTTTTGATAATGGATAGGCCTTGACTCATCAACAATTTGTTGATGACACCATGCTGTAAGGAATCCCCACGGTCAAAGAAGCTCTTGCTTATAAGAAAATCCTAAGTGCCTTGCAATGGCTTCAGGTATAGAAGTTAATCTCTCCAAATCTAAGATTTTTTTCTTTAATACTAGTATTGCTATTCATAGGAGTATCTCTAGAACTACGGGCTTTCAAAGGGAGATCCTCCCATCAAAATATTTGGGAGTTCCTCTAAATGCTAAACCCTTACACAAGAGCATCTAGGAGACAGTGATTAATAAGTTGCAAGATAAAATCAGGAAATGGACTATTAGATCTTTAAACTTAGCTGGTAGGTTGGTGCTTACAAAGGCTATCCTTCAATCAATCCCAGTCTTCATGCTATCAGCTCTCCCAGCACCAAAAGGAGTCTTGCAACTATTCATAACCATACAAAGAGACTTTCTTTGGGGCAAGGGGGAAGAAATAAATAAATGTGCCTTGGTAGCCTGGGAAAAAATTTGCAAGCATAAAAACCATGGGGGTCTTGGATTGGATGATCCTGAGATTCTAAGCAAGGCTTTATGGGAAAAATTATGGTGGTGTTGGGTAAAAGACCCAGAGGCTTAGTGGGCTACTATTTGGAAAGAAAAATATGCTAGCACTTGGAAAAATATGGATCACATAAGGATTTATGGAAATATAAGGGGCTCAGACATTTGGAATAAGGCCTAGGAGAACAGGGGCTTAGCTCAAGAAAACAACTTTTAGGAAATCAGAGAGGGAGACTTAACTTTATTCTGGGAGGATAAATGGCAACAAGAACCTATACTGTTAAAAGAGGACTTGGGGAACCTCATGGAAGAGAGAGATACCAAAGGGTTATCTAAGGTAAAGGATTTTTGGGACCAAACCAACAGTATAGGAAAATGGAGAACCTGGAGGAACTTTTATTATAGGGATGATAGCCCCCTGAAAGCTAAAGCAGAGGCACTAATGAAAATGTTAGAACAAAGGAAGATTTTAATGTCAGGGGGGCGTGACCAACTAAGATGGGGCAACAGTAGTGAGGATACCTTTAATCTTAAGGAGGCAAAACTCATACTCCTTGAACTAGATTCCCATGTTCTAGATAGGATTTGGCAAAACCTATGGAGGCATCAAGGTTGGATGAAAATTAAACTCTTCATTTGGTTGGTTCAGCATAGGAAAATTTTTACTTGGGATAACATTTGGAAGAGGGGTGTCCTGGGGCCTTCCAGATGCCAGCTTTGTGAAGCCCAAGAGGAAACAATGGAGCACCTTCTCAACAATTTCATTTTTACCTCCAAGTTGTGGGATTCTTTTGCCAACATTTTCCATCAGACTGATAGCGACAAAGGGAGTACTATCAACACCCTCAACAAATGGAGAAGAAACTTTTTTAGATTATGAATTTCTTGGCTCAGCATGGGCTCTTATGCCAAGCTTCATTATATGGAATGTCTGAAAATAAAGGAACAATAGAATCTTCAAGAATGAAAAGAAGCCATCCCAACGCCTTTTTGAGCAGATCTTAAAACAGCTTAAGGAGACGGTTGGCACTATAGTATGAAATCTCCCTAAGAACCCACCTTCAGCAACATAATTGAGGATTCTCAGTTAGATGGGTTTGTAGGGACTTATTCCTTAGGGCTTGGAAGGAAGGTAATAACAATGGAATCTGAGCAATATTTCTCGTATCCTCCCCCTAAGGGTTTTTTGAAATACAATACTGATGGGGCTTCAAAAGGCAACCCGAGCATTACTGGTTATGGAGGGGTGTCAAGGGATGAGAACGGAAGTATTCTTTTCACCTTCTATTGCCATTTAGGAAGAGCCACCAATAATATGTCAGAATTAATGGTTGTGGATCAATTCTTAGATTTCTTGAAATAGGATAAGTACCAAAATGTGATTGTTGAAGTTGATTCAGAGTTAATCATGAACTCGGTCAAGAGAATCATCTGGGCTACAATGCTGGAAAAATCTCAAGAAACTGGAGGCTGATCTAGGTCTTTCAACAGATTGAGCTTCACCTCTAGTGCCTTCGAATAGTAATTTTTAAACATCTGTGAAGAATGACCAATAAATTGGCGGATCTTCTTGCCAATCAAGGAGTGATCTGTACAGAAAACAGGGTTGTGATGGGTTGGCAAGAGTTGCCTCAAAACAGATTAAAGGTGAATTGTTACGACCAGGCAGATGATGATAGGATGGTGTTTCAGAACAGAGCCATGGAGGCGGGGCCAGATGACTCAGTTTCTTTATGATTAACTTTTTCTTTCACAGTCAGGTCTTCAGAGGGTTGCAGGCCATGGTCAGCCTTCGCAACCCATGTAAGTACATTAATAGAGATTCTAGGTGGAAGCAACCTGGGAGATTTTATTTTTTGGATGGTCGGTAGGATGGTGGCAGTTACATCTTACATTGGTTTAGGTAGAGTAGATGCAACGAGGGGCCAGAATCCGGGAACTCTCGGCGGCCTCAAAACCCTAGGTTTTCCTTCTTTGATCGCAAAACCGTGTCTGGGGTGGTTTTTTGATGATCACAGGCCTTGCAAGCGGGAAGTGGTTTTTCTGAAATGGGAGCAATACCATTCAATGAGCTACACGTGGCCTAGGGGTCAGATAGAATACCGCCCTCATCACACGCTATTGTTCGGTGATGTAGACCCATGCGATATGATCCTCAGCCGTCGGATTAAGCAAGGCAGATCTACGGTTAGGAACGGTCGAGCATGTTGGTGGGTCCATGTGGGTAAGCATCATGCTTCTAAGTTCTACGAGATCGGCCACTGTCGTTGGATCGGGTGAGGAGGTTTGGTGGTTGAGATTAAAGATGTAGGTCAGGGGGATGGCGGAGGCATTAAGGCATTTTATTCTTGGCGGGATGCAAAATGTTCTTGGCGGGAATCATTGTTTTTTTTTATGTTCTACATGTTTGAGGGTTCGTGAGGTATTCGGACATGAAATCCTTATAGATTGGTACATTTTTTCCTCTTTGGGTTCGATTCTTTATTCTCGTTAGCTAGCTTCAGCATTGTTTTTCTTTTGGGATTTTTGAGGTTTTGTTTGTAGGGGTTAGGGATTTTGCCTTTGGCCTGCTAACAGATTGAGATTGGTTTTCTCCTTAGTCCACAGCTCCTCGTGGAATGTTGTATTTTATGTATTTTATTAACCGATTAATGAAATAGAAGGTTTGACTATTGCTTCAACAAAATAAAGTTTACCTAAGTAAGTTTACCTATAAAGATTAGTTCTCATTTTTCTTCCTTTGAGATTATATAGAGAATAGTATGGATAGATTCTAAGTTGTTTCTATGATATGTTTTTATTAAATTATGTCTATATAATTTAGAATATACTATATAGACTCATTATATTTTTAGTAAAATAATAAGCTATGTAGTCGCTAATTGTTAATTTCTATACTCAAGTCTATAGACGAATTCTTACATTAGATATAAGTGGATTTACTTATAAACATCCTTCATCATTTGTTCCTTATATATTATTTAGGAGATAATATCCATAGAGGATACCTATATTTTCAAGGAGAATTGTAGCTATGTATTATTATTTGGGAGATAGTATCGATAGAGGATATCTATATTTGCAAAGAGAATTGCAACTATGTATTAAGTTCAACATGAACAAATTGTTTTTAAGATAATTATTTCCACTACTTTGTATAATTAAAATGGTAGTATTATAACATTATGTTTATATGTGTAACTAGGTTAGCTCAAATGGTAGAGTCATTTAAGATTTATGTAAGAGGTTTTGAAGTTGATCGTTGGAGTTGGTCGTGTTTGTTGTATGTTTTAGTCATTGTCCCTGTAAGGCTAAGCATTGTAATAAATGTAGATTGATTTAGATGTCATGTCAAGCATTTCAATTAATGTTAATGGGTTTAAAATGGGTGCTATTTTCTAAATGTAGAGAACTTAAGTGCTGAAACATGGTTTTGACAAAGTTTCCTATGAGAAAAAAAATCACAAAAATTTCAATATGAAAAGAAAACTATATTAATGAAAATCTTAATAGTTCTCTATAATATAATATTAATATTTCTACTTTTAGTTTGTATTATTTTTTATATATGACCTCTTATTCCAAAATTTTATAATTTCAAAAAAAAATTATAACTATATTTAAAATTATTTTTTAATTCCAAATTATTTAAATAAATAAAAACATTAAAAAAAACCATATAACTATATTAAAACCTATGTAATATTGATAAACTATCTTCCTCTACTCTATTTCCATTTATCCTCATCTTCATCATTTTTAAGAAAATAGTAATATGAAAAGTGATATCTTTTTCTAGAAAATTAAATTCCAAATATAACGTTTATAAATTATCTTCCTCTACTCTATTTTCATTTATCTTCACCTTAAATACTTTTAAGAAAATATGGTATAAAAATTGACATTTATGTCTAGAAAGTTAAATTCCGAATTTCATTGTTTCCTATTAAAATTGATTTATAGCTCGCATTTTATAAGAATTATTATTTAAACAAATAAATACATAGACATCCTTGAGCGCTATTACAATTGATGTAATTAGAATTAATTATTTTCAACTATTTTCTTTTATCCTCACAACAATCATTTACATATATATAGACCATGAACCTTTCTATATATATATGTGGAAGATAACATATTTTTATCTGATTATTCGACATTTCTTCGTCCGTTAAATACAAATATAAAAAGTATACGTGTATAAGATTCAAATTCACGTGATCCAGATTCATTTTTCACGCTTAAATTGAAGTTAGGGAAACATGGCTTTAAAAATCAAAAGTTATATACCTTCAAAAAGAAAAAGCCGTCGACAAATAATAAAAAAAGGATATAAGGTCACACTAAATCAGGATATGTAAATTTTAGGGAAAGCAGCAACTAGATTGTGAGAGTGTTGTAAGTCAATCATAAACTTAAACAACGATTCTGCATGCGGAAAGAACTGAAAAGAATCGTTGAAACTTAATGCCCAGGGATACGAAGTACCTCTAGCCATTGGTGATGTTTTGATGCAGGCCACAGTCCACTTGCTTCTTCTTCAGCACTCCAGCTTCAATCCAAGCAAAAGAAAAACATACAAAAATTCTGAAGGCACTTCCAAGCTCTGCTATCTCAGCTAGATGGTGTAAAACTGAAGGGGATTAAGATATGAGCTTGGGGACCAAACAGATGAACATATAGCTAAGCTTCCATCAAGCTTCTAATAGCTATGTGTTAGATGTCCCACAAATCAAGGCAAAGAACTCGAATCAAAGTGATGGACCACTTTAGTAACTCTCAATTATAAATTTAGTAATTGCAGTTGATTTTCTTAACTTAAGGAAACTACTGCAGTTGGTTTACATAAGTTAAGGAAAGACTGCAATTTAAATTCCATAATTGTAGGCAGCAATTGTGAAAAAATCAATGGAGCTTAACATTCTCCCACTTGGTCCATACTTCCAAACTTAATGTCTCAACTAAAAAACCATTGATAATCTGTATTAAGTAATAGATACATGAATCATGGCGATAAGTCCTCTAATGACAAGTATTTTCTTCCATGTATTACTATGCATTTATTCTTATTATAATTTATGTGGCAACAATATCTTAATGAATAAACCTTATGTTTATTCTTGGTCCTTCTTAAATGAATTTTCTCAAATCAACTTAAAGTGCACATAAACATGAGAAAAAACATCACAATAATTAAGAATTTCATTAACATAACATTGTCCATACAATGAGAAACTACATAATGGAACCAAGTCCCATATTCAATACATGATCCTTGAATTTAAATGGTGGCATGCCCTTAGTCAAAGGATCAGCGATCATTAACTCAGTGCTGACGTGCTCAATGACCACTTTCTTTTCTTTAACACATTCCCTTATAGCTAAATACTTAATGTCGATGTGTTTATTTCGACTCCCACTTTTATTGTTTTTAGCCATAAAAACAGCAGCTGAATTATCACAATATATTCTTAATGGCTTAGATATAGAATCCATAATTCTAAGCCCAGAAATGAAATTCCTAAGCCATACACCATGTAAAGTAGCCTCAAAACAGGAGATGAACTCGGCTTCCATAGTGGAAGTGGCAATCAAGGTCTGCTGGGCACTCCTCCACGATACAGCTCCACCGGCCGTCATAAAAATGTATCCTGATGTTGATTTGCGTGAATCAACACATCCAGCAAAGTCAGAATCTGAGTAGCCAATTACTTCCAAGTTGTCCGTCCGTCTATACATAAGCATGTAGTCTTTGGTTCCTTGAAGGTACCTCATAACTTTCTTTGCAGCTCTCCAGTGGTCTAAACCTGGATCACTCTGATATCGTCCCAACATTCCCACAACAAATGCAATGTCAGGTCTTGTGCAGAGTTGAGCATACATTAAGCTTCCGACAGCAGAAGCATATGGAATGTTCTTCATTTGTTCTCTTTCAAAGTCGTTCTTCGGGCATTGGTTCAAATTGAACCTATCACCCTTCACAATGGGAGCTACACTTGGTGAACAATCCTTCATCCGAAATCTCTCTAAAATTTTATTAATATAGGTTTCCTGTGACACACCCAAGATGCCTCGAAATCTGTCTCTATGGATCTTAATGCCAATGACATAAGATGCCTCACCCATATCCTTCATATCAAAATTTTTAGAGAGGAATTGTTTCACCTCATGTAGCAAACCCTTATCATTGGTTGCTAGCAAAAGGTCATCCACATATAAAACAAGAAAACAAATTTTACTCCCACTAACTTTTAGGTATATACATTGATCCATAATGTTTTCTATAAAACCAAAAGAAGAAATTACATTATGGAATTTCAAATACCATTGGCGGGATGCTTGTTTTAAACCATATAATGACTTTTTGAGCTTGCAAACCAATTGCTCACCATCACTAGAGGGGAATCCTTCAGGTTGTTTCATGTAAACCTCCTCCTCTAGATCTCCATTAAGAAAAGCCGTTTTCACATCCATTTGATGCAACTCCAAGTCAAAATGGGCTACTAATGCCATAATAACGCACAACGAATCTTTCTTAGATACAGGAGAAAAAGTCTCCGTGTGGTCGATTCCTTCTTTCTGAGTGAATCCCTTAGCAACAAGTCTTGCCTTGTATCTCTCAATGTTGCCCAATGAGTCTTTCTTTGTCTTAAAGACCCATTTACATCCAATGGCTTTTGCACCATTAGGCAACTCAACAAGATCCCAGACTTCGTTACTCTTTATGGAATTCATCTCTTCCTTCATGGCATTGTACCATAGTTCTGATTTTTTGCAACTCATGGCTTGTGAAAATGACTCAGGATCATTTTCGGCTCCAATGTTGTAGTCAGATTCTTGTAGATACACAACATAATCATTAGGAATTGCTCATCTCTTAGGTCTAGTAGATCTTCTTAATGTTGTACCATCATTTTCCTGAGAAGTATGTGGTTCAACTTGTTGTTCAAAAGTTCCTTGCAACTCTTGAACTCCTTGATCTACTGGAATATCGTCAGCAGCTTGTGGAACTTCAACAATTGGTTGTTCAACACCAGTTTGTACTTGAGGGGTGCTATGAACAATAACCAATCTATCACTTGCAGTGGAAGGTTGAGATTCTAAATGATCCTTATCAGAAACTATGTTTCTGGTTTAATCGCTCCCACTGATCAAGTCATTTTCAAGAAACTTTGCATTTCTTGATTCCATAATCCTAGTGCTGTGAGATGGACAATAAAATCTGTAACCTTTAGACCTTTCAGCATATCCAATGAAATACCCACTAATGGTCCTTGGGTCCAGCTTCTTCTCTTGTGGATTATAAATTCTCACTTCAGACGCGCATCCCCAAACGCGCATATGTCGCAAACTTGGTTTCCAACCTTTCCATAATTCAAATGGCGTTTTAGGAACCGCCTTGGTTGGAACTCGGTTTAATATATACACTGACGTCTTAAGTGCTTCAGTCCACAAGGATTTAGGAAGATTGGAGCTGCTAAGCATACTTCGCACCATGTCCAATAATGTTCGATTTCTTCTTTCTGCTACACCATTCTGGTCGGGTGAACTAGGCATGGTGTATTGGGCAACAATCCCATGCTCTTGAAGTAACTTAGCAAATGGCCCGGGTGCTTGTCCATCTTCTGTGTATCTACCATAATATTCTCCACCTCTATCTGATTTCACGATCTTAATTTGCTTGCCGCATTGTTTCTCTACTTCAGCCTTAAATATCTTAAAGGCATCTAATGCTTCGCTCTTTTTATGAAGCATGTAGAGATACATATATCGTGAGTAATCATCTATAAAGGAGATGAAGTATCTCTGACCATGTGAGTCCATGTCTGCGCTACATATATCAGTATGTATGATTTCTAATATGTCTGAACTCCTATTGGCACCTTTCTTTGACTTGTTGGTCTGCTTTCCCTTTATGCAGGCCACACAAGTCTCAAAATCAGTAAAATCTAGAGTATTAAGTATTCCTTCATTTACCAATCTTTTAATTCTTTCTATGGAGATATGACCTAGTCTCCGGTGCCATAATTTAGAGGAATCTTCATTAATAACACATCTTTTAGTGCCAGTGTGAACATGCATTGAATCATATGTGACATTGTTTTGTAAATTAATGCAGTAAAGACCATTAGACAAAATACCATTCCCAACATAATCAGATTTATAGAATAGACTGAAAGATTTTTCTGAAAAGTTTAAGGAATATCCAAAAGGTACAAGCCTTGAAACTAAAATCAAGTTTCTAGAAAAACTTGGAACATAAAAGGTCTTTTCTAACTCCAAAACAAAACCACTACTTAAAGTTAAATAACATGTTCCTATAGCTTCCACATGCGAGCCCATCTTGTTTCCTGATAAGATGCTTTGCTCACTTCCCACTGGCTTCCTTAGGTTTTGCAAACCCTGCAAGGAATTCGAAATGTGAATTGTTGATCTAGAATCAATCCACCATGTGTTAATATTAACGTTAACCATATTAGATTCATAACAAACAAACAAGATTAAATTACCTTTGTCTGCAAGCCATTTCTGAAATTTGGCGCATTCCTTCTTCATGTGTCCCTTCTTACAGAAAAAACACTTGGAAACCTTCTTGATATCGGCTTGGGGAGGTACTTTACCTTTCCCTTTCCGATTGGCTTGAGATTTGCCCTTTCCACGCATTGCTAGCATTGCACTCTCTCCCAGTTCCATCACCAATCTCTCTTTCGCTTGAACACACATGGTCATGAGTTCATTAATTGACCATTTATCCTTATGTGTGTTGTATGATATTTTGAAAGGTCCATATTGGTGCGGAAGAGTGTTCAAGATGTAGTGCACTAGGAAAGACTCCGATATTTCAACCTCGAGTTTCTTCAATTGAGCCACAGTGTCCCTCATCTGGATAATGTGCTCGCGCACACCTTTCACACTGGTGAGCCTTAGGAATGAGAACTTCATGATTAGGGTGCTTGCTAGTGCCTTGTCTGAAGAGACGAATTGTTCATCAATGGCCTTCAACAAGTCTCGGACCTTTTCATGCTGATCAACGGAACCTCGAATACCAGCTGAAATTTTAGTCTTAATGAACATCATGCTTAGACGATTGGATCGCTCCCATCGTTCATAAAGCGTGATGTCCGCTGCAGTGCTGGTATTAGTGAGTGTTGATGGTTCATCTTTCCTGATAGCATAATCTATGTCCATCCACCCTAAATGAAGGAGAATCCTCTCCTTCCAAATTTTATAGTTATCTCCCTTAAGTTCAGGAATGTCACAACGAATTTCAGAGAAATTTGTAGGTTGTACTACTGCATCAAAATAAAGAATCACATGCTTATGTTAAAATTGAGGCTTAATAAACTTTCATGTTTTACCAATGTAAATCATGCTAAAAAGAATTGAATCAAATGACATAAAAATTGCCTGTGGGCTAAATTTTCAATTCAAACAGATTCAATAAAACTTTATGATAAAACTTATTAATTCATAACTCCTGTAGGTAGGTTATGAAACTTTATCCTCATTAATTACATAAATATAATAAAAATTTCTGTGGGATAAAATTTATTATATTCAGTGTAATTAATTACAATTTAATGTCTAAATAATCTTTATGTGATCTAAGCAATCAAAATATATAATTTTATTTAATTAAAGATGTTGTGGCTATTCTCTAATTAATTAAAATCATATGGATCACTAGACATCATTTTGTTGCATAAACAAAATTTAACCAGAGAGAAAAATAATGTTTACTGAAAAAAGTAAGTCAAAATGACATTTTAATAAACTCCATATAACTGTAATAATTTTCCAGCAAAATCAAAATTAAGGTTAAAGCAGTCAGCATTACCGAAAATGACTACAAATTGATTGTTCAATTTATAAACTAAACCCGGAGATTGACTGAAGCAGCGTTGATCTACTTTGCATTTGCATAGCAAATGCAGTTCGAAGGCTAGCTGGCTTGACTTCAGGCTCCGTCCTTAAGTTTATAAAACAACAAAAATTGACCAGCAAACAAGCTATTTTGCTCACAAGATAAATAAAATTAAAATTAAATTTACATTCCTTAGTCTAACTGTCCCATAATTTATTTAAGACTAATTAATTACAAAATGGGCTCTAAAAAGTTATAAACTATTTCTTTAAATAATTTGCAAACAAAATTGCAAATTTGAAATATTATTTATAACGCGTGTATTTAATTGAAATTCCAAACCAAGGAAATGTGGAAAGTTAATTGACTGAATTGCGTCAAAAATGACACAAAAAAGAAACAAAACAGCCTTAAGAATGCATAAATTATTTCTTTAAATAATTTGCAAACACTCATATTAAATAACTAGTCTTGGCTGAAACTTGTATATTTGGATATACTAAATATAACATGTAAACTATTCTTTTGCTTGCCGCGAAGACAAGTGTCATAATAATAACGACAATGTAAGATGAAGTTTGTAAATTTGTACAGAAATGAAAAACGTATTGCATTAAATCCAAAACTCTAATTCACTTTATCGACTTTGAATAAATCTCTATAACATTTCCAATTAAAAAACTCTCCCTTTATGTTTTTCAATCTTAAAACATATAACAAAATAAAAAGAGAATTTTAAAACCCATTAGAACGAATTCAAACTTTTAACGCAATCAAGGAATATGGCTCATCCAGATTCGCCATCAACCTGAATAAAGGGCGGCCACTCTACAGCAGTTTTGTTTTTATGACAGAATGCACCAGCGCTTAGAAATAGAAAAGGAAGAGCTCGAAGGGCACTCGAGGAATATGATTTGTCTGATTAACTGAGATAGTGGATTGAAAATTTCGCAGAATTGCAATTTGAGTTCTAATTACCCAGCAATCATGGCAAATTTATCTTTGGAGATTTATCTCGCAGAGTGCCAGGACTCCACAACGTCTCGCATTGCAGGGAAAAAAGGGTCGTCATGAATTAGAAAATCATTCGTAGCAGGAATATGTACATATAAGAATTGCGCGCATAGGGTTTCTAAACAGCACAAAGCCGGAACCCTCTGCGCATATACTGAAAAAGACTGTTATGCTTAATATGCCATGCCCAGAAATAAGAATTCGTTTCTTGGTCAACACACAACAAGGCAGAGGTAAAAGGGCTCTGATACCAAATGTAAGTAAATCATAAACTTAAACAGCGATTCTGCATGCGGAAAGAACTGAAAAGAATCGTTGAAACTTAATGCCCAGGGATACGAATTACCTCCAGCCATTGGTGATGTTTTGATGCAGGCCACAGTCCACTTGCTTCTTCTTCAGCACTCCAGCTTCAATCCAAGCAAAAGAAAAACATACAAAAATTCTGAAGGCACTTCCAAGCTCTGCTATCTCAGCTAGATGGTGTAAAACTGAAGGGGATTAAGATATGAGCTTGGGGACCAAACAGATGAACATATAGCTAAGCTTCCATCAAGCTTCTAATAACTATGTGTTAGATGTCCCACAAATCAAGGCAGAGAACTCGAATCAAAGTGATGGACCACTTTAGCAGCTCCCAATTATAAATTTAGTAATTGCAGTTGATTTTCTTAACTTAAGGAAACTACTGCAATTGGTTTCCATAAGTTAAGGAAAGACTGCAATTTAAATTCCATAATTGTAGGCAGCAATTGTGAAAAAATCAATGGAGCTTAACAAGTGTTGCTGCATTGATGGTTGAAAGAAGATTGCTATCGTTTGGGGCTTTCTAAATTGTGAGTAGTCGTACTGAGAATCTACGACAAAAGAAAAAATTACTACTGAGAATCTTATAACTTTTTGGAATAGATATATAAAAGAAAAAAGAGGTTTGGTAACTACCATAGACTCTTCATTTTGCGAAAGATGGCCGAAACCGACGGCTGAGCAACGGACATAACAAAAAACACATAACACAAGCGTTCTATTTCCTCATGGTTTTAGCCACGAATGCAAGTACATGTTTCACCATTGCTTCTTCATACCATTATTATAAATAAAATATAAAATAATAATAAAAACGGCAAGCAAACAGGTGGCCTTCATCCGGGCCGACGTGTGCCCACCAGTTGAATAAGAAAGCAGTTTGTCCCCTGTGGTTCGACCATATCTCACTATTTAGGTAGCTCTCCCTCCCTGCTATCGGTCTTATTTGCGTACGTGGAACGTAATGAATGAGGTAATTAGTTTTCTTTGACGGGAAATCAACAGAATGAAGGAGGTAATTCGTTTTCTCGATTAGAAAAAGAATCTTATGGTACACTCCACAGGTAGTTCGATTCTTTGGAGCGAAGGAGTGGGTGGTTCTCTGGAGCGAGAAGGACCATTTGACATTTTGATATGTGGATGAATTGAAAGTGAACTTGCAGTTGATTTTTTTTATTTTTCATGTTGTTATGGTACGAAATAGACTTTATACATCGGTGTTCAGTTGAAATTTTGAGAGAATTGTGCGTTGATTTCTAATTACTGGGTGGAGTAGTCATGGCAGACGCAGAGAGCAGTAGGTGCGAGACGTTATTGTAACTCTACCAGAAAACAAATGTGGGAGCGTTTGATTTGGGTTCTTGGTGACAAATACGCTCTAGTTAATCAACCAATATGTGTCGCTTGGTATTTTTCCTCTTTGTACCCACACAGAAAGTAACATTGACATATATTTTGGACAGTTGAGCCTAATCGATATGCATATTGCCCGCCAGCTCTGTGTTTCTGTAATAGTCACGCACCTAATCCTAATCCTTGTTTTATCGGCAATGCATATGTGAATTACCGTCGCGATTATGCTCATCAGAATTTGTATAGGGTTGGTTAATTATTTTGGACAGATGAGGCTAATCGATATGCATATTGTCCGCCTGCTCTGTGTTTCTGTAATAGTCACGTACCTAATCCTTCTTAATCCTCGTTTTATCGGTAATGCATATGTGAATTACCGTCGCCATTATGCTCATCAGAATTCGTATAGAGTTGGTTAATTTCTTTGTGGATCTATACTATTATTTGGAATCTATATCGTTGTTTGGAATATGGATATTTGTTGTGGAAATAATGATAACTGACCTACTTATTATCAATGTTGCATTCATAGGTGATTTATTCACTATCACCACGGTAATCATAGGGCGCTATTCATTATTAATGCGGTACTGATAACTCACTTATTGTTGGGTATATTTGATGAATTTAATTTTAGTTTTCGCCGAGGCGAGAGACAGAGAGTTATAACTTTCGGGAAGCTACTTTCGTGCACCGCTAAGCAGATTTCGCTGAACTACCTTCCCACGAGGCTAATTTCCTAGATTTGGGTTTCGCGCACCTCAGAACTATTCCAGAGACTTAATGAATACTCACAGCAAAAATAACAAGATAGGTTTGGAGCAACACACTAAAACTTAGTATTCATTTCTTAAACATGAAAATTACATTGAGATTTAAACTTACCCGGAGTAACACAATAAAAAAGAGTAACTGTTGTTTTCACGCACCCACAAAAATTGCTCCACCATTTTCTCCACATAGACTTTTGCTCTTTTCTTACTTCTTACTCTCTAACCTCTCTACATAGTGTAGCCCACAAAAAATGACTTTTACATTCATATATAACTCAAGATACAATTTTACATTTAATTTATGACAGAGCGAAATTAATTTTGATGTTGTTGTTGAGTGTGATAAGTTTCTGGATTGTGGGCAAGGTTGTTGAATTAATGTTTGCCCATATCTGTTTACCTAAGTACATAAATTCTTTAAATGCCTTTGTTGGGTTTCTGAATGGTTCACGTTTGACTTCAGACCTTCTATCTTCATGCTGATACGCAATGTGCAAAAATGTCTTCAAGAGACGCAACATGCAAAAGTGTCTGACATGTATGGCTGCAAAAGTGTTTGACATGTATGGCTGCTGTCGGCCTACTTATTGCGGTGGTTGGGATTATTATTTCCAACACTCCTCCTTAATCACAACTGCCACCATTGACAATTCCCAAACGTTTTCTGAGATAAACAAAATTTTCTCCTTCCAATGGATTTGTGAAAATATTAGCAAGTTGTTTCTGTGACCTGTAGTGTTGCAACACAATTTCATCATTGTTAATGAACTCTCTAATAAAATGATATTTAGCATCAATATACTTGATCCTTTTGTGGAAGACAAAATTCTTTGACAATGCAATTGCTGAGGTGTTGTCAAAGAAAATAGTTGTCACACCCTCTTGGTCATGACGAAGATCCCTCAACATCCTTCTCATCCAAACTGCTTGACACGCTACTCAGCTTCCGCTATTGACAGTGACCCTATTGGCTTGGTTGCTTCTTGGAAGCCCATGAAATTTCTCCAGAACCCAAATGAAAAACATATCATGACATGCTCTTTCTGTCATTGACATTGCCTACCCAATCACTATCAGTGTAACCAATCAGCCTGGAATCACTGGTTGCTATGTACAAAATGCCATACCGTTTTGTCCAATTGACATTCTTTAGAATTCTTTTCGCTGCTTGCCAATGGGTCTCCTTGGGTGTCTCCATGAACCTTGACACCAAACTCACTGCATACATTATATCCGGCCTAGTGGCGGTCAAATACATCAGGCTGCCTATCATGCTTTTGTATAATTTCGGATTGACATTGTTGCTGCAATATTCTTTGCTCAACTTCAACCCTATGATAGTTGGAGTTGGTGCGGACTTGCTATTTTGCATTTTAAACCTCTCCAAAATATCTACCACATACTTTGCTTGAGAGATAAAAATGCCATTTTCTGTTTTCTTCACTTTTATGCCCAAAAAATGTCTTAGCAATCCCAAGTCAGTCATTTCAAACTCACTCTTCATTACATGTTTAAAATCAGAGATGAGGAAATCATCACTGTCTGTAAAGATAAAATCATCTACGTATAAGACAACAATGAGAATCTTACCTTCGCTCTCTTTGATGTAGAGAGTAGGTTGACCGTCACATTTGTCGAAACCGTTGTTCAACAAGTACGCCTCTATCCTACTGTACCATGCGCGTGGTGCTTGTTTCAATCCATAAAGAGCTTTCTTCAACCGATATACTTTGTCTTCTTGTCCTTCAATCTCATAACCAGGCGGTACTGGTTACATGACATACACTTCCTCTTTCAGCACTCCATTCAAGAACGTTGACTTTACGTCCATCTGATACACTCTCCATTTATGCTGCGTGGCAATCGCCACAACTACACGCACTGTCTCCATTTGCGCGAACGTCTCTGCGTAATCTCTTCCACGGTGCTGCTCGTATCCCTTGACAATTAGCCTTGCTTTGTGCCTTTCAATCTTTCCATTAATGTTTCTTTTGGTCTTGCAGACCCATTTTACCCCAATAACATGTTTTCTTTTTGGAAGGCTCACTAACTCCCATGTATCATTCCTTTCTATTGCTTCTATTTCTTCCCCCATTGCCACAACCCTTTTTTCTTCTTTGACTGCATCTTCAAAGTGGATTGGGTCATCTACATGGCAAAATAATGTAGATAAGAAATTCAGACCTGTGCCACTATCAACTTCATCTTGCTCATAAATTTCATTTAAATTTATGAATTTTGGCCTTTTTGTGCTTGCTGAAGATGGACTTGATATGGATCACATAAGCCTCAATTCAATAATGTCACTTGGTGTCACACTTTGTAGTGTGCTTGTAGAGGCACTTGCTTGGCTACGTCAAACTGTCCTATTATTTGTTGACGATGTTGCTTGTTGTCTGCTTTACTGCACTTGAATAGGAGAAGAGGGAGTCACTGTTGAGGAATTACTTGCTGCTGTTAATTCCTCTATGTCCTCATGTGGTATGCATGCTTTGACATTGATTTTCTTTTCTAAACTTCCATCCCATGCTTCCTCTTATATGAACTGCACATCTCTACTGATTATGACCTTTTCGGTTAATGGATTGTAGATTTTGTATGCCTTGGATTCATCATTGTATCCAACAAATATGCATTTCTCCCCCTTGTTGTCCAACTTCTTTCTCAAATAATATGGGACATGTGCATAAGCCACACATCCAGAAACTCTCATGTGAATGACACTATGCTTTCTTCCGCTCCATGCCTCTTGAGGAACAATGTTATGGACACTTTTGGTTGGACATATATTCAAGATATATGATGCACAAGCGACAACTTCAGCCCAATAGTCATTTGGCAAATTCTTTGCCTTCAACATACTCCTTGCCATCTCCATAATGGTCCTATTCTTCCTTTCTGCCACACAATTTTGCTGCCGTGTATATCTTGTTGTAAATTTCTTATGAATTCCATGTTCCTTGCAAAATCAAAGGAAGTTATTTGAGATGTATTCTCCACCTGTGTCTGTCCTAAGGACTTTGATGAAATGTCCGCTTTGTTTTTCAACAAGAGCCTTGTATTGGCAAAAGCACTCAAACACTTCATTTTTTTGTTTTAGGAGAAAGACCCATGTCTTCCTTGTGTAGTCATCTATGAAGTTCACTACATACTGATTGCCACCAATTGATGGTGTCTGCATTGGTCCACATAAATCTGAGTGGACAATCTCCAAAAGTGCCTTTTCCCTTACTGACTTTCCTGCTGGAAATGTCTCTGTATGTTTCTTGCCTAAGATACATCCTTCACACATGTTGTCTGGTTTTTCTATGAGTGGTAAACCCTTCACCATGCCTTTCCTATGTAGCAAATTCAAACCTCCAAAGTTGAGATGTCCAAATCTCAAGTGCCATAACCAGTTTTCATCTTTTACCTCTACTTGAAAGTTTACTTGTGTGACAGCTGCCCCTTTTCTTCCATTTTCTTGTGAGTTCATAGATAGTTGTGCTTGTGCACCTTCTTTCTGCAAATCTGATATTGTTTTTAGGGGAAACATTCTATTTTTTGTGATCTGAACCTTTGCAATCAACTATCTTCTTGGAGGCCTATCCAAAATTATGCACACATCATTTTTAAATAAGACATTCTAGCCTTTTTGTATGAGTTGTCCATCACTTATGAGATTATGTTTCAAAACGGGGACAAGGTAAACATCAAAGATGTATTTCTTCTCCCCCTTCTTTGTTAGGATATTAACTCTTCCTCTTCCCATGACAGAGACTTTGTTATCAGTCCCTAATGTCACTTCAGATTTCACACTTTTATCTAGATCAGAAAATATTTCTACGTTTCCTAACATGTGGTTGCTACACCCTGAATCTAGATACCATATATCACTTTGTTTTTCTTGTGCTACATTACAAGCTAGAAACATGCTATCATGGTTTTGATTTTCTCTTCTGAAATTTACACTTGGTTTGTTACTAATATCATATTGCTTCTTTCTACATTCATTTGCATAATGACCATACTTCTTATAGTAATGACATTGAACTTGAGATTTATCATACCTCTGACATTGTGCTTGATTTTGTCTTGGGACTTGACTTGGATTTTGATTGCTGCCTCTTCCATTTGAGCTTGAAGGGCTGCTTCTTCCACCTCTGTGTGGGCTTCTTCCTCTTCCTCTAGCATATTATCTTCCTCTGCCTTGACCTTGACCAAATGATACTTGTGTCTTGAAGGCATGCTCCAATGAGGAGCTTGCTGCTCTATTCATTCTACGTTCATGATAAATTAGTGATACATTAAGCTCATCCAATGTGAACTATGAGAGATCCTTTGCCTCTTTTATAGCCACAACAATGGCCTCAAACCTTGCTGGCAGACTTCTCAAAACTTTCTTAGCTATTCTTCTTTCCTCAAGTGTCTCACCATGAGACCTGATTTGAGTAACCAGCCCACTTACATGTGTAAAAAATGAATCTATATTATCAAACTCTTTCATACAAAGTGTTTCAAAATCTCTCCTCAACATTTGCAGCTTTGTTGTTTTGACTTTTTCCATGCCTTGGTAGGCTGTCTGGAGGATGTCCCATGCTTGCTTGGATTTCCTTGCTGCTACAACCCTTGGGAAAATACTTTCATGAACTGCTTGAAAGATATAAGACAGGGCCTTTGAATCCTTCTTCCGATTGTTCCTTAACACATCTCTTTCTAGTTGAGATAAGGCATTGTATGCTGTTGCATCTGATGAGCCCAAAAAATGGACAATTATTTGGGCTCATTCAACCTCCTAATTTGACTTAATCCACCATTCTCATTAGTTTATTGCATGTTTTTGATTATTTTTATGCTAATAGAGTGAATTTGGTTAGTCATTATGCCAACAAGTCTAATGGGTGCTTTGTGTAGCCTTTTTGGTCCACTTGGAGACAAAATTGAAGGTCTTAATGAGCACTTGGCAGCCAAATTCGTGGGAGAACAAGCTAGAGGATTTGTAGGAAGGTGTCCCCTTCATTTATGGGCCCTTACCTCGAATTCTCCACCATCAGCTTGGAGTTCAAGGGCCACCGAATCAATCAGCACAAGGGCAGCCAAGCAAGTCAAGTAGGACTGCTGTTAACTCCAAGTTTTGGGCAGCCGAGTCCCTAAATTTTAGGAGGACTGTTGGGTCCTCAAATTGTATAAATAAGAGGGCTTAAGACCTCATTTCAGTTAGTCAATTTGGTTAGCCAGTGTAAGCCAGTTTTGGCATGATGTTAGACTCATGATTATTCAATAAAGGCAGGCAGCTTTGGATTCAATTCTGAGTTTTTAAGGGAGCTATAGCTCTCAGGTTAGGGCCCAACCTGAGAGCAATAGACCTCCTTTTCCTTGTATTGTTACTTGTTTTCCTTTCAGCACTTTATTTCTTTGCTTTGACATGCATTTGAAGAAAACACAGTCTGTTGATTTAATTTCTTTAATGTGATTGGATAGGATTAGTTTATGGTTAAAGTGCTTTTGGTTGCTTAGATTAGAGTAGGAGGATTGTAATTCATTAGAGCTCCAAAAAGGGTTGATAGTGCACTCGCTGCCATCTCTGTTTAGAGATTGGGGGTGTGGGCTGTACCAACCACCAAAAAACGCAGTCTTATGATTTCATGCAAGCTGCCACACAGTCATTTCAATTGTAGATCCATCCATGCATTCTTCTCTTGAGCACTACTGCTTCGTTCCAACACCATGCACGGTTTTTCTCCACACTTTACATTACTGTTCATTGGTTTAATAACACAGTTAGAATAGGTTGATGGAATTCTCGGTTTTGTGCAAGATATAGAGGATTTGTTCCTTTTAAACTGCATAGCATCACTTTATCGTGTTCTCCTTCTTCTCAACCATGCCTGAAGCCACTTGCTCGACCTCTGTTCAGCTCATTAGCCTTCCAACCCTTCTACTTCTCACGTAGCTCCATCTTTTCCACTTTTCCTTGCTTCCACCCTTCTATTCACCAACCAACTGTACCCACTCTTTCCTCATCTCATATCTCTGTCCCTGAGCCACCACAAACTTCTCCTTCACCTTACCCATCCACCTATACAACTCCTCCACTCCTCCATCACCCAAAACTCCAACTATAGCACATCCTGTAGAAGTTAGCAAACTTCCTGTAGAAATCCCGAGCTTCCTGTAGGATCCCCTACAGACATCCTGTAGAAGCCTGCAAACTCAGTTGCCGAGCATTTGAACGTTGTGGACTCCTGTGGAATGATGTTAGG
The DNA here is from genome assembly GCA_031772625.1 of Pinus tabuliformis. NCBI lineage: Eukaryota > Viridiplantae > Streptophyta > Pinopsida > Pinales > Pinaceae > Pinus > Pinus tabuliformis. The sequence goes on from CM062804.1 coordinate 1,047,374,313, forward strand.
GATCCCTTGGAACCTCTCCTAGCCCTCCTGACCTTTCCCAAGCTTTCTCTCCCTTCGCACCACCTCTGCACAGCCAAACCCTAATAAGAAACAAAATCATAATAACTCCAACCACTTAAGAAAAAATACAAAAACAATATTATTTTCAATGGAAGTAGTTTAAGTTCCTGCATTTCATATCACTAGAAGTAATGGCATCATTTTTAGACATTTGCACTCCCACCATTGCATCATAGAGATCAAGCTAGTCAGATTAGGGTTTACTAGGGTTTCCATGTTTTGGTTGCCTTTCAGTTCATTTTTGCAAAGTAGATTAATTTCCTTTGAGATAGCCTTCGTCCATCATTTAGAAAGCTTCTTCTGAGAGCATATAGAAGTTGGCTTGAGCCCTAGCGGACTTGTGCCAGCTGACCAAGTGACAGCTACGACAAGAGCTAGTACTTGTGCATACAGCATCGTCGCTTCCAAGTTTGTTACGAACTACCGGGTTGATAAAATTAGAGATAGGAAGCTCCAGGAGTTGTAGCATTATTGCTACAATACTGGAGCCCACCATATTTTTGGCGTCATTGCCGGGGAAGCGGCAGAGTATTGGTGATTGTTGCTATTCTTCTATTTTCTACTACAACCTTCTGCTAAGTAGTTTATTTCATTTCCATTATGCAATTTCATTTATGCAAAAGTAGATTAGCATTTCTTGCTTTCATAGATTAGCATTTCAATTCCACAATTTCATTTCTGCAAGCGTAGATTAGCATTTCAATTCCGCAATTTCATTTCTGCAAGCGTAGATTAACATTTCAAGTTCGCAAACGTAGCCTAGCATTTCATTCCTGCAATTTCATTTGAGCAAAATAGATTAGTCCTTTCCTGCTTTCATTTCAATTCCGCATTTTCATTTTAGCAAGATAGTTAGTTGCAGTTCAATTTTTTCAGTTTTGCATGTAGAAGTAGAAAAAAAAACAAAAATCAACCAAAAAGATTTCATTCCATGCCTTGTAGGAGTAGAGATAAGTTAGAAAAATGATTGCACAACACCCCCACTGCTTCACACAACCAAGATTCTCTCTTCTTCGATGGCTGTGATTAAAGAACCCCTGGGTGGACATCAAGGCATATTTAAAGAACCTCTAGGGGAGAAGAAGAAGGAACCATTCCTCTGGAGCAAATGGCTACAAGCAGAAATGTTGGGAGCAACATCTTGTCCAAAGATGAATTTGAAAATTAGATCAAAGATTTCAAGAGTGATATGAGGCAGTTTCTTGCCATGCAACTGGATACCTTGCGGATCCAACAGAAGCAAGAGGAAGCCAAGAGGGCTTTGGCCATTTTTGTCCTAGGTGCACTAGAAAGCATCCTAGGAACGAATGTCCATTGTACTCCCTAGAAGTGTGTTTCATCTGTGAAGAATACCATCCTACAGATCAGTGCCCTTCCTTACCCAGAATCAAAGCTGCATATCAGAGAGCCAAAGGAGCCACTGAACCACTCCATTATATGAACCAAAGTTGGCCGCATGAACCTAGATCTTATCAGCAGGAGCTGCAAGGGACACCTGAGACCTATTATGACCCCTACCAAGCCACTTTCATGCCTTCTTGGGGTCCCCCTGCTTATCCTTCCTGGTTCACACCTCCTCCTTGTTCCTTCACAGATCCATATTATGCCCAACCAGTTGCTCATTCATTTCACTCTTATGCTCAGCCACAGCCTCAGTGGGATGCGCCTTATCAGGAGTGGAGACCCCATTACAACTCTCATCCCGCTCATTTTCCTCCACCACCTGCTCATCCACAACCATCGCCTCCTCCTCCACCAAGGCAACCCCAAATGCCTACCCAACCACAATGCCATCCATCTCCATCTCAATTTCACACCTCCACTCAACTCTCCGTACCATTTCCAAAGCCATACAATGGAGTAGCTCAACCCCATTGCAAATCTGAGGCACAACATATCCAAACAACTCCTCTTGAGCCCAATGATCTTCACCAAAGCTCAGGAAGAGTGTTGCAAAGCAGAGATTATATTGACAACATTGAAGGACCAAAAGCAAAAGAAGATTCCAAAGAGGAGATCAAAGAACCATGGGCTGCACTTGATGAAGAGAAGAGATCAGAATCAGAGATCGAGAGAGTTCCCTCATGGTTACCGTCAAATCTTCCATGTATTCAAGAGAAAGATCAACAAAAAAAGGAAGATCAGAAGGTCATGATAGAAGGTGACATGAAGAATGATCCAGATCAGCAAAAGAACCAAGGATATCAAAGCTATATTGAGATATGGTTTCAGAAGGTCACTAAGTTGCAGCAGTACTTTCTTCCTCAGCCTTGTTTGATCCCTTCAACGCCAGATCATTTGGTCACTGAGATCTGGATACTTGTCCAAGCATGCATTTCGAGCCTTCACATCATTTTTTCTCTAATCTCGATGTGCACATGGCTCCATTGGAAGTATTCTTATACTTGAAAATGATTTTTTTTTTCAAGTAGGGTAGGGTAGAAAAAAAAAAAAAGAAAAAAAAGGGAAAAAAGTAAAGAAATGAAAAAAATGGAAATAAGAGGAAAAATCTAAGGTGAAAACCTCCTCGGAGGCGCCTTAGATTGGCTCATTGATTGAAAACCTCCATGAGGCGGTCAATGGGTTGGAAAAAAAAGAGAAAATAAAAGGGAATAAGATCTTTGGGTGAAATCCTCCCTTGGAGGTGCCCAAGGCAGGCAATTAGGGTGAAAACCTCCATGAGGTGCCCTAGTTGTTTTTCAAAAAAAAAAAAGAGAAAAAGAAAAAGAAAAATAAAACTAATTCCATTGGCTAATTGCAGGTTGCAAGAAGGACGTTTCATGACAGGAGGAGCACTCAAATCAAGGTCGAAGGAATTTTTCTTGTGCCTTCTACAGGAAGCTCTGTATTTCTACAGGAAACACCCTGTAGAACCTTTGGACGAGCCAAATCCAATTTCAAAAGTGAATCTAATGGTGGGAATCTGTTGATTAGGCCTACAAGCACTTGTGTGTCCATCCCTTGCCTTTATCCATCATTTTTTCCACCTCCTTGTGCTTCTCATTGTGCTTCTATAGGAACTTCCTGTAGAAATTGTGGGAAACTAGACATGGATTTCAAAAAGTGGTTTGGCGAACATGGTAGCTTCCTCAAGGGTTCAGAAGTCCTCATGCAATCTTCCAACTCCTCGTCCATCATCTCCATACCTGCATCACAGCCCAAGCTCAGTTTTTCCTTCCATGCAAACATTTGCAAAAAGCCTTGAGGCAAAAATCCATAGAACAAAATTTGTTTTTGCCATAACTTGAAAACCATGCATCCATTTGACAAAACGTTTTAGGGGGAATTGTACAAGGGTGATGGCAACATGCTTGAGTAGTTTCAGCCAATTCCGGTGCATGGTTTCCAAGAAATTAGCCTCCATCACCATCAGCCATGTTTTCATTTTCTCCATAACCGTGCATCCGTTTCAAAACCTGTTTCATGGGGATATGCATATGAGTGATGGTAACCTACCCAAGCAGTTTCAGCCGATTCCGATGCACGGTTTCCAAGAAATCGAGCTCTAAAATCTTCAGCCATTTTCCATTTTTCTCGAAATACGTGCATCCATTGATCACGATTTTTCTATGGGAGATGCATAATGATGATAGAAACATGCTGAGCAAGTTTCAGATCGATCCGCTTTGCCGTTTGGGAGAAATGGCGAAAACAAGTTCTGGTTTTGTGACCATGCAGCAGCAGCAACTTGAAGGTGCAGATCTGAACGTGGAAACAATTGCATGCAGCTCAGATCCGGCCAGAGGACACCTGCACAAGGAAAAGCAATCAAAGATTAGCATCCAAGCCACATGCAATCAGAAAAACCAGTGCATGCAGCAATGACAGGCCACAGCAGCTCACGGCAGCCATTCAACTTCGAGGTATGTGACTGAAACTCATTCCTCTATTGCATAAATTTAATTTAAAAACTGCATGAATTAATGGAATGGTGGGATTAAGACACGAATTAGCAAGGTTAAGCTGATTGTCTTCTCTAGAACTCAGCTGGAAGTCACGCAGTACACGTGGATAGCTGACTTACGTGAAAATTAAAGCAACAAGGAGTGTTGGTTGTTTAAACTTCAGTTCAATTCACGGCAGTGATTACAGGGGGAAAACACAGAGTTCAGGAACAAAACTTCTAGTTGCATGTGGCCACGTACACTTGGCCACTTCACTCCCTCACCACAAATCATGCCGTAATTAAAAAATGCTCGGCTGACTCTCACCATCCGCTGATTAATTTGCATTTGTGACATTCTTAGCTGAAGTATGCATCCTCTGCTCCCACAATCGGTTAACCTATCAACCTCCTTGGAGCTTTACGGCCTAGTTCGAATTTCTCTAGTGTATCGGGCTCACTCAAAGGCAGAATAACATTCTACAGGAAACGGGTGGGGTCTCCTACAGGAAGTATGGCACAGCATTCTGGACCAGAGAAGCCTGGACTTTTCTTTATCGAATTTGGAGTCCCGAGAAAGGTAGGATCGAAAACACTCTTCCATGTATGATATACTCCAAAAGAGTGGTGAATTGAGTTGTTTTGAATTGGAGGGTGACCATGCATGAATTTGCTTGAAAAACACTTGCTAATAGAATCTGTTTTAATGCCTGAAACAAGAGGCATCACAGCAAATGGGTAAAGCAAATCTAAAGTAGTGCGCTCCCTCTACCCAGTCAGCAGGCATTAGAAACATTGGTTAAGAATGCTCCCTTTTATGTTGTAACTAAGGCACATAACAACCCTGGAAAATGTGCCCAGGCTGCTGGTTATAACTCCTATCAGATGTGCCTCATCTCCTGGTGTAGATATTGTGCTTGGTCTTCCAAAAAGTGCCTCATATGCTCCTCTTCAAACAGCACTCAAATACCATATAAATTGGTTAAAGAACTGCACCTAGACATGTGAAATCAGGGGCTACATAGACCAACATAAAAATGCCTTTCATTTTTTGATCTGGAACTGATGGAAAAACGGCATCCACTTCTCTCAAAACAGTGTCTCTTCAACTTCAAATCTGCCTAATCATACAAGAACAACACCAATAAAATAAAATACTCATATTTGTGTTTTCTACATGTATTATAATCCACCATGACTGTTGGTTTGTTTGCAGGGCTTGCACCATACGTATTGAAATATATGCATTGGTTTAGACTCCGACTTTGATTCAAAAACAACAAAAAAAGGAAAAAGAAAAAAAGGTCAAAAGTCTCATGGAAGTGCTCCTCTGTAAGCTGGTATAATTCTGCACCCTGTTCAAAATCTGATTTGAACTTTTTCAAATCTGAAATATCTCCCAGAATCTTCAAGGTGCCTTCCTATGCTGAACAAAACGTCTCAGACATGTGGACTTATAAAAACATTGGATTTATTTTATTGTGTCCATCTGCTACTCGGGAATACTGCTACTTCATTTTCCAATATCACCCTGTATATGAAGTTATTGTGTGCTGGAAAGAATGCCTCTGCAAAGATCAAAATGCACCGGCACTTAGAGGGGTATTTTATTGCAGCTTGAAGCTATTGACGTTGGAGTTCAGAATGATCATGCACAGCTGGCCCTACGAAAAGCTAGAGAAACTGAAAAAGGGTATAACACAAATGTTGACAAGCTAGCCATTGAATTAAGCGTAAAACAAAGTAGCATGTCAGAGCTTGAATGGTATAAAGAGAGATGGAAGAAGGTTCAGTTGCATGGCGAACATATCATAGTCCAAGGCCTCAAGTACCAGCCTCTACACCACCACCAATTTGTTTCTCAGCATATCCATCAGGCCTATCAGCATATTGATGAGCCTCGTCATTGAGTTTTTGGGAGAAAATCATGGCAGTTTTGGCTAATTAAGAGCAGGAACATGAATGAGATAAGGAGGAGAGATCATAGGAGATAGATCCTCCTCATTAAATCCTCACTCATTCAAATATTACTTAATCAAATCGCACTAGCTCAGAGTTGCAAGCAGCCAAGCTGAAAGGAGAATCGCCCACAGCCAAGCAGGATACAGTGGTGCTGTCTGTTTCTACAGGAAGACAGAGAACTGTTAGCAGACTGTTTCTACAGGAAGTTTGAAAAGAGGGAAGCCAAAGGAGAAATCGGCCGAGATTTTAGCCAAGGAGGCCACCAGGGCCATCAAATATGAGGAGAGAGAGATTGGTTGCTCAGAGGATGAGCAACACTTTCAGTAGGGGGGTGATGATGAGCCCCAAAAATGGACAATTATTTGGGCTCATTCAACCTCCTAATTTGACTTAATCCACCATTCTCATTAGTTTATTGCATGTTTTTGATTATTTTTATGCTAATAGAGTGAATTTGGTTAGTCATTATGCCAACAAGTCTAATGGGTGCTTTGTGTAGCCTTTTTGGTCCACTTGGAGACAAAATTGAAGGTCTTAATGAGCACTTGGCAGCCAAATTCGTGGGAGAACAAGCTAGAGGATTTGTAGGAAGGTGTCCCCTTCATTTATGGGCCCTTACCTCGAATTCTCCACCATCAGCTTGGAGTTCAAGGGCCACTGAATCAATCAGCACAAGGGCAGCCAAGCAAGTCAAGTAGGACTGTTGTTAACTCCAAGTTTTGGGCAGCCGAGTCCCTAAATTTTAGGAGGACTGTTGGGTCCTCAAATTGTATAAATAAGAGGGCTTAAGACCTCATTTCAGTTAGTCAATTTGGTTAGCCAGTGTAAGCCAGTTTTGGCATGATGTTAGACTCATGATTATTCAATAAAGGCAGGCAGCTTTGGGTTCAATTCTGAGTTTTTAAGGGAGCTATAGCTCTCAGGTTAGGGCCCAACCTGAGAGCAATATACCTCCTTTTCCTTGTATTGTTACTTGTTTTCCTTTCAGCACTTTATTTCTTTGCTTTGACATGCATTTGAAAAAAACATAGTCTGCTGATTTAATTTCTTTAATGTGATTGGATAGGATTAGTTTATGGTTAAAGTTCTTTTGGTTGCTTAGATTAGAGTAGGAGGATTGTAATTCATTAGAGCTCCAAAAAGGGTTGATAGTGCACTCGCCGCCATCTCTGTTTAGAGATTGGGGGTGTGGGTTGTACCAACCACCAAAAAACGCAGTCTTATGCTTTCATGCAAGCTGCCACACAGTCATTTCAATTGTAGATCCATCCATGCGTTCTGCTGTTGAGCACTACTGCTTCGTTCCAACACCATGCACGATTTTTCTCCACACTTTACATTGTTGTTCATTGGTTTAATAACACAGTTAGAATAGGTTGATGGAATTCTCGGTTTTGTGCAAGATATAGAGGATTTGTTTCTTTTACACTGCATAGCATCACTTTATCATGTTCTTCTTCTTCTCAACCACGCCTGAAGCCACTTGCTCGACCTCTGTTCAGCTCATTAGCCTTCCAACCCTTCTACTTCTCACGTAGCTCCATCTTTTCCACTTTTCCTTGCTTCCACCCTTCTATTCACCAACCAACTGTACCCACTCTTTCCTCATCTCATATCTCTGTCCCTGAGCCACCACAAACTCCTCCTTCACCTTACCCATCCACCCATACAACTCCTCCACTCCTCCATCACCCAAAACTCCAACTACAGCACATCCTGTAGAAGTTAGTAGACTTCCTGTAGAAATCCCGAGCTTCCTGTAGGATCCCCTACAGACATCCTATAGAAGCCTGCAAACTCGGTTGCCGAGCATCTGAACGTTGTGGACTCCTGTGGAATGATGTTAGGGAACCCCTGGAACCTCTCCTAGCCCTCCTGACCTTTCCCAAGCTTTCTCTCCCTTCGCACCACCTCTGCACAGCCAAACCCTAATAAGAAACAAAATCATAATAACTCCAACCACTTAAGCAAAAAAACAAAAAAAATGTTCTTTTCAATGGAAGTAGTTTAAGTTCCTGCATTTCATATCACTAGAAGTAATGGCATCATTTTTAGACATTTGCACTCCCACCATTGCATCATAGAGATCAAGCTAGTCAGATTAGGGTTTACTAGGGTTTCCATGTTTTGGTTGCCTTTTAGTTCATTTTTGCAAAGTAGATTAATTTCCTTTGAGATAGCCTTCGTCCATCATTTAGAAAGCTTCTTCTGAGAGCATATAGAAGTTGGCTTGAGCCCTAGCGGACTTGTGCCAGCTGACCAAGTGACAGCTGCGACAAGAGCTAGTACTTGTGCATACAGCACCGTCGCTTCCAAGTTTGTTACGAACCACCGGGTTGATAAAATTAGAGATAGGAAGCTCCAGGAGTTGTAGCATTATTGCTACAATACTGGAGCCCACCAGCATCTACTGGTTCTTGATAACCATTCTCCACCAAATCCCAAATGTCTTAAGAAGAAAATAGGGCCTTCATTGTAATAGCCCAATAATCATAATTTTTTCCATTAAACTGAGGTATTTGAGGATTAGTCAAGCTTGTGCTTGATGCTTTCATTTCTGAGCGTAAAAACAAACTTTCTACATGCTGGTAAATATGCTTAAAAAACATTCTGCGCTCAAAACAATTTTCATTGTTAGTAAAAACACTTGTTTTTACATTAACAGAGTTTAACCTGCTTTAATAGCATGTTAGGAATATTTGGCGAATTTAATTTTCATTTTCGCGGAGGGGAGATACAGAGAGTTATAACTTTCAGGAAGCTACTTTCGCAAAACTAGGTTTGTGCACCGTGAAGCAGATTTCACGGAGCTACCTTCGCGAACCGCGAGGCTAATTTCCTAGACTTTGTTTTCGCGCACCTCAGAACTATTCCAGAGACTTAATGAATACTCACAGCAAAAATAACAAGATAGGTTTGGAGAAACACACTAAAACTTAGTATTCATTTCTTAAACATGAAAATTACATTTACATGAGACTGCGACTCATTCACCAAGCAAAATAAAATTTTATAGAGATTTAAAATTATGCACAGTAACACAAAGTAAAACATAGTAACTGTTGTTTTTACGCGCCACCAAAAATTGCTCCACCATTTTCTCCACAAAGACTTCCACTCTTTTCTTACTTCTTACTCTCTAATCTCTCTACACAGTCTAGCCCATACAAAATGACTTTTACATTCATATATAACTCAACATACAATTTTACATTTGATTCATGATAGAGCGAAATTAATTTTGATGTTGTTGTTGAGTGTGATGAGAGTTGCATAGGTGTTTTTGGAGTCTAGGCAAGGTTGTTGAACTAATGCTTGCCCATATCTGTTTACCTAAGTAAATAAATTATTTAAATGCCTTTGCTGAGTTTCTAAATGGTTCGCGTCTGACTTCAGACCTTCTATCTTCACGCTAAGATGTAGCCTACAAAAATGTCTTCAAGCAGAGATGCAACCTGCAAAAGCGTGTGACATGTATGGCTGCAAAATTGTCTGACATGTATGGCTACTATTGTGCTATTTATTGCGGTGGTTTGGATTATTATTTCCAACATTTATTTGTAGGAAGCACAGCCAGATATGCCAAAGCTCTCTGTGGATATGTTATATTTTCCTAACATGACAGGTATCTAGTCAAATACGTGATGATATTTCTGGGTATTAGAGCAATATTTGTTGGATACGTTGGTTTTATCTAGGCAATGCGGGTTAGTTATGGCCAATATGGCACTTATCTACTCGAAACGCAGGCTATCTATACTTGAAAGGAAACTTATAATCCACGTTATATGCATCAAAGATAGCTCATCTATCCGGCTTGATAACTTTCATAGCTGAAAAAGATAAGTTGCATATCCAACATTTTGTACTCGCTCTCTGGGAAACACCTCACATAATCGACCGGCATAGCCCGGAATGAACTCACATATATGGCGTCAGCTAGAGACAAATCGCTAATCTAGTGTAGACATTTCCATCCAAGGCTAAAGTGACTCGCGTATGTTGTGAATAGGTCACCTATCATATGCATTGTGGATGTTGTGCATAATGGCGATAGTAATTCCTCCGAATTATCTCTCGATAATAGCGATGTTAATTTACTCGAATTACTTCGTGTTGCAAATAATGGCAAATAATGGCAATGGTAACTCAGGAGAATTATCTCCAAAAACATATCCTTATCAACCCTTAGCTTCTAACGATAGTCGATACCAGTTGGGCATTGCCCTCTATGGTACACCACGCTTCTGAAATGGTAGAAAATGCCTCAAAAATGTCTAGTGATTTCTCTGCCATTTCTGTGTGTGCACCAGGAAGAAAATAAATTAAGCAAAGGAGGACACCTACTTTTTCCATCTTCGCTCTAATGGTATACAAAGGCAATAATGCCTTCAGGTTGGGCTTAATGGTTAAGTGTTGCTCAATGAAAGCCCCAAACCATCCATGGTGCACCCAAGCCATATTAGCACAACATTCGTGGATTAGTTTGTGAATCAAGGAATGTTATTTTATGGCTACCATGTTGATAAAATGTCTTGGCACTATGAATGGCATCATTTCAAGAAGAACATTGACAGAGAGACATGCCATGACATGCTGCTAGAATATCTCTAAGCAAAACCATCGATTCTTTGTGCTCTTTGGCCATTGTGCATTCCATTTTGTGTGTGTTTTGAGTGACCCTTAGATGTAGAATTTTCTCAAGTAGATATTGTAGGAGAATACTTAGGGGAGAATGGTTCGTTGTTGCTCCTCGGATTTCTAGAAGCGAGTTTGAGTTTAAATTAGTTTTTTTCCTCAATATTGATGCACTGGATTCCTTGATTTTGTGGGGCTTTGAGATAATATGACCGAAAAGTTGATTGTTCTATTGTTATGAGAATGAGAGGCTAAGATGTGTGTTCTATGTACTTTGTCTTGTTTTTTATGTGCTTACCTAATGTCTTGTTTTGTGTTTTCTTCTGAAGACACATCATCTTAGCAACCTTTTTTTTCCATTTTTCGAGTCTTTTCATTTAAAATTGAATAATGCATGCCATACTTACATTGATCTAATTACATATATATATGAAGTGTTGTCTCAAAATAGAGAAACTCTCTTGGACACACAATCAATTGGTTGAGAGAATATCTCAACCACACACTAATCCAGGAATCAAATAGAAATAAAGAACGTCTAGAGAATAGGAAGAATCACAACTGAGACAAGAAGGAATTATATTTCCAAGTCTTCCCCTTAATGACTAGTCTCAGTCTCAATCAGCAAAAAACTACAGGTGGTCCAATCTACCAATTACAGCGTGTACTGTTTTCATGCAGACATCATCAAATTGTTGATGTCCATATAAAGGAACAAACATATACCAAAATGCATGGGTGTAGCCCTTCACATACATGGTTCATCCAACCTCTCGATGAACTCCACCTATTTATAAAATTTCACCTCATGGAATCTACAACCAATAGGGCCCACCCATGTGTATCCGTACTGCATGACACACTCTTCGAGGGTGTTAAAAACTCTCTAACGGAGGAAACACATAACAAAGGGGTAAACATACCTCTCTAGTTCTTACAACCAAATGCCTTTTCAATACACTCCAAGGTTAAGAAGATACTAGGTACATAAAACATTTCAGAGACCACAACTGAGCAATATATGACATGTAGATTTCTATAATTACAATGTGTGACTCGTACTCTATGACGATCATGAGTCTATTCTACAAAGTCAAACAAACTTTCACTATGTTGTTGGTGTTGCAACCAACTTTGATCCTTCATTGTTAGGATCTTTTTCCACTCATCTCAGATACACCACACCATTCATATGTTGGAGCACACCACTTCTTTCTCACTTGAATCTTTCCATCAGAGTGTTCACTCATTGTGCGCTTTGTAATTTTGAGCCTTTGAAATTTTCATTTTCAGTTTGTACATACTGGTTTTGGATCTCCATACTTTACATGGAGTCCTTAATCCTAACAAAATGACTTCACCTATATTGAGTTAGCTAGGCTCAATAAGGTTTAATACATTGAAGATTCCAAAGAAAAAAATAAAATTCTTACCCTCATGTACACATGTTTTCATAGTTACACTACTACATAAAAGAGGGTTTTAAGACAATATTTGAGACAATTTTTGGGTAAATTGTCTTAACTTAAGACAAAAAAAAACTTTTGTATTGTCTTAAATATTGTCTTTAAGCGGGTGTCTCAAAAATTATTGTCTTAAAGTTTATTGTCTTAAAAAATAGTGTGTTAAAGATTATTGTCTTAAAAAATATTGTCTTAAAGATTATTGTCTCTATAAAGGCAATATATAACACAACCATTATTGTCTCTCTAGAGACAATTTCATTTTTGTCCCTCTAAAGACAACAATCGGATTAGAGACAATATGTCTTTAATACTAGCTATTGTCTCTCTAGAGATGATAATTTTTTTATTTAAAGATCACTTTTGTCTCTTTAGAGACAATATAAAACAATGAATCCAGAAATATCTCACCATTGAAATAAATCGAAATAAAAAAAAAAATCTAATTGAAAATGAACTACAAAATCATTGATAATTCATGTTAGCACACAATGGAATTGAACCACCAACCTCCTGCTTGTAAAGAAGACGCTCTTCCACTGAGCTAGTACAATTTAAAAAATTATGTGAAGAGTTATGGCAATTGTTAAAATTACATTTATAGTCATTGATTTATATAATAATAAAAAATTGCAGCTACACGATGAATTTCAAACAAAAAAATTTGCATATTTTAACAGAATTGAGTGAAAATAAATAAAAGTGAGTGAAAAATGGCAAGCAAGTTTCCTGCTTTTCCTCTCTAGAAACTATAGATGGAAATGGTAAGGAATTCGTAGTGCAATAAACACTTTGCTATGAATTTTTTTCTGTTCAAACTTTTAAACCTAGACACTTACCTTTTATTTCAAAAAAAGTCAATTGGAAACGAAATATCACCTGCCCTTCACATTGCTTTAAATATTCTACAATCCATCAGAAGCATTTTCTTTGTCAAGCAAAATTTACAAAACAATCATATACCATTCACCTTAAAATACCTCATGGATCATATCACACATTTCCCAGCCTATCAAATACATATATCTCAATAAAATAAATAGATTAGAAAACTTAGTGCCATCACCCATTAAATCTGCCAGAAGAATATGCTCAATGTATCAAACAATAATGAATGTTAAAGACCCTATAGTGAAAGGCAAAGCAAAAAAAATAATTGAGGACTCAATTGTCTATAATACCCAAGTGCAATTTACCCTTGTAGAAGGCCCCACACAGTTGGACATCATTTAATAACTAAAAATAATAATAACCTGAATACAAACATCCCATGCAAGACTAGTGATAGAACAACCTAGAGTGCACCAGGACATTTTCAATTCATTTGGAGACTGATTTCTGCAGTCTCATGAAAGAAAAAACATTTTGCAGTTGGAACCCATTTCTAACATTCAACACAACTAGAGATGAATAGCCAAAAGAGAGCAGCTCAATGCACCCTATGAAAATTTCACATTTTTTTCCATTTTTCTGCATTGTATCATATAGACATGTTATGCTCAATTAAAAAAAATAGTTGGAACCCATTTCTAACATTCAACACAATTGGAGATGAATAGCCAAAAGAGAGCAGCTCAATGCACCCTATGAAAATTTCACTTTGTTTTCCATTTTTCTGCATTGTATCATATAGACATGTTATGCTCAATTGAAAAAATGATTCATCACCACCACCACAGCAAAATATCATTGTTTCAATCCACTCCAAACTTATTTCATCAACTACATAGGTTTACACACACATGCATCTTATGATAGAAGAGAAAAAGGCTCTGCTAGGTACTGGAGACTCTATATTCAATCTCAGAGAGAAAAAGTAGAAGGAAAAAATAAATCCAGAGCTACAACTTCGCTATATAAGTGGGGAAAGGGAAAACAAAAGTGATACAATGAATCTGGTTCTTCCTCAATGTGAATGAAACTATGAAATTACAAATACGTAATGTAGGAATACTCTGCTTGTCACCGAGAATCCAACTTAAACTCTATCCACTAATTCCTCCAAGAAAGATTTCCAACAACTAATAAAAAATGAATGTAAGAATAAGCCAACTATCAACAACCATATAGGTAAGGTAGGTCTACCCTTCCCTAAGGGCAGGTGCCGAATAGAATTGTGATATTTTTCCATTAAGTCTAGCAACCTTGTTAGATCCTTTGGGGGTAGTGACTAGACCGAGAGTACCCCAGGTGACTAGGCCACTATGACCTTATCATAAATGTCCAGACTGTAATTGAGACCAAAAGGGATGTAGGAGTGCAGCATACTACATTGAAAGAGCCTCAGGTCACCAGGTCATTATGAACCTAATAGTAAACAGCCAGATTGTAACTGATCAAGAACTGTCACACAAAATATTACATTTGTTGAACCTTGAGCTTTACCAACTCACACCCAAACAATAAAAGGATATGGAAAAAAAACTGAAATAACTAATTTGAGGATGTTCTAGTTTCAATTTTTCCTTGAAACAATTTCCCCGGCACTATTGGAAAAACAACATATGTAAACCAATCAAAATGTCCATATCCAAAAAACTGAAAGAATATGAAGATGAAGTGTGGGTTTACTGAAAAAACCACTCTTTTCCTCAAACCCACTCTTAAGGGTTGTAACAAATCATTCTCAAGCAGCCCACGGACAAGCAAAAATTCAATCAATCCACAGATGCACCAATAAAACAAAAAAATAATACATAGAGAAAGGAATGGGCAAAATGTTTTCAAGAAAGATAAGGAAAAACCAATTTAAAAATAAATAAAATAAAATAACCCCAAAAAGTAGTTTTCAGAGTGCATGAGAACTTACCCTCTCAATCTCATCCTGGATTTCCTACAGCTTTTCAATGGAGAAAACAAGCTCACATCTATGTGCTCTTCCTCTTCCCCTTTCGATCTCTTGGACTTGTCCATCCTGCCCAATCCAACTGACCCAAAAGTCCTAATAGAATTGTTCCAAATAGAATTCACATCTAACAACAATAAATCCAATTTTTTAGGTAGAAGTGTTGAGTTGACAACTGCCAAAAAACATATTATTATTAGACATATTGGGAGAAAACTCCTTGAACTAATCATAAAATATGATACTTATACTAGAAAAACCTATACAAATGCAAGCATCTCAAACAGTGACAGATGAACATAAGCCTTTTCATTTAAATAACTTACCACTTGTCTGGTAACCATTTTAGAGTCCAAACTAAATCCCAAACCTTAAAAGACTGGCCATTCTTGAACTTATTTTGTTCTCATTCTCCAGCTCAAAATGGTGAGCCCCATGCTTACGATCATAGGGCATAATAGAAATGGTAGCCAACAATCTGGATGATGCCATCAGATGCAAATCCTTCTATGCTAAGTATTTATTGTATCTTTTCTGGAGGATATAGACCATGTACCATGCATAAGCATGATACAAATGACTTTCTAATATCCAAAATATCTTTCTTAACTTTGAATAGCAGATTGTCATCATTTGAGGTTTAGGATTCTTCTTGACCATACACAAGGCATGAATATCTTCTATAGATTGAAAATCTTCCTACATATCATATGCCATCCATCATAAGAAATAGTATAAGGCAAAAATATATTAAAAATAAAAATTTAGCTCACAGACTCTACTGTAGGTTCATGAAATTTGATTTAACCCAAAGCTTCCTCTGTAATAGGGTATTCTCCAATAATTAATTCCTACAAGCTCAAACTATATCAACCTTCCCATCTAGACAAATATAATCCTATATCTAATTCAATGGATAACATTTTTAGATTTCTAGCCCCCATTCGATAATGATACCTTCTTAAAGGTATGCAAAAAATCTACTCAACATGACATTATAACTATTTAGATCATGGGCAATATGGATAAACTCCCAACCAAAGATAAATGTGTTGTGCCTTTTTCCCAGAAGCATTTATTATCATACCGTTTGTTGTTGACAGAAGATACTTTGGATTGTGGGATACAATCTTTAGTTCTTGTGAGGGCATCCAGAAATCACCCTTGGACAATTGACTGCTGGCATCTTTACGACCTTTTTTTCTCACTAACTTGATATTTGTCTCAGGGGAGTTTTCCTTGAGGGTCGTTTGCGCAACACTTTGCCTTAAGGTAAAAGTGTGTATACATTGTTGTATGTAATCTTGATCTTCCATATTATCAATACAAGAACATACATATCCTCCAGTTGAATATGCAATAACTTCGAAATCAGACAGCTCAAATTGTTCACATTTTGTGTTTTCATCGAAGTTGGTTGTTGTTGCATGTTCTTCATCAAAATTTGTCCATATTTGTCCATACTGCTATATTTTCTTTTTCTACAGTACAACCTTCATCCACACTGCCCCCTGAATGAGATTTCTCCTCAGTCATTTCTTCAAACTTATCCTCATTATACATCATACTGGACAATCATCATTCTAGTATAGAACAACCTCTGGATATTATTGGTGAATCATTATAGTTAACGGGTTCTCATGTAACGATTCTCAATACCAATGGAACAACATCTAATTTGAATCACTCAAGTAATGAATCTCAATTTAACAATATTATAATATAAATAAATTCTACCATAAATACACATCAAGAATTCTCTGCCTTGTAGATTTTAGCACCCGTGTATTTGATGGATTTATGGGAATGAAGGGAAATTGGAAAGCCAATGATCTCCTACAATTATGTATGGACTTTTCCAGTATCTATGACCTCTTATACAGCCAATATCGAGCTCAAACTCACCCCAACAAATGAAAATAATGCTCAAGGGAGAGGGAAACGACTCCAGTAAGTAGAAATCCACCCAAGAACGCTTAATAACACTCTAGGTCAAGAGAGAGAAATTCTTAACGGTCGTACCAAAACCAAATTAGCAACTTCTTGAGGAAATGCAAAAACTCCAGAACCATGGAAGTTGATCTCTAACTCAACAAGAAAGTGGATGATGAGTAACTCAGAGCTGATGCATTTCATAGAGCATCAATCAATAAAAATTTTCTGAATGATGCTAATAGAAATTCAATGGAGAATTATTTATTTCAGCCATGAGCACAAAGACAGGGAGCACATATACTATAACTAAGGACTAAGAATGATAATAATTCATATGCCATAATTTTATTATATCCTAGAAACATATATTAGATAAGAGCCTAGCACATTTCCTTCATTGTCAAAAGGGAGATGTCCATGTGAAAATTAACCCTCACTCCATGTGAGACTATTGCAGCATAGTTGCTATGGGAAAATGAAGGAATTGGTCATGGCAGTTAAACACTAAATTGAGCTAGTTTCAGTTTTGTCCAATTAGGTCTATTTCAT
This sequence comes from Pinus tabuliformis, assembly GCA_031772625.1. Taxonomy (NCBI): domain Eukaryota; kingdom Viridiplantae; phylum Streptophyta; class Pinopsida; order Pinales; family Pinaceae; genus Pinus; species Pinus tabuliformis. The sequence goes on from CM062804.1 coordinate 1,047,391,648, forward strand.
CTTGTCATAGACAAAGATTGCAAGGCATTTCAACATTACAAAGGCACCAATCCAGGCACAATCACTCTTTGTTTAATTAAGTCAAAGCTCATGGACAATGATATTCGGGCGTTTTAGGTCAATTTTGAGAAAGCATGAGAAGATATTTCATGAAAATCTTGATAAATAATCAACATGTCTTTCAAACAGTAGTGAACCATAAAATCATAACCCTAGAAAATATACAACTCCCAGTACCAAAGAAGACATGACCCCTGACAGATAATTCAAACATGCCCAACTGCCTAAATTATAGCCTATACTTAAGTAGAAATTTATATAGCTTGCCACTAATATTCCTAGAGAGCAATGGTTATCCCTCTGTACAAGCTAGTAAGATAACATAGTTACATTCCAGTAATATCACTAGCCTTTTATGAATCATTACCCTATAATCAATGAGAGTGACTATGTTGATTCTAAGTGAATGAAATACACTTGTGCTAATCTAATGTGATTCATAATGCATAGTATAGTACTAATTAACTTCTCTCTCTGAATTTAGACTGAACCAATGTCAAACTCGATCGAAATGAATCAACAATGATGCGATGAATGCTAAGTATAGAGCTTCATCTAATGACTAGAAAATGACATTCAATTCAGGGGAAGTAGCTAAATCATGCAAAAGATGTTAGGAACTAAATCTATGTGTATCAGAGCCCGATGTTGAGCCAAATTTGTTCTTTAATTGTATGAAACATTTACTTGTTATGCGTCAGTGGCATGTTCATACTCACAATAGGTTTGGAGGACACAAAAATTGCAGCCTTTTAGCAGTTTGTTGGTTAAACTTTTCCTAGTTTTAGGGCTGGATTTAGAGTTTTTAGAGTAATGTTTCAACTTTTCACCATGGCCACACATCGTGGTAAGAAAACTAGCATGTATGTGATAAAGCTCTAATTTGCAGGAAACTAGGGTGCTAGCCACTGTCTCGAGCCCATCCAAGGCCTCTCAAGTCTAGATTAGGTGTCTAGAATAATCGGACGCTATAAAAAAATCTGTGTTCTCTTGTTGAACTACCTTCCATGCACTTGAGCCATTGCTTTAGCCATTATCTTGCATGACACCGAGGAAGGTAATGAGTTTCCAAGCTCCAATGGTGTGCTTCTAGCTACATTCAGTTGTCTCACCCATTCTTTTACAAAGAAAACATTTCTCATACCCATCCTTATTTTTCCTCATCATTCAGCTGTCTCACCCATTCTTTTACAAAGAAAACATTTCTCATACCCATCCTTATTTTTCCTGATCTTTTCAAAATGATGTCATATGATTTGAAAGATCACATCCATGTAGTGTAGTCATATGCTTTTCTTGAATTTACCCCATTAAATCACTATTATCATAGATATCAAAACTCGAGATATCGTAATAACAAAATTTTAAACCATAAGTAAAGCACAATATCTAATATTTTAAAAGATTGAAAGGGTGAATCCACAACTACTATCCTGAGTTTCTTGCTTTTTTTAGCTTACATAAAGATTGTTTACCCCTTGATTGCCTGACAACCATTTTGAACAAGTGTGAGGAAAAACCTATGTTGGAGGCCAAACTTTTTCCCAATCTTATCCATATACCTATCAATAGGGCATTGAATATACTAGACCTATGTAGCAGCCATTCGTTACCATTAGGATCATCTTTATGACATCAGGATCAACTCTATGAGTCTTGATGACATCAGGAGCAACTCTATTCTCATAAAGGGGTTTTTTCAGTTGAAAAATATGAAATTAAGGTATAGAATCTTTGGTTTTAGCATGGGATCATTTTATTTCTTTCTTCTTGTAATCTCACATCTCACTGTGTATTCATTGTCTATTAATAATTATTAAGAAATTTGATTTTCCTTACTCTAGTGCTTTTGTTTCCATAATGTTGTTTCCATAGAAATATTGACTAAAAGGTAAAAGAAAATCATAAAATTACACACCATATTCAAAATATCTAACCTAATTGAAAGATATGTCTTTATTAAAACGATGTGTTGTACTCAATATACCTATCCATCGATGTGATGTACTAAATATGCCTCTGTCTTCAGCCCCCCACCAGATCGGACACCACGCAAAAGATCACAAACTTCTTTAGGGCGCTACCATCAACGCAGGGCACCAAAGGAACCATTGACTGACCCACACACACTGAGACCAGATAAGTGCGGTCCTGAGGGGGTCGACCCACTAGACTGCACCAATGCTCCAGGATTGGATCCAGCCCTAGGAGGCGCCCTAGAACCTCCAGACGATAGCAGCAACAACCCAGTATGCCCACAGGACAACAGACTTTGAAAATCTTCTCTCAGTTTTCTTCTCTCGACCTCAGATTTTAGGAGTAGGAACAAGACAGGAGACTCCTTTCCCCCTCCTTTTTCTTCTTCTCCTTCTCTGCGTCATTGCAGTGATTTGTTTTGAAGCCGGTAGCTTTTAGCTTCCACATTTACATTTACTGAGATTATACATGTTTTTTTTTGCTTTTTAATAGAAATGTTAAAGGGGATCGTTTGGTCCACTGGCTTGCCATGTTGTAATCATTGTAACTAACAGTCCCATTAACCTATTGTGGTCATTTGTTGGACATTAATAAAATTATCTTATCTTATCTTATCTATAAGATTAGGTTGCCTCTCTATATAATTTGGATGGCATTCAAGTATCTTGCTTATGTTACCTCTATATAGTTTATATAGTCTGGATGACATTCAAATGTTTTGCATGGTTTACTTTGTGCTCTAGCCATGATTATCCATAATTATCTAGCTCCTGCCTTCCCTGGCAGGGACTAACACTGCCTCCAGCCCTTGTTTGTTGTTGTCGTGATTCCAAAATAAAGCACACCCATATTCTATTCCTTATTCTCTATAATCAATATTAAGCCTATGAATTGTGTTTTGTGAAGTAATTTTATATGGAATTGACACCCATTTAGGAATAGTCATATATATCAACTATATTTTGTCATGAATACTATTGCTAATAATTGTCTTCTATATCATCTATAAGCATCTTGTTTAGTATTTTATATACGCATATATCATTATAGTAATACAAAATAAAGTTCATGTTAATATTTGAACCACCTACAATACTCACAAATGAGGACTTTAGCTATTAGTGTCTAGCACGTAACATAGAACTTTGGCTTGCAAGTCCATGTTTGATTGGACCAAAGTCTGTTTAAAGTCATATATTCAAAGATTTGATGAAAATAATTTCAAAGGATTTGGTATAGAGCCAAATGAGTTGTAGTTTGTACAAGTTTGGCTCTAAAACAAGTGTTGAATGAGGGTTGAAACTGATAGTTTTCTTTTGACTGGAGGATACAAGTCTGGTTAGACCAGATCTATTAAAAAGAAAAGGTCACATGCTTTTACAAGGAATGCTTTCATAGGATTTCGTATAAATTTGAAGGAGTCATATCATGTATGAATTCAAAACTTTTGATTGACATATCCAATTCAAGAAGGATTGAATACATTGGAAAGTGGGGATTTTAATATTTTTGTTTGACATAAAAACTTCCTCTGACTATTAATAAAACTTAATGACAGAGGTTTTATACAAAAAATGGCAGCCTGTTCTTCATCAAAATTTGTCCATATTTGTCCATGACTCCATACTGTTGTATTTTCTTTTTCTACAATACAACCTTCATCCACACTTCCCCCTAAATGAGATTTCTCCTCATTCATTTCTTCAACCTTATCCTCATTATACATCATACTGGACAATCATCATTCTAGTATAGAAAAACCTCTGGATATTATTGGTGAATAATTATAGTTAATGGGTTCTCATGTAATGATTCCCAATACCAATGGAACAACCTATAATTTGAATCACTCAAGTAATGGATCTCAATTTAACAAGATTATAATATAAATACATTCTACCATAAATACACATCAAGAATGCTCTACCTTGTAGATTTCAGCACCCATGTATTCGATGGATTTATGGGAATGAAGGGAAATTGGAAAGCCAATGATCTCCTATAGTTATGTATGGCCTTTTCTAGTACCTATGGCCTCTTAGACAACCAATATCGAGCTCAAAGTTGCCCCAGCAAATGAAAATAATGCTCAAGGGAGAGGGAAACGACTCCAGTAAGTAGAAATCCACCCAAGAACACTTAAGAACACTCCAGGTAAGGAGAGAGGAATTCTTAAGAGTCGTATAGAAACAAAATTAGAAACTCCTTAAGGAAATGCAATAGCTCCAGAACTGTGGCAGTTGATCTCTATCTTAGCAAGAAAGTGGATGATGAGTAACTCAGAGCTGATGCATTTCATAGAGCATCAATCAATAAAGAGTTTCTAGATGATGCTAATAGAAACTCAATGGAGAACTATTTATTTCAGCCATGAACACAAAGACAATACATTTACTACAACTAAGGACTAAGAATGATGATAACTCATACACCATAAGTTTATTATATCTTAGCAACATATATTAGATGAGAGCCTAGCACATTTCCTTCATTTTCAAAAGAGAGATGTCCATGTGCAAATTAACCCTGGCTCCATGTGACACTATTGCAGCATAGCTGCTATGGGAAAATGAAGGAATTGGTCATGGCAGTTAAACTCTGAATTGAGCTAGTTTTAGTGTTGTCCAATTAGGGCTATTGCATCTTGTCATAGGCATATCTAGATAAATAAAGGTTGCATTTCCATCTAGAGATGCCCAGATAAATGAATCTAGATAAATATAGCATCCTTCCTTCCATTTACACTATCATATACACTCGATTATTACTTTAGACAAATATACATTGAAATGCAGTCACCAACATCCATCAACTAGATTCAGATTGCTATAATGCTAATAACAGTGAATTGTTACAAATAGCTACCAAGAATTCAGCATGCCATTTTTTACCTAGATAAAAACAACTCCACCAAAAATCTTGGTAATTCTTTCATTCAAATCTTCTTTTTCATAGTCTTGTTCTGCAACCTGCAAAGAAAATGAGAATGATATCATTGGTGAAAACATTTGATAAAATAGGTTGATAGGGAAGTTAAATATCAAGCCAAACATATTCTCATATTAAAGAAACCTTAAGTTATTTAAATTTAATGTCTATAATTATTGTTGCATGTTCCTTCAGAGGCACATATATTCAAATTATAAACCATGCATCAAAATTGTTTCTTTCTACACTCCTATCTTGACAACTCACAAATAAAATTTGAGATTAATACCATCATCATGAATGATATTAATGAGGAGATCCCTCCCCACAGGGTGATGACCACTTTACTATATATGGTGGCTATATAGAGAAAACAAGACAATAATTTCAAGCCTCGATTTGCATAAAGAAACCTATTTAAGTTATAGAGAAATAACACACCTCTATCAAGCCTCTAATTTGAGACACTCTTTTATTAACACCTTCCTGAGTGCTCCCATCACCAACTATTGTTGTTGAATCCTTGGTAAGTACCACCTTGGCAGCAGTACCTAGAACCTTACTTCCAACTTTCTCCAAGGGAAAATCCAACTTCATCCCTGATAACAGTGCCTACACAGAGAAAGAATAAACAAAACAATATCTACATAAGATATTAGAAACTTGTGACCAAGACATGGTGGAAAGATTTTATTCTCAATACATCTCACTCAATGAGAATTTATCCTATTAACATGAAAAGTTGAACTTGTAGAGCAAATCCATTACCAAATAAAGATTGTTTCCACGAAAAATGATATAGCACTGCTTATATACACACCGAAATTTGTACTTAATCTCTTAGTGCATGTAAGTCCTTAATGTAGCTAAACTTGAAAAATAACTCCAGTGAATATAGCAATGTCAAAATGGGAAGTGTCGAATATTGTTATATTGTGAAAGATGTTACCTCAACCAATTTCACAGTAGTACAAATTTACGAGAGTGATGAAATTTCTAAAGGAAAATTGTGTCCCCTTTTCCACTCTCTGAATCCAGGAGCTTTCAAAGCACCAACATTCAATGCACCACAAAGTTTGTTCATGACAAGAGTATCCAAGGCTTCTTGTTCAATGTCCTCGGCAATGATCAAGATTGGATACCCCCCACGAATGGCCTCTTCTAATATTATAATCAAGTCTCTTGAAGTTGTGATCTTTTTTTCAACCAATAATAGCTGCAAATTATAAGAAAATGTAAAGATGCAAGTTCATTTACTGATCACTGAATTTCAAAATGCAAGTGAAAATAAATAGAAATTTATCAACCCTCTTCACATGCTTAGTAGTGGTCATATTTCTTTCTAATTACTAGATCAATATTCTAAATCAAATATTATACAGATTCCAAAAATAATAGAAGGTTCATAAGGCACAAAATTTAAAATTCCATACAAAACTAGCACCAACCTCTATTGAACCAGAAGGATGTGCCATGAATATATGATAGATGGAGGTAATTGGGAAATAATTCTGCAACTAAGATGAGATTTTATTCTAAAAATGTTACACATGATTTCTATCCATTCTCTTTTCATTACAAGGAGCAATAACAAGTAGTAGCACAACCAAAAAGAGCAAGAATATTTCATTCACATCAATTACCTTGCAATTTTCATACTCTATGGACATCTTCTCACTGTCTGTCACAAAGTATGAGGAAATATATCCATGATCAAATTACATTCCCTCTACAACATACAAATTTTTTTATGTACTTTTGCCCTCTTCAAGTGTCACAACACCTTTCCTTCCAACTTTACTCGCCTCTACTATCATGTTTCCTATTTCATAGTTATTACCAACACTTACTAGAGCAACATCAGTTAATTCACTATCTTCAACCTGGAGAATAATGCCAATTACAGGGTGTTAAGTTTCAACATGTGTACTCCCTTATAGATAATATTTTTCCCAAATGTTTGACAAGTAACTCCTAAAAATTCTACCATGTAGTCTTCAAGAAACTCTAGCTGACAGTTTTAAATCAACTATTCCCCTAATGAAAGTGCACCTCAACCATAGACTAAAACCAGCTCAAATGTGTGCATTTACCTCCTTTGAAAAATTCTTGAGTTCAAAACCAAGAGCCTTTACTATCTTGTCAATTCCCCTTGTAATTTGAATAGGATTTTCTCCAGCTGCAACAAACTGAACAGGCTTATGATTCAGATTCTTATCCACAAATCTTTAAAAATACAAGCTAGATTTATCTATTGGGTTTTTCCTAACTAGGTCATACCAATTGATAACACAATCATAATTTCATCTTCAACTAGGCTATTTTTCCACTCAAATACTATCTTGATCCTCGTGAAGCCTTGAAAATTCACAAAATAAATAACTAAACAACAACCACCAAAAGGGCCAATAAAAATGAATAAATACTTAAGCCAGTAATAGGGACAAATAAATTACCTTTATACCTTAAGCTATTAAACCTTGCACAAGTACAACAGATGTGGTAGCTATAACACCTACTAAATCATTTGTCTTTGCTACAGCATGTCTTACCAACTTGGCCCCAATATTTTCAACTAGGTCATCCAATTCAACCTGTCAGAAGCAAGGTGCAGCATTGAAAAGCATTAACTAGACTGGATTAACTAGACAAGAAATAAAAATTTAACTTGACTCATCAATATCTGGCACGCAAGTATTTTTTTCAACTATTTAAAGTGTCATTCATTACTTTACTATGGCTACTCCATAGACTAGGTACATCCTCAAAAGATAAATATGTTTTCTATGACCTATGAGAATTTTTCCTTCCAGGTCTAAGACAGTAAGACATTTAGGCAAGGAAAACTAATATGGAACATAAAAAATTTACAACCCACATCTATAATTTACCTCCTTAGCTATTGTCATACCATCATTGACAATCTTCAGAGAACCATACTTTCTCTCCAAAACAACATTTCTGCCCTTCGGCCCAATGGTGATTCTGAAAATATCAACAAGCTTGTTGACACCTGCCTACAAGATAATTTGAAAATATTTTCAGTAGGTGCACAAAAAAATGCTGGAATATATGTTATACCAAACCTACATACAAACCACACATTAACCTCAAAGGTATATGGACAAGGAAAGATCTACCACAATAAAGTTTTATGTGAAAATATCTTCCTTTAGATGCAATTTGTTTTCTCTGACCTACAATTTTTTCGTCACTGACCAATCTCGGTTGAATTACAACTCCTTTGCCATAAATCTTGGATTGACTACCTTCTCTCTGCTATGTAATCTCGCGGTCTGCCTTCTACTTAAACGATTAGAGGAGATGGCTGAAAAAGTAACAAGAGAAGACAATTTCCTAGCATTTTTGTCAGATACTGCACTCAACTTCCTCTTCTTTCCAATGTTACCCAATGAGGTAGAGTGGCAACTGTTGTCATACTATCTATAGCATATGCCATCTTCTCTTATTCAGAATAGAGAATTACAATATCTTCATATTAGCTATCTCACAAACATGAATTCCATCTAGATTTAATTCATTAGCTATCGAATTGGCCTTCTAGATTTAATTCACCACTGTTGTGCATAAACAATACTTCATATGCGGGCACCAGATATTGAGGGATCTATTAGGACATACAAGTTTTTCCTTGAACCCTCATTAATTTGACAGTTTTTCTAGAGTGAGTGTTGCCTTATGATTTGGTAGTGCCTTTAGTTTCGATATTTTTGGCATTCACATGGAAAGTTAGGAACCGAGATTGTGTTCCTAGATGACCCAACATGCTTCTAGAACCATTGGAATTCACCTAGCTTCATGACAAATGGTTAAGGAAAATCTGCCCAAATTGACAAAATTGTTTTTAGTGCTTTTTCCATAAAAGACTAACTTTGGGAGCAATTTACGAGAAGGTGGTGATGAATTTTGAAAAAATAAAACATGAGTTTTTCAAGAACATGCTGACTTACAAAAACCTCTTTCATCTTTTCAACAGGTGTCATGTTTTGGAAGATTCAAATGGCTCTCTAAAGCCTATTTCTCAGAAAATCTCCAAATTTATTTTTTTCTATTTTTATAAAAACACCTAAGCATGAATTGATGGTTATGGAAATATCCAAGTGTCAAAAAACATTGGCAAAGAGCATCTACACAATTGATAATTTTTGACAAATTACACCCATAAGGTCCTAGTTTCTATGTCATCAAAAGTCGTTGTTGATATCACTCGAAAATTTTTATTGACAATAATACTATGACACTAGAGCATTGCTTATGCTATAGGAATAAATTGTTGCATTCATGGACATCTGAATTGGATTGTTTAGTGATCCTAGTGGATCTTAACTTAAAAGAAAAAAAAAAAAAAAACATCAAACAAACACCATCTCGGAGCCAAAGGATTTATTTTCAAGGGAATTTTTATTAGGTGTTTCAATTTGTATTTTTCAATTCATTTGGATAGGATGGTACACAATGGACAAATGTACCACAAAAACAAATGGAAAGGTTGTCGGTTATGGTAATCTTTTTCAAACACCTTGGTCATCATTTATGGCTGAAGATAGTCCATACTTTATTAAGGACACTCTCCATTCTGCAGGTAGAGCCTACTATCAAATAATTGTGAGACAACATGATCATTTTATTTTAAAAACCATTCCCATTAAATGGTCAAAACATTGCAATTGTTTAACAAGTAAGAAAGTTAAGGTCGACAAGATTGTAAAGTTCATTCTTGTGTTATGGTTTTGGAGGGTGGAACCTGAAGAAATTAAGTTCTCTTCTACTATTTATAATTTCACTTGACTGTGGTGATAATAGATTTTTGTTATGCCCATCACTACTAGTCATGCTTTCAAACTATAAGTTGGAGATTTCAGGCAACCTATATCCAATGTCAGGGATTATTAGAAAAACTTGATGATGTTTCACGTAATGATATCATAATGGTTTACGTAATGAACCACAGAGAATTTCCTCAGAAGAATTGGAATAGAATAATGATAGGAATAGAGAAAGTGAGGCCTTCTTAGATAATGAATCTATAGAGGAATATAATCTCATTCTAGAAAAGTTTGCAGTTACTATTAATGATGAACACCTATAAACATATCGTAAGCATCATTATGAAATATTAGTCACTATCCTTGAGACTTATGTTCTATATGATTTGAAAATTGGAGATTGCCAACAAATGGGTGATTTTTGTCTCCTTTTGTTGCATTAATAGGTGATGACAATGAAGCATTTTTGTGCTCTATCTACTCTATACACATGGCATGTGATGATTTCAGATTGAATGAGGTGGAAGAGTATTATAAGGTAGGGATCAACCAATTTGGGGCTATTGTAGATATTCAAGAAGAAAATTTGATTATTTCAGAGGTAAATGGCAGAGTAGTCAAATAATAAGAGATTAATAATAACTGGAAGAGGTTTTGAAAGAATGGAAACAACAATTAAAAATCAGATCCAAAATTAGTGGCATCAATCTGGTTCTTTAAGGCATGAAATCAACAGTTCCAGATTTCAAGAGCATTTGAGATTGCATAAAGTCTAGTGGTTCCTGCATACTATGGTAATCATGCTAGTGGTGACTACTGTATACAACCACAATCGCACTAGCAGTGCCTATTGTATACTATTTTGTTTGAAGTTTGTATTTAGGTCAAAAAGCATTACAACTGGCCCAAAAATGTCAGGGACTGGGTGGGGTAAAAAAGACCCATAGGTCAGTTAAAAAACTGGCCACGAACAAAAGTTCAATTACTTAAAAACAAATGAATTCCATTTGGCTGACTTGCCGCACCAGGGGGTGATCTTTCATCAAAATCAACCAAAATTTTCACCACAATATTGGCCCTAACAACTAATTCGCACCTCCAAGAGAAGTGAATCCTTGGGGTAGCCTAGCATGGGAACGTCATCATCCCTAAACCACAAACCCATTGGCATGTCTCAACTAGTTCTATCACGAGCACCTACATCATCCCTACCGATAAACAAATGAGATCAACAACAAAAAGAGGTCCCAGCAAAAATAAAATAAACCATATTTTCTCTTTCTTCCCAATTCCATATTTCCCTTCACTACCACTAAGCCTCCATTTACTTGATTTCAATGTAAAATCCAAATGCAACTGGACAAGCATAGCTAAATAAACCTGATCTTAAACAAATTGAGAATAAAACTTTTGCATCCAACAAAATCTCACAAAGAAAACAAGCCTGAAAACCTTAACGAAGCTGCCAAAACTTTGGCTGAAGCCAAATCAAAGGCGTTCATAATGCTCCACAGGATATAAACATTATTCTCCAAACTTACCACTTAACCATAAACCCTCACTAAAAAACCTAGAGTTTGTAAAATTGCATTGACAACCAGCTGAACAAAATCATGTCGATCATGAAAAGAAATAAACTTTCACAATACAAGCATAAATTCTTTAAAATTTCTTCTTTGAACAACTTCCAGCAACATTATAGAATCAAGCTCCGACAAGGAAGTGGATGATAATTTTGATTCAAAGAATTCTTACCTTGAACTGAGGTAATGGCATTCATTCCCTCTAAAGTTTTCTCACTATTGGAGTGTTGTAATGGGATTCGATCCCTCTGAATTCTGCTCACTGTTGGAGTGTGTAGAATGCTCTGAAAGAAAGAGATTTGTTCTTGAAACTAAAATGGTAGGATAGGATGGGAGGCATAAGACCCCCTTGGCGGAATGTTTCTCTATCTAGAACCTAAGCTAAGTCTTACGCTAATGTAATTATGTAAGTCTTTAACCATAAAATTCATTGATATCATGTTAAGTGTGTTCTCATCGGTATGAGTGTCTTTTACATTTATTGCTTCTTTACACCTTGAGTACTATTATTTCTGATATATTTTTTTTGCGTGTTTTTCTGGTTGTTGGTGGAGTTTGGTAATACAAATTTTTTAATTTTAAGTTAATAAAAGTTTTATTTTAATGCAAAAACGAGTTTGATATAAATATTTCATTTATAATGCTAGTAATTTTATAAATTTAAAAATATTTTTCTCAAATTTCAAAGTGAATAGTAAAATACATAGTCTCAAGGGTTAGCCTAGTTAGTTGAGTTCCAATTGTTAAAAAATCTTTTCTACTAAAAGGTCACATGTTTAATTATCTTGACGTTATTGGAGTAAGACTTCATGGTTGAGCTAACGAAATAAAATTCATACCCACATGAAAAGATCACTAGCTTGGTAAGATAATAGCAACAAGGTGGAAGGTGATGGCAAAAGCGCTGATTAGGGTTTGTAGCATGGCCTCTTTGGTTTGAACCGGATTGGCCACTCAGAGAGCTAGCTACCTCCTTCTCTTGAACTAGAGTGGAGACTTGAATCTGCACAATTGCATGCTCCTGCATAGGGATATCCATGGAAGAGATGACGTTACCGTCTGGGCGGCTACACTACTTGAAAAAAATGCATCAGATGGTATTCGAGCTGCCACCTTCACAGCTGCTCACTACACTACAAAGACTCACCTTGGAGGTTCTATAGATCTCACCTCAGCAGAAAGCCATCAGTGGATCTACCTCTCGAACCTGCCAAATTGGCTTGCAGAGATGCCAACGCTGGCCATTCTCATCGACTGGGTAGTAGACATGGATCTGCAGGCTACAAGCCCATGCATGCCAATGCACAAGGCTCCCCTCGGCACAGATGATGTCGCCGTCTACGTGGCTATTTTCCTAGCTAATGTTCCAGGCAGTCCTAATGCCGCCACTTTTAGAGTTGCTCACAATGTAAATAGAAGCAGCCCAGAGGTTCCCTCAAATCTCTTCTTTGTCGTATGTATGCAGCGGATTGCCTTCCCAAACCTGCTTGATAGGCCTGTAAAGGCACCAAGGAAGGCAATAAACATCGACTGCATATGTGCCCCTCGTCCAGCTCTGGTCAATGCTCAAAGACTGGCGAATCTGGACATGGATCTGTCTGCTGTTTGTTGGAAGTAGTTTCCTTTCTTGAACCAGCTAGATCTTCCTGAAGAAACACATGCATTTCAGATCCAAGTCAATCTCTCAAGCAAGATGACGATGCAATGGGTATGCGCAACAGATCTCGTGCAAGAGCTTTTGCAAAAACTTGAACGCCAGCTGGGGATCCCCTCCTCTTACCTCAGATTGCTATATAAGGGTAAGCAACTTATGAATCCCCTTCCTCTCTCCTTTTACAACATACATAAGGATGCTTCTATTGTGGCTACCTTTCGCTTAAGAGGTGGTTCCTTTGGGTAGACCTCCTCTACCCCTTCTTTCTCTTATTAAAGATGTAGTCTGCAAAGACATTGCCCACCCACAGTCCTCTTCAAAAGCAGCCCAACCAACGATGGCTCCAAAGCCATTTTTGGTAGACAAATCAGAGGAAATTCCTTCCATCAATTTCTCTCATCCTGAGATTGACGATTGCTACCATATATTTGCAGAATCCGCACTCATATGCAGATTTAATGGGCTCTAGCCTCACACATTAGATCTATACCAATGGATCCATACCAATTGGACTAAAAAAAAGCAAGATCTACTTATTTTCAAAAGGATTCTTCATTGTGGTTTTTGACTTAAATGAAGATTACCAGAAGGCCTTAATGGGAGGCCCTTGGTTCTGGGGTTTGGCTGGGCTTTTTCTCACCCCTTAGTTTCCACACTTTGACCCTTCTACAGTTGTCATCACCAAGCTTCCCATTTGGGTCAGGCTCCTAAATATTCCAGCACATTTATTGCATATTTTTGTCTTCTTAGCCATTAGAGACACTTTAGGACGCTACCTGGCTATAGATTCTTCAAGAAAGGAAAATGGACTCTACACCTATGGCAGAATGTGTGCAGAAATAGATATCAACAAAGGACTATCGGATTAGATCAATCTCAAGATTGGAGATTTCCACTGGACACAAACCTTGGATTACGAGAATACAGCCTTCCATTGCCGCCATTGTCATCAAACGGGGTACCTCCAGAGTACATGTACACAGTTCCTTCACAAAAAGAAGGATCTGAAATGCAATCCCAAATCCAAGAGCTCGAATCCCTATGTGCCACCCCCTCCTATGGACAATACAGATTCCTTTAGTTCGGATGAGGAGGAAATTGAAGCAGATGTGCAGAATGATGAGATTCCACTGGGCACTCCCTCGGTTGGTCTGGAAATCCCCTCTGCCTCTCAGATCTCTCAAAAACGTTCTCATATATCTTCGTCCTCAGACTCTGATAAGGATATTCCGCCGCCAGAGCAAAATAGTCTACAACTTGTTATGGCTCAGCCAAACTCCACTGGATGGGTCAAAGTAAGCAAGAAAAAAGGAAAAAAATGTCGTGTGGCAGTAACTGCCCTCTCGGGGTAGATATCTCTGCTTAGTTCTAGCTTTTTGTATTCCCGTGTTTTCTATGGCCCTTTCCTTGATTGTCTCTAAGGAGCGAGGTAGATAGCCTATCACCTACAGCTCCCTTGCTTTTCTACTTCACTTGCATGCAAGCTTGATTGTACTATACATTTATTTTCTTAATAGAATTAGTCTTACTCCAAAAAAAAAAAGACTTCATGGTTTAGCTTATAGGTTGTGATCCTTTCAAGTAGATTTTCCTCATACAAATTGATACATATTTTATATAAATTTATATGTTTCATAATGTTGGATAATATAATTATGTTGGAGTGGAAGAACATGAAGAATTGTCCATGTTCTCTTGATGGTTTCAATGAACTTGTGGTTTTTCTACAAATGGCAAATGGATCATGGATTCAAATTTGGCTGCCACAGTTAACCCTGAGATTAGATCAGCTAAATCAATAAATTGAGCTGTCACAACTAGCCATGAGACAAAGGATTGATACATCAGCTCAATTAATCAAAGTATCAGTCGCATTAGGGATTCAGGGCACTAAGCTAGGATTTTCGATAACAGATCCTACTTTCTTTTACCAACTCGATACTGCCAGTGGTTTTTCCGACTCGAGAAGGAGTCAAAACTTAGACTTGGAGTAAATTTTATTAAATCTTAATACCATTTATGTGGGTAGTTTAGTATTGAGCATATTTTGTTTTGTTCAAAGCAAAATTCAACGATTTTTATGGATGAACGAGGGACTGTTCTTTTAGGGCTTCATCAAGGTTCATGCGTTATTTTCATTGATTATATTTAGTGAGTGGCCTCATCCCAAAATGGAAAACAAATCAATAGTAAATGTTAAAAATGGCAAGGAAGTCTCATATTTTGTGGAAACAAATCATTTGGTCCAAGTCAAAATTTCCTCAACAAACACAACAGAGAAGTGGGTTTGGTTAAATGCAAAACAATATCAAGGAATTTTAAAGAGGAGACAAGCCTACTTTAAATGGGAACAAGGAAGAAGAAAAAAGTCCTAGAGAAACTAATAGACATATAATAACAGTAAACAAAATCTTTGAAATGCCAATTTCGTCCATAGAACAATGCCTCCCTCAAGATAATATCAAACAACTTTGAAAAACCTACAAAGTAGAAGAAACCTTTTGAAGAGAAATGTCTCCCCTCCTCCATGATGGCACAAATGTTGAGGATATAGTTGATGGTTCAATATTGAAGTCAAAATCCTTCCTTAACTCTTGAGCCAAATTGGTCTCTCCTCAAGTATCTCTAATAATATCCTATTAGGAGTCATAGCATTTAGCTTAGAAAGTATGACCCACCATGATCATATTAATAAATGACAACCACTAAACTAATGTGATAATGTATTCATAATTTCTTTGCAAAAAAAATTAACTTCTTGTTTGCCCCTTTTATGTAGTGAAAGTAGATTTCCTGATTGTCTGCATCATATTATGCCACAACACTAGCTAATGAACACGACAACCCATTCACAATAAATGTCATTGATGATGATGTCAAAATGTGAAAATGAATTTGTTAGTCACCCCTTATTGTGTATATCTCTCGCCAATGAAGAGGAGTCTAGTCAGCTCTTCCTCGGCAAAGAACAATTGCCATTATCCTTTCCACATGCCATAATGAACCTCACAACCTTTATCATCTTCACCACGTCTAAACATACAATTGAATCCACCTCCTCTGATCACATTGCATTGGATAACTCCTCCTCATTCCACCATTTTGATCAACTATAAAATCCTAGAAAGCCTTGACCCTCACAAAAAAACCTTTGCAAAGTCCTCTCCATTCACATCTGATTTGAAACATTGCAAAAAAGTACTACCACTGTATAATCTTCTCCCTCATGTGGTTCACTGAACTCATAACATCCTTTCAAGTGGTGAGATAAACAACCATTAGCGTGTTCTCGATTTAGAATACCCTTTTCTTTCTATTACTAAATAGTCAATACTACTTCATGCCTATTTTAGTAGATATCCCCTAGTTTTACCATATACTTATTTTAATACCTCCAAAACCTATAACCCTCTACCCAAAATTCTCGCCCTTTACAGCAACATTGCTTCACGAAATGCATTTGACATTGCTTTGTAATTTTGCCTTTGTATATGAGAATGAAACTAAATGTTACTTCTCCCTTTTCTAAGATAATGCTCTTGATTGCAAATTGAAAAATGTATCATGATATTTCCTTTCTCTCTTCGTGTGAACTTGCTCAATTAGCATCTAGATACCTTTTGAGATAAAAATCAATGTATGTATTGTATTTTTTATTGTGTCAATTATTCATTTTTATTGTCTTAATATTGTGTTAATTGCCTTCCAATGCATGGTCAGTCTTGAATTAAAATTTTGACATGGAAAATCCCAATTTTGCAATTTTGGCAATCAGAGGCACATAGTAGGGACAACGTGTATCCATCTTGGTGGATAGTTGGGAAACCCAAAATTTTATTGATGCATAATTGGTGGAGTGTAGAGGCATTCATAGGTTGATATATATCCTGAACAACGTGGGCAAGAGAGGATGTGTTGGCTAGATAAATCGATATTACGAAGAAGGCCAATCTCCCTAGTATCAAAATATATCTAGCAACAAGTAGGACAAGCAAATCTACCTTTCTCTAAACATATTACGATTCATTCATAAAACTATAAAGGTGTTTAGACCCTACATTAAGTCCAACGCTAGTTTGTAGCAGCTATCCTTCAATCGTCCGAAATAGTTTCCTTTTGAGAACCTGCAATCACAAAAAAGCACACATCAAATAACACCTGCATAGCTAATATCATAAATCATGTTCATTATGGTGATCAACGAATCCATAACATAAACCATAAAACACAGCTTATTGAGAAAAATAAACTTATTTGTATTAACTTTGAAATATAAGAACTTTACAACCTTTGGTGCCTTGATGTTGTACAAGCTCTTCCCAGGGTCTGAAACAGGAACCTCCTTCACTTTGACAAGCCTCACACTCTTCCAAATGAGATCAAGGAGGTATGTAATCTTTCCTCACAAAAGCTCAATTAGGAAGACTAAGTTCCAGCAGAATTTCACCTCAAAAATATTCAACTTTCAACCTCCTAAGTAACCAGCCCAATGCTTCATTTTATAGTGCAAAGGAAGGAGGTTACAAGTCCACCTATGAAGGGATAGAGTCCTCCTTCAAAGGGATAAGCTCCTCACATCAAGGGGTTAGCTCCTTAAGGTATGGGATGCATGAACCTTAGAGGAGTGAACTTGCCACCTCAAGATTCCTTCCAGAAGCTTCTAGAAATGACTCAAAGTGAGTTTTTAAGAATATACTTATGCCTTTTTTACTTTTATAGGGGTATGCACCCATTATACATTGACGGAGCAGTCAGGCGCACAGGAGACATGACCTTTAGGTGCGGGACCGCAGGTAATGCTAAGAGAAAGTGTGGAACTAGAGCTTTATAGACTTTTGAGGGCTTTCTCTTATTTTCAAGGCTTGATATGAAGAACTGAGGCTTAAGACTTGCAAAGGATGAAATTATGAGTGATAATGGACTTAGACAGATAGTAAAATGTCATGGTGACAATTTTTGCGCAACAGATTTCCCCCTAAAGTGCGAAGTCTATAAGAGATGAAAATGAATTCTTTCATGTATGAAGAGTGAAGTATTTTATCATTTCAAGGATCATCCTGTGGATACCCCAATCAGAACCTGTAAAAATATTCAATGCAAAATATATATATATGTGAACATATCATCACTGAGGTAGGAATTCCCATACTCATATCAGAACTGACTAGAAAACTAACTAAAATACTATGGTACAGGAATTATTTTGTAATAAATCACGAGTATAGACATATGTAGACACAGTATGGGTGCAACCATCTGTTTATGAATAGTCCATTGTATAATGAATAACAAAATTCCTCGCAGCCTGGATGGTGGAAACTAGATCCAAGGTCTTGATTTCTACTTCCCGAACTAGTACGATTCTATCCATGCGAACGAATGTGTCGAAGTCGAACATGGTAGAAACCACTTGATTACCAGTCAATGATGTGAACTGTTAACAAGTGTTAGAGAAACCACCAGTAATGCCAATGGCTCTCAAAGTACTCAGCACAATCCATGAAATGTGAATAAATGAGCTGATGTCGAACATGTCATAGAATCCTTTGATTGAAGGTCAATGATGCAACCTGCCGTCGAAGGTGAGAAACCTGCCATTAGGGCATGTAGATTCCAAGGTACTAACGATTTCTAGATCATCTTTCTAGATAATGAGTTGAAGTCGATAGAAAGCAATCTGTCGTAGGCAAGCCCACAACACGAAATCATAGATCAAGTTTTGAAGAAATATATTTGTCAAGGACTACTCAGGGACGGTCAAAATGGATGACATATATTTTGCAAATGAATGGTTTATTTGAATTGACCTCTTGAACACATAACAACACTACAGATCGTTTGGTGACAATTGACCCAAAGCTAATACCCAGAAACTGGCTGAAGACCTTCAATATGGTTTGATTAACTATTAGGCAAAGGATTTCCCAACCCAGGTAAACAAAAGTGTCGTGTTCAAGACTGGTTGACTGCTTTTCTAAAACACAAAGTATAACAAACAGGTTCATTTTTCTCTCTTTTCCCCCACCATTCTGGTAAGTACCTCTTTATTTGTTATGAAACCAGCTCAAGAAAAGATAGAAAAGATAGATCAACGCCTTAAAATTCAGCCTCTTCGAGGGGGAAACCTCCTTTACATTACATAAATGAACAATTCTTGGATGATTCAAATGACAAAACCTCCTTTCTATATATAGGAGTCTAAGGAGTCACAATATAATCCAGCCGACCTAACAATAATAATATAAAGCCACAAAAATAACAATAGAGGGATTCTATGGGGCACAGAAATAACAATATGGGGGTAATAGGGGCACAACAATATAAATAAGGGGTATAACTACAATAGTAATGGGGTAATCACTAGTATTATAGGGACCCAACATGCCCCTCTCCTTCAAAAAAGTGTTGTCCTCAACGCTTGAGTAGTTCTGGATACTTCTGCATAAAATTCTCATCCTCCCATGTGGAATCTTCAGCGGATAAGTTCTTCCACTTGATAAGATACTCTGAAATTGATCGATTTCGTAGCTGTCGAGTTCTTGTTTCTGTGACTGCTTCCGGTTCCAATATAATTTTTCCTTCCTCGTCAAGTTCTGGCAATATTGTTTGAATTGGGAGCTTGTCGCCTATAACCTTCTTTAAACATGAAACATGGAAAACTGGGTGCAATCGAGAAGCTGCAGGAAGCTCCAATTTGTATGCCATAGTACCAATCTTTTGCAACACCTTGTACGGACCATAATACTTTGGTGATAATTTATTATCCTTCTTAGCTTGCTTTAGGGACATTTGCTTATATGGTTGTAGCCGTAGGAATACCCAATCACCTACATCAAAACTTCTTTCACTGCGATGTTGATCTGCCTGTTGTTTCATTCTATTTTGTGCCAACACGAGGTTATCCTTTAAGAGTTGGAGGACTTGTTGTTGATGTTCGATGTGATGTTCCACTGCCTGAACCTTAGAATTTTCTCTTAAATATGATGTGATGGATGGTGGTTGATACCCATAAAGTGCCATAAATGGGGTCATTTTTGTTGCTGTATGGAAGGAAGTGTTATACCACCATTCAGCCAGAGGCAACCATTTGACCCATTGTGTCTGTTTATCAGATACAAAGCAACGAAGATATCCTTCCAAACATTTGTTTACTATCTCAGTTTGCCCATCAGATTGAGGATGATAAGATGAGCTATGAGCTAACTGAGTACCAAGACAAGAAAATAATTCTGTCCAAAAATTTCCAGTGAAAATGGGATCTCTGTCACTTACAATAATCTTTGGGTTTCCATGTAGCTTTTGAACTGTTTCCATAAATGCAGTAGAAACTGTACTGGCTTTAAATGGATGTGATAATGCACAAAAGTGTGCATACTTGGTAAGTCTGTCAACTACCACCATGATGACACTCTTTCCCTCAGACTTGGGTAAACCTGTGATAAAATCCATTGAAACCTCCTCCCAACGTTGGCTTGGAATGGATAAAGGTTGTAATAGACCCGGTGTCTTAATTGTTTCAACTTTATTTTGTTGGCAAACCAAACATTCCGCCACAAACTTTTGAATATCTGATTTAAGGCCATCCCAAAAAAATTCCTTCTTAACCCTGTGGTAAGTTTTTAAAAATCCTGAGTGCCCTCCTAAGGGAGAAGTGTGCAATTCCATAAGAATCTTTTGTTTTAGCTGGGAATTCTTACAGAGGTATAAGCGATCTTTGTACCATAACGAATCATTTTGCCAGCTAAATGTATCAGAAGTACTGGAATCTTGTTGTAGCTTTCGAATAAGTGCCCACACTTCTTCGTCATTCTTCCATTCCTCCCTTGCTTCGTTTATCCAATCTGGTTGGATAATAGAAATGGCACACAACAATGCTTCCACATCCTCATCCTTTCTTGAGAGTGCATCTGCCACCACATTTTGCTTCCCTTTTTTGTAGATGATTTCAAAGTCATAACCCAACATCTTTGTGACCCACTTTTGTTGCTCTTCAGAGGATAATCTTTGTTCTAAAAAGTATTTAAGGCTATCATGATCCGTTTTTACCTTGAAGTGTCTTCCCATTAGGTAGGGTCGCCATTTCTTAAGTGCATGGAGTATTGCCAACATTTCCTTCTCATAAATAGCTTTGCTTAAAAACTTTCCCTTGATTGGACGACTTTCAAAAGCAATGGGTCTTTCATCTTGCATTAGAACAGCACCAATTCCATTTCCTGAAGCATCACATTCCACAATAAAGGTTTTTGTGAAGTCCGGTGTAGCTAAGACCGGTGCTTGGCACATTGCCTCTTTAAGATGTTCAAAGGCCTTTGTTGCTTCCGGAGTCCATGAAAATGAATCTTTCTTCAATAATGTTGTTAGAGGTGCTGCTATTCTCCCATAATTCTTAACAAACTTGCGATAATACCCTGTCAACCCAAGAAATCCTCGCAGATGCTTTATGGATGTGGGGATTTTCCATTCCTTAATGGCTTTAATTTTGCTAGGGTCTACCTTAACTCCTTCATGAGATACAATATGACCCAAATATTCCACCTCCTGGACTCCAAAGAAACATTTGGATCTTTTTGCATATAATTGTTTCTCCTCCAATAGTTGTAGCACCCTGTCAACATGTTCAACATGATCCTTCCAAGACTTGTTGTAGATTAGTATATCATCAAAAAATACTAACACAAATTTTCTAAGGAATGGTTTGAAAATTGAATTCATCAAACCTTGAAATGTTGAAGGTGCATTGGTAAGGCCAAAAGGCATGACCAAAAATTCATAATGACCCTCATGAGTTCTAAATGTTGTTTTCGGAATGTCTTCAATCTTCATTCTGATTTGATGATATCCTGAACGAAGATCCAACTTGGTGAAGTAAATTGATCCATGCAATTCATCCAGTAATTCATCAATGACAGGAATGGGGAACTTATCTTTAATAGTGAGCTTGTTGAGCTCCCTATAATCCGGACACATGCGCCATGATCCATCCTTCTTGTGCACCAATACTACTGGAGCTGAGAAAGAACTTTGACTCGGTTGAATTATACCAGCCTCTAGCATTTCTGCAACCATACGTTCAATTTCACTTTTTTGGACATAGGGATATCTGTACGGCCTGATGTTTGGAGGAACACTTCCTGGAATCAGATGAATAGCATGATCATGATCACGCATAGGTGGGAGACCTTTGGGAGTCTCAAATACCTTGGAATGATTGTCCAGGACTTTTTGGAGATCTGGAGAAATAGATGATTCCAATGTGGAAACATCTAGCGAACATAATTGTGCAATTACACCTCTTTGCTCCTTTTTTAGAAGCTTTGTCATGCCATTAGAGCTGATTATCTTTCCTGGTTTCCCTGCAATACCCCTTAATTCAACTTCCTTTCCTTCCGTAGAAAATTTGATGAAAAGTTCTTGAAAATTAAAAGCTATTGTACCCAAGGATTGTAGCCATTGGACTCCTAGTACAACATCAGCACCTCCCATTGGAATGGAAAGCATTGGGCTAGTCAATACATATTCTCCCATGGATAGCTTGATATTATGGCACTTTCCAGAGCAATTTATTGTTCCTCCATTTGCAATCATCACTTGACACTCTGGTGCTGGATATAGGAAGCAATTCAATTCTTTTGCTACCCTACAATGAATAAAATTGTGGGTGCTTCCTGAATCAATCAACACTATTACCTTTTTCTTCTTGATTTGTCCTTCTATCTTGATGGTTTGAGGAGTGGTAATTCCCGCCAATGCATTACAAGATATGGTCGGATTTATTTGTTCTTCATCTAGGCTTTGTTCCTGGAGTATATCCTCTTCTTTTGACCTTTCTTGCTCCTTTTCTTCTTCCTCTTCACAATCTATGTAGAATAATTTCTTCTCAGCACACTTATGACCTTTTGTGTATTTGCTATCACAATTGTAACAAAGCCCTTTTGCTCTTTTTTCTTCCAATTGTTGTGGTGTCAACCTTGTAGGTTGTGGAAGACTAGGGGCAACAACACTTCCGTCTTTATAGTTGTGAGTGGTATGCTTCCTAGTTGCCATAATTTTGCTTTCCATTTTTCTTGCTAACCTGAATGCCTTCTCTAATGAATCAGGTTCCCAAAGGCGAACATCATGTTGGATATTATCCTTTAAAGACCCTATGAACACATCAATCCTATGCTCCTCTGGAATATCTTTTACCCTTATGTTCAATTTTTGGAACTCCTCAATGTGCTCCATTATTGAACCCTTTTGTTTGAGACTTATCAATTGGCTAAAAAAAGTGTTGCTTTTTGTATCCTCATAATGTGCTATCAATTCTTCCGTAAAAATTGCCCAAGTGATAAATTTTTTACGAGAACAAAGCCATTGATACCATACAAACTGATTTGGTTCCAAATATACAGTTGCCATACGTACCTTTTGTGTGTTTTGCACATTATTGAGATCGAAGAATTGCTCCATCTGTAATATCCATGTGGCGGGATCCTTGCCATCAAACTTCCTCATATCGATTTTTGGAATATGGTGATTCTTCGATCCAACATTAGAGTCTATGGAATCATGATTAACATTTCTTTTGTTCTCATCATGAGTTTCCTTTACTACCTTTTCACCATTAGTAAGTATTTCTTGTAGAAAATTTGTCAAATTTGTCTTCAAATCTGCCATGCCTGTCTTCAAATTTGTGTTCAAATCTATCTTCAAATTGTCCATATTAGCTTCCATGCCATTCATCTTAGCTTCCACGCCATTTATCTTAGCATCTGTTAACTTTTGTGAGCGTGACATTTGTTGCACTTGTTCTTGTAATTTTGATATATCATGTAGCATTTCTTCCTCTTCTTCATGAGTCATGCTAGAGCTTTCAGGTTCCTTACTAGGTGTTTGCATTTTCTTTCCTCGGGGCATCAGTTACCGATAATAATGCTCTACTATGCCCTTTGAATTCCTTCAAAATAAATTTTCAAACCAAGCTTAAGCAAAAATTTAAAAAAATCTACACACCTTTTTTCACTTTGTAGGAGCTCGATATTGCCTCTGATGTATCTCTGTACTTTCGAATCATCTAGTTCTGAATTTGTGACCTGTAGTAGCTCTCTGTGTCCTCTTTCCAATGCCACCAGTCTGATCCAAATTGGATTCTCCAAGAAAGAGTTATGCACAATCTCCCAAGATGACCTGATTATAGACTTTCAGTAGAGCGAACTTGTATGAAGTGCCACGTGTACAATTTTCAATATTTGGTTCTGAAAAAGATATAAAGAAACTACAGTCCGTCCTCTTTCTGTACCTTCTTACGAAATTTCAATCTGATTCCCAGAGAGAAAGTTATGACAATTTTCCCCAGGTCACCTGTTTTGAATGTAATTCAGGAGTCTGCAAAAAGACCAACTTCCTCAGATCATATCTCCGAAAATATCACGCAAAAAGCTCTGAAATTCAGACCCAAGGTTCAGAGTGATTTCTTCTCAAATGGGTTTTTTTTTGTGACTTCTGAAACGTCACAGAAAAAAAGTTATAGCGAAAATTCCACGATGACCTGTTTGGAGCAGCGAAACCCTAGAATCCAAAGCTCTGATACCAAATGTTATGAAACCAGCTCAAGAAAAGATAGAAAAGATAGATCAACACCTTAGAATTCAGCCTCTTCGAGGGGGCAACCTCCTTTACATTACATAAATGAACAATTATTATGATTCAAATGACAAAACCTCCTTTCTATATATAGGAGTCTAAGGAGTCACAATATAATCCAGCCGACCTAACAATAATAATATAAAGCCACAAAAATAACAATAGAGGGATTCTATGGGGCATAGAAATAAAAATATGGGGGTAATAGGGGCACAACAATATAAATAAGGGGTATAACTATAATAGTAATGGGGTAATCACTAGTATTATAGGGACCCAACATTATTTTTGACAAGCTTGAGGAGGATAACATTTGTTTGTTTATAAGCTCATTCTTCAGATGAGTCCAACTTAGTTTAAAATTCAAACCCTAAGAAGGAGTGGTCCATTCCTGTTTAAAATTGAACATGTCCTTTACTGTTAAATTTTAATGAGTCTAGTATAGGAAAAACTCGGTGTTTTTCAATTTTAGGGAGTAAGAAGAAAAAATTAAGAAAACTCCATGATGTCCTTTTTCGTAAATTTGTGTCTCCCAAGCCCGAAAAGGTATAAAATAATACTTGAGAGAACCACTTGACCATTACGATCAAGAGTACTTTTCATAATTAGTGGCTTTGATCTGAAAAATTGAAAAAGTAAACGAAGACACAACATTTTATAACCAATATCGAACTTGAAACGACAAAAGTCCGGCGATCTTTTCATGTTTATACATTCAGAAAAGAGTTGTAAGTGGACCGCCTTTCTAATTCCGTTTAATGAGTTTAAAAAGGAAAAAACTTGGCAATATTTTCATATTTTACAAGTCAAAAGAGAGCTTAAAGAGGACTCCTCCTAGAGGAACGAGTGGTATAAAGGGTAGCAACTGGTTCCAGCAATGGTGGAACTGCTCAAAACATGTAATGGTTAAGAGGCTGGCTAATAAAACAACTCATAGATGCGGCCCCTCAGGAAGGGTAAACAATCAAGTGAAAGCATATGATCATCCAAAGAGATGGCGGCGATGGAATGAAAACAACCAAGACTCATCTAACAAAATTTAGTGGATAAAGACGGCAATCATGAGATGTAAATCAGGTATGGGTTTATTTTTACACAAGCTTGAACAATAGAGAACTCTACTTGGATTCGGGTTCATGTTTACACAAGCTTGAAACGAAAAACTATGCTTGTTATAAGTTCACATGCCCCCAACATAATGACTCAAAATGAGGTACATGCCCCCAAGCTTCATTGCATTCAACGAAGTGGATGGAATGAAGGTTCACTTTCGAGATCGTGTAAAGACTCGATTTGGAAAGGGAGTTGTTTCATTTTTTAATGAGGTTGACACAGGAAAAGAACTATGCTCAAAGCCCTTGTTTCATTTTTTAAAAAAGATTGACACAAGACAAGGAACTATGCTCATGACCCCTTGTTTCATTTTTTAACGAGCTTGACACAAGACAAGGAACTATGCTCGAGACATCCAGTTTCATTTTTTAACGAGGTTGAGACAAGAACAAACTATCCTCGCGACTCCTTGTTTCATTTTTTAACGATATTGACACAAGACAAGGAACTATGCTTGCAACATCCAGTTTCATTATTTAATGAGGTTGAGACAAGAAGAAACTATCCTTGCAACACCCTGTTTCATTTTTTAACGAGGTTGACATAGGAACAAAACTATCCTCGAGATATCCAGTTTCATTTTTTAACGAGGTTGAGACAAGAAAAAACTATCCTCACCACTCCTTGTTTCATTTTTTAACGAGGTTGAGACAGGAACAAACTATCCTCGCGACATCCGGTTTCATTTTTTAACGAGGTTGAGACAGGAAGAAACTATCCTCACTGACTCCTTGTTTCATTTTTTAATGAGCTTGACACAAGACAAGGAACTATGCTCGAGACATCTAGTTTCATTTTTTAATGAGGTTGACACGGGAACAAACTATCCTCGTGATAGGTCAGGAATCAGAAAACAACTGTACCACCTGATATGCAATTTCAAAGGGATTCAAAGGCATCGCGCCATCAAATGAATCCACCTCGGAATTGGAAGGTACGATCAAAGGATCATCAAAAGTAATAGTATTTGATGAAGTCACATGAATAGTTGCAATAGAAGGTGATATGTTAGGAGGAGGGACAAAAAAGGTTCCTAGTAAACCTGAATCTTTGATCAAACCTACCCCAACATCCTTGTGAGGGATAGTTGTTTTACCAATGTGTTGAACGCTATTAGTAGAGGCTGAGTCGGATGAGAAATAACTCAGCTGGTCTATCATAACGATCTTTTCGTTATGAGGAAACTTAATAAGCCAAAAGACCGATGAAACAATAGTAGTCATATCATAAGACCAACTGCGACCTAGGAGAAGGTTGTAATCTAGAGGGGCATCAACCACTTCCACATCTAGATTAACAGTTTTTCCTTCGACCCCTATAGGTAAATCTTCCAAAATACCAAAAGGATGGAACCCTCTACCATCAAAAGCCTTTATAATTGTCGGAGACTAATTGAGTGTAGGAGAACCAAGAGATCTCCAACACTGGATCGACATAATACATGTAGAAGCTCCCTCATCAATCACAGTCTGAAAGCAAGGTCTGCTTTTGACTAACACTGGAATCTGGAAAGTCATTTGATGAGGAATGCAGGGTGTACTATTCTCTAAATTGAAGATTATTAGGTTTGAATCCTGAATATCAACAACTCCTATAGCAAACAATAGTAATTTACACTGTGCCAGGCATGATTGTAGCACTTCCAAAGCCGACATTGCTGAAGGGGCAATGGCTAAGTCTTCAACAATGTTATAATTCTGAGCAGCTCTCGCATGTGGATTGAAATTTGATTTCCGAAATATACCTTTAGCAGGCGGCTTGGTTACTAATTCTAGGTTGGGTTTCTCAATCTATAGCAGAGCAGACCTAGGAGGAGGTGTAGTTGATGGGTTTGAATTAGAAGATTCTGCTTCTTTAGCATCAACAGGATTTTTACTACCCTAATCTTGTGATCATGTCGCAATCCTGACATGAGACATCATCATAATGGGTTCTTCCAAGGTACTCAAGGAAGAAGCAACCGCTTTACTATCATGAGTAGGAGAATGATCCTTCAAGGCAACAGGCATTTGAGAACCTTTAACAAATTTCAAAAACTCTACTCGACAGGGGCATTCTTTAGTAAAATGATCCTCTTTGCAGATGAAACAAGGATAGCGAGGTTTTCACTTTTCGTCAATAGATTCATTTATATTTGTTTTATCTTTTGAATTTTGATCTTTTTTGTTCTTCCCCTTCTATTTACTACCAGATTTCTTTGTAGATGAATCTATGACATGGACATCGGTAGAAACTTCAGTGGAAGAATCTCCTTTCAGGGAATCAGGTAAAGTTGTTGTAGGAGAAGAATTCTTTGAAGATTTCTTCTTGCTTTTAATACTAACTGAACCAATCATATCATCAGCGGCATGAGACCCTGAAGGAGCTGTAGTTTTTAGAAGATTAGGGATTTTTTTATATAAAGTACCTGACTGCGTATAGATGAGGTCAAGGTATTGAGCCTGAGCAATGACTTGCTCTTCAGTGACAGCTCTTTCCTTAGCTACATCTTTAGTGATTTTAGGTAACAATGATTTAACAAACCATTCTGTTAAAATTAGATTCAGAATGAAAACTTTCGCTAAACGCCTTCTACGTCGCCATTCATGAATATGATTAGAAATATATGTGGACATGGATTGTTTTAATGAAGTTAATAATTCCGTGCCATTGTCGTATCTAACAAGAAACTAAATATGAGTTAAGAAAAATGTAGCTAACTGACTGAAATTATAAAAAGAGCCTCATGGTAACTCAATGTACCATTTGGTGGCAAGACCAATAAGAGTTCTTTGAAAAAGGTGTAAGCGAATCGAATCATCAATAATGGAATTAGATGCACACTAGAGGTGATAAGTCATCACATGATTTGATGGATCCTCACCTGACTTACCCTTGAATTTTGGGATATCACTGGGAAACATATTAGGCATTGGCGGCCAGTATGGAAGATAATAAATCAGATTGTTCATAAGGCGCAACAAATCAAGTAAATCCAAAGTTGCAATAAATGGTAACTGATGGTTAGGTTCACGAAAACCTGGTGTAATGAGACCAGCTCCAGGAGGAGGATATCCAGGGCAACCTCGAATCAGATTTGGATTAGGAATGTTATAACCTCCTGGAAAACCAGGATTAACCGGACCAAACTAGGGTTGTTGAGGCTGTTTATAAGTATAGCCAGGGTATGGTTGATACTAATAAACTGGATTTTTTATAGTAGGACCAAATTGATACTGTCCCTGTTACAGTTGACGTGTGGCAATTGTACTTGGACTAGCTTGTGCTACAGGCATCTGGACCGAATTTTGAACTGTAGGTCCTGACTGGGGTACAGAGACATGAGGAGTTTGCACTGATGCAAGGATAGTAGAAACCAGAGCTATAGATACTCCAGAAACAAGTGTGGTAGATTGAATAGAAAATGTAGCAGTTGTAGCAGCAATTCGAGGCAGAGTCTGAGGTGAGCTAGGCCCAGGCTACTAAACTAAACTAGGTGCAGAGGTTTGAACTGTAGGTTGGATGGGTTGCTGGGTTGGACCAGAAACCAAAGGTTTTCCAGTTTGATTAGATAACTGCACATTAGGTTGCAAAGTCTGTTGAGTTTGAGATGGATCGCACACCATATTCATTCTGGGACCCATAAAAGGTTGTACGTATGGAGGACCATAACCTGGTTGAATGTAGAGCTAATAATTAGGAGGTACATTTCTAGCTCCTTGTAAAAATGACTGACCAGAAGGTGGTTGGAAACCTTGAGTTGGGTACTGACCTTGAGGTTGATAACCTAGAGGCACATACTGAATCTGGGATAGAAAAGCATCCTGAGTAATATGGGGTTGACCTTGGGGTATCTGTTGTCCTGAAGGTTGAAAACCTTGAGGTACCCCTCCAAGCAGAAACTGACTACCTTGGGGTTGCCCCCCTAGGTGATAACTGACTACCTTGAGGTTTCCCCCAGGGGTTAACTAACTACCTTGCCCCCAAGGCGGTAACCGACTACCTTGCCTCGCAGGCGGTAACTGATTACGTTGAGGTTGAGGATTTGGAATACTACCAGACATCATAAAGAACTATGCTATGTTCAATGTTTTAGTTCCATTATTACTAGGTGATAACTGATGTTCAGTCGGTCGAGGAGTTGCTCCTGAAAAGGTACTAGAAAGTGACTGGTACCCCAAAGGAACAGTAGGACCGCCATATAAAAATGTTTCCTTGATTCGGAAAACATGGATGACTGTCTTGACATGATTGATCAAAGATAATAATGTTTGGGTGTAGGATGAAAATCACACGCAAACAAACAAAATTTCAATAAAAGCACCTAAAGTCTCTAAAGAAACAAACAAGTGAATCACACGCCTAAAAAATCTAAGAGTTAAAACCACACACAAGCAATAACTTCCTACACTTAAAACATTAGTTGGTGATGAAATCCAACGTCGTAGAATTTAATACAGAAAGGGCGGTTGGAACAGTTACCCTGACAACTTGCTTAATGAAACAGACTAGCACAAGTTTCTTCACATAACCATCTCGAGTGAAGAGAACCCCCCAGAGAATCCAAGTGAGTCTAGTCGATGTCTGCTCCAGGTATAGTGAGACCCATCCTCATCATCACCTTAGGAAATAATCTTAAGTATATGGACACTAAGGTTACCAACAACAACAAATACAACTGGGGGAACAGTCTAATACCTGATCTATGCACAAGGGTAGAGTAACAAAGCTCAATCCCCTTCAAGGCTCCTCGACATGATCAATCCGAGGTTCACCAACAAGTGACACTAGGCTCCTCAACAATGGTTAATTTGAGGTTTACCATTTTTAATATGCGCAAACCTTCCATCTTTCCCAATGAGACAGACTTGATTGTCTCAATGGTTCGGACATGATCTCATGATTGACTCCTTTAAGAGGAGCTTCCCAGATTATATCAAGTACAATTAGATTTATTTCCTGCCGTAAGATATATCTACTTGTTTGTTCTAACTATCTTGGAGAGTTAATTACTCCCTACTCCAAGATACTAGACTAAGCTATATTGGTGATAAGAGCCCTAGAAATGAAAAAGATTGCTAGATCAATTTTAATTAAGAGTTACCTTTATGGGTTGTTTCTTAAGTCAATAGGTATGGAAACAAAACTTTGATGGTGTGAAGAATCGACTCCAAAAACACTAAAAAATGCACCTAAAATGATAAGCAATTCATTTTTCCTTCAACAAATTTCTAGCTAAAAGAAAGAGTTCGAGAATGCAATTCTTCAAAAAACAAATCCTTCTTTCAACATGAAAATAGAAATAAAATCTTTTTGTATTTTTCAATAAGAACTCAAAACGAGACTATTAATTAAAGCTCACAAAAAATCCCTTTTCTTTTTCAAAACTCAAAACTACAAAAAACAATTTTCTTTCAAAAGAGATCTACAAGTTCTAGAAAACACTCAAAACTACAAAAACTAATTTTGAGATCTAAAAACTTGAAAAACCTAATGTATAAAAGCTTCAAATCTTTTTAAGGATGTTTTACTTAGTTATTTAGTAAACTAAGGATTAATTCGTTCAGAATAATAAATCAATCAAAAAACATCCAAATGTGTTTTCTTTATAAAAATGAAATTCAAAACTTATAACCAAGTTCGTTCAAAGATTTGCAAAGAGAAAACAAAATCTATTTCTCACCAAGGATAGATTTCACAAACCAGTCAGACTCATTAAGAAGACAAAAAGACACCAGGGTAATCTAAGGTTTCTTAGGCTTCTAATCTTTGAGTCACTACAGAGACCAAGTGAAAACCACCCCAGGCATGCAAAACTTCTAGAAAATCATCTAAAACAAAAATACCAATGGAACTTACTTGCAAGAGATTTTTGACAAAACACATGCAGATTTGGGTAGACACTAATAAAATTAATTGGAAGAAACAATTTTAGATTTTTCAAAAATTTAATAGGGTCCGCAAGCTTCCACTGTCTGTAAAAAGAAAGTGCAGTCCTCTTAAAACTTTGAAAAAACAAAAAATAATCTAGATCCTAAAAACTACCCAATCCCGCACACATCAAGCAAAAACCAGAAATGAGAACAAGTTTCTCAAATCAAAACAAAGGAAAACCAAAAATCAAATTCAGAACCCCAGCGGAGTCGCCAATTTGTTCGCTGGATAAATCAATCTTATGGACAAGGCCGATCTCCCTAGTATCAAAAGATATCTAGCAACAAGCAGGACAATCAAATCTACCTTTCTCTAAACATATTGTGATTCATTAATAAAAACTATAGAGGTGTTTAGACCCTACCTTAAGTCCAACGCTAGTTTGTAGTAGCCATCCTTCAATCGTCCGAAAGAGTTTCCTTTTGAGAACCTACAATTACAAACAAGAACACATCAAGTAACACCTGCATAGCTAATATCATAAATCATGTTCATTATGGTGATCAAGGAATCCATAAAATAAACAATAAAACACAGCTTATTGAGAAAAATAAACTTATTTGTATTAACTTTGAAATATAAGAACATTACAACCTTTGGTGCCTTGATGTTGTACAACCTCTTCCCAGGGTCTGAAATGGGAATCTCCTTTACTTTGACAAGCCTAACACTCTTCAAAATGAGATCAAAGAGTTATGTAATCTTTCCTCACAAAAGCTCAATTAGGAAGACTAAGTTCCAGCAGCATTTCACCTCAAAAATATTTAGTTTTCAACCTCTTAAGTAACCAGCCCAATGCTTCATTTTATAGTGCAAAGGAAGGAGCTTACAGGTCCACCTATGAAGGGATAGAGTCCTCCTTCAAAGGGATAAGCTCCTCACATCAAGGGGTTCGCTCCTTAAGGTATGGGATGGATGAACCTTAGAGGAGAAAACTTGCCACCTCAAGATTCCTTCCAAAAGCTTCTAGAAATGACACAAAATGAGTTTTTAAGAATATACTTACTCCTTTTTTACTTTTACAGGGGTCCGCACCCATTATACAGAGACAGAGTGGTCAGGTGCATAGGGGACATGACCTTTAGGTGCGGGACCACGGGGAATGCTAAGAGAAAGTACATAACCAGAGTTTTATAGACTTTTGAGGGCTTTCTCTTATTTTCAAGGCTTGATATGAAGAACTGAGGCTTAAGATTTGTAAAGGACGAAATTATGAGTAATAATGGACTCACACAGATTGCAGAATGTCATGGTGACAATTTTTGTGCAACAGGATGCCCATGCTTCACCTCAGTTGTCTTCTTGGTTGTTGGTTGAATATGTTGAGGATATGGCTGATGGGAAAAATGTTGGGGATATGGTTGATGGTTTGATATTGAAGTCAAAATCCTTAACCCTTTAGCCAAAGAGGTGTCTCCTCAAGTATCTCCAATAATATCGTATGAAGAGTCATAACATTTAACATGGAATTATTGCCCACCATGATCATCTAATAATTAATTGAAATAGCACTAGACTCCAAATTAGGGACTGGGTGGATCATATTGTGAGACTATGCTAGTGGAAACCCTAAATAAATGACTTGAAAACCCCTTGATTTTCTACCTTGATGGAATTCATCTCCCAAATTTCTTGTTGTATACGGAAGTCATAGAAATCGTGACAAGGAAGATGATAGGGAGTTGACAAGGACATTAGGTTGTCCTAGAAAATCATGCTTGTGAGAAGAGCATGGGGGGGGGGGGGGGGGGGGGGGAGATTTGGTCTGTGACTAATCTCATGGTAGGGAGGAAACCACATTTCTTTCTAGAAGGTGGAGAAAATGTTTGTGCAGACTTGCAAGGCTTCAGATAAGTATTCTATGGCTTAGATGTATAACCTATAAGTAGATACAAATCAAATTAGTGTTCTATCAGGATAACTTAAAGGAAATTGTAAGTGCAGATATTTATTATATAAATTTGCAGAAACTGAGTTTCCTTTTATGATTGCTATTAATGCTCTATGAAATAAATTTAACTCACATTTTGTATGATGACAAACCAAATAAAGGATCTTGATAATGACTCCGGCAGGAATTAAGCTATCTTGACTGATAATGAAATAGCAAAACAAAAAGGACTGTAGAATTGCAGGAAAACTTAACGAGGAAGACTAGTAGGGAAACTTGGTTAGTCTTCTAGCATAGCCTGGCAGCAGCCTAGCTAGAAGACTATCCCGAAGTCTTGAATGTTAGATGGAGGGTGTGGTTGGGTATAAACCTCAGAAAAATAAATAATGTAGGCAACATGTAGTATAAGCTAGAAGAAAATACATAATAACATAACCTATTAAAAATATAATTCACATTCTGTTAAACCCAGAAATTCAAGAGGAACAAGTCTATGATACTGTAAAGAATAAGACAATTGCAGGAAGTAACAAATAGTAATAAGAACCACATTCATAATCTTAGCAAAAGATAATCAATCAAATTCTCAGTTTCAACCCCTCTAATGATTGACGTGGTAGCACCATTCAAAATATAGAAACTACTGTAACCATTAAACAATTAGGATTGTAGTACTATTAACCATATAGAGTCACTCTAATTGTGTTGAAGCCATAATTCCATATTCTAGAACAACTGTATTAAAAAAAAGGTTTTGACCTAAGTTAATTTTCCTTCTAAAACCCTAACTAGCTGAGAAGGAGCGAAACTTAAAGAAATTACATTACAGACCCAAAATTAATAACTGAGTCTAACAGATGCGTCAATGGAGACCAAAAACTGGAATAGCCTCTCAAGCTCAAGTGGCCATTACAACCATTTACACTTTTAAGGAAACAAGACAAGAAAACCCTGACTCTTCATGTCACCATAAGTCTATGAAATACCTGGAAAACATAGAGTAATATAATCTTGAGCATGATTGCTGGAAATTCATCATCCATAAGTAAAACGAGAGGTGAAACACCTACGCAGACCTAAAAGCATTTAAAAAATGAGGGTTGTTGAACTGTAGGTAACATATCATAACCATTCCATCAATTTCATAGATAATACCAAGCCATAACAGAGTCTTGGGTAACCTAGTGAGGGTTAATAGTGAATACCTAATTTCGACCTCTTTCTGTTGGAGCCATTTCCCACGGAAATTAGAACCAAGCCACTTTGTCTAGCTACATATCAGTATCAGAACCCCATGTAAAAAAAATGAAAGCTAGAAACTTAGCACAGAAACATTATTAGGTTCATTAGCAAACCTTACATCGCCATTATGGAAACCGGTGGTAAAATTTTGTAGGGAAGGGTGCAAAGGTTACCTTGCCAAACATCTGGAACTTGCAAGGTAGAAGTTGTCTGGAAACCCTATAGAAAATAGCGTGAACGAACCTCGGCCAACATGGATCAAGCAGGTAGTTACCATGAACAAGCTCAAGAAAACCTTCACCATCAGATGGGCATCAGCGTCCTAGACCGTTGATGAGATCCAACTCCCAAGATAAAGATAGGTGTAAGGATTAGAAAAGGTCTCCATAAGTTTCCAGTGCATGAATTCACTATGGGGTAATGTCTATAAGAATATGATAAAAGTTCATTTTACTTCATTGAATCCAAAACCATCAAGGTAAGTTAATAGGGTATGGTAATCATTTTATGGAAAGATAAACTCTTGTTCCTTTTCCTCTTCAAGGGAAACCTCCCAATGAACTAATGCTCAAATACAATCACTATACTTAACAAATCCAATAAGGAGGACTCAAATATTATTCATTTATAAAACCTAAATTTTAACCACTATTGGTGCCTATGCTAATGAATAGGCCATATTACATTTATCGCATGAAAACTACCTAGTATGAATTATTTAATAATAACTAACATAACAAAATTTGTATGCATTACATTAAATAACCACCATACTTATAATATTATTAACCATTATGGACCCCATTACATCACTAGGGGGGATCCCACCATTTCATCCCCTTTGAAACACTTTGCTCTCAAATTTTATATCTATGATGTATCTCCATAAGCCAACTTCCTATGTATGGGCATTTCCCCCAACCCTAAGAGTGAAGTAGTCATTACATCACTAGGGGGATCCCACCATTTCATCCCCTTTGAAACACATTGCTCTCAAATTTTATATCTATGATGTATCTCCATAAGCCAACTTCCCATGTATGGGCATTGCCCCCAACCCTAAGAGTGAAGTAGTCCAAGAGGTGTGTCTATAAAGGGATCATCCATAAACCAAGGTCCCATGTACAAGTACTACACTCAACACTAAGAATGAAGTCATCCAAGCAATGCATCCAAAAATCCAACCATCAAGTATAAAATGTTTCCTTCATTGTTGACAATGAAGTCATCCAAGAAAGGATTACATAGTCTTACATCCTAGGTACAAGTGTGCATGTTGGGTCCCGACTAATCACACATGAAATTGATGAATAGCCATGAGGATTTTGTTAAATATTATCACCATGGTCATAGGGATCCAAACATCTTTCCACCAAGATACTATGTCATCCATAACCAAAATATCATCCACATAGATACAAATGGTTAGTTATTGATATGGAGTTATGTACTATATTGTATGTACAAGTATTATTACACTAGAATGTCATGACTAATCATCAGCAAACTTATTTTACCAAGGTCCCTTAAGAGTGTGGTAAAAACTTAGCAGGAAGAATTAAAGTGGATCTTCAACGTTTAATTTGTTTTACCTTGACTAGGTTAAGTATGAGGCACCATCTGAGATCCTGATAGAAATATCAACATATTTTACCAAACAACTATCTCTTTCACAATTTTTCTTGATTGAGGCCCTAAATTTCATTGAGGTCTTCTCACATTGCTTAAAAGAACACAATATGCCATCCTCAAAATGCTCCACCTCCTCAATTTAAAAAATAATATTAGGGGAAGGAAAAATTACTTTGAATCCTAACACAGCAATATGATTTTTTCTACTTGTTTTATCAAGAAATATAATTCTATTAATGAAACAAGATGACTATGTAATCAACAAATGTTAACGCTCAAAATAGTTTTCTGAAAATTTTCCATCACCTAAGGAGAACATATAGACAAAGGAGATACTAAAGATGAGGCTCCCATAATAGGTACAACTTAACCTCCACCCATAAATATCCCATTCTAGTAGTTTGAGTTAATTTGATTCTCCCTCTTTAATGCATCCATCACTACAAAATATGAAATCTTGAAGCCTAATATTTTCATATATTGAGAAGGCTTGGTTGATCCAATCCCTATACTCTAGTATTTCTCACATGGATACATTGTCAATATATTGTGTGTAAACTTAAGATAATTTGTGATCCCATTTTTATATTCATGAATTAAATATTCCCATCCAATCTCTACTTTATTTTGTATAAACATGAGAAGTAGACATGAAAACTTAACTTACTAGTGACGTGACTTATAAATAGTCCACAACATCATAAGATGATCCATAGAAACATCATTAAAAGTCAACCCATATTAAATAGTTATCAATTTAATAATTCATTATATAGTTTAATACATGTTATTTTCTAAATAAAATATGGTTGATAATAATTTTGTTAACAATAACAAAAAATATTATATAATAGAATATGTTTGTGTGGTTTTTCGTTAGTAAAAACAAAGTTGATCATATTTCTATATGATTTGAAAAAAATAAAAATAGTAGATACTTATAGCATTTAGAAGGAATTGAGGTCATTATATTCTCGTTACAAATTTCTATCTCAATATTTAAAATTCGAGCAAAAAAATTAAGAAGCCCATAACCTGTTATGAAACCAGCTCAAGAAAAGATAGAAAAGAAATACCAACGCCTTAGAATTCAGCCTCTTCGAGGGGGCAACCTCCTTTACATTACATAAATGAACAATTCTTGGATGATACAAATGACAAAACCTCCTTTCTATATATAGGAGTCTAAGGAGTCACAATATAATCCAACCGACCTAACAATAATAATATAAAGCCACAAAAATAACAATAGAGGGATTCTATGGGGCACAGAAATAACAATATGGGGGTAATAGGGGCACAACAATATAAATAAGGGGTATAACTACAATAACAATGGGGTAATCACTAGTATTATAGGGACCCAACATAACCCTTTATAAAATTCATTGTATACATCTAGTATTTTAAATATTTATAATTAAATTATACCATGATAAAAGTTTAATTACTTCCAATAAGAAAATGATGTACATTATCATCACCTAGAATAGAGTACTCTCGCAAAGGTCTATGTAGATATGACATTCTATTCACTGAAGATTAATTATTGAAAAAAAAAAATTGGAGTTCTAATCTTCACCTAGCCATATACCTTATTGCTCCAGATATTTCATAAACAAGTCACGCATGAGCCATCAATCCATTACTAAGTTGTCACTTCTTAGCCTTGTCCTCAATTATGCAAACAAAAGTGATGCCATCTTCTTCTTCTTCTCCCTCCTTATATAGAATACATTGATGGTAAGGAACCCAGCCCCTATGGTCCACCCATCATTATAAATTATTCCTTTACCTTAACATTTTCCATTCACATAAACCTACATTATATATTATTCTTCCTTTGTCTTCAATTTTGTAATAATCAATACAATAATTAATTAGTAAAATTTATACTTATTACAAATTTCAAATTTATGAATGGAATGTCAAGAAAAGGTATCATGTAGATATTGAACATTGCATGTCTTAAACCAATATATAATTTTCATATCTTTAAAAATTGCACCACTAAAAGCTGCATCAATGCTCGTTTTGCACATACCAAACAAGATTTTAGAAGGAGACCAAAATGCGAGATGAACACCACCAGCGTAGAACTTTAATTTGAAAATCCCAAAAACCCAACTTTCTTATTCAATAAGAAAACTATAGATAAGAAATTTAGGTGAAAATGTTGAAAAGCATAACCACTTGGTTCTTTCTGATATAAATTTTCTTGATGAATGAAAATAGTGTATTCCTTTGTAGAAAAGTATGAGCTTTGAAATGTTCCATGATAATTGCATATTCTTGGGGCTTGGTTTTCAAGGCAAAGTCCAACACTCACTCTAAACTAACTATGATCATCAATAACCACTTGGTGAATGCTAGTAGTAAACCAATAAACCAACCACAGTAGAATTTGAAA
Source organism: Pinus tabuliformis (assembly GCA_031772625.1). NCBI lineage: Eukaryota > Viridiplantae > Streptophyta > Pinopsida > Pinales > Pinaceae > Pinus > Pinus tabuliformis. The sequence continues at coordinate 1,047,430,460 of CM062804.1, forward strand.
CCGAATAGGTCAAAATGAAAATTAAGTATGTTAACAAAATAGTTCAATAAGAATTTGAATTTGGTTACTCGTGCCTACTAGGGAGATATTTCCATTAGAGGAAATCGTAACACAAGCAACAATACAACAAAATATAAGTTATCTGAATTATGGCGTTACCAAAGATATAAGTGAAGGACTGGGAAATTTATGGTGATCATGGGAATGATAGATCTCGAAGACAACATGATGATGTTGTTGGAGAGGGACATATAATTATGGAGGGATGGATTTAGTTTCTAAAAGGGTCTCAACACAATCTACCCAGTTGGATGGGTTGTTTATCTCAGATATAGTGAGATTGGTTAAATTCATCTTATCAGGTTCATGAGGGTAGGAGAGGGAGTTGAAATAGGAATGGGAAGCTTAACATTCCTCCACAAGGAAAATATATGCTTGCATGTAAAGGTAAAGGGAATTCTACGGGGGTAATTTGCTGCAAAGAAAGGGTGAATTATTCCTTCATGAATGCACACCATGAGGTTTTGTTTAAGATACACCATTCTAAAGCTATGAGAAGACTAGAGTGTAAGCACAAGGGAGAAGCTAAACACATTGTGAATTGAGAAGAGGGCCAAGAAGGCCCTTTCTCGTTCTTCTTTTAGATTGGAGACACAAGATTTTAGAGTGTTTATAAGGTAGCAGTATAGATGAGATGGATCATCAAGCATATGCTAGCAAGGGTGTTGTTGGACTGTCACAGTGGAAAAAATGATCTAATGGATAAAATGAATGCCTGCTTCCAAAGAAAATTTCAATGTTGAGGAGCAACTTGGGAGGGGTAGTTGATGGTTCTCTAAGCTAGGTCAAGTGCTTGCAACAGATTAAAGATCAACTTCTGCTGCAAAGTCTCACGAGGAATATGATTATGCAATAAATGCACATGAAAAATTGGAAGTCAAAGTCTAGGACTCATTACAAAGAAGCAGTTCAAACAATCACCACTAAGTTTTGAATGGGATCTAAAATTTGATTTTCTCAAAATTGAATGAAGTTGGAACCACTCCGAAACAACCCAAAACAATTAATGTTAATATTAAAAATTTAAGTAAAATTTTACATTATCCTTATCTTTCCTTTTCAAAAAGGAAAGATAAGGAGAATGCCAACTTTTACTTTAACTTTAAAAATTAAATATTACCATTAATTACTAGGATTAGGTTTTGTAGGGCCCTAGGGTTAAGATTTTTTTTTCCTTTTAAGTATTTTTTATTAAAAAATTAATTCTTTATGGTCATTAGCTATCTTGCACTACATTCTTGAGAATTGGTCAGTTTAGTAGAGAACTAGTCACTTTGGTGTTTTAACGTTAGTTCAGTGCAAGACCAAGCTTAGCCAATCTGAACCACCAAACTAGACTAGTACACCTGTAAAACCATTGGGACGAACCAATTCCACTAGTTCTAGGTAAGTGCCAACAAGAGTGTGCCCTTATCATCTTCCTCTCAAGTCATTTTGTTGGATCCTTTTAGGAATGGTGATTTGGAGAGTTCCATAAATTGTCGGATTGTTGTGAGCACCTAAGATCATAAGTAGTTAAGCCTTGACAAACACAAATTTGCAAGGAACTAGTACAAACATCCAAAAACATATTTAGTGAGGACGTGCATGCAAGGAACTATTACAGACCTCCCAATATACTTAGTGAGGACGTGCATGACCAAGAAAAATTATAAAAGATTATCCACCCTCAAAAACCCTGCCCAAAACATTAAAGTGTGGTGAAAAACAAATTGTTGGTAGGATATTAATGCTACCAACAATCATTCCCTCTCCAATTTCATAAGAAGTTCCTACTCAAGCTACCTTCTCCACTATGGTTATAGTAAGTTCTTGAAACTGTGTGAGCTACAAGAAATTAAAACTTCCTTGGAATCTCCACCAATATTAGGTAACTTGACTTCTCTACATGCCCCAAATATTTTTGGTTGATTGATCAATTAACTAGATGATCACTCAGTCTGACTGAAGTACCACTGCTTAAATGACCTTCCACTAGTTCCTCCAAAAGTTAGAACTAGTTTAACTAACAACAACCTGAGATAATTGACCTTTATTACTAAAAATTAGCAATTGCATATGCAGAACTGAACTCTAACTCCTCCAACTCAAATTTATTGAGTAAACTAGGTGACACAAGCCATGTCACACAAGTTAACATCATCCAAGTTGTCTATTGATGTGGAAATTCATTTTTTTTCAATTTAATTATGAAAATCAAATTGAGAATTTCTTGCTTCATTTTTCAACACATAGTTCACTGGAATATATTATTTTCACTATGAACTTAGCATAGTTCACATGTTAAGTTCATAAGGTTTTGGGCTGATGTGGTTCTATGTGTTGTGTATATAAAGAATAGGATTCCATCTATTGTTATTAGAAACAAGACTCCCTATGAAATGTGGTATGACCACATTCCTTCGGTGAGGCACCTCAAGGTTTTTGGTTCCTCCTATTATGCCTTCATACCTAAGGAATAGATAAAAAAAATCAGTGCAAGGAGTCACAAATGTATCTTCTTTGGGTACTCATACCTCCAAAGCATACCATCTCTATGATGAAGTGAATAAGAAGTTTATAATATCTAGAGATGTGATATTTTTTTAGCCTTCCAAGATTAACAATGTTGTTGAGTGGCAGCTTAATCGTTTGGATAGATTCGAACATGCAAAGTATTTTCAAGAGTTTGATAGTGAGATTCCACATCTCCTTCTCTTAGCTCTATACTTTCTATTAAAAGCCTTGAAGAAATCAGGTTGAAGGAAATTCCTTCCCCTGCTTTGTCAGGAAAGAGCTAAGAGACTACTGGCAGCAGGTAGCCAAATCTGATAAGCAGTGAGGATACATGCAAGATACAAAGCAAGGATTAATGCAAAGGAGTGTATTGACTATATAAATATCATCAAACATCTTTCATCCAACCTAGGATTCCTTGCATCATGCCTAGTTAGTCATAAGATCATGTTGGTCACAACCTCCGTAGCTTAAATAAATAAGTGGTAATACTCTTCATCTTCTAAGCTATGTAATAAACAAGTGAAAGGGAGAAAGGCATGTAGAGGAAACACATGGAATGAATTTCAGTTCTTGCAACCATGCATGTCATTAAAGACAGAATGATATGACAATGATAAGAAAACTTTTAAGCTACAATAAGAGGTGTATTTCAAAAGATGTGCTTTGTTTTCCATACCTATCCTCCAAAGAGTTATGCATCAGATGGAGTCTTCATGTGGTCCCGATATTCTATCATACCTTGGGTTCCTTGGTCTACTTATTTTTCTCCTCAGCTCCTTGAGAGTCATTTATCATGTCATCTTTCTTCATGGCCCCTGAGAGACATAATTTTGTAGTTTCAGTGGGCAGTGACTATTGCAAGATGAGGCCCTGGGAGGACACATTTACACAATTTTAGGATGCAAGGCACTGCTATGGGATGAGGCCCTGGGAGGACACATCTACACAATTTCAAGATGCAATGTAGACTAGGTAGTCAAGGGACAAAACTGCATAGTTTCTGGAGATAGTGGGTTTCGGTTGGGGGAAGGACATTGGAGGAAACCACTGTGCAGTTTTGAATGCTAAGGGAGGTTGGGATTTCTATGCATTGCATAGTTCCAATAGGTAAGGGAAAAGCTTGAGGGTTACATATGTGAAGTGCACAGTTCAGGAAAGTTGGATGAGGCTAGGTTTCTAAGGATACTCCAAAATTTGGCTAAGTGTGGGATCAGTGGAGCTGATGTGAATAGTGATAAAACTTGACTATGATCACACACTTGAAAACTTAGTGATACAACATAGACCATCTAGAACATATAACACATACTTCGCTTAATGCAACAACCTTTGTGGCAGCTTATTGCAAGTGCAACTCCGATGATAGACTTTGGGAGGATAAAGGCGACACTTGTGGAAGAGTGTGTGAAATTAGTGTGAAACATGTCTATGTGGTGAGGACAACCCATTCCCGTAAAGATTTCCCCTTGAAGCAAAACAAACCTCCCTTTACATGACAAGCGATAACCCTCATGCCCAAAGATGACACATTCTTTGTAAAGATAAAAGCATGAAAGAATTTTAAGATCGAAAAGGGGAGCTTTAGATCATCAACTTACCAATAAGTGACTAAGGAATGATTGATCACAATATCCATAGTAGGATTCGAAATTTAAGTGCAAGCCAAAATTTTGGAGGGTGTCGCAGCCACTACAACAGAGCCTTCACCTTCTTACTAGCTTCTTTTTCAACCAGTGTCTTGAATTCTATGAACTTGGAGAATGTCTTGTTTTTCTTCCACATGAAGAAGATCCAACACTTCCGTGAGAAGTCATCAATAAAAATGACAAAATATTTGTGTCTGATAGTGTAGGTTGTCGAGAAAGGCCCATAAACATCATAGTGGATCCTTTCTAGGACTGCAGGTGCTTTGTTGTCCCGATCATGGAATGTGGATTTTATGTACTTCCACAACGTAAATCCTTTGCATACATCCTACTCCTTAAGTGCTCCTTTAGGGAGGCCAGTGGTTATTTGTCGTATAATATTCGAGGTATCATGATGCAAATGACCAAGTATTTTGTGCCAAAGTTCATCAACATCGTGACCTGCACTTTCTCCGCTTTAGTGCTTAATGCAACACAATCTTCCACATCTAGCTTATACATGTTCTTCACACGAACCCCGATCTACTTCAACTGTCTCATGGATATGTGTCTCATGAATTCTTTTCCTCTGTTGAATATCACTTCACAACCATGGTAAACCAACCACTTGGTGAATTCTAGTAGACAGACCACTAATCCTTTAGCTTTACCTTTTTTACTAGTGCCTCGTATTGAAAATTTAAAGACAAAATATTTCTTTTCTCTTAAAAAATTGTCTTAAAATCCCCCTCCGTGTAGCAGTGCCGAATGCAACAATAAACAAGTTGTCTCTGATCGTATCAGCAGATATGAAAGGGACAAAAGAGGAATTGATGTCCGAGAAATCTTGTCAGTAAAAGTTGTCATGTTCTTCTTAGTCGACTACCTCCACAAAATAAAGAGCCCACCAAATCGTTGTATTTATATAAGATAACGTGAATGGTAAGTAAAATAACAACATTAGTATAAGAGCAAGACAGTAGTTGCCTGCAAGCTGGCGGACTTAAGGCACATTGTCAGAGTCAATTTTGCAGTTGTTAGATAATATTGTCTTAAATTGATATGTTTGTGTCTTAATTGTTAATTGTATTAAATAGGTTTCATCTAAAGTGGTCATTGTCTTAAATATAAAGTTGCCTTAAAATATTTTTGTCTCAAACTATTTTTGTTTCAAAATAATTTTGTCTTAAATTGTTTTTGTCTTAAATAAAAAAAAAATTCTTTAAATGTTTGTTTCAAACTACTTTGTCTTAAATATAAAGTTTTGTCTCAAAATATTTTTATTTTTGTCTTAAATATAAAGTTTTGTCTTAAAATAATTTTGTGTAGAACTGTTTTTGTCTTAAAATTTATATTTAAGACAATTCAATTGATATTAAATTTTAATGTAAAATAACTAAAATAAAATAAAAAGTGATTTTTTAAGAATTAAAAAAATTCTTAAAATTACAAATTACCATTGATATAGTATTGTTGGAGGACGTCTTCGTTGCATAGGAACTCTCGGATCGTTTTCCCTATTGTCGAGAATATGCTTTGTCCAAATTCCAACCACTGCCTGAATGTGCTGTGTCCAGATTCCAACCACTACCTGATGGAGCCACACTCATATGTCATCCCTCTCGAAATGATCACGGGATCCCTCATTATATACAATGACATCGGACACTTGAATTCCTCCGGCATCAAAGGACTGCACGACGACGATTCCCTGGAATGCCTTAAGTTTTCACTATCTGTATTTCTCACCACCAATTCTGGGAATTTAGCATAGCATGAAGGCGCCAATTCGTACACCTCTTCATCTATCACGCTGAACAACATGCATTTCGTGTACATTATCAATTCAACCAAATCATTAATCGCGGATGAGACCGAACATTCCCCGCCTGGACTGCAATCTCCTCCCGTAGCTTCCTTATATCGTCTCAGTAATCAGTCCGCCCACGCAGCTGAGCAACCATGTGAGAACATTTATTTCTGAGCTTGGTATGGAGTTCAACACGGGTTGTTGTTGGCAACTTTCTATTGGTGGTATTGATCTGCCTCTTTATCACTCGGAGAAGATTGAGGGATACAGAGGTAGTGCAGATGATCATATGAAATTTATTTTTTCTATTCGTAAGACCTTGTTTGGGAAATGTATGTCATGTCCTGGGCCAGTTCTTTAAATTTCATTTTGACTATTACATATCAATCTAAATGGGTTCTGACCATATCGAAATCCATAGGTGCATGTGTTGAGAACCTATGTTACCTTGATATGTGCTACCGTCGTATTCAGTGCATCAGGTAGATTTAGTACATGTTTTCATAGATAGGCGCCAATTTATAGATCATTCATTGTCTTCCGAGCCATATTTTATTATTTAGTTGTCTCTTTTGATGGTATAGCTAACGAGCAAGGCAAGGGGGATGCACTAGTCAGTGAGGATAGACGAATGTTGACGTTTCAAATGGAAACATTGGTAGCTGCTACAAATAATTTTCATGATGATAACAAGCTGGGAAAAGGAGGATTTGGACCTCTATACAAGGTAACATAGGCTTATAAAGCTTTTACCAGATTTTCATCACTGAAATTATAGTAATAGGGGTGCTCCTCACCCGGGCGCACTTGAAAGCTGGATGGAAATTATTAGCTTGAAACCTAAATATATAGTAGAAAGGAAATTAGATTATATACTTTTCAAAATATTCAAACGAATCTTTTACCTATTCTATTAGGGAAACACTCATCATGGGAAATAAATAGTTGTGAAGAAGTTGTCCATAAATTCTAAGCAATGAAAAAAAAAATTCTGACTAAAAAAATTAATTTCTGATTGAAAAAAATAATTTCATGGTCGCAACTCGATTGCAAAACAACTAGCACTCATTTTAAATCGCAATGTATTTCGTAACATGGCTGCCTTAGGGCACGCGAGAGGCTTCAAATTTTTATTAAAATAATATATTTTTCATCGTTTGTAAGGCGTAATATAAAAAGAGCATGTGAAATCACAATCCTCCAAAGGTCTATACGACTATGAATATTAGGGTGAAATGAAATCCCATCTACCCATTTTAAATAAAACTAAAATTCCCTTCATATACACCTATAGGGCGCAATTCGGTTGGGATTTATACAATTCGGTTAAGCTCGCAAGAGTTACAAATAGGTGTAGCAAATCGAGTTATATAAATGTCCATTCCCCAAAAAGTGCAACTATAAATTTATAACTAAAGAAAACCTGAAAAACTCAGAAGCAAAGATAAGCGGAGGTAGAATCAGCGATAAAAAAATTTAGGTATTGCTTGCCCACATTGAATATTGGAAGACTATCAGAGAAATTTACTGATGGCCATGGAAGTTTCGCGTGGCCTCCTCTCCTTCGTGGTGGCCTGTCAAGGTGTCCTTTCCCTATTCGGTTCTCAAATCCGATTGCTATTCAAGAAAATCTGTTGTAAATTACCGCAAGGAAAGAAAGATCGTCGTTCATGTCTTCGTCCGTTTCGCCCCAAATGTGGTGGAGCCTCGATGCAACAATAAAGAATACAGGAGGAGGAGAAAACGCATAGTTGGTAGGACAATGTTTTTCGAAGAAAAAGGGACATCCGAGAAATATATGAGCGCATCTGGCACAAGGCGTGTGGAAATCAAGACATGGGATAACCGGGAAGACATTCGAGCTAACAGAGTTACGTTAAAATGTGGTGGAGCCTCGATGCAACAATAAAGAATACAGGAGGAGGAGAAAACGCATAGTTGGTAGGACGATGTTTTTTCCGAAGAAAAAGGGACATCCGAGAAATATATGAGCGCATCTGGCACAAGGCGTGTGGAAATCAAGACATGGGATAACCGGGAAGACATTCGAGCTAACAGAATTACGTTATATAATGGTATGCTTTAGTAGCGAAAGCAGAGCAGAGATGAGCATAATTAGCTATCAATTCTAGGGTTTTTAAAATCCCTAAGATACTAAAAACCCTAAAATTGATAGCTAATTAGGCTCATCTCTGCTCTGCTTTCGCTACTAAAGCATACCATTATATAACGTAACTATGTTAGCTCGAATGTCTTCCCGGTTAGCCCACGTCTGGATTTCCACACGCCTTGTGCCAGATGCGCTCATGTACTTCTCGGATGTCCCTTTTGCTTCGGAAGAAACATCGTCCTACCAACTATGCGTTTTCTCCTCCTCCTGTATTCTTTATTGTTGCATCGCGGCTCCACCACGTTTGGGGCGACACGAATTTTTCCTGCCAAAGCTCCTGCCGTTAGTTTCACTGCACATGCATTCGCCATCCTTCAAAAAGATAAGAAAAGGAATTATTTAAAGTGGTCATAGTAAGGTGGGACGAAATCCCTTTCAAGGGACATTCCATTTCAATATAATAGAGTTAGCTGGGATCTTGATTCGAATAATTGTGAGATCGGGTTCTTCCTTTTTAATGTTAATTGTATTTCTTTTATAGAAAGAAATCCCTTTCAAGCGACATTCCTTTCCAACATAATAGAGTTAGCTGGGATCTTGATTCGAATAATTGTGAGATCGGGTTCTTCCTTCTTATTGTTAATTGTATTTCCGTTATAGAAAGAAATCCCTTTCAAGCGACATTCCATTTCAATATAATAGAATTAACTAGTATCTTGATTCTAATAATTGTGAGATCGGGTTCTTCCTTCCAATGGGCCATTGTATTTCTTTTATAGGAAAACTTCTAGAGAAGAGAGTACAGTTATCCTCAGCCCATTTACATGTGAAGTGTGTATGCCAAAACAGTGTGGAGATATTTGCGGAGAGCCAAGGGAATAATGATTGGAGTTATTTTACTAGAAACGATGTGTCTATTTCCTTCTCTCCCTATTCCTTCTATGCTTTTTTTCGTTGATGGCTGGTGTATTCCAAAGGCGCTGGTGCATGATGTCCACGATCTCAAGAGTTTGTTATGTTCTTTTGTCATCTTTGCATGTTACTAACAAAAACAAAATGTTGAATCTCTTTAGTTTGGCAAGAAAGCGTAACGGCCTTTGTTCGTGCACGATTAGGATGTGAGAGGTCAGTTGTTAACTAATTAAATGACATTTGCGAACCAGTCTTGTCAAAGTCTCTTCAAGTTATGGCACAATAAGTAGCTGTACGAAAGGCGAAAACAAATTACCTGGATATGAAATTATATTGAAATTATGCTACCGAAAACTCAAAGATCATACCAAAAGTATTGGTAGGTCTCTTGGGAGTTCATGGGACTTGGCATCTTCAAGAAAAAATCTATGGCTCTGTAATGAAACAGTGACACATCCAACGTGTGCGAAATTAGTTAAAGAATTCGGCAATTACATTGTGCGAAGTTAGTTAAAGAGTTGACAGTTGCATGGATGTATGAATAGATATCAAAATAATGACAAATTAGTTAAAGGTGCGTCCGTCAATATAATTAGGCTTCCCCTACTTACATACATGTTAGAACTGTAATCTCGATGTAAATGTTAGGCGGAAAATTGTATCGCTCTCATAGAATTTGATTCACAGCAAACCATAGAGTTTATGATGGGAGATAGTATCTCCGTGGGAATGAAGATGTAAGTGGATGATGCACAACCTCTCTCGTGTACTCTATACATAACCCACCGAGATGGAACCTTTCCAGGTTGAATTCAAAGAATATATATACCATATAAGTAACTTCTAATCTTTGTGGGTAACGCACATTTCTTAGAATTTGGTTCAAAGCCTTTAAAGGAGAAATACCACGAATAACTCCTCCCATGTGTGTAAGTCCACCTGCAAATGCCCCCTGCAGTCTATCAAACGCATCCACCATATCAAATTGCTTTGTATCATAATGACTTTTACAGTCAACAATTTGAACTAAATGATTAAATTTAACTCAATGACATATTCCTTTTCGGGGATTTCGTTCAACCTTACTATGACTCCTACTCTAAACAATATATATTTCGTTCTGGTTAGAGTAGTGAAGCATGCCTTTATACAACGCCTTTGTGTTAGGTAGGAGATTTGTTGGCTGAGACAATGTCTGAAATTCCACAGAATGTAATTATGTAATTTATTACTTTGCTATTTAGAACAATTCACCATCTTTCGCTTGGCCAGCATCATAGTCTGCATCTATCTGTATTCTTCTTTATTCTTCGTTATTGCAGCTGCGATACATTACATGTCCGGGAAAACAGATTTTCTTCATCGTCCTTGAATTTTTACGTACGAAAGGTTCTGCCATTACTTTCACTGCACAGCAGGGAGGGGAGAATAATAAATATTAGATATAACTGAAGACCAAAGCCATGAACGATAGGTATCCTCCTCCTTGTTCGGCCTGCAACAAAATTTCCTGGAAGGTCGAACTTTAACCACAAGAAAATCCACAAACCATTTTGAAATAGAAGTCATCAAACCTTGTCCTTTTGTATATCTTAAAATTATGTGATTATCAATAAACTTTTCGTTTCTTGTACATATCTATCCAATAAAATTATAAGGTAAATCACACTTTGAAAACAATCTGGTTAAGATACTTCTCCGTTGAATTTGTTCCACAATCACAGCAATACAAATAGAACCTGAATAATAAAATATTAAGATATTAACATTTAAACTATATAAAGTAGTGAAAATACTTAAATAAAATTTGTTTCCTCTCGCAATTATTTAGGCCATAGCATCCCTCCTATTGGAATTGGGCATTTTAATTATTTTGCTAATTAATCCCTTTGATTTGATGGTCTAAACTAAAAGATGCCAACATATTCTTGTTATGGTCACTCCATCAATGACTAAAATTAAAAGCCATAACTTCCTTGCATATCGAAATCCGGTGTTTAAACCCTATTTAGATTAATTTTTTACTAAATGAGATTAAAATTTTACTATGCCTCTCATTTATCTCTGCTATAAGGATTAACAAAAATAGTATTAAAAAATAAAATAAAAAGAATATGAAACAATATAGGATGGAACAGTTTTCATTCCATATGCACAACGTGGCAACATGGAGTTATCCCATTTAATCATGAAATGCTTGACTGTTGGCATTCTCTGCTCCAGAGATGCTCTAGGGAAATGGTTACTCATATGAAGTTGATATATGGAGTGCCGGAGTGGTGTTGTATGTTTTTCTTAGTGGAAAGACACCTTTCTATGTTGAGCATGAAGACGCCAAGGTCATGTATAAGAAAATACAAAATACGAACCCAAATCTCAATAGCCATATCTGGAGGTTCATATTTCTGCAAAGGAACTCGTTCATAGAATGTTGCAGACACCGCACAACGATTTTCTTGCTATCAAATCTTGAGTGAGCTTTTTGTTTCTTTGGATTCTGATGGTATGCATGTTTGAGAATAGGAATTAGGGTTTTATAAATTACAGTATTCAAATGTACCTGATGATTGCAGGCCATCCATGCATTTTAGGCAACGGAGAGACGGATCATGTGGCTTCTAGCTCCATCATCTACCACTAGGGCCAATGCAGCCGACCATGATGATTGCAGGACATCCTTGGATTTTGGGCAATGGAGAGACGGATCATGTGGCTTCCGGCTCCATCATCTACCACTCACGTCGATGCAGCCGACCATTGAATACATACGAATCAGAGTGATTACAAAGCAAGAAACACCGTGTGGTTGAAGAATGCTTGCTTTTATATATATATATATATATATATATATATATATATATATATATATATACACTGTTATTTCGTAATTATAATATATAAGGAGACTCTGGCATGCCACGCTATTCAAGACTCTAGATTCTTGCATGCAATGCTATTCTTTACCTCTGAATTGAAACCAAACAGAAATAAAAACAAGCATAATAGTTTGGTTTTGATTTTTCATTTAAATGGTTATTAATTTACCTTGTAACATGCAAGATGCACGCCTCTCTAAAATCTCAACCGTGGTTGTCTTAATTAAATTAAATGAAGAAATGTTAGCACCCAATCAAATTTGAAACGGCCATTTAAAAAAAAAGAAACCACCACGGTATAATTAAATGAAATGATGAGAATTTAATGAGAGCTTCTCTTGAAGTGGTGTTTTCAAATAAATGAGGATTGTTGGGAATAGCATAGAATTTAAAATAGAATCAAGTATATCCACAAAGAAAATGGAAAGGTGCAAAACAAGCCATGACGCAAATTCAACTTATTCCTCTAGCAGTAGTCTTTAATGCGACTTTTTGAAAGCCTTTCCGGCGATTTTTTCTGGTGAAAATCCGGCAGTAATTTATCGGAATCCAATTTTGATAGCTAATTTCTGCACAATGAAACCGTCCCAGGGGTTTTTCAGGGTGCTGAATCCGAATATGCAGTTAAAAAACCATTTTAACTGCAACAAATCATGATTTCATCTCAATTTCTTCCGCCGGATTCCGTCACCGGAATCTCAAAAAGTCGCATTATAGACAACTCCATTTCTCTACTGTTGCTAATCATCAAAATAGTAAACAAAAAATTTTATATGATAAACTTAAAATTAAATCCAATGTACTAGTGGTTTTATATATAAAATACAATGAAGAATTTATATGTTTTGAACCTTATTTTTAAAATGTCCTAAACCGTTTAATGATTGGATTGTTAAATGTTTTATTCTTTATTTTTATGTTTTTAAGTTTATCTCATTGTTTTTTATATTCCCAACAAGAATCTCATGTCAGTATTATATATATATATATATATATATATATATATATATATATATATAATTTTGATTTAATTTTTTGGTATATATATTATATTTATTTTTAATATATATATATATATATATATATATATATATATATATATATATATATATATATATATTCCAATACCAAACAATTAAATCAAAATTAATTTTTTATTTATATTTATATCTATCTATATCTATATATATATAGTTGAGATTACAATATATTAAATAATATGGTTGTTGAAATAATTTATTTAAAGATGATATTAAAATAATTTTATAATATATATGCTTTTTCTCAAACTTGAAATAAAATTATGTTATTATAGATATTGAAATTTTTTTTTAACAGACAACATTTTTTTCTTATTAATCCTCTATAATTAAGTTTAATAAACTATTATAAATATCAGTATTATTACAAACTTTTACATTTTTTTAATTTTTTATTAATAAATTTAGGGTTTAATGAACTTGAAACATGGTTGTTTTGAAACTTCCCTAACGAACCTTATTAATATAATATAAAAAGGTTGAAACATTCATGTTTTGAAATGTGCATGTTATATTTCAAGAAGCCTTCTTTTAAAAAATCATAAATCCCCAAATATCAATTTGATTGATCATTCATTACCAGTTTTATTCATTGACCTTCATTACGAGTTTGATTATATCTTGAGGTTGAGCAGGTTGGGAGGTTTCCAGACTTATTTATTGTTCAAATATGTATTTTTTTGTTGAAGAAACTATCTCTAGCTAATACAATTTCCATATTTTTAAATTAAAAGACTTAGAAAATTACATGCTTATAAACGTGCAATAAACATGTAATGGATTAATAGCTAGGATCTTTCTATAAATTTGTAGTTACTTTGATTTCATTTTTATTGAAAATGGATATATAAACTTGATCTACAGTCCAGATAATGAAATTAATCATTTCAAATTTATATTATTATGTTTTAATCTATTCATTCATGAAAACATACAAATATATAAGCTTAATTGTAAAATTAAAAAATATAAAAAAAAAATACCAATGCAAATACATAATAATATTTCAAATGATAAAAACTAATCATTTTAAACCAATTTACAATTTGAACATATAAAATTATGTTTCAAAACTTATTTAAACAACCACAATTCACAATTACCCCTTAATGTTTGGTTTATTTCTATTCAAGTGATTAGTAACATAATAAGGTAATAATAATTGAAAATATTTTTTTTTTGTTTGAATTTACTAAATCTTAAAAATATATAACCTTTTATTTTCATAAACATGGAAACCAAGATAATGGTGCCATGAAATATATCTTAAAGAAAACATTAAATTTGAGAGGGGACATAAGAAAATGAGTAATTTTAGATTTATATTATTAATACTTTTATTTAAGATATTCTTAAAACATACAATTTTCTGTTTTGAGAAAATTTAATTATTTCTTTAAATTGGACAATAAACTTGCTATTTATTGATGTTATACTTAATTATATTCATAATGATATTAATATCAAAATTAAAATCTAATTTTGCCCCCGATCCGGGTGATGGAGTGGGTAAGAAGCCATAATGGTGATGTCAAAATGTGGCCAGAGCGAGGACTGCTTACCGTAGCTCACATGAGTGAAAGGAAGAACGTGGAGAGGTACCGTCGAACGATCGAGAGAAGTAGCATGAGGAATGTCAGGATGAGGAGAGGTGGGAAGGATGGCGATGAAGGAAGGATGGGATAGCAAGGTGATGGGAGGAGGTATGAAAGAGGGAGTAAGGCAGGAAGGATGGGTAGAGTTAGAGAGAAAAGAAGAAGAAGCACGACGAGGAAGCCAAACAAATAGTCAGAGCTTAGGAAGTGAAATACCGGGTATGTATACTATCTATACTCCGTAATTCGAATAAAAAATTGCAGTGTGTCGGATGGGGTTAGAACTAGGGGTATGGGGGACAAGGCAAGACCTTGTGAGGAGGTTCTGTTACATAAACAGTATGGGACTCGGGTGAGGGAAGAGCCCGGTAGTTCGGCACCAAGGCAGGAAAAGAGAGGGGGTATACATATAGATAGGAAGGGGCCGACTGAGTTTAGAGCCAAAGTCATAAAGGTTGAAATGGAGAGAGATAGTGAGGCCAGGAGGTTAGATAATCTGGAAAACTTAACCAGGCAGGGAGTCCGGGTAGGGAAGGGAAACCCGAGTCATATAAGAGAGCGATCCCGGGAGGGTAAACTGAGGAAGAACCCTAGAAAGAAGGAAAAGACCTCCCAAGGGAGGAACAAAGACAAGAAAGGGAGTGGAGCCAACCTGCAAGGGAGGATGGGAGAGAATTTTGATAGTCAGCCCCATGGGTTCACCATATCGGGGAAGCCTCGAGAAGGGGATAGCAAAACTAAAGGGGGAGACTGAGGAATTGACAAAGAGACAACTATCAGAAACCTGAGTGAAAATCATGAAAGGGGGAGTAGGGAGAAGGGGCGGAATAACCTGGGCCCATCAGGCTATTTGGGAACAGAGAAGTGCAGACACAAGTGAGATAGGGCAGGTAGACAGAAAACACCAGAGTTTATGGGAATTTGGTTGGAAGATGATTTCATGTTGACTCAGTATTGTGCATACTATGAACAGATAGAAGGGGGCGGAGACATGGCAAGGGCAGCCAGAGGTCACAGTCATGGTCGTAGGGGCAGGACAAATTCTAGTCTATGCTTTCAGGACAGTGACACCCCCAGCAAAAGATTGGGTCATCGTCCCGTGGACGAGACAGTGAAGGAAGCGGCTAGAGCCTATATGAAAGACACAAATGCTAGCATCAGGAAAATTATTGATGAGATGGAAGACAGGGTGAAGGAAGAGGATTCTGAGGAAGAGATGGAAGAATGGAGAGACCTTGTTCTTGACCCTGGCAATACAAGAGGCCGGATGGCTCAATACAAGCAGACTCTTCAGTTGTACTGGCTCATGAAGAGGTTGATGTGTAAGGCAGTGGAGCAAGTCTCCATGGGCATGGCACTGATAATCAGGGATATGCCTAATTACAAATGGGACCTGCATACCATACAATTCTAGCTCTGTAAACAAGATATGTGCCTAGATCGCATACAGAGACACATTCCCTGTATCGTGGAAATGACACCAGTGAACGATGGCTCAACAGAGGATCCAACAGTTGTTGAGCCAGACCAGGACGAACCGAAGGAATAGACTGAGCATATGATCTTAGGTCTCTGTTTTTTAGTGGCTGGTTTTTCTTTATATATGCATGTTTATGGGAACTGTAGATAAAAATTGGTTTTTAAATAGCTCTGTTTATATAAGCTGGGTAGAAAGACTTCTAATTTACCAATTTTGGATGGCGCATAATATGCATAGGTGGCCAATAGACTTGGTTTCCCATTGGGCAAGTTGAGGCCACCTATTGACAGTATGTGTATTCAACTTGTTTTAATATAAATAGAAAAAGGACCTACCTAAGCTTACAAAAACAAATTAAAATCTAATTTCATGAAAATATTATTAATTTAATATTAATATTTTTATGTTATATTAGGTATTAATATGTTTTGACATTGTATTAAGTTTAGATTATTATATTTTAATTTCTAGGTTTGTATTATTAGAATTTAATATTAGATTATTTAATGTTTTCAATATTAGAACTTATAATATTGAGTTATATTGAACTTCTAATATTAAGTTTAATTTATATTTATCAATATTGACATTAACATCAAAAATTTGAGTCAACAATCAATAATAACAATAAAAACTTAATCATAATATAAAAAATAATAATACTTTTAATCATAATATTAAAAATAATAATACTTTTATAAAATTATTGTTTACACTTACAAATTTAATAATATTAATATAATAAATAAATATAAGATAATTAATTTAAATATATAAAATTATTAACATTTAAATCACGTTAATAAAAATGTTAATTATTACTAGGAATTTTAATGAAATTATGATTTTAGTTTTAATTATTAATATTATTAATAACATTAACATTACAATTATAAATAATATTAACCACTTCTAGTATTAACGATAATATTGATAAAGTTTGATATTAAATTTAATTTTAATATGAATAGTTAATATTAATTTCAATATTTATTATTATTAATATTAATTAATATGTATATGAATATTACTTTTAATAATGTTAATATTTATAAATATTAATTTTAATGTTAATTATTGATATTAACGACATTTAATTAATAATATTAATATTATTAATGACATTAATATTATAACTAATATTAATATTAATATTTATGAAAAACATTTGGTATTAAAAATACTATTAATAAGTTTTAATTTACAATATTATTCTTCCTCCTCATTATTATTATTATTATTATTTTCATATTAATATTAATTAATACATTTTAGTATTAATATAATTCACATTAACAACATTAAATATAAATAAAATATTAATATTTAGTTTTAATATTATTTACGAATATTAATATTTTTTTTGGTTGATAAGTGGGTGAATCTTGAAAATCACGCCTACCCTGTGGCTAAGAGGCCATGACTCAAGGGCATCCAAGCCATCAAAGTCACCTGGGGATTGCACTCAGCCTGAGCCGCACCAGCGGAAACCATGCTGGATTTTTGGTATCAGCGAGACTAGAACCGGTGACCTTTGCTTATGGAGCGCCTTAACAGCACGCTCCACCGACTGTTCTATATCTCTTTGATAATATTAATATTAATATTAATATTAATATGAAAATTCATTATATATTATAATATATAATATAAATTTAAGTTATTTTAATTTTAATTTATTTAATGTGGTAATTTTAAATTATTTTAATTTTGTGTTGTTTTAATTTATTAATAATATTAATATTAATACTAATAAATATTATTATTATGAATATCACTAACATTAATAACTTTAATGTATAAAATTTTAATATAAATTTTTAATATTATTTATTAATATTAATTTTAATATTAATATTAATTAATATGAATGTGAATATTAATATTACATTTAGTATTATTAATATTTATAATTAATATTTATGTCAATATGAAAATTAACCATGGTCAATGATGGCCAACTATGTTTATTTTAGGGTTTATAATATTCATTCAAACATCACATTGTGAAAAATATTGCCTCAATATGAAAATCAATCACGGTCAACTATGGTTCAACGTCACATTGTGACAAAGATTGTCACAATATGAAAATAAACCATGGTCAACCATCGTTGACCATGGTCAACCATGGTCAATCATGGTCAAACATGGTCCAATGTCTCATTATGAAAAATATTTTATCAATATGAAAATCAACTCTGATCCATCATGGTCAACCATGGTCAATAATCATGGTCACATTGTAACGAAGATTGTCTCTTGGTCCAACAACAATGGCCATCCATCGTCAACCATGGTCCAACGTCAATTGTGACAAATATTGTCTCAATATGAAAATCAACCATGGTCAACCATAGTCTAACATTGCATTCTGACAAAGATTGTCTCAATATGAAAATAAATCATGGATAACCATGGTCGAACGTCGCATTGTGACAAAGATTGTGTCAATATGAAAATTAACCATAGTCAACAATGGTCGACCATGTTTATTTTTTGGTTTATAATATTTATCTTAAGGTTTTTATACCTAGGGCATATAATATTATGCCCTTAGATTTGATATTATTCCCTTGGGTCTATAATCCTCTCAGTTTTTAGTATTAATTCCTTTTGTTTATTTTTTTTGTTGAATAAGACTGAATCTATTAAACATACAAAAATAATGTTACATGGAGGCACTGGCCTCTGCAGAATCTGTCTCAGAGTTTTTACCAAATACTAGCAAATATTAACTGGAAAGGAGACTTCCCTCAAGGGGAAACCAGTCCAAAAATCATGGTATGAGCTGCCCACGCAAGGGAACCAGCTTGTAAATACCAAGTTTGAGAGTTTTTTTAGCATAACAAAATCAAAAAAGACCCCATATAACAACAATTACAACTGAAAATTACAAAAAAGAACCCTGACATGGTGACCTGGGTGTCTAAGAACCTGAATACTGAGTCGAAGCCTGCTAGGTGTCAACCGGTGGCAGGGGTTCCTCCATGATGAGACACCTGTAAGCATACAAGTCTTCAACATCGTGCTGTTGACCATTGGTCATGGCTTCCGTCTGCGGCTCGCCACCTGGAGTACTTGTCACGACTGCCATCTTCCCATTACCACCTGAGGTGTTGTTCATCCTTTTCATAGCTTCCGGATCAGAGCGTACAACATCCATCCTATTCAGAGCATCACCATGAGAGCTACTATCATGTTTGTTTCTCTTGCTAGCACCAGTCCTGTCTGGAATGATGCTAGCCAAGACTACAGTGAGTTGTGGCTCTTCTCTGAAGGCTACAAGGGTGCATCTGAATTGAAATTGGGTGGAATGACAGGGGTTCATAATTAGCATATAATCGTCATGGGGGAGCTCGGTTTCCACATTATGCTGAAGGCCAGCCCTCTGGGCCTACCCTCTGCCACTGCAGGTGTTGGGATACTGACCCGAGCTTTGGGTAGATGTCGAAGGCAAGGAGGAGACTGCCTGGGTTGAGTCAGACGAGGATAGCGAGGGAGGTCTAATTGCTCTCCCTCTGCTGCCACCCCTTCGGCTTCTCATTCTGTGCCTCAGGCGGGGCATATTCGCTTGGTGAATTTCAGTATGACGGGTGCTTGGAGGAGTAGGAGAGGGGATGGAATGGTACGTGGAGGTAGGGGAGTGAGGAATTCAATTGCTAGAGGTGGAATTGAGGGCCGAAGTGGCAATTATGTAGCTGCAAAGTGGGTTGTGCGAGAAGTGAGCACCTTCGATCATCTCAATGTAGTAGAAGAGCTGACATCGTCTCCTCGTGGTTATTAGAGAGCTCGGCTCTGCCACAGCGGGAAGGCAGTTCTAGGCCAGAGGAGGCATAACAGGGGGAAGGCACTCAACATTCTTCATATTAAGGACTAGAAGTGTGGTCAAACATGGCCTAATGGCACATTGTGACAAGGGTTGTCTCGATATGAAAATCAACCACCGCCAAGCATTGTCATTCATGGTGAACCATTGTCTAATGTCACATTATAACGACGATTGTCTCAATATGAAAATCAATCATTTCCAACCATATTCAATCATAGCCAGTCATGTTCAACCATGGACAAATGTCGCATTGTGACAAAGATTATCTCAAAATGAAAATCAATCATGGTAAAACATAGTAAATATGAAAATCAAGCATGATCAACCATGGTTAAACATCACACTGCGACAAAAATTGTCTCAATATCGAAATCAGCCATCGTTAACCATTATCAACCATGCTCTAATGTCACATTGTGATAAAGATTTCCTCAATATCAAAATCAACCATGGTAAATCATGGTCAAAGATCATCAATAGCCATGCTTACAGTATGACAAAGATTGTGTCATAGTACAACGTCACATTGTCACAACCATGTTCATCTAAGGCCAACTATGGTTAACCATGGTTCAACATCACACTCTGACATAAAATGTCAATGTGAAAATCAACAATGGTCAACCATGCTCCAATGTCATGTCGTGACAAGGATTCTCTTTATATGAAAATCATGGTCAACCATGGTCCAATGCCACATTCTGAAAAATATTATCTGAATATGAACATCAATCATGGTCAACATGATCAACCATGCTTGTTTTAGGGTTTATGATATTTATCTTAGGGATTATATACCTTGGGTTTACAATATTAATCCTTTGGGTTTTTTTATGCTTTTAGTATTAATCCATGTCTCACCATGAAAATAAATCATGTTTATTTTAGTCCTTGTAATATTTATATTTGGATTTACGAATGTTGGGTTTATAATATTAGTCCCTTGGGTTTAATATTATTCCCTTGGGTTCAAAATCCCTTGGGGTTTTAGTATAATCCCTTCGGTTTATTATTCATTTGGGTTTATAATATCAATCCCTTGGGTTTATTATTCCCTTAGGTTTATATTATCAATCATGGTCAACCATGGTTGAATGTCACATTGTGACAAGGATTGTCTCACCATCAAAATAAATCATGTTTAATTTAGTGTTTGTAGTATTTATACTTGGGTTTACCAATGTTGGATTTATAATATTAGTCCAATGGTTGAATGTCGCATTTTGACAAAGATTGTCTCACCATGGAAATAAACCATGTTTATTTTACTATTTGTAATATTTATATTTGGGTTTACCATATTAGTCCAATGGTTGAATGTCCCAATTTGACAAATATTGTCTCACCATGAAAATAAATCATGTTTATTTTGGTCTTTGTAATATTTATATTTGGGTTTATGAATGTTGGGTTTATAATAGTAGTCCCTTGGGTTTAATATTATTCGCTTGGGTTCACAATCCCTTGGGGTTTTAGTATTAATCCCTTGGGTTTATTATTCATTTGGGTTTATAATATCAATCCATTGGGTTTATTATTCCCTTTGGTTTATATTATCAATCATGTTCAACCATTGTTGAATGTCGCATTGTGACAAGGATTGTCTCACCATCCAAATAAATCATGTTTAATTTAGTGCTTGTAGTATTTATATTTGGGTTTACCAATGTTGGGTTTAAAATATGAGTCCAATGGTTGAATGTTGCATTTTGACAAAGATTGTCTCACCATGAAAATAAACCATGTTTATTTTAGTGTTTGTAATATTTATATTTGGGTTTACCATATTAGTCCAATGGTTGAATGTCCCATTTTGACAAATATTGTCTCACCATGAAAATAAATCATGTTTATTTTGGTATTTGTAATATTTACATTTGGGTTTATGAATGTCGGGTCTATAATATCAGTCCCTTAGATTTAATATTATTCCCTTCGGTACATAGCCCCTTGAGGTTTTAGTATTACTCCCTTGGGTTTATTATTCCCTTATGTTTATAATATCAATCATGGCCAACCATTGTCAACCGTGGTTGAATGTCACATTGTGATAAGGATTGTCTCACCATGAAAATAAATCATGTTTATTTTAGTGTTTTTAATATTTATATTTGGGTTTACGGAAGTTGGGTTTATAATATTAGTCCCTTGGGTTTAATATTAGTCCCTTGGGTCCACAATCCCTCGGGTTTTAGTATTAATCCCTTGGGTTTGTTCTTCATTTGGGTTTATAATATCAATCCCTTGGGTTTATTATTCGCTTAGGTTTATAATATAAATCATGGTAAACCGTTGTCAATCATAGCCAAACATGGTCAAGCATGGTTGGGTTTATAATATTATTCCCATGGTTGAATGTCGCATTTTGACAAAGATTGTCCCATCATGAAAATAAACCATGTTTATTTTAGTGTTTGTAATATTTATATTTGGGTTTACGAATGTTGGGTTTATATTATTCCCTTGGGTTTATTGGGCTTAATATTATTCCCTTAGTATTAATCCCTTAGTTTTATTATTCCTTTAGGTTTATAACACCAATCCATTGTGTTTATTATTCCCTTAGGTTTATAATATTGATCATGGTAAACTATTGTCAATCATAGACAACCATGGTTGAATGTCACATCGTGACAAGGATTGTCTCAACATGAAAATAAACTGTGTTTATTTCAGTCTTTCTAATATTTATATCAAGGTTTACCAATGTTGGGTTTATAATATCAATCACGGTAATCTTTATTAATCCTTGTCTCATTGTGACATGGATTTTCTCACCATGAAAATAAACCATGTTTATATTAGTCTTTCTAATATTTATATTAGGGTTTACCAATGTTGGGTTTATAATATTAGTCCCTTGGGTTTCATATTATTTCCTTGGGTTCATAATCCCTTAGGGTTTTAGTATTAATCCTTTGGGTTTATTATTAACTTGGGTTTATAATATCAATCATGGTCATCTTTATTAATCTCTTGTATTTGTAATATCAATCCCTTGTGCTTCTTGATCCATTAGGTTTTTAATATTTATCCGTTTGGTTCACTAATTCCTTGGGTTTATAATATTAAACCATTAGGTTTATTAGTTCCTTGGGTTTGTAATATTAGTTCCATGGGTTTAATATTACTCCCTTTCGGTTCATAATCCCTTGGGGTTTTAGTGTTAAACTCTTCATTTTGTTATTGCTTTGCTTTTAGAATATTAATCATGGTCAACCATTGTCAATCATAGCAAACCATGGTCAACCATGTTTGAATGTCTCATTGTGACAACGATTGTCTCACCATCAAAATAAACCATGTTTGTTTTACTGTTTGTAGTGTTTATATTTGGGTTTAACAATGTTGGGTTTATAATATTAGTCCCATGGGTTTAATATTATTTCCTTGGGTTTATAAACCCTTAGGGTTTTAGTATTGATCCCTTAGTTTTATTATTCCTTTAGGTTCATAATATCAATCCCTTAGGTTTATTATTCCCTTAGGTTTATAATATTGATCATGGTCAACCATTGTCAATCGTAGACAACCATGGTCAACCATGGTTGAATGTCACATCGTGACAAGGATTGTCTCCCCATGAAAATAAACCATGTTTATTTTAGTCTTTCTAATATTTATATTAGGGTTTACCAATGTTGGGTTTATAATATTAGTCCCTTGGATTTAATATTATTTCCTTGGGTTCATAATCCCTTGGGGTTTTAGTATTAATCATTTGGGTTTATTATTAACTTGGGTTTATAATATCAATCATGGTCATCTTTATTAATCTGTTGTATTTGTAATATCAATCCCTTGCACTTCTTGATCCCTTAGGTTTTTAATATTTATCAGTTGGGTTCAATAATTCCTTAGGTTTATAATATTAAACCATTGGATTTATTAGTTTGCCCGGTTTATAATATTAGTCCCTTTTGTTTCACTTAGGTTTTATATACCTTGGGTTATACTATTAATCCTTTTGGTTTTTTAGGTTTTTAATATTAATCCCTTGTTGTTATTAGTTCCTTGGGTTTATATTATCAATCACTTGGGTTTATTAATCTAAGGGTTCATATTCTTAGCATATAATATTATTGATAGGGTTTATAATATTAACGAGTGTTTAATATAGATTCTTTGGGTTTATAATCCATTAGGTTTATGATATAAATTCCTCGGGTTTATAGTATTAATCATAGGTTTTATATTCATAGGGTTTGATATTAAACCTAATATTTACAATATTGATCCCTTGGGTTTGTTAACAATAGAGTTTAATATTCATCCTAGGGTTTAATATTCGCATTGTTACATTACAAAATTTGGGTTTAAGACAAGGTTTATAATATTAGGACTTTTTAATATTTAGTTTATAATACTAAATTTTAATATTGGCTTTATAATTTGTGATACTAGGGCTTATAATATTAATCA
The DNA here is from genome assembly GCA_031772625.1 of Pinus tabuliformis. Classification (NCBI taxonomy): domain Eukaryota; kingdom Viridiplantae; phylum Streptophyta; class Pinopsida; order Pinales; family Pinaceae; genus Pinus; species Pinus tabuliformis. The sequence goes on from CM062804.1 coordinate 1,047,454,721, forward strand.
TAGGGTTTAATATCAAACCCAAGGGACTAATATTATAAACCCAACATTGGTAAACCCTAATATAAATATTAGAAAGACTAAAATAAACATGGTTTATTTCCATGGTGAGACAATCATTGTTAAAATGTGACATTCAACCATGGTTGACCATGGTTGTCTAATATTAGTTCCTTGGGTTTATAATATTAGTCCCTTATGTTTAATATTATTCCCTTTGGTTCATAATCCCTTGGGTTTTTAGTATTAATACCTTGGATAATAATAAACAAAAGGGACTAATATTATAAACTCAATGTATACAAACCCTAAGAGAACTATTAAAAATACTAAAATAAACATGGTTGAATTAATAAAGCCTAATAATAATAATAATAATTAATATTACTAATTATGAACTATTAATATTTAATATTACTAATATTACTATGAGTTTATAGTATTGTAATAATATTAATATAATAATCATAAATATATAAATATATAAGAATATCTTTGTTATTATTTATATGGTTATTAATTATCATAAATGGTTGGTCTTTAAAAAATTACACATAATAATTTACTTATCACAATTGTAATTATTATTGGATCATGATTATTATTATGAGCTATTATTATTATTATTATTATTATAATATTAATTATATTATTATCCGATATTATTATTGTTGTTTTTGTTGTTGTTGTTGTTGTTATAATAATAATAATAATAATACAATATAATTCTTATTATTATTTTTATAATTTTATATTATTATTTTTTGTAAACCTGGCAAATCTCTATTTATCATCTTCTTTTCAAAAAGAAATTTTTTTACATCCATATGTTTCGGGTAGTCACCTGCCTGGAGAAAACCAGGTGACCACCGGTCAGCTTTAAATCCTGTCCAAAATTTAAATATGTTCATAACAATCCATCTACTCTTTCTATGTTGAATGTCTCTACTACTATCTCTACTGAACAACATAAACATATTTGTTTTCTTCATCATAAACAAAATTCAAGGCTTTCTGGCTCGCTTGATCATTCCTCATCTGAGGATATTACTAGAGTTGGTGCCTTTGCGCTGGATCTTGGCATCTCGCTTCTCTGCTCCATTTTCCACTTTATCTCTTTCAGGGTCTGCTCAATCCTTCCTAATGAAAGATTGTTCTGGTAAGTCTGAATCTGTATGGTTGCTATTTCCCTTAGTAGTTCAGCTCTGACTGGGTCCTTCTCCGTTTTGGCTTCTTGTTTTCTGAATTCTTCCCCTACCATGTGCTCGCAATGGAGGGTCATGGTCCGTGCCACCATGTTTTTCATAACCCATTACTGGTGCAAGGTTTTTTTGAACAGGGATTTTTTTCCATTGGTAGTCCCGGGGTCTTGCGCCATTCTTTCCCATCCATCCATAGGTATATCTATGTATCTAATATTATCTCTTAGGGCTCGCTCCCAGATAGCGATCTGATCCCTTATTTCCTTTAGGTTTCCTTCCATGTAGGAGTCAATAATTATCTTCATTTGGTCTCCATCTCACTTCCTGCCTCTTTTCTTTACCTGGTCGCTTGTTCCTTCATCCTTCTTAGTTGTCCTCTTTCCTCTTCTCGGAGCCATTATGCTTTCAGCTTGGTGGTTGAAGCCTGTAATATTGAGCTCTCTGAACTATTCTACGTGCCTTCCCTATTTTGTTACTGAACCTATCACAGAGCCAAAGCATATGTCAGCCATATTATTTTGGTTTATATCATTTTCCCTATTTTTTTCCTCCTTCCTCCTTCTTGAGTGTCCTACCTTCTGGTTTCCTACCAATCTGAATTTGGCTCCATCTCTTTTAATTCTCAGGGTCATGGGGTATCGATGGGTTCGTTTATTTTCCCATCCCATGCAGGATTTCCACTCCTGCCTTTTTTTCCTCTTCCCTCCCAGGGTCTCACCCTTGGATAATTTTAGGCTGAAGAGGTATCCCCTGAACCCAGTTTTCTCAAGCCTTTCAACAAGGTTTTTTCTAGCTTCTCTCCCTCCCCTCCCCCTAGGTTGTAGTGTCATCTCCCTGGAGATAGAGGTTTTCCTTTCCCAGCTTTCTTCTCTCAGGGCTACAGGCATTCTGCCTTTCACTCCAATGAGTCTTGCCAGGACCCATATTCTGAGGGGGGAGCAGTTGAATTTTTGCTCAGGATGGCCCTCATTCTCATGGATTTCTTTACTTCTCCTCTCACTCTCTCTGTCTAGAGTAGACGAGATCCTTCGGTCCTGTTTTCCCTCATTCCACTGAGGTTTCTATAGAAATTGATATAATGATACCAGATTTTCTTACAATACCAATATCCTAGATGCCTCTTTCTCAAATAATTAAAGCTTTCAGGAGTTAGAGCTAGAGGTATTACATACCCACTTACCAAACTTCACCTTTCTTCTGCCTTTTGCGTCTTCTCGCTGCCTCCTCTTCCTTTCTCATCACCTTTCCTCATTCTTGTCTGCATGCATAATGTCTCTTTCCTATTTTCCTTGAGATTTATCTCTTTTCATTCCTGACTCTTGTCTTTACCGCTAGCTGTCCTGTTTTTTTCTGGCATGAATCCCTTCCTTCCTGTCTTGGGATGCTTCCCTCATGTCCTGTCCACCATTTTCTTGCATTAATTTCTTTCCTCTCCTAGCTACTCTTGCCATAGTATTTCTAACTCTACTCTCCCACTTGGCTTTATTCCTCTGCCTGCCTTCTCTTTCTCTGTCTTGCCCTCTCCTCTAAAATTCCTTTCTGGCTCATCCCCCTTACTCTCGGGGTTTGTCCTTCCTCTGTGTTGCTTCATCATCCTACCGATCACTTGTCTTCCCATGTCATGTTCCTCCCCTATCCTTTCCTGTGTCTATCATTTTCCCTCTCCGCTCCAGTCATTTCTCTTCGAATTCTCTAGATGTTCACTCGTATTTATATCTTGTTCTATGAGTTGTATCAGTTGTGCCATTTCCTCCTTTTAGTTTAGCTCTGTCCTACTTGCATCCAGCTGTTGGTCTCCCTTCCTGCATCTCGAATTCACTATGCTATCTGATGGTGCATTACCTCTTTGTCTCACATGGGATGGTAGTATGCATGCTATCCTTCTCAATAGTTTGCTTATCTCTTTTACTATCCATGTAGTCTGCTAGCTGCGACTTAGATTTTCTACTGATGCTCTGTGCTGTAATTATTTGAGTATGTCTATCGCTAACTTCGAATCTCCTTCTACTTGGAGTTTTCGATACCCCTCTCGTATGGCTATTTCTATCAACCTTTTCAACGCATGGAATTCTGCTTCATTGTTTGATGCATTTCCACAGTCCATCGCATACACCCTTAGAATTCTTCCTTTGTCATCCCTGAATATTCCACGAATGCCTTCCTCCCCTGGCTTTCCTTTTTCAGCTCCATTAAAATTTAGCTTTGTGAATCCCTACTACGTATTCCTATAGTAATCATTGTCTTCTACGTCTTTGGCTTGATATTTCCTTGCAGCCATGTCTGTTATGCTTACTTCTAGTTGCAGACAGTTCAAAATTCGTGTCTCTATTTGGTCTTCTTTCCAATCTTCATCATTCCACTTCTCTAGGATTATGGTTTCTCTTATGTTCTGGACTATTTGGTTCCATATATCCTTCATTACTTTGTCATTGTCCTTAAAAATCAACCGGTTCCTTTCTTTCCATATGTTCCACAAGATGAACCTTATGGAGAGATTCCAAGCTCTATTCAGGATTGCATTTTGGTACGGTTTACTCCTCCAATTTTCTACTATTAATTTCATACTATTTGTGTCTCTAACGCTGATTTCGAAGAGCTGCTGGTGGTGTCCCCATAGGATGTTGCTGACTCGGCAGGTGTTAGTCAGGTGTTCCATCATTTCTTCTTGTTCCTGGCATAGTACGCAACGCGATGGGCCTTGTGTCCCCTTCCTTCATAGCTGGTCCCAGGTTAAAGCTTGCCCATGGGGCATAATCTAGGTAAATAATGCTATCTTTGGCCAAGTTTTCATTTTCCAAATTCTATCCCATTTTTTTGTTTCAAGGTTTCTAGTGCTTCTAGCCTTTATGTAGTATCCTTCTGCTATCATAAACATCCCTTTAATTCTTTTTTCCCATCTTATGATGTCCATCCCTTCTTTGACCACACTTTTCCTTGTCTCCATCTTGTTTTTGTAGTTTACCCATTGTGCTGTTTCTGGTGCTTCTTGCCATTCTTCTTGCATTTTCCATTTTCTCTGATATCCGTACCTTTCGGGGAGCCAGTAGTCTGGACTGCGTCTTCCTCCATTTGGGTGGTAAACTGGTGAATTTCTTGGAGTTGAGGTTGCTGACAGAGTTTTTCTCTTTGTTGCCATGCCTCATCCTAGAAATTTGCTTTGTCCCCCTCTCTTTTTTCCTAGAAGCTATGTTCTCTTATCAGGTCCCTATTTGATCTTGCCAGGTTCCAAATTGTGGATCCTTTCTTTTCCGATTGGCTTCTTAGTTTTCCTTCTGGAGATCTGGCCATCTCATATTTTTTCTCCCACAACTTTTTCCACAAGTCTTCTCCTTCTTGTATCCATCTCCACCACAATTTTGCCCCCATTACCTGGTTTAGGATATATGGATCTCGCAGCCCGAGTCCTCCTTCTGTTAATGTTTTACTTAGCCATTTCCATGATAGCAATGCCCACGTTTTAGCTTTGTTTGTCCCTTGCCATAGGAATTTTTTAAAGATTTCCACCATTTTTTGGCACATTGTTTTTGGTATAGCTTGGCTAGTCATTTGATAAATTGGAATTGATTAGAAGACTGATTTGAGGAGGATGATGTGGCTCGGGGTGTTCAGAGCCCTGAAAGTCTAGTTATCCATTTATTTTTTTATCTTTCACATCAGACCTCACCAGTTAGCAATTTTGTTTTGCTTATCACTTATTTGGATGCCTAGATATTTAGTGGGGAACTTCCTTGTTCGAAAACTCATGGTTCTTGCCAGGAATGATTATGAAGTCATTTGACTATTGAAGAAGTAGATTCCTGATTTTTCTTTATTTATCTCAGTACCTGTTGTTTCTGTAAATTCACTGAGGATTTCCATTAATTCCTTTTCTTCTTTGAGATTGGCTTGTCCATAGAACATGACATCATCCACAAATTGTTGATGTGTTAGGGTTAGTTCTTCTCCCCACAGTCTGAGTCCTTTTAGTTGTCCGCTATTCACTCTTGCTTTTATTAGTCTTCCCAGACCATCAGCAGCTAGGATGAACAGAAACGGGGAGAGAGGACCCCGCTGCCTAGGTCCTCTGGACAGGTTAAAGGCTTATGTAGGTATCCTGTTTAGTATTATGGACATAATTGGTGTAGTTATCATAGAAATTACCCATTCTATCCATCTGTCATCAAAACCATAAGCTTCTAGGATTTTCTGGAGATATTCCTAGCTTAGCCTGTCATATGCTTTATTTAAGTCGAGTTTGATCATCATCCCCTTGTGTTTTGAATTCTTTAGTGAGTGGATTGCTTCTTGACCAACTATGATTTTGTCCATTATTTATCTCCCTTTAGCGAACCCCGTCTGTTCCTCTGAAATCAACTCTGGGAGAATAGATTTTGGTCTATTCACCATTATAGTGGCTAGGATTTTGTAAATTACATTACATAATGCTATAGGTCTGAATCCTTGTGGTTCCTCAGCTTTTTCTATCTTCGAAATTAGGGCAAGGAAGGTAGCATTCCAAGCCGGGTGCATTCTTTTCGTGCATTTATACTCTTCCACTCCATTTACAATGTCTTGACTCATGGAGCTCTATGTGGCTTGGAAGAATTCTGAGGTGTACCCATCCGGTCGTGGTGCTTTATTCTTTGCCATCATCTTCACTATCTCTTCTACTTCTTTCTCTGTTATAACCCTTAGGAATTCCATGTTATGTTCTCTATTCACCCTTTCAGGTATACATTGGCTTATTTTTTCTATATCTTCCTCTCTATTACTTTGCGTCTTAGTCAAGATTCCTTTGAGATGTTGTACCAACAAATTCTCCATCTCCTGTTTCTAAGTTAACCTGTTGCCTTGGTTATCTTTTAGAGAGAATATTCTATTTTGTTTTTTGTGTTGTTGCATGGCCTTGTGGAAGAATTTCATGTTTCTCTCCCCCTCTTTTAGCCATTGTATTCTCAATTTTTGTCCCCATAATATTTCCTCTTGTTTTCGTCTTTCCTCTAGCATGTTTAGTACCATTCCTTCTTCCTTTTCTAATTCCTCTATTCTCTCATATTCTATGATTTTCTGTTGTATTCTTTTCATTTCTATCTAAAGCTTTTCTTGATATTTTTGAATATGTCCAAATTCCTCTCTATTTTACTTCTTTATTTTACCTTTGAGATTAAAATTTAATCTTAGTTGTAGAGTATGCATTTTGTTTCTTCCTTTTATCCCAGTCTCATTCTCCTTCCACCATTGTTCCATATTTTCTATGAAGGTTGTATCTCTCAACCAGAAAGCCTCGAACCTGAAGGGTCTATTTTGATTTTGTTGGTTCATGGCAATTTCTAGTTTTATGGGCCAATGATTAGACCCTTGGCAGGGTAGGATTGTTGCTTCATAGAAAATGTCTTTCCCTATGAAATGTTTTGTTGCTAGGAACCTATCAAGCCTAGAAGCTATTTGCTTGCTTCCTCCTATACGATTGTTTCAAGTGAATTTGCCATTAATTGTATGTATGTCTATCATTTTCAGTTCTAATTGTATGTCACTGAATCTTTCCATGTCTGGCTCTTCTCTTTGCAATACACCTTTCTTATCCTCTTTTGAGGTTGTCATATTGAAGTCGTCGGCTATCAACCACAACTTTTCTTTATGCAGGTTTCCTAATTGTTGCAGTTGGAGGAGGAAACTTCCTCTCTCCACTAGTATATGAGGTCCATAAACTGCCGAGACCAAGAACCATTCTCTATGGCCTATAAGTCGGAACCTCCCAGAGAGAATCCTTTTCATTCCTATCCGTAATCTACTCTGACTTCCACAGGGTTCCATAAAATTGCAATTCCCCCCGTGCTACCTTTTGCATCAATTGTCATACATTCATATGTAGGTTTGATTTTGGTTAAGATCTTCTCTACTTTCCCCCTGTTATTTTTATTTCTTGTAACAACATTATTTGTGGTCTTTCTCTTTTTATCCTTTCTACTAGGTATCTCTATTTACCTTTGTTGTTAAGTTCCCGTATATTCTAGGATGTAATTATCATTGGGCGGTTGGGTTTGTCTGGTGGAATACCATTGAAAGCAGAACTACTCTTTGAGTGTTTACTAACATTTCCCCCATGATATGTATTGATTCCTGAAGATTCCTCCTGTCTTTTTTTTCCTCCTTTCGCTTTATTTTGTTGATCTTGGTTGTTTTTTGGTTGGATGCCTAGTTGTTCAATCATTTCTATCTTTCCCTGATCTTGTTTTTCCTTGTATTTTTGAAAGGTTTCCTTATATAATTTTTTTTCCTCTTTTGGGATGAACCTTTCATCCAAGTGTCTCCATTCGTCTAGAAGTTTTCTCAGGATTTCTTCTTCTGACATTGGATCTTCCCCTCTACTAATATCAATTTCCATTACTTCACATTCCCGATTCCCCCCCTTTTCCTTTCCTTCCTTTTCCGTTGTTTCACTTTTGGTTTTTCTCTTTGTATTTTTTGTGCCTTGCCTTGGGCTGCCCTCCTGTTCTTTCTCCTCTTGATAGTCCATTATTCAAATTTCGTTATCTTCTTCTTCTACATGTAGAACTTCAAATCTGTTTGACTTATTTGTTTTGGCTTATTGTCCCTTTCTGCCTTCCTTGGGGTTTTCTTTTGTAGGTCTTTTTCTATTTTTTAATCTCCTGAAACCCTTCATTATCTTCTTGATATTTCTTCTTTTCCTTGCTTCTCTATTCTTCCTCTTCTGTGTTAAGAGGACATTCCTTGAAAAGATGTCCATATTCATGACACCTTCTGCATCTGAAAGGGATATGCTCATAGTCCAGCACTTGTTGCCATACATCCTCATGGTATTCTAGCTCAATTGCCCCTGCGATTGGGTCGGCTATGTTCATATAGACACAGATTCTTAAATAAGAAGTGTATCCTCCCTTCTTTGTTGATTCGGCTATTTTAACAAAGCTTTCTATGGTATTTCCTATTCCCTCAAAGATCTCTGGATCCCAAAAGTCCATTGGTAATCCGAATAGTCTTACCCAAACTGAGGCTACTAGGAATTTTTCTTTATCAGGGTTATAACATTCCTCCCAGTACCGCATGAATAATCCTGCATTATTATGAAAATATGGACCTTTTTCAAACACTCTTTCTTTATCTTGCAGGCTTGACAAGATTACCGTAAAGAAACCTCATGCACCTAACTTTAGCTCTATGTGGCCTCGGGGTTGCCATTTCTGCTGGATCCACCTGGTTAGGTCCTTTTCTGACGACCATATGCCAATAAACTTTCATATTAATTCATGGTCCTTCATATAGCTTCTATAGCGCTCAAGTTTGTTCATGGAGATTATGAATCTCAGTTTTTCCACTGCACATGGTAAGAACTTGCCTCTACTGCCTACCTACCATCTTGCTCCAAGGACATGTCCCTGTATCTTTGTTTCCTCATCTGGTTTGCTGTTGCTTGGTCCTTCTCCTGCCACTGCATCTCTATAGGAGGGGATCTCTCCCCTCCTGTCTTCCTCTATCATTGCTGTAATTTCTTGGTTTCAATGTCGCTTTCTGACTACAATCATGGTTTTCTACGCTGCCTACCTCATGGCCGCAAGACCATTAGGGTTGCTATAATTTTATATTATTATTATAATAATATAATAATTATTATTTATTTTCTTTCTTGAATAATATAATGATAATCTAATTAATTAATATTGATAATATTATTATGAGTTTATATTATTATTATAATATTCATATAATAATATATATAAATAATATGGTTGTTAATATTTGTATAGTTATGAATAATCATAAATAGTTGGTGTTTAAAAAAATACCCATAATAATTATTAATGTGGTTGATATAAGCCTATCAGCATATATCAATCACATTGGAAAATGTAGTATATATATGTTTCATATATGCTTATCAGCGTTTATCAACCACATTGGTAAATGTGGCTGTGCTAGTACTTATTCTTTATGAATATTATCGCACAATATGCTATGATAAAATATATGGCAAATGATGATTATCGTAAATGCACTCACATGTAACATAAAAAAATTATTTATATAAATTTAAATATTGAAATTAATAGGTTAAAATAGTTTGTACATTAGTTTAGTTATATATATGTTTTTTTAATAATATCTAAATGTAACATTAGTAAAATCACACCATAGAACAACACTAGGGAATAATATATATTATTTCATGCACTCACACAATAAATTTTTAGAAAAGAAATGAGAATGAATGTTTATATATAAGCTCACTAACTTGTAATATAATTATTTATTTATAACTTTTTTGCAAATATTGGAACTAACATTTTTTTATCGTATATCTTAGTATTGCTACTGAGAAAGGTATCTAAATTATTATCCATTGATTTTGTAAAATCACACGGTTAAAACATACATAGGGTGTGAAGTATATAGATTCAAGCTACCATACAATATGATGACCATACATACACAAAAAAGAGGGGAAAAGGGAGGAAGTAAGGTTAGGGTAAGGTTTTGAATAAGAGTAATAGAGGTATTGTTAAAGATGTGTAAAATGAATAAAAGTTATTTATCAAAAGAAATATAGTAGAAGAAAAATATCAAAATCACTCATAAAAATTCAATATAATAAACTAAAAGTTTATAATACAATGTAATGTTTGACTATATACATTATGTAGTTATTGTGATTATGATGATAGAAAAATAAAATCACTTACATAAATCATGTTCTAAAATTAGGATGTACATATTTATTATTATTATTATTATTATGTCTTTTTTATATATATCTATGTATATATAGATATATATTGCATTCTTCTTAAAAATGTTTTGTGTGGGAAACATATTTATGAAAAAATCTTATTTTTTATTATGTATTGCGATACATTTTGATGAATGTTTGTTCATTAAAGTTGGAATAATTGGCGATATAAATTGATAAAGTCTAATTGTAAAACTATGAGAGGTACATAGTACTTGATTCAATTGTCTAATTGTGTGGTGTGGTTATACTTTTGTGATTTGGGAAATGATAACACTTCATACCTTAACTATACTTCAATATAATAAGATTTTCTCTCAATTTGTAACATTGATTTCATTTTTTATTAGTTTCTTTTGTAATACCATGATTTTTATAATATGCATGATCAAAATGTATCTTATATAAGGTACATTGGTTTTGGACACTTTTTCTTCTTATACTTTTTCATGATTTATTGGTTGATAACATATTGACAAGATCTATATTGAGTGCTTTCTCTAATATCTAAATTCCTACTTCTTATGAACTCCTTATTTCTGAAGTCATTGCTTTTTCACGAACCATTGACTCCAACATTTCTCATTGATTTTGTTTAATAAATTCTTAATTGACATGTGTTGAGCATAGTTATTAGGGTGATAAGTGTAACTTGCATTTACTTACTAAAAGAATTACATTATTTGTGTTAATTGTAATGAAAGGTCTATTCTACAACCCACTATGAGGGTGATGTGTAAGTATGTCATGTCTCCAATAAAATAATAATAATAATAAAATTAATGTCAGCCCTAAGCAAAATTTACCTTCAACAATTTTGTTTACAAACCTAAAATTCCAAATTAGTATTTTTTTAAACATCTTTAATATTTACCAAAGTCAATACCATTTTTTAAATCAAAAGAAAAAATTTAATTCAACACAAAGATTGAAAATCATGCTCTAAAATCTTTTATTATTTATTTAATTAAATATTTATCAAACGATTCTTTAAAAAGAAAACTATATCCTATGCATATATTAGAATCTTTAAAGAAAAATATTTCCGCATCAAAATTATCTAATTATAAATTTTTCATAAATTTTGTTATCATGTCACTTTAAAAACATCATTAAATCTAACAATCTAAAAAGAAATTTTATATCTCGAAAAGTTTGATCCCTGTGGACCTATGATAAATATAGAATTAAATAAATCTAAAATACTATTTAATTATCCTAAAATAATACATTTAACGCAAGATTAACTCATTTCTTTGTAACATGATATAAAGTCAAAAATATTTTAAAAGGTAAAGGAGCAGAATTAATTTAGTTATTGTACTGCTAAAATATATATAATAATATATTAATTTTCATTAATAAGACCATAAAATAAAGGAGCAGCATTAATTTAGTTATTGCTAAACATATATATATTGAGCATTTTTTTTTTAATCAACAATAAAAGAGTAATAGGAGAATAACATGAAAGTCATCCACACGAAATCAATATGAATAAAGGATACGCTTATTGTACAATACAATGTTAAAGTAGTTATTATGATTATGATGGTTGGAAAATCATATTCTTGATGTAAATCATGTCTATAAAAAAGGATGTACAATTTATTTGTTTATTTTTATTATTATAATTTTATATATAGATATATATATTTATTGTATTTTTTTTAAATATGTTGTGAGAATATAAAATTTTATTTTTATTATGAATTGAAATATTTTTCCAACAATGTTTGTTCATTAAAGTTGGAAAAATTTGCGGTAGATAATAATATAGTATAATTGTAGAAAAATGTGTCTAACTACTTTGATTGGATTATCTAATAGTGTAGTCACAATTTCTATAATTTGAGAAATGATAAAACTTAACAATTAAATTATGTTTCAATATAATAGTATAAGATTTCTTCTTATTAGTCCCTGCCATCTGGCAATTGCCGGGACTATAGTATTCGGTTTGCGATGTTATTACATTAGTTTACATAGTCGCTGCCACTTATAAAGTAAAGTTTTTAGAGTCATATAGTTTTACTATTTTAATAAACCAAAGTTTCCAGAGATGCCATCTTATTTGGCCTCTTCCCGAGGCGGAGAGGCAAAAATCATATGTTATGTGTATTTATTTCGGAAATTTGAAAGTAATGAAAATATAATGGAAACTAATGCTAGAATTAGTTTCATAGTTTCACAGATATTAAATGCTATAGTGGTGAGCAAGTTCCCATGTTCTAGTTGCTCTTGTGCATTGAACTTGCACAGTGCTTTGAACTTGCCATGTGCTGCAACAGCTGCCAGCTTTTGCGCTGCCTAGCTTTGACAATTCGACAACAAGACGGGTGATGCATATTGACTGATACAGCTCATATATAGACTGATAGGGACTGATAGAGAGCTACAGCTATAAGTACTGGTACAAGTAGCACAGCTACAACTTACACAAACAGACTCATACAAACTCACACTACTTACACCTATAGATCGCTTCCTAGATGCTGGAAGTTGATGGCTACCCTCTTCCGCCATGCCTGGACCTGCTTGGTTGTTAATACCCTAGACCTGACCTACTCAGGAGCCGAATTAACCTGAATCACAAAGCGACCCCATCTTCCAAAGGGTATGAGGCGTGAACGGTTATCTCCAAGACGCAGGTCACAACATTTTGAATTATAATTTTCTGCAGAATGATCAATTTCTATTTATAAGTTTACATAATTGTTGAAAGCATCAGAATTTCAAAACTGTAAATCAAAATTTCAAAACCATAAACACAACATCTTAATTTTTTTTGGGGTTACTGGTACTTACTGAATTTTACAGCGCCATTAGCATTCAGTGCGGCTCCATTAGTTTACGCTTATGCGTATTCTCCACTGAGTCTGGCCCCTTAATCAATTTGAGACTATTCTCAACGAAACCAGCCTCATCATTTGACGCTGCATACCCTGGACCTGACCTGCTCAGGAGCCGAATTAACCTGAATCGCAAAGCTGCCCTTTCTTCAAAAGGGTATGAGGCGCGAACGATTATCTCCAAGATGCAGGTCTGCTTCCAAGATGGAGGCCTGCTTCTTAAGGTGAAATTACTGACCAATATTTTTGACCTTCTACATGTAATATATCTCATCTCATTTTTTCAGGATATTAATTCACAACATTTTGAATTCTAAGTTTCTGCAGAATGATCAATTTCCATTTATAAATTTACATAATTGTTGAAAGCATCAAAATTTCAAAACTGTAAATCAAAATTTCAAAACCGTAAAGACAACATCTTAATTTTTTTTGGGTTACTGGTACTTACTGAATTTTACAACTCCATTAGCATTGAGTGCGGCTCCATCAGCTACTTCCGCATCCTCAAAAGCGACGTCTGTGGTTGCTTCAACGAACTCCACTCTGTCATTGTTACAATTCCTCGCATATTTGGGGTGATATCATTCTGTACAGTCTCCATGAAATTTGCCGAAGGCCTATTCTTCAACTGAAAGAAGTATCCATAAAATTGTCAATGGACAAATGCCCCTTTTCTTTTCTCAATTAGATCCATCTGGTCAACTGATATTATATGATGTGGGCATAATGTAAGTACGATGGTCTGTGTAAAAGATGCATCACAATGCAAGGGTTTATCGGTATTAATATGTGTTTTAAAGCTACAGGTGAAATGCATGCAATCCACACCTCTGCATTTCGTAAATACTCGTAAATATCTTCGACATAAATAGTACACATTTGAGGATCTGTGTGGTCTTTGTCTATGTCTGTGTGCTTCGAACAGCGTTGTGAATTGGAGCTTCCCTCCTACTTTGCCTTTGAGGACTAAACAAATTATCAAAATAAATTAAAATCATGCATAAAAATCTCTGGAAAAGTAATTTTGCCTAGAATAGGATTAGGAGGATCGCATTCGGGAACCAAACCTGGTCTTTCGCTGTTGACAAGCAATCGGTAGCAGCAGCATGAAGATTTGTGACATCGCCTAAAACTGTGCGCCTTATTATCAGGGTTTGAAGGAGGATCGCATTTCGGAACCAAACCTAGTCTTTCGCTATTGACAAGCAATCGGTAGCAGTAGCATGAATATTTGTGACATCGCTTAAAACTGTGCGCCTTTTAGGCTGAGAACTGCTTGCAAATATTATCAAGGTTTGAAGGCAAGAAATGCAGTTGGTGAAATTCCAGCTTACCAGTAATGGCGGTCACTGTAATTCCAGAGCAATTCCCTCTGAACTGAGCTATTTGAACGCAATAACATGTAATTGCAGTTACTCTGGCCTAGTGGGAAATGCATGCACTGCTACTGACACGTGAAATCCATGCAAAAGGCAATATTTGTGTGTTGGAGCGACTTCTATTCTACGCCGTTGGATTGGCCCGCGGTATTGAGCCCGCCGTGGTTACAGCGCTCATGGTGTAAAGTTAAATACACTTTTCGACAACGACTCTGACATCACTTTTGACTGTCAATTCGTGGACATAATTTCTTCGGCAAATACTTTCTGGGGATTGGTTGATGTCTTTGTAAATCATCCATCGAACGGATGCGTAAATGTATTCCAAGACGGGGCTCATTTTTCCAATTCCTATTTTCCGACCTGTCGGATCTCCACATTTTTCCAACGGATATGTAAATGTATTCCAAGACGGGGCTCAAAGAAAAATTTTATTTTCCGACCTGCCGGATTCGAACCAGCGAACTAAGGATGACAACGAAGCATTTGATGCCCACTCTCCATCATTTTTCGCTCACACTTGGAATAGCTGCATATCGTGTCCTGCAGTTCGAACTGCGACAGGGTTTGGGAAAAAGAATCTACCGACGCCCCATATGCACTCACCCAGATAACAAGATTTTTTCTGAAAGGATAACAAGACTGCGCGACCCCTGAAAGCTTTATATCTGTCCTCTTCTCCGCATCTTCCTTGGCTTCTTTTGTCTATATAATTAAAACCTCACCCTTGGCGTAAGACTTCACATTTCATATCAATATTATTGAAAGTAATACCCACTTTGCTGTTCAGAATCATATGCCAGTAATGGCCTTCTCTCTTACGTTTTCCTCACATGTTTTCTCATCCAGTAAATCGCCCAGTGCTGGTCATATGGGCCGCCAAACACCGCCCGTGGTATGGAGTAGCTGGAGCAGAAATATTAGATTTCAGGGGTGTTCCAAGGTTAGAGGACTGCAGGCCTCTGCGGGAGCAAAGGGGCTAATTTTAGAGCCCGGTCGCATGGAATCAAAGAATTTGTATGATATACTAGACATAAGCCCTGCCGCTACCTTAAAAGATATAAAGAAGGCTTACAGAACTCTAGCTCGGGAGTTTCATCCGGATCAGGCAACTTCTCCTGAAGGGAAAATCGAGAGCACCAAGATATTTTTGAGTATACACAATGCGTATGTGACCCTCTCGGATCCACAAGACCGTTCACAATATGACTACCAGATTTCGGGTCAAGTGCGGGGCTTCGCTGAGCAGAGATGGGGTAAAGCGACCGGTGAACGAGCTCCCACATATAGATATCGTGGTCATGTGGGGCGAAGTTGGGAAACAGACCAATGTTGGTGATCTTCCTCTGTAATATGAGTTTTGAAGGCGAATCTGTAAAGAACTGTAAAAAGAAATATGCGCATTCCTCCGTGTACATACATTCTTTTAATACATGAATTCATTCAATAGCCCCTTTGTTATATGATAATGCGATTTGTCATGATTATGGGATTCCCGTTCAGAATCATAATAATGTCTTCTTCACTTTCTTAGAATGAATGTTGGTGGCTTACTTAATAATGAAAGAGATTACGTTTTTAAGGAGCGATTGGTTTGATAACAATTCAATGGGCAATCCCCTGAAAACTGTTGTCCATTTGAAAGGGGTTTTGTTTTTCCAAAGTCGACCATTTAACGTCACTCAACTCTGCAGGGGCTATGCCCCATCATACGCGGCTTCAGCGCAGTTAGGTCTCTACTCAATGCATATATTTTGTGTTTTTTTGTGTCTTAAGACAACATGACACCTGGAAGTTTTTTTATCCCCTCTTCTACGCATCTTCGTCGGCTTCGTTTGCCTATATCATTGTAACTCTCCCTTAATTTAATGCTCTGCATGATCCTATGATGTATCACTCTTTCGTATGCTTTTAGTGATCGATCCTCCAACTTTCGTTTATCCATAGTTTCAGCAAATGATTCTTCAGAATATCAATCTTATATAAAGTAGTATTATGGAAAAATAGTTATATATCAGTAATGGCTGCTTTACTTGTATTTTCCTTGAATGTTTCGCATACGGTGAATCGCCAAGCAGTGGTCATATGGGCAGCCAGTTATCGCCTGCAGAATAGAGAGAGCAATGCAAGCCTCTTCTGGTCTAGGCAGTAATTTCAGAGGTATGGAGTCCCTACCTAACCAAATACACCTCGTGCGCACTGACCGACGTAATTATAAGGCATTATAATTAATTTCTAATCAATGCTCTCCAATTTACTCTATTGTATAATGCTAACGTATACCCTTATGTGTTTTAGGATTTCACCCCTTTGGGATTTGAATTGGCATCCTGCCTCTCTATAGACAGAGAAACTCCATGAAAGGGAATTCTTCTGAAAATATGACAATTTGATTTCCCGATGATGGATGTGGTGGGTCATCCAACCTCCTAAACAAGAGGTTTCATTGTTAAACAACATCAAATTGGATCAAATCTATTCTATGTCTATTTTCTGTTTGCTTTGCTTGGAGGGGGGCATGGTTTCACGTCCTGCTGCCTTTCTCCTTACGGACATACACATCAAGTTTTATTCACGCCCAGTCCCTACCTCAGTTCTTGAATCACCTTGTTACCAAATGAAATCTGTTATGCCCGCGGGTCTATATTACACCTGATATATTCACACACGGCTGGTACCAATACACGGAGCTATCTTACGCCACCTCCGTCGCTCGGTGGCTGCCATTACTGGTAAGCAAATGGGGCCGAACGTTTAAGTGGCAAACCGAGAGCCATCCAATGTGACTGATTCCGTTCTGTAGTCCCATACTAAAGCATAACAAAGCAGCTCCGTCATGACCACTCTCATCCCACAATTAATTACAAGTCAAATGCACATGACTTCTACGTTGTTTGGAAACAAAGAAATCTGCATGCAAAAGGCTTAGTTACTCTACGACCCTATGCAGGTACAGCAAAGGCCAGTGTTTGCCTCATTATTCAGATTTCTGAGATTGGATGGCCGATGGTGTTATGTGCTATCTGATAAATCCCAAATTCACTGATACAGAGAGGTGCCGAGGTAGCTTGTACCTAAATAAGTTTTACATCCGACTCTAAACTTACAAGATTTTCATGTTTAAACTCATTTCTATTTGGAATAATTGATCCCGTGAGAAGCACCATGATGGATTGCGTCAGCGACTGGCAAACCCGTAGATGAATTTTCTCTGCTGTCCTCCATAGCCTTCTTCATGCAGGTGCAGGTGCATTCTCAGGCTGAACTTAATGCAGGGACTTGCTGCCTCGTAGGTTCCCTTGTTTTCACATATTGTTTTCATATTTTGTTAGACTTTTAATAATACAATCATTCTTATAATTTGAATGATAAAAACACATTTTATATAGGTGCATTGCTTTTGGGCCCTTTTTCTTGTTCTAACTTTGATTTCTTTCTCGAGAATCTATATTCCTACATGTTATGAACTTTGTATTTCAATTAAGAATTATATGTTGTTTCTTTCCAACTTTTCATATTAAAACTTTTTTTCATTTTTTCAAATTCTTAATTCACATGATCAAGATTTGAGTGTAATAATTAGGGAGAGAAATGTCTATTTTTTATTAGGGTTAACTTAATCAAAAAATTGCATTATTTGTGTTGATATTTACTTATCATGAAGGATTAGATATGATGGAACATTAAAGTTTCTTGATAGGAAATCTATTGGAATCAAGATTGCATTTACACCATAATGTGTAAGTTTTAATAAAGGGAAGCATCACCAAAATTGACGGATCCTCAAGGCATCGAGGAGCATTGGATTATCCAATGCCAAGCAATCACCCCTTAGCTTGAGCTAGGATTTTTTTGGATTATCCAATGCCCAAAAATCTCCCCCTAGCTTGAGTATGTGTTTTGAACTCAAGAACTTTGATTGTGATACCACTAGTTGGAATCATGATTGTCATTGCACCAAAACCCATAAGTGTTAATAAATGGATGCATCACTTGAGTTAAAGGATCATGTAATATTTTAGACATATATTCTTTAGATTATCTAATTCCCAGCTAAAACGTCTAAGTCTCACTTCCTTGTAACATACTACAATGTTATATTATTCTTCTAATGAAATGTCAAAAACTCGTTCTTTATGATTCACATGAAAGTACCTAGTGTTGCTCTCATCATCAATGCAAGGTTTTGGTCTTGCGTGACCCTATGAGGGATATGTTGATAAATTCTTTAAATTTCTTCCGTTTTGTCTTCTTGTGGTTCTAATAGGAGATCTTTGAAGTGGTTTACTAGGATCCCCTCCATCTCCTCATCTTGTACTCTATGGTTCCTCTCTTCATCTTTTAGGGAGAATATTATATTGTTTTGGAAATTTTGGACCCTGGCCTTGTGGAAAAACTGGGTATTACGCTACCCTTCTCTTAACCAATTCACCCTCGATTTTTGTTTCCATAGTAAAATATTAATTGGCCATCCTTTGTTGCTAGTTCTTATGATCTCCCTTCCTGGATGATCTTTTGTTGCACCTCTGTCATTCTCTGATTAAGCTGTTGTTGGTCCTTCGTGATATGCCCAAATTCTTCTTTGTTCCATTTATTTATTTTCTAGTTGATTTCCTTGAGATTTAATTGGAGTGTATGCATACATTTCCTCCCTTGTTGTTCGCTCTATGTCCACTAAGCCTCAATTTTTTAATGAGGGTTTGGTCTCTTATCCAAAAGGATTCCAACCTAAAAGGTTGATTTTTTGGGCTCACATTCAGATCCACTTCCAATCATATAATTAAGTGGTATGATCACATTCTATGTAGAATCAAAGCTTCTATGAATATGTCTCTGCTAATAAGCTACTCATATATTAGCAATCTATCTAATCTAGAAGCACTTTGGTGTTTCCCTCCTCTTATGTTGTTCTAGGTGTGCACCCGATTGATCGTTGGGATGTCTACTAGGTGTTTCTCTATTATGGTGTCACCGAATATCTCCATGTCTATATCCTTTATTCTCATGCCTCCCTTTTTCTCTTCCAGTGAAGTAATCATGTTGAAGTCTCTTCCCACCACCCATAGGTCGTCCAAGTATATACTTCTCATTTTTTCTAAGTTCTAGAGGAAAACCCTTCTTTCTCTTGAGATATGGGGACCATATACTCCTGTGAGGAGCACCTAATATTTTGATCTAATGACTCTAAATATGCCTGAGAAGATTCTTAGTATGTTGACTCTATCCTCAAACCATATTTCTCCTGGGTTCCAAATGATCAGCAACCCTCCTACACTGCCATTTTCATCCTTCCTTATAACCTAGTACTAGGGTTTGATGTTTTCCAAAATTTCTTTCAGTTTTATTTCACTAATTTTCATTTCTTGTATTACCATTATACTAGGTCTATCTTTTTTCAATCTCTCTTTGAGGTATCTCTACTTGCCTCTACTAGTGAGGCCTCTTATGTTCCATGTCGTAATAATCATTTCAACAATTTTGGGGGTTATTGAAAGGACTCTGATAATGGCACTACTCTCCCTAAGTTTACTAATAGTTCCCCCACCATGTATATGGATTCATTCATTGGTCTTCTACCCCATTTCTTCCCCCTTTTCCTAGGGTTCCTAGTTCTTTCCCTTGTTGGAGAAGAATCACAAATCCATATAACCATATGCACAACAAATTGACACACAAAAATTAAACTGGCAGAAAAGGCAAAGAGCCACCATGTGGTCTCTCATGCTCATGTAATTCACATTATTCAAAAAATTTAATAATACATTTAAATACATGAGTAAGTGGTATTAATATAGTGTTTCTATCTTAGACTCACTTGGTTGAGACAATTTCTCAACTTACACACTAATTTAGGAGAGCTGGTTGGAGAGAATCTCTCATCCAAACTAGACTCCTTAGTTTGAGGAATTCTCATGATTTTATTTATTTAGTTTAATAATTGGATTTATTATTGATTTTTAAGAGACTGAGGCTAACATTCCCCCCCCCCCCCCCCCCCCCTCGATGATAAATCCAAAATGAACAAGGAACCATCTTCCAAGTTCTCAAGTTGATCCTCAAAAAACATTTGCCTGAAAAACTGCCAAAGCTGGATACTGAAAATCTCAAATCTGAAGAGAACATGAATCAGCTCCATGTCTGATTCATCTCTGAATGTCACTTGACAACTCCATCATGTTCCAAGCCACAAAAAGATCCAACTATCCTTCGCTTGAAAACAACATCCGATGTCCACTAACTCAATTTGATGAATGCCCATTGGTGTATTTGCTAATGATGATTGCCCACTGGCTGATGGAGATGCCCACTGGATGCTTCGATACTTTCAGTCTAAAAACCACTCATCAATTTCATTGACATTTTCCCCCCTTTGTTAGTTGTAAGGAGAGGCAATCTTCTCCAAAATATATCTGAACTTCCCCTTGTAGGTGGAGGAGTATTTCATTGGTGTACTCCCCCATTCAACTGCATGAGAGTACTATCTTCATTTGACTATTGGCTGCAATATGTGTGAGTGAATCCAATTGTAAAACTTGGACAATATTCTGGTTGTGGATGACCATTCCTAGGGATCAATCCATGAATAATTTATCTTCAATCCGGCTGACTGTCATTGGTTGCAGGATTTCTCTGATATATGATTTGACATGCCGCAATGGCTACAAGGATGGAGATCAAAAAATTGATTTTCTAGATGACCAGTTCTTTGATAATGACAACATTTCAGTTTGTCTACAACTTGAGTTTGTGTGCATTTCTATTTGTCTGCAACTTCAGTTTGTGTGCATTGACGTCAGTTTGCAAGTTGTTGAGAACTTGCTGAGGTGATTTGTTCAAGTAATCCTGCACTGACGAACTTAATGGGCTTTGAATAATCAGGGATATGTAATTTGTCGTTATCTTTGACACATCCTAAGCCGTGTTGATTTTTATTACTTTAAATTTATTCCCATGGCTTGATGATGGGTTTGGAAGAAAGTTGAACTAGAACAACTTCAACACTTGAAGCTGGTTAGATGAATGAAGTCAAATGATCAGCTGTCTTTGGATTGGTCAAAGACTTGGAAGCAACATGCTTCTCTTGCAACTCATTTCTCTGCAGTTGCAACTCTAGTTGAACGAACTCAATCATTTCATGTGCATGTTGAAGATGCACTTGAATATCAACAAGAGTTATTTTGTTGATGTTCACCATGTCGCCAGTTGATGATAAAATCAAATTGTTAGGAATTTGGGACAGTTGAATGTGTGTTGTCATGTTAGCTTGCTCACTTTGAATTCAAGATCGCTTGTACTATTTCTTATTGTTGATGCGTTAAACACTTACTAGAGTTTTATAACTTTGGTGCTTGAACTCTTGATTTCATGCTCTCTTGACGACGATCGCTTTTCTTGAATACTTCACTGACACTTTGTGAATGCTTCAATCAACTTCACACTGGCTCATTTATTGTAGATGTCATGCGTTGAGCTTTCGCACTTGATTTTGACACACTCGCTTGCTTGGTTGTTTGAATGACATGCTTGCTTTCTTAGTTGTTTTAATGACACGCTCACTTGCTTTGATTGTTTGAATCAGTTTTAGGCTCGCTTGATGTTGTGAACTTTTCACTTGCTTGAACTCACACGCTTGATTGATCAAAAGAAGGGTGTCGAATACTGTCGAAAATGCACCCAAGAGAAATGCTTACAATGATTTGAATGACTCAGTTAAAAAACAATGGATTCACTTAGTTTTATTGAGTCCCTATCAATTCAAAGCTTGGGTGTTGGGTCCAGCCGAGAATGTACCCTCACAATTCAAACGAATTTGACTTTGATTACAGTCCAACTTACAACTTATGATTTGCTGCAAAAATTGTTGATGTAGATGACAACTTGATTGGATGTTGATGTAGAAATTTTGTTGACAACTTGATTATGTATTGTTGCTTCTTGATTTCTTATAGTTTGCGTGATTACATAAGCTTGAATGGAATTGATTATGTGCATGCAAGTCATTCATGTGTTGTATGCTACATGTGTACCATATTAGAAAAATTATCAAGAATTATGCGCCATCACAAACATACACATGGTGTACCTAAGATCCCCTTATTCAATTTCGGGTGGATCTAGGACACAATCACCACCAAAAAGATATGTTTTTATTTAAATATGGGAGTACATCAACCTTCACCTTCTCAACATCATGAATGAAATTTCTCCAACAATGAGAATGCCAAGCTCACAGCCCCTTGAAGCAACTTGTCTTCATAAATAAAAAGGAACTTTTCAAACCACGAGTTACAACCTTATCACTCCAAAGATTTATAAGTCACACCTTATCGCTCCAAATTTCAAAATACTTTCACCTTATCACTCCAAATACAAAAAAAAATATAGCCTTTTATGTTTGAAATAGGAATTTCCAAAAGCACTTTTACAAGTCACCAAGAAATATAAGATATTTTATTACTTTTATGAAAAGTAATAAAATATATTTTCAAAAGCTTATGTCTTTAAAAAATGTGCATTAAGTATCACTTTAAGCATACCTTGAAGGAAGTGCATCAATCCTTTTTAGTTGGAATCCTGTAAACTTTACTTTTATCCATGTTTATCCATGTAAACATCATTTGATTTACACACCATTTAATTTAGCAACACAAGGAGGTCTTCCATGGGCAAGTCTTCCAACGCAGGTCTTTTCACACTAAATGTGTTTTCAATGCAACAGATCCTTCTCCACACTGGCTATACGTTGGTGCTCAAGGCTTTAAGGTGGCTCAACAAGAACCCACGCAGAAGTAGTGAAAAGGTCCAATATTCTATTGATTTGTAGTAGCCATTTTTGAAGCTGATGTTGCCATCTCTGAGATCTGATATTGGACGGCTGCCAGTAGAGGTATATAACATGGTCCCTTGAAATTAAACTCTAGCACTTAGATTTAGTGACATGCTGCCCAGGAATAAGCTACGCTTCAAATTATTTTTGTGATGCCACACATTCAGACCAGCAAGATGCACCAGTAGTGACCATGTGACTTACTCGGTAGCGTCTCCAGCGATAAAATACATCAACAGTTCTAATATTCGATGGGAAAGGTTGTGGCCAGCAATCCACAATTAATTCGACTTGGAACAAAGTAAATACTCAGTAGTTTTTGTTTCCACAAACCCATAGTCTATTCCAGCAAAGAAACTAAGGCCTCTCGAAACGACCTTCAATGATCACAGGAACCCATAAATCTGAGTTATATGCACAGACACTTCCTCTGGTCATCGAACACTGGTTAATCTCGTCCTTATAATGCAGAAAATCGACCCAGAAGCTAGCTTCAAGACTAGAGGAGCTTGTTTCCATTTCTTAACAATAAATTCGTTCTCGTATAGCTACCATAAATTCAGGTTACGATGGCAATTAAATTTTTCATAATTTGGGACTAATGGTAGCCAGTAGCAATGGGTACATATATGCATTTATTAGTCCTCTGGAAGTGATATATCAGCTCTTTGATAAAGTAATATGTTGCCCAGTTATAGAGTAATATCCCAAATTTCATACTATGACCACAGGTCCAACCAGTGGGCAATGGATAAGGCATGCAGCGTGTCCCCTTTAATATTTGACTACTCCAACAACCACAGGAAACAATGCACAGGCCCAGGATGGTGAGACAAACGTGGATAGTACAAAAGAGTGATTTGTGGCCCTTGTGGGCAGCCTATCTCACTGCGCAGGAGTTGCTACTCCTAAACAACACACAAAACCAGCTCGCACCAGCAAGAAGATTTTCCCTCTGGCTCTGATACCACATGAAGAAGAATCACAAAGCCATATAACCATATGCACATCAAATTAACACACAAAAATTAAACTGCCATAAAAGGTAGAGAGCCATCACATGGTCTCTCATGCTCATGTAATTTACATTATTCAAAAAATTTAGTAATACATTTAAATACATGAGTAAGTGGTCTTATGATAGTGCGTCTATCTTAGACTCAGTTGGTTGAGACAATTTCTCAACTTACACACTAATTTAGGAGAGCTAGTTGGAGAGAATCTCTCATCCAAACTAGACTCTTTAGTTTGAGGAACTCTCATGATTTTATTTATTTATTTTAATAATTGGATTTATTATTGATTTTTAAGAGAGTGAGGCTAACACTTGTCTCCCATGGGACCCTAGGTGCTATCGCTGTGAGATAATAGTCGATCCTTGTTTTATCTTGTATTTTTGAAAGGTTTCCTTGTAGAGTTGTTTGTGATATTTTGGGATAAAGCATTCGTCCATATGTCTCCACTCTTGTAGTAATCATTTCATCACTTTCTCTTCCACCCTGAGATCTTCTTTCTAGGAGTCAATCTCCATTGGGTTTTGATCTACCATTTGCATGGTATTCTTCTCTCTTTGGTTTTCAACTATTTATTGTCTCTTTTCCTTATTTCCTTTAGCCTCCTTCATTTGCATGCTTTTCATCTCCTTGGTATGCTCCATTCTTGTCTCCCCCATTTCGTCCACCTGAAGTGTGGTGAATCTGTTATGGTTGCGTTGCTCTTTCTCATTTTGATTTGCTCTCTAGTTCTCTATTGGTTTTTTGTTCATTTTCCTTTTGTGCACCTCCTAGAATCCATCCCCATCCTCTCTTGTCGTTGCCTCTCCTGCCTCCTTCTCAGTCGATTGGTTTTCTAGGTTATTTAATGGGAAAGCATGATACATGTGGCCATATTCATGACACAACCTGCCTTTGAATGGAATATTCTCATTGTCAAGGTGTTGTTGCCATATGTCATCATGATATTCTAGCTCTATGTAGTCTAGTAGCGACTCAGTGATATTCATGTACACAGATTCCTGTGTAGGAGGTGTACCTACCTTTTCTTGTTGGGTCTTCCACATTGAAAATGTTCCGATCAAGTTGCATATTCCATACAAGATTTCGGGGCCCAGAAGTCCATTGGTAGGTTGAATAGTCATACCCAGATGGGTTCTACCAGAAGCTTTTCTTGGTCTGGGTTATGGCATTCCTCCCTGTGTCTCATAAACAAGCTGGAATTGTTAAAGAAATATGGCCCATATTGGAAAACCTTCTCCTTGTCTTCTAGGTTGGAAAAGATGACAAAGAAGAACCCTTTCTCCCCCATCTTGAGGTCTATATGCCCCTTTGGTTACCATAGTTGTTCGATCCATTTGATCTATTCCTTCTTGGTTGGCCAAGCCCTAGTAAAATTACATATCAGGGAATGGTCATTAATATATCTTTTGGAGTCCTCCATCTTGTTGTTGGGTATCACAAATAGGGGTTCCCTGGTTTCTCTAGGTAGGCATTTTCCTCCCAAGCCCGCTTGCCATTTAGCTCCGAAAACTGGTATCCCTTTCCCATGGTTTCCTTTGCCTCTAGATGTGCCATGATGGCTCATCTCCCCTGCAGCTACTTTTCAGTAAGAGGGGAGATCTCCCCCCATGCCATACCACTCATTTCAACTGTTAGTAGTGTCCTTTGTCTCTTTGCTCCTGTCGTTTCTCAGACTGCGGTGATTGCAGGTTTGTCAGGCAAAGTCCATGATGACCAAACCCTAGCTTCTCCCACTCTTCCTCAACCCCTCTTCTATTTAAAATATTATTTCAATTTATTCTTCTACTTTTATCTATTAAGTTCTCTATTTTCAACTATTGATTGAATTAAACTTAGAATTAAATTCTATTCTCATAGAAACTTGTAAATAGTTAATTAAGATTAATTAACTTAATTAGCTTAGAAATTTCAAATTGAAAGTCTTTCTGAATTCATGTATATGTTCTCCCTAAGTTATAGGGGTCTGGGATAATTTTAATTGATCAAAATTCAACTATTCATTAATTTAATTTGTCCAAAATTTATCTCTTTATAATATTTTTTAATAAAAAATAATTAATATAACTAAAAAATAATATGTTTGGTCAATATAATTTCTTGACCAATTAATTTATTTTAATTTTCTTTTTAAAATAATTTAAAATAAAATTATTCAATTATATTATTATATTCTATCTTTTAAAATTTTAAAATTTAATAAACTATTAAATTCTCTTTTCTAATATTTTAATCAACTCAATTTATTCAATTCTTTATTTAATAACTTATTCCCTGTTTTCTGAGTCTTTAATTAAAATTAATTTTAAACACATGTTTCATTATTCTTACTTTCCCTAACAGTTATACTTTTACCTCCTCTAACAATTATATTTTAACATCATCCTATATATAAGATCTAGCACACTTCACATCAGTAATTAAGCTTCAAGTTCACGAAGATTGGTGAAGTGATCACCCAAAATGTTGGGAAAAGCCATGAACACAACATAGAGTGATTGAGATGTCTTCATCAACAACTTATAACTTCTTGAAAATGCAAAATATAAATTTCATGATTTCCACCCATATTTCAACTAGTCTTTCCTCGTAGTTGTTGGTCTCTTATATATAGTTTCTCTTTTTCTACCAATTTGCAATTACTATTTTGGAAAATATTTTGTAAAATAAAGAGGAAAGGAGGGAGGAGGATATCTATAATTCATGTCTGTATTAGTTATAAAATAAAATTAATGTATAAAAAATTGTTAAAACAATATCGTATATTATCTTCCTATACTATTTGCGATTACTCGTTTAGAAAATATTTTGTAAAATAGGGAAGAAAAAAGAAAGGGTCATATCTATAATTCATGCCTTTGTTAATTATAAAATAATATTAACATACACAAAATTATTCACGCAATATCATATATCATCTTCATTTAGTTGGTTGAGATTTGCGTAAAACTAAAAATTAATTAACAACCTTATAAAAAAACATCTCACATAGATATTACAATAATCAATACATGGTCTTAACATATATCGCGCGCGCTGGAGATGGAGCTCTCCTGCCCCTGAACGCCCTGACCGCCTTCGATCGAGCTTGGCAGCCCTGCTGCCGGGCTTGCAGGCCCAGCTACGGGCTCCCCTCGCTGCGCCCTTCCTGCTTGCTTGCTTCATGGGCCTTCTGCCCGTCTCTGGTTGTTCGTGCTGCCTCTGAGGGCAGCCCTCTGCTGCTTCTTTGCTATCCTGGGCCTCCTGCCCCTCCCCAGGCTCGATGGACCCTCCTGCTTCAGATCAGACCGATCTCGAGAAAGCCTTTGCTTCTCTCATCCCTGAGAATAACTCTGAAAGGATCCGACCTACTGCCTCCAAATTTATCAAAAAACTTGATGAAATTCCGGAAATCCCTCTTCCCCCATCTCTTCCAAGGAGATCTGCTGTAGCCTTAGCTGAACGCGGCTTGGTTGGCCAGTTCATGGGGCTATGGCCCTCCCCTCGATCTGTTCAACGTTGGGTGGAAAGAAATTGGAATGCCATGGTCCAGGGGAAAATTGCGATAAGGTTTTGTGGAAGAGGCTTCTTTACCTTCCTTTTCGAATCAGTGGAGGATCGCAATCTAATTTTCAGGAATGGGCCATACTTCATGGACACTAGAGGCCTTTATCTCAACCGTTGGACCCCGGACTTCGACCCTGAAATGGATGTACCCAACGCAGTCCCTGTTTGGGTTCGCCTTCCGCACCTACCGCTCCACTGTTGGGCCGATGAATCTGTTCGAGCGATAGGAAATGCAATAGGTAAATATGTGGATAGATCTGAACCAAAAGAAAATATGCATGCATGTGCGAGGATCTGTGTGGAGGTAGACTTGGGCAAAGGTCTTCCAGAGGCAGTTAAACTCAGAGTGGATCAGTGGACGCATATTCAACAGGTGGACTATGAGCAACTTCCCTTCAAGTGTAAGGTATGTCATGAGTACGGTCATTTTGCCAATAGGTGCTCTAAATCTAAATCAGAAGTCAATAATAATTCTGAAACCCCTGAGGAAGCATGGGAAATAGTAAGGAAAAAGAAGAAATCAAATCCTCCCCCTGAGTCTGAGGTGCCTCACTCCGGAACCCCTCCCTTCCCCTCTGTCTTCCCCTCGTCCTCCAACCCCTTTGGATCCCTTGCTTCAGAGGATCTCCCATCTCCCCCTCCTTCCCCCAAAGGCCCCAGAATCTCCCCCTCTTCCCCCCTGCAAGCTTCCCCTCCTCACTCAGTGGAAAGGACCTTATCAAGAAACAAATCGAAGGTATCCTATGATGACCCTCAACCTGATCAACCATTACTGACCCGAATTGAGCCCCCCTTGATCTCTTCGACCCCATCTCAGCCCGTCCTTGGCCCTCCGCCCATCAGAACTACCAGAAGTTCCTCCAAGGACCTTGGTGCATCCGGTGATATCCACAAGAAACCTGGACCAGGCAGAAAATCAGCCAAGCAGCATCGGGAAGAAAGCACGCAAAAAGACATAGCTCTAGGGATCCAAACTCCTATGGATTCCTTTATTACAGGTTCTCAAGAGAAAGACACAGCAGCTAAAGAACTTGAGAGGCGAGCACCTCCTCGCTCGAATGTCTCATGATGAAGCTTTTATCTTGGAACAGCAGGGGTATGGGGCACCCCTCGAAATCAGCTGCCCTACGAGATCTCCTTCAATCAGAAAGACCCGAAATTGTTCTAATTCAGGAAACCAAGCAAAATCAGAGTGAAATGCAGTTAATCATAGAAGCACAAAAATCCTTCACAGGGGCCAGTAGCAATTCCAGAGGAGCCTCTGGAGGAATCACTACTATGTGGAATAAGCAGCAGTGGAATTGTAAATCCTCTGTCCTCAATCAAAACTGGATCAGGACCAACCTTGTCAACAAGGAAGAGAGCTGTGACTTAATTATTTACAATGTCTATATCCCCAACCATTTCCGGGAAAAGGAACAATGCTGGAAGGAATTGAAGGAGGAAATAGACAAGGAGCAGAATTCAAATGTTATTCTTGCTGGAGACCTCAATTTAATTCTCCATGCGAATGAGAAAAGGGGGGGCGCCTTCACCCCCGATCCCTTCAGAAGGCAGCTGGAAATGATAATGGCTGAGCACGAATTGATGGATATCATACCAAAAAATAGAAAATACACTTGGAACAATAGAAGATTGGGGCCAGGTAACATTATGGAAAGGTTGGACAGAATTCTGATCAATGTTTCCCTTCTCTCCTCCTTTGCAACAGGCCACACCAAAATTCTCAGCGCCACAGCCTCAGATCACTTCCCCATTCTATTAACGTTGGACTCCCACGCTAATTTGGGACCAATTCCATTCAGGTACAATCCCTTGTGGAGAGACAGCGTTGAGGCTGAGTCAATCATAGAAGAAACATGGAAGAATCACGTGGAAGGCTCCCCAAATTATATTTGGGAAACAAAACTTTGAAACACAAGGAAAGCACTCAAGGATTGGGCAAAAGTCAGCTACCAAGAGCCAGAAAAAATAAAGGAAAAAATGCAGTAGAATTTGGAAGAGATTCATAAACAAATAGAAGATCATGGATTCACTAATCAGCTGAAAAGTAAGGAATGGGAGGTACAGGGACAGCTAACTCAAATTAAGAGAGCGGAAGAGATCAAATGGAGGCTCAAGTCACGAGAAATATGGTTAAAGGAAGGTGATAAAAATACGGCATATTTCCATAAGCAGGCCACTGCAAAAAAAACGAGAAACACTGTTACCACTATTACAGATAGTCAAGGCAGCCAGCATAATGACCATGAATCTATTAAAAGAGCAGCCTTCCATCATTACAATTGCCTCCTCACCGAAAATCAAGGAGCCACGGACTACACGGCTTTCCTTAAGTACCTTCCGGAAAAAATTTCTACTAAGGAGAATGAGAGGATAAACAGTGAAATAACAGAGGAAGAGATAAGAAAAGCTATCTGGACTCTACAACCAGACAAGTCTCCAGGTCCAGACGGTTTCTCTATAAATTTTTACAGGGACCATTGGCAATTGATAAAAAAAGATCTTGTAAAAATGATGAAAGGAATACAAAGAAAAAAGAAAATGGGGGGCTTCACAAATTCAACTTTTCTTGCCCTCATTCCTAAGGAAACCAGGCCCACTTCCTTCTCCAGATTTAGACCTATCTCCTTGTGCAACACTTCTTATAAGATTTTTGCAAAAATTATAGCAGCCAGGCTCCAGCCTTTGCTCCCTTCCCTTATATCTGAAAACCAGGGGGGCTTCATGACCAACAGGCAAATACATGACTCCATCACCTTGGTTCAAGAAGCTATTCATTCTAGCACCTCTAGGCAAGAGAAAGGCTTCGTCCTCAAGCTTGACTTAGCCAACGCCTTCGATCAAGTAAGACACTCCTTCTTGTTCGCTGTCATGAGAAAAATGGGCTTTAATTCTGACTTCATTAGCACCATTGCTGCATGCATCTCTGGACCCTGGATCTCGCCTCTCATTAATGGCCGCCCTTGTGAAGCTTTTCAATCTTCAAGAGGACTAAGGCAAGGATGTCCTCTTTCCCCCTATCTTTTCATCTTGATGGCTGAATCCTTCAGCAGCAACCTCGATCACAACCAAAGAGTTGGCCTCATCTCTGGTATCAAGTTTGGGAATGGAGTAAAAAATATCAATCATTCACAATTTGCTGATGACACCCTACTTATTGGTGGGGCTTCCACTACAATAGCAAGGCGCTTCAAAAATCTACTCGACCAATTTATGGAGTGCTCTGGAGGAGAAGTCAACTTTCAAAAAAGTTGCATCTATGGATGGAACATCTCCAACCAAACAGCCCACAGTATTGCTAATATCTTTGGAGTAGCCTTCAAAGAAACCTGGGACCATTTCACCTATCTTGGGATGCCGGTCACCTTGGGCTCTCTTAAAGCCTCCACTTGGAATGAAATAATCGACAAAGTCAAAAGGAAGGTTCAGCAATGGGGGACTCAATGGCTTAACCCAGCGGGCAGACTAATCCTGCTTAAATCAGGTATTTCCTCCTTACCTTTATATCGTTTCACTCTTTACCAAGCTCCTGCTTCGTTCCACAATAAGCTGGAAGTCGCTCTCCGCAATTTTTTATGGCAAGGAGGGAAAAAAGAAAAAAATAGATACAATTTGGTCAATTGGAAAAGTGTAATTCAATCTCCAGACAGAGGTGGATTGGGAATCAGAGCCCCCAAAATCCTAAATCTCGCCTTTGGGATTAAAATGGCTTGGAGACTAATTAGTGAACCAAAAGCCTGGTGGAAACAGGTCATTGAATGCAAATACCTTTCGGACAATAGACAAAGACTTCTTGAATCTGATATTCCTAACAGAGATTCCACCAAAATCTGGCAACTTTGTAAGAAAGCAATCCCCACTCTCATTCAAAATACTTCAAAGATTCCGGGGGAAGGGAGCAGTATTAATTATGCCACTGATAAAATCATGGGCTTTCAACCCTTAAACACTGTTGAAGAAGCCATTCCCTTCATCCTCTATCTTCACAGCAAAGGCATTCAGAGGATGGACCAAATTTCAAAATGGGACGCTGAGAGCGGTGCTTGGATTAGCTGGGAATTCCCAGTTATTCCCCCATACTTGGATTCTAGCTACCAAGCCCTCCTTAAAAATCTTCAAAACAGAGCCCCTATAAAAAAAGGAGCATTAGATGGGTTTAGATGGGACCCCACAGGCTCATGTTACACCATTAAATCTGGCTATCAATTCATTTGCAACAATACTTATCAGGCTCCAGTCTGGAACCAATGGAGAATAATATGGAAGTCTGAGGCCATCCCCAAGGTCAAATTCTTCATCTGGCTGCTACTAAAGGGCAAAATCCTCACTTCGGAAAACCTGAGAAAGCGAGGGATACATGGACCTTCAGTCTGTCCTAATTGTTGCTCCGAGGAGGAAACCATCCACCATCTATTTCTTGATTGCGCCTTCGCGAAGAAATGCTGGACCATCATGGCCAACTTGGGCAATATAACATGGCATCCTCAGCAAAAAATTGCAGAGACAATCCAAGATTGGAGAAGGAATTGCCCCTGGAAAGATAAACGGAGCAAGATAGTCACAAGAACCTGGGACATCATTCCCCACAACCTCCTTTGGAAAATCTGGCTCACAAGAAACAAGAAAATATTTCAAAACAAAGAAGGCAATGTCTGGAAAACGTGTAGCGGTGCTCACCTCTTGGCGCAGGAGACGATGGCTGTCAAATGCTCAGGAACAATTAAAGCAACAGACTATACAGTTGAAGAGAGGCTCATGATCAAGCACATTCTAGGTAGCTCAGGTCAACACCAGAGTATTCAGAGAAATGTCATGCAGCATCAACATAAGACCAAAGATTGGGAAATTAGGCTACCAACTCAGGAATTCAAAAGGTGGATACTGAGCAACAACTGCCCAATCCTTTTCTTTGATGGCGCCTCCAAGTCCAACCCAGGACCAGCAGGCGCAGGAGGTGTTATCATAGACGAATTAGGAGAAGAAATCTGCAACTACGAATGGAGTTTAGGGGAAAAAACAAACAATAACGCCGAGGCTCTTGCTCTGTATCAAGGATTGTTGCAATTAAAAAGCAGGGGAATCAGAAAAGCACTTGTCCTAGGAGACTCCTCAATAATCATTGGCTTCATGAACCATTACAGGAGATCCCCAAACAGTAGTCTTCAACAGCATATCCAACGCATCAACCTCCTCATCGAATACTTTGAAAAAATCCGATTCTGTCACATCCTTCGCACATATAATGGGGAAGCGGATAAACATGCAAATAACGCAGTCGGACAATCGGAAGGTGCATTGAGGCACAGTCAAAGAGAATTCTTCCAGCCTCTGCCATGAAGCAGGTCGATACTGACATTGCCCAGGCACGCAAATCCAGCGAGCGTGTGATGGGCATGGTTATAACAGTCTCAGGGCATTTGACTGATAGTTTGAAGTGCTCAAGCAGTCACACTCAGGATTCGATCCACAGAACAGTTGACATCCCGAGGGAAAATCACCACCTCAGCAAAGGACGGAAGAACGATTCCACTGCTACAGCGAATCGTCCTAGAGATATAGGAAAATATCTCATTATTTCAGAGGATCCGATCTCTGATACGCATTCAGGCTGCTGCTGTTGGTCCTGATCCATAAATACGGGCTCAGGAAGGCATATACTTGTCATTCAACACTATGAACAAGAGCAGCCCCGCTGGAACGAAGAAGGCACCTTGGTCCAGACTCGACGGCGATCTCCTGCTCTGGTATCGGCTTTTCATGCTTTGTCTATCATTTCTCTAATCCATATCGTGGTTTTTTACAGGATTAGATTCAGTGGGAAGTTGAGAGCTTTAGTGCCCCTCCTTCATCAGTCTCTGCTCTACTCTCTACGCCCTTGCTGGCCGTCCCCCATCCTTCCATCTTGCCCCCTCAGTACGCCTCTCTCCGGCTCATCCCCCCTATCTTCAAGTTTTTACCTCTCTATCCTGTGCGCTATCAATCAGGCTTCTCTTTATTACCCCTCTTTTTCCCTGGAAGCGAGATCGGTGAGCTCGAAGTCCTTCTGTTTATTTCCAATCTCCTACAGCTCTGTCGAAATCCCGTGCATCATAATCCGGTCCCTCCCCTTCTTCTCCTGCAGCCAGGAGGAGTCAGCTGACCATCAAAGTGAAATAGTCCCTCATAGAACCCAAACTCAATTTGTGATGGCTCGTTCTGAGCAATGCTTCCATTGCCGCGACCTCCAAGCCGAATTTGATGAGGTCAGAGCTCAACAACGAATTCTGGAAGATCAAGTGCAAAATATGGAAGCTAGGCACGCTGAGCAGATACAAAGTCTGGAAGCAAAA
The DNA here is from genome assembly GCA_031772625.1 of Pinus tabuliformis. Classification (NCBI taxonomy): domain Eukaryota; kingdom Viridiplantae; phylum Streptophyta; class Pinopsida; order Pinales; family Pinaceae; genus Pinus; species Pinus tabuliformis. The sequence goes on from CM062804.1 coordinate 1,047,488,597, forward strand.
TTCGATGAGCAGTTCAGAATTCTCCACACCAAATACCGCACAGAAATGAATTTGTTTCTCCACAGGGTTCATTCACTTCAGGAGCAGTTCAACGGACTCAACAATAGATGCATTCATGCTGAGGAATCGCTGGCAATTCTAAGGGAAATCATGGAAGCAAAGCAGAAAGAAAAATCAACATCTTCAAGCGCAAAGCCAATGGAAGCAGAATAGCACCCAGAGGACTCCACAGCGAGAAATTTCAGTCATATTTCCATTGATTAACTATGTATTGTAAATGCAAACTTTTGTGTCACCAGTATGTCCGGATTTATAGTAGCACTAGTTGTTTTTTAGCCAGAAGTTACAGAAACCAATTCAAGGATAGGAACCTCATGCTCTCTCCTTGGATTTGTAGTGCTCTCGAAGCAACCTATGTATGGCTTCATGCCTTATTACTTTTTTCAATCAATATATAGCAACCGATCTTGTCAAAAAAAATAAAAAATAATCAATACATTCTATGACGAGTAATATAACATACATATTAGTTCACATAGAGATTACACTAATCAATACATACTATGACTAGTAATATAACATACATATTAGTTACACGAGAATTAAAAATTAATATCTCCAACACACTCATTTGTCTTCATATTTTGAAATCACTTAGGTTTAGCACTGTCACACCCATCCGTTATTATTTATAGCTATACTTATCCATTGAATATAAAATTGGTTCATGTTACTAAATAAATTTTGTATAAACCATCATATTTACATTCTTTCATTGCCATCGATAATTTTTTTATGTCGAGTGGTATAAGAAGCATTAAACATATTAAATGTACTAATTTTCAGTATTATAACATTAACTTGTTCATATGAACTTTAAATATAGATGACCACTAAAATAATTTATATACTTTAACAAGATTTTGTTACCATGGTCACCTGCATGACCTTGCCAACGACATATGCACCCCTTTTTCTTGATCTAGAAAACAATATTATCAGTTCTAGCCAAGTGCATCATATCCAAAGACAAGAAAGGGGACCTCTCATGCAAGTGGCATAATTCCATTTGCTTTAATGTCTAATCTAGATTATTAATAACACCATTTTCCCTAATGTCTAAGCTAAATGATCTATGGGTCTCTACTCGAAATTCTTGAAAGGTAAGGGGCATTCCGCTCATCCTCAATGTTATAAGGACCAAACCATTTTTTCCTCATAAATCAATTCGAAATTGTGACATGAACCATTTTTGTTCGGTTTGGTACATTAAAACCACGTAGAACACTAACAAGTGGGGTTTGTTTTTATTTTTTATTTTATTTTTTTGTTATAGCTGGGCACTAGCTCAAATTAGGTGGCTAATATTGAAGCATATGGTCTTATTATTGCTATGCATTTCATGGTAATGTTAAATTCTTAAAGTAAAAGTGGAATTCTCTTTTATCGTTCATTTCCCTCCTTTTATTTAAATTTTTAACATTACCATGAATTGGCTTAGGATGTTCTAGAGTGATTTTGACATCATTAGATTTCATATCGAGAAAGTACAATTTTAGATCTCACTCAAAATCTAGAAAGCTTAACAATTTTCTAGGATTTTAGGACTAGAGGGATTGGAATGCTACCTTGGATTTTCTTATGTACAATGATATGGACCTAGTATTTAATCAAGAGAACCAAAACCTATATGTACGTTGATGTTAGTCCCATTGGTTTTTTAACTCCTTTATCATGACCCTACTAAAAACAAGTACATATCACTCAAACAAAATCTTGACTTGGCATGCTATGATTTTTCTAGCTTATTTTAATGTTTAAAGGGTGATATTGATGACAAATATCCCAATATAGGCAATTATTTTGGTGATATATAGGTAGTTTCTGTAGCGTAATCTTTTTTGGATGTTAAAGGCCATGTGAAGCTCTTTTGCTGATGTAAACTTGATTTAGAGATGGATTTACCACAATGCTATTTTTGTTATGTGCGCCCTTACATGCTATATAAATGAAAAGTTTTGATTATTTGTGTATAAATGGTTTGGATTCCTATGGATGTACATGATTAAATATGTTTTTGTTTCAAATTTGAATATTTTATGTGTGTTTGGCTCACGCGTTTGTTTGCCCTTATATTTTTATTTTTTCAGTTTCCATACGGTTCTAACGGGTTCTTGGTGTGAGGGGTTTTCCAGTTCAATGATTCTCATGACTATGCTAACACTGCATAATTCAGGAAGTCTATAGGTAAGTCTAGACACCAGGCTTCACACATTAGGAAGCACAACCTTTATGTGAGAATCACTAACACTACATAATTCAGGAAGTCTATAGGTAAGTCTAGACACCAAGGTTCACACATTAGGAAGCACAACCTTTATGTGAGAATCGCTAACACTACATAATTCAGGAAGTCTATAGGTAAGTCTAGACACCAGGCTTCACACATTAGGAAGCACAACCTTTATGTGAGAATTGGGAGAAGCATATTGCATGGAAAAATTGATCAAGTAGAATCTTTGTGGACTGTTTAGTAGCAGTTCCTTTAATAAACCCAAAAACAAAAGTTCACAAAAAAAACACACAAAAACCAACTTATTTAATCGCACACAAAAACCAACTTATTTTTGGCCCCTCTCATATGAAAGTTGTTAGGTATGCTACCAAAATAGATTTATTGCACAACAAAAACTATTATTCATATGTTTTATTGCAACACAATATCATATATTTAAACATAAGATTACTAAGAAATTTCTTCTCCCCACAACCTAAATGGTTCAATTTTGGAGCATGAGCTATTTTCTTCAATGCATCAGTTTGATCCAAAGATCAAGACAAAGACAAGGGGTTCTGAACCAAAAAATCTTCGAAATCATTTTTAAATAAGGTTGAAGTGACCAAGTTCCAAGGAGTTGATCTGCCCTGGGTTGCTATGTGAATAGTTCTTTCGATTCCATACTCAAGATAACCTAGAACTAATCTAGAGTGTGTAATAAATCTACTCATATAGGGATTACAATAATCAATACACTATATATAAAAATCACATATTAATGTCAAGAGAATATCTACAACAATATATATGTACCCTTCCTCCCTCGTCTTTTACTTTAAATGTGAATGTAAATGAATATGCAGGGCAAAACTTTGGTCGGTCAAAAAACAAAGTTGAACAAGAGAGTAAGTCTGGTTCACCCGAAATGTGGTGGAGGCATGACGCAGCAACAAAGAATATAGGTAGAAGGAAAAGAAGGTAGTTTTTTAGATAATTTTTTCCTCCGGAGAATAAAAGACACCAGGTAAGTACATAAGTGGATCTGGCACAACGCTTGTGGAATTCTAGACGTTGGCTAAGCACGTAAGCCTTTAGCTAATACGACTGCATTGTATAACATATGCTTCAGTGCCACAACTAAATCATAGATATGCTAAACTAATGTTAACCCTCAATTTCACGTTTTCTTTGATTTTCCATATCTTTTCCATACATATATTTCATGAATCCATGTCAAGGATTCGCCATTTCATTTTAGGAGAGTGAAATGCTATCCTTATTAGAAAAATTGTGAGATCAGTGACTTTCTCCCATTTCGTTTTAGGAGAGTGAAATGGTATCTTATTAGAAAAATTGTGAGATCAGTGAATTTGTCCCCATTTCATTTTAGGAGAGTGAAATGGTATACTTATTATAAACATTGTGACATCAGTGACTTTGTTCCCATTATTGCGTGCAACCAACGGGACATTTTTAATGTTTCTAGGAAGACTCTCAGAGCCGGAGCAAAGGGAAACATTATGTGAACAATTTCCATGAGATTCTACATGCCAAGAAGTGTGGGGATATTTGCAGAGAAACAAAGGAGTAATAATTGTATTTGTTTTATTATAAATAGTAAAATGTGTATATTTCCTTCTTTTCCTTTTGCTTTTTTTTCATTAAACGTTGGTTTATTCCAAAGAAGTTGGTGCATGATGTTCACCATTTCAAGAGATTGTTATGTTATTCATGTGGTTAGTTGTGATTACTAACAATAACTGCAGCTCTTCAGGTTCGCAAGAAAGCCTTGTAGACGATGTATGTGCATGATTGACCTCCTCATCGAGAAGTAAGAGGTATTCCTTCATCTAAAATGAGATTTTGAAACTAGCGTTCATAAATTCTATTCAAGAATGTGAGGCAGTATTTAATTAAATTAAAGGATAAAGAAAGATAAACAACTATGAATCTATATTGATTCAAATATCTTAATAGAGATATTGATAGTTCTCCTTACAATTCATATGGTTGGGTATAATTGATGGAAAAATCTCTATCTGTTTAATAAATAAGTTAAACATGGATTTTGAAATTACATGGTTTAAAATTAATTATGGTGTTTCATGTTGCTTTTTTATATATATATAATGAATGCAATTTCACCGTAGAATTTTACATGCCAAAGTTATATACATGTTTTAGCTATAATCTATAAATCTAATTGTATCATATCACTAGCATATAAATTAAATCACAACTAATAGAATTTAGAGATGATCGGACACAGAATTGGAAGAAGATATAAGTGGATGGATGAAAACATCTCTCATGCAAACACAAAACCCCCCAAATAGAACCATTCCCAAGTTGTTATCAAAGAATATATAGTGTTTAATGTGTAATGCTTGTACGTCATTTAAATTTGTTTCAAGTTGCTCCAGAACTCTCAAGGAAGGAATAACAAGTATCACTCTTCACACATCAGTTTTCACGTAATTCCAATGTATCCATGCTCATTATTTTTACTATTGGGTAAAAAAATAAAATCTATATCTCAATAAAGACTTTTACTTCTCTTTCCAAGCTTGGCATTCTAACTTTCCTCCAACAAGTAGGTAATTTTATCCTGAGTTGTTGAGATAAAGATAGCATCCTATAAAAAATGAAGGGTTTTTTCAATAACTCACTGACATTACATTCTGGTTTTCAAATGCTTGCATGAAGATGACTAGTAATAAGCATTTTCAACCATAACCTCACATTCCAATTGTGGGATGCATGGACGTTATTGATGTATGGGCGTTAGTCTTTTATAGGTTTTACATATTCAAGTCAACATGAAAGTACCACATCAACTAGTAAAACAGGTGCACCAATCAATAATACATGCACATTGGTAAAATGTGGTTTATAAAGGAAAAAAGAATGCAAGATTTCAAGTTTTTTTGAACTTGGACACCATGTTTATGGGAATAATGTGAAATTGAACAGATAAGGGGAAATAAATGAGTCAATTATTTAATCGGTATTATTTGTGATAAAACATTTTGTGGTGATAGTTGTCTTAGAATTAAAGCTTACAATAAAAATAATATAGATTGGGTTTATTGGTTAGATCAGGTTGTTGATTCATTTCTTAATAATAATTTACTGGTTTCAGATTTGTTTGGTCTCATAAACATTATATATATATGAGATGTATTTTGGTTTTGATCAGTAATATACAATTTTTTTGTGTAACCTTTGCCTTATGTCTGGCTCTCAAATTCTTATTTGGTATCAAAGCTTGCATTGTCTTAACTCCTTCACGAGGAGCTAGGAAGATGTAAGATAACCTTAAATTTTATAACCCTATAAATAGATTGGTATAGAGCATTTTTTAATTTTTTGCGTGCATTCGTGTGAAGTATTTTTTTCTTCTCTTTTGAATTGTCATGAGCTTGTGGACCTATTGAAGTCGATGTACAACTATTAATGTGATTGAACCTTGAGATTTGGCATAGCTGATGCAAAAAATTAATATGCAATGAAAGGATTACCTGTAATAAATAATCCAATCCATCATTTGATTTCATGCTTCCTACTTAGTTGGATTCGGGTATCTTAGCATCAAATCAATATGTGAGTTACAATATACCAAGAACAAACAAGTGAGTTGGGTGGACGAAATGGAATAACCATGGAGAAAGTGATAGTAATAAGTAACATTCATGGTAAGAGGAATGGGAATATTTCTACCAATAGACTGAAAAGGAATGGCTACAATCAAGTCAGATTACATTGTGGAAAGGTTGTTGATTCTCATTTTCTGTGAACACCTCATCTTCCATGTTTCATCTGGACAACAGGCATAAATTGAATACCACATCTCATGAATATCTTACACTCGCGGTAGTATACTACCAGGATATTGCACATATTGTCCTCTAAGCTTTATAGTTTAATCAATTCCTATATGCCCAACATGTCTTTGACCTATTTTGAAATGTATTCAGTTGTCTAGGTGATTAGATTTTGACTCAAAACTACAGCCAATGTGTTAATTATATTCCTTTAATCTTCATTGGAAAATAGGCCCTAGAAATTGGAAAAAAAAAATTAGTCATTAAAATATGATGTATAAGCACAAAGAATAACACAATTATTAAATAGACTAATGTGACCTATAGTGTTCCAAGATAATGAGTTATATGTTTTTCTTAACAAGGTCATGTTGATGTGAATTGACATCCTCTCAGAGCATCATTACAAATTATCTTTACATAAAATTAAATGCAGTTTGTATGGTTCAAAACCAATCAATGAATAGTATTTCATAATTCAAATTAGTAGCGCTTGGCACTTAGAAACCCTTAAACACATCACTAGTTTGATTGTGTTTACACACTATTACATTGTAGTGCTTTTAGGGCTCAAAAACCCCTGAAAAACAACTATTGGTTATAGTATGAGATCCTTGTGCGTTAGACAAGTCAAGTTGTATGAGAAAATTCTTGGATACTTCCTTCCTAGAAACTAATGGCCATCCAAAAGTGAAATATCATACACATGGTTATAGGTCCATATAGTGGTTCAATTACTTGAAACATTTTCTTGCGGAAGCCCAGAAGAGATGTGTATCTTAATTTTGTTGATTATATAATTATGTGAACAATGGTTAGAGACAGATGTATCTTAAATGATTCAAGTGGGAACCTCAATGATTGTGGTGGAGAAAGACTATGGTCCGTGATATTTCAAACTTGGTAGAATTTCCAGTGAAGACCATATCAAACATATGTTAATTATATATTAACTATAATTGTTTATTCTTGTATTCATATTTGTAATGTTAATTTGGTAATGTAAGTATTAAGAATCAACACTTACAATAGAAAACTGGTACATTGGGTTTTTTTGGTTACATTAGCTTGTTGAGATATTGTCTCAACAATAATCTCCTAGTTTGGAATATGTTGGATCTCATAAGCACCATATATGTGGGATGTATTTTGGTTTTAATTAGTAACATAAAAAAAATCTATGTAATTTGTGCACCATATTTGCACCTCAAATTTCTTATTAGTTGAAAGGAAAATAATAACCACCCACATAGCAAACCAATTTTCTTTTCCATATTAGACTTATTATTCTCATCCAATGAGACAAATGGAAAAATAATCAAGGAATACATGGTGGTTATGATTTACATGTTTTCGACTCCAAGTTTCACCCTTACATTGACAAAAAATTTGACATCACTACCTATTCTCTCTATTATAGATTTACATTATTTTCTCTTTTACTTTTTCAAATTTAAATTAAGTTTTTTTCCTTTAATCATGATAGTTATACCTTTTAAATTATATAATCTTAAATAGTGAGTACAATTGTTTCATAACTATTAAAACAAAATATTTAAATCTTCTTGAGATCGATTTAATATGGAAACAATGGGTTGTAGAAATTCCTAACCATAGGTCATATGCAAAAGTTCCATTGATAATGGTATTGATACAATTAGAACCTTAATTCATTAAATTTTACGGGACAATGGAGTTACACATCTTCTCATTTCTAGATCATGTAATATATTTCTTTTGCACTCTTATTGTCTAAGAACAACTAAGTGATATTACTTAATGTGGGCTTTCAACCATATCAATATTGCATTAATGTAACAAAAAAATGTGAGAAATTTAGGTGCTAAAATAATTCTATCTCGCAGGGATTTTTTTACTGTCAGCACTAACAGTACTGAACAGTGAAAGGACATGCAATAACCCAAGCTACAAGGAATTGTAGATTATTGTTTGTTGTTGCTAGTGTATTTAGGAACTATACAATATTTGTGCAAACACATTGGAACTGTAAGTGATGGAAATACTTATTGTCTATTTATTATGTCGGTGTTTTCAATTTTTTTCTATCTTTTTGATACTTCATCATCTGTTTCTTTTCTATACACTAGTTTTTATTAATCCTTTCCAATGTTAAAATTATAAATAAATTTAGAGGGTAATAAACAAAAAACTCCAGTTACATGTATTTGTCTCAAAGGTTATGAATGTGTTATTATTTCTTATTTATGTTGGGAATTTCCTAGTCTAAAAGAGTTATAAATATTCTCTTTCATCAGGAGGAGTTTGGTGTGGTTGTGAGAAAATGTAGTAGTATTTAAATGTAGATGGTATATTGAGAACCCGAATGTTTTCTATATTGTATCTTTGTAGCGCTCATGTTTGTGTTTGACATATATGTGGTAAGAATGAAGTACTTAGGTTTGTTTTATTTTTTTCCACCAATGACTCTACATGTCTTCTAACTAGGTTTAATTCTTGTTAATGAAAGATTTAATTGAAAAATTATAGTAAAAATAGCTAGTTAATTTAAAATTTAAAATTCTTTTGTTATGAGTGCATGCAATTTATGTACTGGTAGTTATAGTGACCTAAATTTTTAGTTAGTTTTTTGATTTGTCTTTTTTGTATTTTTTCTATTTTTAAGGAACTATTTGGAATGATGACATTATCTTTCCTTACAAAATTGTTATCAAATCATTCATATTCTGAACCTTTCTATCAGAAGCATAGAACTGGCATTCTAGGTTTCATAATGCAACTAAACCTATTGTAGACACGTCAGAGGCTTCAAGACGACAACATATTACATACACTAAAAAACATTCCCCTGGCTTGATGCGCACTAACCACTACTACACTTTGAACATAAATATAGATTAATTGAAGAGAACAATAAATGCACAAACTAGAAGGGGAAGGAGTCCAATGGTTCCTTTGATGAGCATCATGGCAAAGACCATAAGTAGAGTAGAAAATGCAGAAAAAAAACGGACACACTACCACTAAGGTTGCCCAAATAAAACACCAGATAGTTTAATGAATAGAGAAAAATATAAATTTACATAGAGCCAGAAGCAAGAAATTTTCTCCACCACCACTTCCAATCTTCCACACACTGGTGCAAGTAAGTCAGAACTAGATAAACCTCAACATATATAACTACAAGGAGAATCAACACAATAAAGAGATGCAAAAACATAGTAAAAATGTCCCAAACATATCCTTGATATGATGAAGAAGAGCTCAATGAAAAGAGTGTCGAAAGGAAGTGTTCTTGCACCAAGAACAAGCAACCAAGAAGGATACTTCTGGGGTGGAATCTCTCTCAGAAATTGATTGGTAAGCACATGAAATTTAGTATGTGGTGCCTCAACTCCAAAAAACCCACCCAAAAGAATCAGAGGTACTGAAACACAAAACCAAAGGGCCAAAAGAATGATAAATAAAGAGATTGGTATAGCCTAGTGCTTTGACATCCCAATGGAAGGAAGCTAAGAATTGTGATAATTAAGAAATAAATTCCTAGGAAAAGGAACACAACGTGCCATGAGATCGGTTTCTAGACCATGTGATCCCCTCTTTCAACAATTCTCCACATTCGTATAGCAACATAACCTGCTGAAAGTCCAAGAACAAGGAAAAAAAAGTGTTCCAGTGATGAGAATCCATCAAGATGTTGGAGAAATTAAAGAAAAGGTAGTAGACAAAATAGTCACTACTACCATACCCATTATTGGCACTACATCAACCACCATAATGTAGAAAATATCTGAGTGAGCAGGGGACTTGAAAACATCACCCACAATAAGTTTCCATCCTGATAGTTCTTCATTCATTTGATCTTCCTTGTTGAGTTCCTCATAAGAGGTTAGATCACACCTTACTATTCGAAGGAAAATCACAAGCGGAAAGAAATTACCATCATAAACTTGATAATTGAAGACGAATTCACTTGGGATCCTTCCATATTCAAGTATGAATCCATTCTTGATTTCCATATGACATGACTCTTCAGAAGGAAACTTCATAAGAGAAAGAAATTAGACATCCTTCCTTTACAACTTGATAAGGTCCTTGCCTAGATGGGTAGTATTCAATGACAATAGGATACTTTCCATACATTTTAAGATTTGAAGATGCCTCTATATTATGCTGGTAACTAAGAAGAACAACCTAAAACCCCACAATCATGAATCCAGGGGCCATGCTATGGTCTTTGCTATCAACCGGCATTGTATCAATATCATCTATTGTCCCAACAGTCTTAGAAAAACTGTCACCACCATACATATGTACTAGAACAATGAATTTCAGGTGGTTAAAAACATAATGACTTTTATTTACATAGAAGCCTACTTGAAACCTAGTCCAGTGAAGGTTGAAATTGTCCTACTTTGTGTAATGAATGGCAGGAAGGTTGTCGAGCATCAGGTTCACCTAGTAGATATTATTGATCATATGCTTCAATACCTTCAGCTGCTTTGCCCCTTGGCAAGTAGTATTGTACAGGTAAATTTCAAATTCATGTCCCAAGGAAAGTAATATTATGTAGGTAAATTTCTGATTCATTAATATTCATCCTAGCGTTATATGGTGAGATCTCAATACTATCCCCCGTGAGGAGCTTCCCAAAAGTTTCTTCCATTTCCTTCACACCATATAAAGGTTTGTAGAAGGAAATGATGTAATAGTTGCGAGCAAGGTCTGTCTCGATTGGGGTAAGGGAATTGACCTCCACCCATAAATATGAGACCTGGGGAAGAGATCTTGATCATGGCCCCCATGAGGAAATCCCATGTATTTTCTTCCATGTCCTTCATACCATATAGGGGTTTGTAGAAGGGAAGGTTGTAATAGATTTAGGGAAGATCTGTCTCAGCTGAGGTAATGGAATTGACCTTCACCCGTAAATATGAGCCCCGAGGATATGAGTGGGCATAACTGGCATGAACATAGAATGAATTTTCATTATGTGTGTTTCCCAACATAATCAAAACCCACATACCAAACCCTGGCCACACTCCCATGCCTGTATCCATCTCTCCTAATTCTAAAATCTCTCGATTTATAATGGGTTTATTGTTTTAGCACATCAAGAACACAACAACCCAAATATACACATTTGAGCCTCATTCTTTATTGACCTTTACTAGACCTACTCATCTGGGAATCTTCTTGACTTGGTGAGATAATGAGATCATCCATGTGTTCAGGAAAAGTGATTTCCTGTCATTTAATTTGTCAACCCGGGGGTTTCATAAACTTGTGAAGCTTGTGTGCACTGTATGTGCTAGAAATTGAGTTTCAGTTTAGATCAATCTAACTAAATAACGAAAACCAATTCATCTAATCTATGAAATCAAATAATGAAAATGAAATTCAACTAAACTGTGAAATCAAAAACAACTAATGAATGCTTAGTTACTCCATAATTCAATTATGAAGTGTTATCTTCTTGAGATGATGTGTAAGCAACTATTTATACTTTAACTTCTAATGTCCTAAAAAAGCAAGTAAAGTGTGCAGAAAATAACTCAGTAATTACATGTATCAAATATTCAACCATTCAATTTTGAAATATGATTAAATCAATTTTTTAGAATGATCTTTAGGAATATCAGTTAATGCAATTAAATGAGGATCTTAAAAGAAAATATGAAAGCACAAAAATGTAAAGCTCAATGATTGCATAGGTTGAACATTCAATCACCCAATTTGGAGTCACCTTCTTGGCTTGATCCTTTATTCAATTATACAAGGAATTGATGGTTTAATCTAAAAAGGTAAATAAAAAAACATGAAAGGAAACTAAATAACTATGAGCCATTGCCTCAAACTTAATCCAATTAGGAAATACATAAATCTTCCCTATTGAAATATTTTTAGAAAAGCAAAGATTACACAGTCATTCTAAAACTAATACTAAGAAAGCAAATAAAATTTAATCTATAAAAGAAATTAAATCTCACAATCATTATATGGCCATTCCAATGGCGTACGAGGATGGAAAGTGAAGAAGCTCCATATGCAAGCAAAACTAAATCTTCAAATCTCCAAGTATAAGCTCCAAATTCTAAAAACATGAGCATTTCTCCAACTTTACACATGTCTTTCAAAGGGGAAGGCTCTCCTATTTATACAAAAAGATAAGAAGCTATCCTATTTAATGAGGATCCACTAAAATCTCATATAGTTACAACCAAATAGCTCATAATGAGACACATATCCCCTAATTGTCTCATAGATTTCTAATCCAAATAAGAAAGGATGAGACAACTCATAGAGTTACAATCCAAATAGGACACATATCCTTCTTTGATATTTATGCAAATCTGCTTTGAAGGGAATTCGAATTTGAGCATTGGAGGCCACATAAGGGTGTCTTGGAAGCTTCCAAATGACCTACACATGTCATGAAACTCAAGCCACATATATAGATACATGAAACCATGTTAATTTCCTAGTTTTTAATCATAAATTCACTTTAAACACATAAAATAAATAACTTTGGTAAATAAGAATCCTAACCCAAATATTTATGAAAATGGTCGCTAATGAAAGGTGATATGGTTATGGAGTTGTGACGTGTGAGTGAAATGGTGGCAATAAAGGTGAAAGTGGATGTAATTTTGAAGACATTTTGGAGGCCCAACATAACCCCCAACTAGAGTAATTGCATGTCCTCATGCAAATATTGCATTAATTCCTTTGATTTGCTCGTAAAGTCTTTACTTTTGAATGAGCTTGGCTTATATGATATGTCCTTAAACTTTGCATTTGACAATTTTATTTATTTTTGCAAAGTATTCCTTGCCATACATTGAATTGCAACATGTTTGGTTGGTTCTTGTGTTTCAACCAAATTCTAATTGGTATTAGTTCTTGTGTTCCAATACATTGTTTCTTTTTGTTGCAACGAGATTCATTGAACATATTTAAGAATGCATCTTTAAAATTAGCCATATAGTGTGCTCTTAATTTAGGCATTATTTTCAAATCATATAACTTTTTGAACCATAATGCAATCATAATTGATTATGACAAGTATGTTAGGATGAAATGAAAATGTGTGATGGTGTATGATATATGAATATGAAATGATGTCCCTTTCCCCCAACTAAAGATACGACAATGTGAAAGACGAAGTGGGGAATTTCCCAAAGTTACAATTTTAGTATTTTAAGGAATTGCATGACTAAAAATTAGAAACCCACATACCTTCACTTACCTTCAATGTGCATGACTTATGGAAATTGAAGAGTGTACCTACTTCTAGATCATGGAATGAAATGTAGAATTCATATGCTTCTTGGTTGCATAAATGGTGGATGAGGTTCTGAAGTGGATTCTTTATTTCTGCTGCTAAATCTATTGTATCTGATACAAAATGTTGAAATGATATAGTCTTCTACTGCTATCAAACCGATGGTACAACTCTAGTCATGCGAATAAATGTGTCAGTGTCGAGTAGGAAGAGAGGTCATTGGATTATCGACCATTGATGAATGTCATTAACCAATGCAAGGCAAACTTGTGATTAATGTCAACAATTGCCAAGGTACCTAAGTACATCTTGCAAAGGGCAAATAAATGAGCTTATGTTGAGCCACTTGCAAGATCCAATGATCAAGAGACATTGATATATTCCCGTGATTGTTGGCGAGAGAGCCTGTCATTAAGGCATACAAGCCTCAAGGTACTAATGAGGACTCTAGCCCTGAACCTAGATAATGTATTGATTTCGATAGGTCAAGGCTTGTTAGAAGGAAAGCCTTACAGAATCCTCCATCATCTAACGCGATCATAAAACAATTATTTTGAAGGACTAGGAATGGAAAATTTTTCAATGGATCAAGGTTTATTTAACGAAAAGGAAAATGACAAGTGAATGGGAAGTAAAAGGACAAATTAGCATGTAAGCGAGCTGAATGTCTTTATCAAAATGGGTTATGAGTTAGTGAAAGTAAGGCAGGTAAATATATTTTCTATGAATAAAAAAATGAGCAGTGAAGGAAAATGAGTGAGAATTTTATTAACTGACTAAATGAAATGCAATGCAACTACAAAGGAAATGAGATGAAGGTTTTATTGACTGAAGGAGTATGGATGCAATGGAAACAATGTCACTTGAAAGGCTTGCAACTACTAGATCTGATATGCATTAACATGTGCTCATGCATTGATGATTCATCTTTGTTGCTACTCTGATCATTTTCTTGTGAAATAAATGTGGTCTTTGAGAGACACTATTTTCTTATATTCATCTGTTCTTCCTCCTAGAACCTGCAAAAAATGGTACTTCTTCTCCAATGGATTGTAAGGTTATAAAAATAAAAAGGTGATCAATTTATTTGTTAATGACATTTACATAAAAAAATAAGAATCGGTACTATTAAACAAGTTCATGAAAGAAACCAAAAGAGTTTATACCTGTGTCGAAAGTAGCGCCTCAAGTTACCTATTGTTTCTTTTCAGCAATTTATTCATTCTTTACTGTTTCAAAATCTGATAGTAGCTTCCTCATTTTGTGGATCTCATCGAGATATTTCCAACAATGCTTGAATCATTGAATTCTGATGTCGTATGAGAAAGTTAGACTGTATTGAAATTTTTATGAAACAGTGAAAATTGTCATGTAAAATGTGGCATGGGAACATGATGCTTCAGTGAAAGATGATGTAAGCAGATGAAATGTCATGTTGATCATCAAATTTTGGTTAGAATGCATTTTTTGACAAATAAACCATTGATTTAAATGCATAGATGCATAATGTGTTTCTGTAGCTACAATATTGTCGATCTTCTTTGGCTGTGCCATGGCATGAGATTTTTCATTTTGTGATGTCGTTGGCTTTTGTATTTGCAAGGCTCATCATCATATAAAAATACTTTATGAAATAAAAAAAAAATGCATGTCCACAAGATTTGATCTTTCCATCTACAGGATTCTTGTTAAGCCATTGTGGGTATCCACAATCCTGTAAATGAAGCACTCTATCAGTTTTTTTTTTTTTTTTTTTTTTTTTTTTTCCGACCCTGTATCAGAAAACAAACTTTCGATTTGCTACAAATATTAACATTTTTTTTCCAAAACAATTTTCCTCATGGCAAAAATATTTACAATTAAAACTATATATAAAAGATGATGTTATAAAACAACATGAAAAAGAAAAAAAAATATTTACAAAACCATTTGTAATAATGACACCACCATGAAAAAAATCAAATTATAAAAATCAAACAGCGTGTGAGGTTTTTCTTTGAGGTTTTCTTGTAGCAACGTTGATAGAGGAAGGAATGGTCAGCGTTGATGCAATTGCCACGTAATTGAGTAGGTGAGAGTGGCACATCTACCTCCTCTGGCGGTCTATGAAATTGATATCAGCTCCAGTGGTGACTTCTGCACTAAAGAGAAAGGAGAAAATTAGTGATAAATGCGTGCACGTTTTTAACACACGTGGATTCGGTGAGTTCTACTAACTGCACAGTGGGTATGAATTAAATTGGATTCTTAGATCACGTGCTATGTGGATCGAATGATACATCAGATTTTGTTTTAATTTGAATTCTTCCCTCTTCAATGTGCCATGTTCAAATGGTTCATATTGTATTAATTAGAAATCGTTTTTCCTCATGAAGTCAGCAAAACAAGGTCCCGAAGAATCTTATATTTCTCTCAAACGGTTATGAAATTGAGAAAACCTTTTATGGGTTATTTAATTTGACCTATTCTGAAAAGAACCATGTCTCAGGTTTTCAAAATTGTCCTCAGTTTGCTTAGAAAATGCATTTTAAAATCATGTCTCAAAACAATTACATTTTCTGTGATGCTTGGCAACTAAAATCATCTGTTTTGGTTGGATTTGCAGGTTTTTGTGTGAGGTTGAGTAGTCAACTTATCAGAACCTTTTTATTAATTATGTTGGTGGTGAATGGATAAGAAGGCTTTTCCCAGCATTCTTTCTCCTGGGTGAAACTGTTCACTGTGTATATATAAAAAACATATTTTTCCACATAGATAGCAAAATAGGGCTCTGAAGAACTGCAAAATTCTTTGAATTGGTTTCAAAATTGTTATGAAACCAGATCAAGAGAAGATAGAAAAGATAGATCAACGCCTTAGAATTCAGCCTCTTCGAGGGGGCCACCTCCTTTACATTCCATAATTGAAAAATTCTTCGATGATTCAAATGACAAAACCTCCTTTCTATATATAGGAGTCTAAGGAGTCACAATATAACCCAACCGACCTAACAATAATAATATAAAGCTACAAAAATAACAATAAAGGGATTCTATGGGGCACAGTAATAACAATATGGGGGCAATAAGGGCACAACAATATTAATAAGGGGTATAACTACAATAGTAATGGGGTAATCACTAATATTATAGGGACCCAACATGCCCCTCTCCTTCAAAAAAGTGTTGTCCTCAAAGCTTGAGTATTTCTGGATACTTCTGTATAAAATTCTCATCCTCCCATGTGGAATCTTCAGCGGATAAGTTCTTCCACTTGATAAGATACTCCAAAATTGTTCAATTTCGTAGCTATCGATTTCTTGTTTCTGTGACTACTTCCGGTTCCAATATAATTTTTCCTTCCTCGTCAAGTTCTGGCAATATTGTTTGAACTGGGAGCTTTTTGCCTATAACCTTCTTTAAACATGAAACATGGAAAACTGGGTGCAATCGAGAAGCTGCAGGAAGCTCCAATTTGTATGCCATAGTACCAATCTTTTGCAACACCTTGTATGGACCATAATACTTTGGTGATAATTTATTATCCTTCTTAGCTTGCTTGAGGGACATTTTCTTATATGGTTGTAGCCGTAGGAATACCCAATCACCTACATCAAAACTTCTTTCACTGCGATGTTGATCTGCCTATTGTTCCATTCTATTCTGTGCCAACACGAGGTTATCCTTTAAGAGTTGGAGGACTTGTTGTTGATGTTTGATGTGATGTTCCATTGCCTAAACCTTAGAATTTTCTCTTAAATATGATGTGATGGATGGTGGTTGATACCCATAAAGTGCCATAAATAGGGTCATTTTTGTTGTTGTATGGAAGGAAGTGTTATAACACCATTCAGCTAGATGCAACCATTTGACCCATTATGTCTGTTTATCATATACAAGGCAATGAAGATATCCTTCCAAACATTTCTTTACTATCTCAGTTTTCCCATCAGATTGAGGATGATAAGATGAGCTATGAGCTAACTGAGTACCAAGACAAGAAAATAATTCTGTCCAAAAATTTCCAGTGAAAATGTGATCTCTGTCACTTACAATAATCTTTGGGTTTCCATGTAGCTTTTGAATTTTTTCCATAAATGCAGTAGAAACTGTACTGGCTTTAAATGGATGTGATAATGCAAAAAAGTGTGCATACTTGGTAAGTCTGTCAACTACCACCATGATGACACTCTTTCCCTCAGACTTGGGTAAACCTGTGATAAAATCCATTGAAACCTCCTCCCAACGTTGGCTTGGAATGGATAAAGGTTGTAATAAACCCGGTGTCTTAATTGTTTCAACTTTATTTTTTTGGCAAACCAACATTCCATCACAAACTTTTGAATATCTGATTTAAGGCCATCCCAAAAAAATTCCTTCTTAACCCTGTGGTAAGTTTTTAAAAATCCTGAGTGCCCTCCTAAGGGAGAAGTGTGCAATTCCATAAGGATCTTTTGTTTTAGCTGGGAATTCTTACAGAGGTATAAGCGATCTTTGTACCATAATGAATCATTTTTCCAGCTAAATGTATCAGACGTACTCGAATCTTGTTGTAACTTTCGAATAAGTGCCCACACTTCTTTTTCATTCTTCCATTCCTCCCTTTCTTCGTTTATCCAATCTGGTTGGATAATAGAAATGGTGCACAACAATGCTTCCACATCCTCATCCTTTCATGAGAGTGCATCTGCCACCACATTTTGCTTCCCTTTTTTGTAGATGATTTCAAAGTCATAACCCAACATCTTTGTGACACACTTTTGTTGCTCTTCAAAGGATAATCTTTGTTCTAAAAAGTATTTAAGGCTATCATGATCCGTTTTTACCTTGAAGTGTCTTCCCATTAGGTAGGGTCGCCATTTCTTAAGTGCATGGAGTATTTCCAACATTTCCTTCTCATAAATAGCTTTGCTTAAAAACTTTCCCTTGATTGGACAACTTTCAAAAGTAATGGGTCTTTCATCTTGCATTAGAACAACACCAATTCCATTTCCTGAAGCATCACATTCCACAATAAAGGTTTTTGTGAAGTCCAGTGTAGCTAAGACCGGTGCTTGGCACATTGTCTCTTTAAGATGTTCAAAGGCCTTTGTTGCTTCCGGAGTCCATGAAAATGAATCTTTCTTCAATAATGTTGTTAGAGGTGCTGTTATTCTCCCATAATTCTTAACAAACTTGTGATAATACCCTGTCAACCCGAGAAATCCTCGTAGATGCTTTATGGATGTGGGGATTTTCCATTCCTTAATGGCTTTAATTTTTCTAGGGTCTACCTTAACTCCTTCATGAGATACAATATGACCCAGATATTCCACCTCCTGTACTCCAAAGAAACATTTGGATCTTTTTGCATATAATTGTTTCTCCTCCAATAGTTGTAGCACCCTGTCAACATGTTCAACATGATCCTTCCAAGACTTATTGTAGATTAGTATATCATCAAAAAATACTAACACAAATTTTCTAAGGAATGGTTTGAAAATTGAATTCATCAAACCTTGAAATGTTGAAGGTGCATTGGTAAGGCCAAAAGGCATGACCAAAAATTCATAATGACCCTCATGAGTTCTAAATGTTGTTTTCGGAATGTCTTCAGTCTTCATTCTGATTTGATGATATCCTGAACGAAGGTCCAACTTGGTGAAGTAAATTGATCCATGCAATTCATCCAGTAATTCATCAATGACAAGAATGGGGAACTTATCTTTAATAGTGAGCTTGTTGAGCTCCCTATAATCCAGACACATGCACCATGATCCATCCTTCTTGTGCACCAATACTACTGGAGCAGAGAAAGAACTTTGACTCGGTTGAATTATACAAGCCTCTAACATTTCTGTAACCATACGTTCATTTTCACTCTTTTGGACATAGGGATATCTGTACGGCCTGATGTTTGGAGGAACACTTCCTGGAATTAGATGAATAGCATGATCATGATCATGCATAGGTGGGAGACCTTTTGGAGTCTCAAATACCTTGGAATGATTGTCCGAGACTTTTTGGAGATATGGAGAAATAGATGATTTTGATGTGGAAACATCTAGCGAACATAATTTTGCAATTACACCTTGTTGTTCCTTTTTTAGAAGCTTTTTCATACCATTAGAGCTGATTATATTTCCTGGTTTCCCTGCAATACCCCTTAATTCAGATTCCTTTCCTTCCATAGAAAATTTGATGAAAAGTTCTTGAGAATTAAAATCTATTGTACCCAAGGATTGTAGCCATTGGACTCCTAATACAACATCAGCACCTCCCATTGGAATGGAAAGCATTGGGCTAGTCAATACATATTCTCCCATGGATAGCTTGATATTATGGCACTTTCCAGAGCAATTTATTTTTCCTCCATTTGCAATCATCACTTGACACTCTGGTGCTGGATATAGGAAGAAATTCAATTCTTTTGCTACCTTACAATGAATAAAATTGTGCGTGATTCGTGAATCAATCAACACTATTACCTTTTTCTTCTTGATTTGTCCTTCTATCTTTATGGTTTGAGGAGTGGTAATTCCCACCAATGCATTACAAGATATGGTCGGATTTATTTGTTCTTCATCTAGGCTTTGTTCCTAGAGTATATCCTCTTCTTTTGACCTTTCTTGCTCCTTTTCTTCTTCCTCTTCACAATCTATGTAGAATAATTTCTTCTCAGCACACCTATGACCTTTAGTGTATTTGCTATCACAACTGTAACAAAGCCCTTTTCCTCTATTTTCTTCCAATTGTTGTGGTGTCAACCTTATAGGTTGTGGAAGACTAGGGGCAACAACACTTCCGTCTTTATAGTTGTGAGTGGTATGCTTCCTGGTTGCCATAATTTTGCTTTCCATTTTTCTTGCTAACCTAAATGCCTTCTCTAATGAATCAGGTTCCCAAAGGAAAACATCATGTTGGATATTATCCTTTAAAGACCCTATGAACACATCAATCCTATGCTCCTCTAGAATATCTTTTACCCTTATGTTCAATTTTTGGAACTCCTCAACATGCTCCATTATTGAACCCTTTTGTTTGAGACTTATCAATTGGCTAAAAAAAGTGTTGCTTTTTGTATCCTCATAATGTGCTATCAATTCTTCCGTAAAAATTGCCCAAGTGATAAATTGTTTATGAGAGAAAAGCCATTGATACCATACAAACTAATTTGGTTCCAAATATAAAGTTGTCATACATACCTTTTGTGTGTTTTGCACATTATTGAGATCGAAGAATTGCTCCATCTGTAATATCCATGTGGCGGGATCCTTGCCATCAAACTTCCTCATATCAATTTTTGGAATATGGTGAGTCTTCAATCCAACATTAGAGTCTATGGAATCATGATTAAAATTTCTTTTGTTCTCATCATGAGTTTCGTTTAGTACCCTTTCATCATTAGTGACCATTTCTT
The DNA here is from genome assembly GCA_031772625.1 of Pinus tabuliformis. Classification (NCBI taxonomy): domain Eukaryota; kingdom Viridiplantae; phylum Streptophyta; class Pinopsida; order Pinales; family Pinaceae; genus Pinus; species Pinus tabuliformis. Next base: position 1,047,509,340 of record CM062804.1, read on the forward strand.
GTAGCAACTTATTCATATTTATCTTCAATTCTTCCATCTTATCATCCATGCCATCAATTTTAGCGTCCATGCCATTCACCTTAGCTTCCATGCCATCCATCTTAGCTTCTACGCCTTTCTTTAAACAATCTATATTAGATTCTACACCTTTCTTTAAACCATCCATCTTAGCTTCTACATCTTTCCTTAAACCATCCATCTTAGATTCTGTTGCTTTTTGTGCAAGTGACACTTGTTGCACTTGTTCTTTTAATTTTGATATATCATATAGCATTTCTTCTTCTTCTTCATGAGTCATGCTAGAGCTTTCAGGTTCCTTACTAGGTGTTTGCATTTTCTTTCCTTGGGGCATCAGTTACCGATAATAATGCTCTATTATCCCTTTGAATTCGTTCAAAATAAATTTTCAAACCACTCTTAAGAAAAAATTTAAAAGAATCTACACACCTTTTTTTCACTTTGTAGGAGCTCAATATTGCCTCTGATGTATCTCTGTACTTTTAGATCATCCAGTTCTAAAATTGCAACCTGTGGTAGCCCTCTGTGTCCTCTTTCCAATGCCACCAGTCTGATCCAATTTGGATTCTCCAAGGAAGAGTTATGTGAAATCTCCCACAGTGACCTGATTATAGACTAGTTCAGTAGAGCGAACTTGTACGATGTGCCACGAGTCACTGTTTCGTCCTTTGGCTCTGAAAAATATATACAAGAAACTACAGTCCGTCTTCTTTCTGCACCTTCTTACGAAATTTCAATCCAATGCTCAGGGAAAAATTTATGATGATTTTCCCTAGGTCACCTGTTTGGAATGTAATTCAGGAGTCTGCAAAAAGACCAACTTTCTCAGATCATATCTCCAAAAATATAGCACAAAAATCTATAAAATGCGGACCTGAGGTTCAGCGTGATGTCTTCTCAAATGGGTTTTTTTTTTAGCTTCTGAAACGTCATAGAAAAAAATTTATAGAGAAAATGCCACAATGACCTATTTGGAGCAGCGAAACCCTAGAATCCAAAGCTCGGATACCAAATGTTATGAAACCAACTCAAGAAAGGATAGAAAAGATAGATCAATGCCTTAGAATTCAGCCTCTTTGAGGGGGCCACCTCCTTTACATTACATAAATGAACAATTCTTCGATGATTCAAATGACAAAACCTCCTTTCTATATATAGGAGTCTAAGGAGTCACAATATAACCCAACCGACCTAACAATAATAATATAAAGCCACAAAAATAACAATAGAGGGATTCTATGGGGCATACTAATAACAATATGGGGGCAATAGGGGCACAACAATATTAATAAGGGGTATAACTACAATAGTAATGGGGTAATCACTAGTATTATAGGGACCCAACAAAAATCCAGAGAATGGTTTCTAGGTTACCTAATTGTCCATGGCTATGAAAAATCCCACGTCTTATATTTTGCTAATTTGCCTTGGTTTATTCTGAAAACACATTTTAAAATCATCTGTCAAAACAATTACGTTTTCTGGAAATGTTCCGACAACCAAAATCAATTTATGGTGGTTTTGATTTGCAAGTTTTGAAGGTTTGGCTTGTGGCTGCATGGATGTCTTCTAGAAAAGGAAAAGAGAGGATATAATTATATAAATCATCCTATGGGAAATTCTAGGGAACTCGAAAGATGGGACATCGCTTTGAAGAAATTGAACCAGTGAGTTTTGATCACGAAGTTACTGATCCAAATATCTGCCCAAGAAATCTAAGCGCACCATTTTTGTATCCCCACAAAAAAATTATTCATTACAGAGGTAAGGATCATCATTTTTGCACATGGATTTGCAAGTCTTGCAGCATTCTTCAGAGGTTTTGAGTTTCAAATCATAACCCCGAATGGACCGTTTTTCCCAGAACTCCTTGTGTTTAACGCTAATACATCAATTTTTTAGGTGCAAATTAAATTGGAGTCTATGAGCAGATTTGCAGTAACCATACATGCAGTTGGTATTGAAGGATGTCTTTTGTTAATTAAATAAAAAAAAATTAATTGATTTGTTAATAAAATTATATATGTTATACTTTCAAAAATTTAAAAATATACATATATATTTCATTAAACAAATATATATATATATATATAAACTAAATCAAATGAAATGATGAAAACATAAATTAACTACAGAATTGCATTCTGTAGCTAAATAATTTTTTATGATATACTAACAAAACAATTTCTTTTTCTGATCCTCTAGGTCACACGAAGTGCAGAAGGAGAGCAGACTTGATATTTTTTATTTTGTTAGCATAATCAAGATTTGATCAAACAATTCCTATGTAAATTTTGCAAGAATAAAATGAAAATGATTGATCTCATACCTTAAATTGTTGTTCGTGATCTTCGCTTCCACTCCTTGTTCTCAATCATTTGTTTTATTGCAAATATTTTCTGCCAAGGGTTATTAGATGGATAGTTCTTACTGCACCACAAAACATCAAATTTATCCTAAAAAAAAAATCCTATCTATCTAAAAACTAATTTTTTTATTTTTGAAGTATATTCATGCTTCCAATGAAGCCATTTACGGATTAGAATTTTTGAAATGCTCATATCTCAACTTGAAAAATATACCTAATTCTTTGTAAGGATATGCGAAATTGACTTGACCTTTCAATTTTCCGCAAAGATCTCTTGAAGAACTGATGAATATTGTGGAATAGTTGCTTCTTGATACCATTCCTCAATGTAGTCTTTGGGCTGCATTCTAGATCCTATATCCATAAATGATTAGTAAAAAACAAAAGAAAATGAAATACACTCTAAACTGAAAGCTAGTTCCTATGTACACTTCCCCAGCAACGGCGCCAAAATGTTGGGCAAAGTGATTGCCTATAATTTAATTTGTCAACCCGGGGGTTTTGTAAACTTGTGAATCATGTGTGCACTATATGTGCTAGAAATGTCTTTCAATTTAGATCAATCTAACTACAAAATAACGAAAACCAATTCATCTAATCTATGAAATCAAATAATGAAAATGAAATTCAACTAACCTGTGAAATCAAAAACAACTAATGCATGCTTAGTTACTCCAGCATTCAATTATGAAGCGTTGCCTTCTTGAGATGATGTGTAAGCAACTATTTATACTTTAACTTCTAATGTCCTAGAAAAGCACGTAAAGTGTGTAGAAAATAACTCAGTAATTTCATATATCAAATATTCAACCATTCAATCTTGAAATACGATTAAATTAATTTCTTAGAATGATATTTAGGAATATTAGTTAATGCAATTAAATGAGGATCTTAAAAGAAAATATAAAAGCACGAAAAAGAAAACGATTGCATAGTTTGAACATTCAATCACCCAATTTGAAGTCACCTTCTTGGCCTGATCCTTTATTCAATTATACAATGAATTGATGGTTTAATCTAAGAAAATAAATAATAAAACATGAAAGGAAGCTAAATAACTATGAGCCCTTTCCTCAAATTTAATCTAATTAGGAAATACATAAACATTCCGTATTGAAATGTTTTTAGAAAAGCAAAGGTTACATTGTGATTCTAAAACTAATACTAAGAAAGCAAATAAACTTTAATCTATAAAAGCAATTAAATCTCACAATCATTAGATGGCATTCCAATGGTGTATTAGGATGGCAAGTGAAGAAGCTCCATATGCAAGCAAAACTAAATCTTCAAATCTCCAAGTATAAGCTCCAAATTCTCTATTAAAAACATTAGCATTTCTCCAACTTTACACATGGCTTCCAAAGGAGAAGGCTCTCCTATTTATACAAAAAAATAAGAAGCTACCCTATTTAATGAGGATTCACTAAAATCTCATATAGTTACAACCAAATAGCTCATAATGAGACACATATCCCCTAAGTGTCTCATAGAGTTCTAATCCAAATAAGATGATGAGACACCTCATAGAGTTACAATACAAATAGGACACATATCCTTCTTTGACCTTTATCCAAATCTCTTTTGAAGGGAATTCGAATTTGAGCATTGGATGTCACATAAGGGTGCCTTGGAAGCTTTCAAATGACCTACACATGTCATGAAACTCAAGCCACATATATAGATACATGAAACCATGTTAATTTCCTAATTTTTAATCATATATTAACTTTAAACACATAAAATAAATAACTTTTGTAAATAAGGATCCTAGCCCAAATATTTATGAAAATGGTGGCTAATGAAAGGTTATATGGTTATGGAGTTGCGACATGTGAGTGAAATGGTGGCGATAAAGGTGAAAGTGGATGTCATTGTGAAGATATTTTGGTGGCCCAACACCATTCCCAAGAAATTGCTTTTGCACTTGTCTTTGAGCTTGTCCTCAGACATATTTTACAAAGACGATATGCAATAAGAGTTTTTAGTTAGTTTATATATTATAGATTTTACAAAAGTAATGCCACTATGTGTACATATTTTTCTAAAAATCAATTCCTATATATGTGATTTCAAGGACTTCCATAAGTCTTCACATAATTTTGTAAAGGGTGTTATCTCAGTGGAAGAGCACCTACCTTATAAGAACGAGGTTGGTGGTTTCATTCACTGTGCCCTAACATGAATTAATTAAATGATTTTTATACTGATTTATTTCAATGGTGAGATATTTTCCTAGATTCATTGTTTTATATTGCCTCTAAGGAGACAAAAGTGGTTGTATTTCCTTTAAATTCATTTTTTTATTGTCTGTAGAGATACAATAATTAGGATTAAAGACATATTGTCTCTATAAAGACAATATGTGTTTATTTCCAACTATTGTCTTTGTAAGAGACAATTGAAAGTGTCTCCATAGAGACAAAAATGAAATTGTCTCCTAAGAGACAATAATTCTTGTGTTATATATTTGTCTTTATAGAGACAAATTTTTAAGACAATAAACAAATTTTTTGTCTCATGTTAAGACAATATACCCAAAAATTGTCTCAAATATTGTCTTAAAACACCGCTTTGTGTTGTAGTGTGTATTGACCTTTTGGAAACATGTTTATTTAATTGCTTAACCTTAAATATCAAGCGGGAATAATTGAGGAAGGAGATAGACCTGCTTTTGTCTCTCGTTCATTTCTTTAACTTACCCCACCACCCCACTCGCCACGACAATGTTGATATTATCCTCATTAAGGAGAATACAGATGGGTAATACATCGGTATGGAGTACAAGGTCCTCCTTGATGTGTTTGTGCTCCTCCGCACAAATAGCTCTATGCACACATCATCCCATACAAAAATCTCCTCCACACAAATAGATCTTATTTGTTTATTTAGCTCCCCCGCAAAACCCCTTCCCACTCACATGCCCGCATAGGGGATGTGCAACATTGGGTAGAGAAACAAAAATGTTAGGCACAATAGTGTGAATGTGGGACCATGCACCGAGTGAATACTACTCATAAAATTACTTATTTTTTTGTTTTTAAAGGAATTGTTAGGCACTGACAAATACTGAAAATAAAAATAAGTGGTATGTTTAGAAATAAACCCTATTTAATATTTATATTGAAAATGCCACTAAATATTAATATTAAAATATTAAAATATTAATCTCAAGGCTTATAATCCCTTAGGTTTATAATATTAATAATATGGTTTATAATTTCTTGGGTTTATATTACTAATATTAGGGTTTAATATCCTGACATTTGAAGGGTACAAAGAGCTATCCAACATCACATTGCAACAAACATTGTCTCAATGTACCAATCAATTTCACAATCATTGACTCAACGTTATATTACATTGAAATTTATTCAAATTTCATTTGTGACATTACGAAACTAGAGTGCAATATTAGATTTTTTAATTTTGGTCTTATAATTTATGCTGACAAAGTTTGATATTCAGGTTTATAATATTGATATTAGTGTTTATTATATTATGTTTTATAATGTTATGGTCTACATTAGGGTTTAGTAACGTGACACTCGAATGGTACAAAAATTTATGCAATGTTACATTGTCATAAAAATTGTCCCAATATGATGAAGAGTCTCACAACCATTGACACAGTGTTTAATCACATTGTAATTTATTCAACATCGCATTGTTACATTACAAAAATGGGGTTTAATATTAGTCTCTTGGGTTTCTAATATTAATCCTTTATGTTTATACTATTAATCCATTGATTTTGTTCATAATCATTTGGATTTATAATCCCTTAGGTTTTTTAATCCTAGGGTTTATAATATCAATTCTAGTGTTTATAATCCTTTAATTTTATTAATCCCTTGAGTTTAATATTATTCTCCTTACTTTAACCCCTTGGGTTTATAATCCCTTGGGTTTGTTAATCCCTTTAGTTTAAGATTATTTCCTTGAGTTTAACTGCTTGTTTTATAATTCATTAAGTTTATAATATTAATCCCTTGTGTTTATAATGTGAAAATCCCTTGGGTTTATTAATCCCTTATATTTACAATATTAATCTTAGTGTTTATAATCCATTGGATTTATTAATCCTTTGGGTTTATTAACACTTGGTTTTAGTGGTACTACATTAATAGTAAATCCCATTAGCACTTAATTTCTTATATTAATGGTGCTCAGTGGTACCACTTAATGTGATATTCTTAAATATAAACCTTTCTTAATGTACCACTAAATATTATTATTTTAATATTAGAATATCAATCATATTCCCTAGGATTAATATTAATTAATATTAAATATGCTTAATAATATTACTATATATTTAAACCACATTTATTAATCTTAATTATTTAAAATATTGATTCTAAGGTTTATAATCTTTTAGGTTAATACTATTAATGTTAGGGTTTAACAATAATATTTTAGTGGGTTTATATTATTAATCCCATGGATTTAATATTTATTTTTTGTGAGTCAAAGTTCTATTAATTCATCAAAAAAGGAGTGCCTTAGTTTCAAAATGAAGGTACTCTCACCAGGACCAGGATTGTTGACTACTGCGATCATCATATGACAAAGAAACAAAGGAAAACATAGAGACATAGTCCACAACTTAGGAGGCCAAAAGCACTAGAAAACATGTAAAACAAGTAAAACACTTGTAACCATGATCAATCATCTGAAGTAATTTAGCTAGGTTTGTTCAGAGCAGTCCCTCGAGGAGGAGGAGGGCAAAAGGAAGATTGGACATGCTCCTTAAAGTGCACCATCCACAAATCCACCTTCTCTAATATCAAATTCTTTCCATGCCAGAACACCACGATCCATTCCTGAACATGAAATTTGAAGTAATGCATCTTTTCTAAAGTGGCGATGAGTGCATCATGTTCTTCGTGTCGCACCTTTTCTGAAGCTTCGAAATGTTCCAAGAGAGATTCAATCAAATCCCAATAGGTATTCAGAAAATATTCTTATTCTACCATGCCTCCACACCGAAATCGTCATGTTGTCCCTTATCCACCAATTGCCCTCTGACACGACCCCCCACCCCACTTCAGAGTCCATGGCCTGCTCCGTCAATAACCGACTGAAGAACCACCACAACCACTATGACTAGCCATCGAACCACCACATCCTCCATGACCCCCAAAAGCTTCCCGAACCACTTTTCTAGTGATGTGATAACCCCAACTAGAGGATGGAGATGAGTCCACTACTATTTGAACCTGCAAACAACAAGCCCGCCCTCCAGGCCTTACATAAATTAATTTGGTTGGAGGAAGGGAGTGAGCGTTGCTTGGCTTCAGATGCATCACATCAGTGTTTCCTTCTCCAGGAAAAGATGAAACAAGCACGCAGGCACTATCCCACACCTGAATTATGACTCGAAGGAATCCTCCCAACCCAACAGTAAGAGAAATACCTAGTTTGAATATGGTAACTACCAAACGATAAGGCCCCAAATTGACAAGGAGACTATTCGCTGCAACCATTGTAACTATTAGACACAAGGAACCCAAAATGACAAGGAGATTATTAGTCAGCGAATTACAGACACCAACACCTCGCAGGTGGAAATCTAACTAGAAACCCTGTGAGCTTCCCCCTACCCACCACCAGAGACTTATATAGATACTTAAGGGATAAAAGTAGCAACCTTGAAGAGAGAGAAGAGATCAGAAAGCTCGAATACCCAACCACCCACTACTAAGATCACCAGTCACGTTAGTGGTAGTGAGTTGAACCGTTAGCCTTCTCTGAGAAACTAGCAACCACCCACAAGCAAAGAAGCAGTCAATTCAATATTCCTAATGCTAAAGAAGAGGCATCGATGGTAGACTCACCACTAGTCCATTGATGATACCAAATAGAGGAGTACTCTGTGAAACCTGAGCTCAAGTCTCAACCATCAACCTGCCACAATAGGCATGGAATTTGCCAAAGCATATGTTCTCCACCTTCCAAATACCCATGCTACTCATTTTGTTCCTCTACCATCAAGCTTGATGGACGGTTCACATGCCTAGTGTTAACATCCCCTATATGAATATCACCGTGAGAGGTCGGGTTTGTTGGCACTCACATCATCAACCAAGTGGCTGGGATCATCCTCCACACGTTGGGCTTATTACTATGTTTCTGACCCCCATCGGAAATGCCTTTTCTGAGGCCATGATCCTAGTGATTTCCAAAAAATGGCCATATTGTGAGGTTGAGGGCTAATCTCCTAGGATTACCTAGCCTTGGTGGTTGCTACCCCAATTATGGAGTTTGTCAACCGCCTTAGTATGTTGATGACGCACATGTTGAATGATCACATATTTGAAAGCAAGGAGCTAGGAATTGATATGCTCGTCAATTAGCTCAAGTCTCTAGCTCTTAATTACCTTGTCCATAGGGGACCCATTGATTGGCTTTTGTAGTATGGCGATTGCAATTTCAGAATCTTACGTGACCTATATTTTTGTGAATCCCATTTCCATTGAACTATACAATCCCTTATCTGTCGCCGAAAATTTAGTCACATTATTGGTGGAGTTACCACAAAGAGCTGCAAAAAACTTCATTATGTGCCCCTTGTCATTGCGTATGACACCGCCTAGGCAAATCGGTCCCTGGTTTCATTTCGATGCACCTTCAAAATTAACTTTAAAAAAACGAGGTTGAGGACATAGGAAGGTATTAGATGAGCATCCTCTCATGGAATGTGGGCCAACGAATCCCAGGGCCATAGAGTTAGGGTGAAGATCGAGAGTCTTTAGAATATTGCATTCCCTGTCGTTTGCCTTCCAATCATCCTCCGACCATATAGAGATATAGATCGACTCTTTGATATTATTTCTTATGATCTTCCACATCTGCTCGGCCTGTATAGTTTCTGAGTGAAAGACTACCCTCTTTCTTGCTTTCGATAAATTCCATCCGATGGATTTAATATTAATCATATGGTTTATAATATTAATCCTTGGGTTTAATATTAATCCCTTTGGTTTATCATATTAGCATCTTGGGTTTATTAATCGCTCAGTTTATAATATTAAAAATCCCATGTGTTTATAATATTAATCCCTTGGCTTCAATAATCCCTCGTTTTATAATATTAATCCCTTGGGTTTTTTTATCTATTTGATTTATAATATTAATTAGTGTGGTCTATTAATCCTTTGGGTTTAGGATATCTATAATCCCTTCAACTTATTAATTCCTTAGACTTGTAATATTGGTCACTTAGATTTATTAATCTTTCTAGTTTATAATATCAATAATCCCTTGAGATTATTGTGTTATTATAAAATCAATAATATTATCATATTATTATAATATAATAAGATTAGTTCAAAATTATTATTATATTATTTTAATTATTATCATGACTATAATATAATAATAACATATTTATAAAAGAATAATTATTTTTATAATATTATTATTGTAATTATATATGTATAAATATCAATAATAAATCTATACCATTCACATCTATCCACATATATGAACCATTGTGTATGTGATTGATATATGTTTATCTATATATATCAACAACATTTATTGATTTAGTTAGACTAAGTATTTAAACTTTTTAATGTAGATATTTTTTTTCATTCCAAAAATATTATATAAATTTTTTTTTCCCAACACTTATATAATAAAAATAATATTTCAATTTTTAATTACATCCAATTATTTTATTTTATCCAATTAATTAATATGAAATGAATTAATTGGTAATTCTTATAAAAAAATATTTATTTTAAATGATTTAAAGATGCCTATTTCAATAAATCACCCCTTAGCATCACAAGACAGAAATATAATTCATCCAATATTTTTTAATTTGTGAATTTATTAATTTCTATTTTTATTTTGTAGAAATTAAGCAATTTAACAATTTAAAGTATAGTATACATTCCTTTTGTATGATCGTTCGGCTAAGCTCCAAGATAACTCTTTGAAAGAAGTACCGGTTAAAAAGAGAAGTCGACTTTTCTGAAGATTCTGAGTTTTTTAGTTCCATCCACTGAATGTCAGAGCATCACGATGGAATCCGGTCGAAGTGATTCAATTGCTGAAAGCTAAATTTAACCTTCTAAACAACTCAAACAAATAACTGACTGGACTTATATTAACTCATGCATCCTGTATGGGTAATTATCTCCCACAATTCCGTCCCGTTAACAATGACAGCCAGTTAAATGCAAGCGGTGTTACAAATCGAGTTATTTGGCCTTGGATCTATAAATTATAAGCAGAGAAGAGCAGCCAAGCAGAAATTATTCGAGGGCCAACCAGCGTTCGAATTGTAGCTGTTGCTTGTTTTCCGTGAATTGTCAAAACAATATGACGGAGAAGGTCTTTTTGACAGTGCAAAATGAAAAATGCAAAGGAAAAATGTTAGTGATCGCCATGGGGTTTTCAGGCGGGCTCTTATCTTTAGTGGTGATATTTCCAGGAATAGTGATTGAACGTTGGAACTGGAGTTGTGGAGGTGTGGTCTCCTCGTCCAGTTGCGGCTTCCAAATGCTATTCTAGAAAATTTATATCTTTCATGCCTTCGTTATTCATGTCTTTTCCTGTGAATGGGAATGCCCGGGCAGTGAAAATAACGGCAGAAGCTTTTGTAGAAAGGTTGCTAAGATGATATCTCTTCGGAAGAAAAAAAAACACAAGATATCAGGTAAATACATGAGCACATATAGTACAAAGCCTAACTTCGTATAGCACATAGAGTACAAAGCTCAAATATTTGATAGCTATTCAATTTTAGCGATTCTTGGAATTTTTTATATCTATTTCAAAAAATTCCAAGAATCACATATCTTGTTTTAGCGTGGTCATAGAAAGGTGGAACTAAATCCCTTGCCATTTCGTTTTAACAATATTAATTGGGATCTTTATTAACAATATTAATTGGGATCGTTTTAACAATATTAATTGGAGTTCGATTGGCTAACCCGGCAAACCCTCCATCGAACAGAACTACGTTGTAGGAAAGAAGCTCAAATATTGCTGTTGCTATCTATCGATTTTAGTGTTTCTTGATTTTTCTATATCTATTTTAAAAATTCCAAAAATCACATACCTTGTTTTAGAGTGGTCATAGTAAGGTGGAGCGAAATCCCTGTCAAGGGATATGCCGGGTTCCCTCACAACCTTGTACTAGATGCAGCATGTCTTTATGTGATGTATTACATTGTTATCCACGAGAAGAAATCACCTGTGTTCTTCGTTCTTTCAAAGGGCGGCCGCGAAATGGACTTCCATCATAATTATGTCGATTTTAATACTGTTATGTGATGTCTATGTTTTTATTTGTTTAAACCATAATTATTATAAGATGCCTTGACGAATCGAGCTATAATTTTAATATTAATAGGAAACAGTAAAATTTGGAATTTAATTTTCTAAGAGAAAGATGTCACTTTTCATATAACTTTTACTTAAAAATAAGTAAGATGAAGATAACTGAAAACGAGAAGATAATCTACAAAATTATATAGAGTATTCTTAGTTATATGGTTTTAAAAATTACAAAATATTTTTACAAATACAATTTTATTAAAAAATAATAAAATTTTGGAATTTAATTTCTTTTCAATTTTTAAAAATTTACATATAAAAAATAATATAAATTAAATATAGGAATATTCAATTATATTATATAGAATTATTAAAATTTGATATAATCTGTCCCTTTTAATTGAAAATTTGTGATTTTTTTTTTAATATTAAATTTTGTGAAAAACGGTCTTTCAGTATTTATTTACATTAAGGAAATGGTACTCGTTTTAAATTCATAGAAATATTAATTAGAATTATTAAGATTTGATATAATATAGTTTTTTTCACATTGAAATTTTTGTGAATATTTTTCTTATAGGAAGTCTTGTGAAAAACATTAAGTAAAGCACCTAAACCCATCTACATTGATTACAATGTTTAGATTTTTAAGAAAAATGACTAAACATATAACAAATTTGAGAAATGAACTTCGGGAAAGCTTACATAAATCTTAAATCACTCTATCATTTGAACTATCCCATAGAGCTAAAATCAACAAATATAATTCGAGAATATCTATATATATAATTGATGTGAAACACAAGTTATTGATTTCTAAATATCAGATTCAAACAATAAATATGAAAAAGCATATCTAAGTTAAAAATAAAAATTCATAGCTGTACATATAAACTTAATGTTATAATATTACGATTTTAATTATATAAAATAGTGAAAATAAATATTCTTAACTACAATTTGTTCATGCCATAACTTAATACATAGTTGTTATTCTCCTTGCAAATATAGGTATCCTCTATGGATATATATCCCAAATAATCTCTATGGATACATATCCCAAATAATTTATGAGGGGACAAATGATTAAGGATGTTTATATATAAAACTATTTAACATCTATATCGAAATTAACCATTAGAGAGAACATAGGTTAGTCTATCTAGAATATTTTACATTGGAATACATATATAGTTCTAGAAATGTTGACATAATTTTATATAAAAACATATTATAGAATAAATTTAGAGTCTATCCATATTATTCTTTATATAATCTTACACGACAACAAATGAGAACTCATCGTTTTAGGTAAACTTACTTGGATGTAGTTTAAAAATTTATCTATAAACTTGTTTATATTTTGTAAATAACAATTTGTTACTACCACATTAATATTGCTACTACAAGTACAATGAGTCTATTGAAACTATTGTTCAGTCATTTAGTTAGTTTTATTTACTACTTTAGCATTGTCTAAAATATAAAATTTAGTAAAAGCATACCGTAACACAACCATAACGTATACATATTCATACCACAACTAATTGCAAGGGATACACATACTCACTACTAAATAGACAAAAATAAGAGGGTAGAGTTCTTTTGACTTTGGGTATAAGCTGAAAACTCCTAACAACAAAAAAATGGATGAAAAAGGAAAATGAAAGGAACTAGTTAAATTAGGGTATAAACATATATGAAATGAAAAAAAAAAATGTTTGTTAATATATTTTGTTCATGAAAAACAAGAATAGCATATGAATAAATGATAAGTTTATGAGGCAATGCAATGTTAGAGTGTATTTAAATACATCAACTAGTTATCATGATTAAACCCAACGTTTCTGACTTTTATGTGAGTCCATCTTCAGGGGAACACCTAGATTCTTGAGAATATTGGTGTGGAGTAGGGAAAGGAAAAAACAAGGATATATATAATGATAGATGTGGGGGAATTCTGGTGTCGGCTGGTAGAATATTTAATTATGATTCTTAATATAATTTATTAGGGTTATTTAAGAGATAAATTAATTCAATTAGGAGATAATTTATTTATGAGATAATATTTTTTATGTTAATTTTATATGTGAATAATATTTCTTTTTAATTGATTATTTATTAATAATTATTTATGATAAGGGTTGTAGTCAAATCTTCTTAAATCATAATAGATCCCTAAAAACTTCACTTTATAATAACTTGTATAATAAACACTTATGTTTTATGATTAAGTTAAATTAATTAATCTAAGTGAATATTCTTAATATAATATATTAGGGTTATTTAAGAGATGGATTTAATTAAATTAGGATATAATTATTTTATTTTATGTTAATTTGGTATGAGAATAATATTTCTTTTAATTGATTATTTATTAATTTTATGATTTCTTATTAACATAAAATTTATATAAAATTATATATGACATGGCATGCAGTCAATAATAAATTCTTATATCAAAACTACTATGTTTTATCTTAATTTTTTATCTAAACTATTTTATTATAACGTTTATTTTTAATAAATAATGTTAAATCCTTATAAGCTGAAATAATTAATCTAAGAGAATATGATAAAAAAATATAAGTTAATGTTAAAAAATATATTAGATTAGTTTTTATAAATGGTGTGATTTATTACGGGTTTCCAGGTATTACTAATGCTAAGGCATTCATCCCGATTTATATTGTTCTTTCTTTTTTCAAATTCTATGCCCTCTTTAATTTTCTGTTTTAGGTTATTCTCCTCCTTAATGACAAGTTTAGCTGCTTCCATACAGATGCACTATGAGGAGGAGAAAGGATGTTATGAAAGAGCGTATTTAGATTTTCTATTCCTATACAAGTTCATATACATGCTTCTTAAGTCTAATGTTTAATGATCTGTCAGTTTCGCCAATCTTCACAACATAGTATATCAGGTGCATTTGTTTTGGACACTTTTTCTTCTTATACTTTTGACCATTTTTTAGTTGATAGCATTTTGATTGGATATATATTTATTTATTTCTCCAATTTCTACATTCATACATCTTATGAACTCCTTATTTCAATTTGATATCAACTATTGTTTCTTTTATCATTGATTGACTATATGTTGGTAATTCACTCCAATATTTGTTTTTGAAACTTGTTTTCATTTTCTTTTAACTTCTTAACTAACATGGACATGATCAAGTTTTGAGTGTGATTCGTAGATTGACAAATATCTTTGTTTTTATTAAGGACAACCTTGTACAAAAAATGCATATTTTGTGTTGGTGTGTTATTATCCTAAAGGATAACATTTGAGGCAACTTTAAATATTCTTTATGTAACATCCTGCTACATTCTTCTTCTTCAATTTAAAGTTACAAAAAAAAAATCATCATTATTAAGTTGAACTCAACCAATTCTTTTATCTTGTGTCAAATGAGGTTCCATGATTGAAATGACTACCAAATTATAATCATCAATAATTAATTGCAAGTTCCTAATTTTATATTTCCTCTCAACTTAAATGGTTTTCATTTTTTGTATTGTATTTATATAAAAAATAATAATTACTTAGTTAAATCAAATTTTATGTGATTTTACTTGATAGTAAAAAAGATAGGATACTTGTCTAAACTCTAATTTATTTTTACAATTTCTCTAGAGAATCTAACATTTATATTGAAACTCCAATTATTTATTAAAGTTATTTATTTTTTTGACTTTTTTATTAACTAAAACGAATGTTTATACAAATAATATTTTATTCTATTTTTAGTTTATGTGTTATCCTAAAAACCAAAAAGATTAAAAATCTAACTCTTATTTTAATATATACTTCTAAATCACCCAAGGGAGCTTCTCAATTGGCTATAATCCTATTATGAATTATTATGTAAATCATGATATTCAATTTTCAAATCCTTACCAATAAAAATAAATAAATACATACTTGAATATGCAAAATTTAAATAAAAAGTATTATACCTAGTGCTATAATTATTGGCACATTAATTATTTTGTAATTACAAATGTCAACGGTAGGTTTTAGAAAATAAAGATGCTCATATATTATGGTTTCCCCCTAAATCAATGGGTTGTGTTTTCAATAATAACTTCATTTCTTGTATAAATCCATTTACAAAATATTATTAAAATATATTGGCACATTAATTATTTTGTAATTACAAATGTCAACGATAGGTTTTAGAAAATAAAGATGCTCATATATTATGGTTTCCCCATAAATCAATGGGTTGTGTTTTCAATAATAACTTCATTTCTTGTATAAATCCATTTACAAAATATTATTAAAATTAAAAAGTTTAAAAATATGACTAAACATTTACCATTCCTCTCATTGATGGCTACATATAAGGATTGATGAGAAGTGAATTCAAAATATAACTTATAAAACCTTCCCTGAAACATAGCTTGACTTATCAAAGGAGAATCGGATTATAGAATGTCACCTCCATTCAAAATTTTATATTCATCTATTTGTCACATGTTTATTCATTATTCTAGAGAAATAAAATTGTAGGATTTAGATTAGGTGGGGCTCTCAACAGTGCGTTATTGAGGGTTATGTTTCCAATTTGATATGTTAAATATATGGCATATTTTTTAATGGATGCTAAATAGTATATTTATTTTAGGGCGTAACCACTTTTAGATATGTGTCCATTTTGATATAAATTTCCCTCTTCTTGTTTTATGTTGATAGAAACTATACCTATTGGAATTTGAGACTTTAACATTTTTTCAATTTGAAATACCAATTCAAGGGTTGATAATGAAATAAACTCTCATATTATAGTCATATCCTCTTGATCAAAGACAAATATTTCAATAACAACCTTCCTTCATGTCTAAATTCATTTTTAAACCATGTCTTAAAAAATATATTAAATTTAATTAAAATATTAGTATTACTCTTGTTGATGACCACATATGAGGATTAATGAGAAGTGGATTGAAAACATAACTTATCAAACCTCTCTTGAAATTTCACTTGACTCGTGAAAGCTGCACTAGATTATAGAATGTCTACCCCTATTCAGAAGTCACTATGTTAAATATAGTGTATGGAATTGTTGACATGGGTTTTATGAATTTTGCCAACAAAGGATAAGTGGCCCACACCACGACTCTTTAAATATCCCAAGCTATTTGGATTGGCCACTCTCTACAGGTTATAAGGCTTTCCTAGCCTTTGGATCTCTTGCTTTTACAAAGAAGAGAATATACCGAAACCTAAGGTTAGCTAATGCGACATATGTACAAAATCTACACTACTTCTTAATACACCTAGAACTAATGATTAATAGTTAATAAATATATGTACAAGTTAAATAGTTAATAAGTTATGATACATAAATCACATTAGCATTAGTAGCTAAAATACAATGAGCATTGTTCAACACATAATTTATAAAACAACAAATGAGAAACCCATAAACTTAACATAATTGGTCAAATGAATGATTGTATTTTGATTTACTATAATATTTCAAAATTCAAGCTAATTTTAATTTATTTATGCAATTATAACTTAAAAGTAACAATAATCCTTAAAATGAGTAAATACAAGACATATAACTATGAAAATCTAAGTCTCTGATCTTTTATACTAACATAGAGAAGTAAGTGTTAATTTTTAATGATTCACATCAAGAATGAATGATATATGCACTAGATAACTAATGCTAAGTATCTACTATTTTTCAGCCAAAATAAAATTGAAATTTGAGTATAACAATTTCCAAAATTCAAATGATGTTCCTATTATCCATTTATGAGACAAAACAATAAATAAATAATGAAATATAAATAAATGTTAGAAACTTCCATAGGACATATGTTGATCCAACTCCTATAAAAATAGCATTGTTTACGATCTCAATTCCTAGACATAATTCATAAGAATTTGGATTGAACTAATATCTAAATTAGTATGATCCTTAGGATACATATCACTGAATAAAGATATCATAGATTATAAACAACTAAAATTTAACCAAAAATAATTAAAAGAAATGCAAATATTTTCATTTTTTTGTTCATGTGTCCAAGCCACTGAACAACAAATTTTCTACGTAACAAACATTCAGGAATCAAACCACAGAACAAAAAGAAGTCCATAAAAAAGACTGACTATGGAAAAAATGAATAATATAAGTATGTGTCGATTGAATAAATCCAATATAATCACATTTACATAAAGGTTTTCAATTAAAAATTCGAGATTCATAATGATGTTGTCCACCATTTCTTTTGAATACCCCTCTCCCTTCTATTCAAAATGGAAGGGTTTTTTTTATAGGCATTCCATTCTACAATTTAGAAAACAAAATTGATTTTGCAAAATTGCAATAATTTTTCTTTGGCCTATTTGTCATATCCTAACTACTTGCAAGAAATAAACATAGAAGGACTAATAACTCATCCTCGCAGATTTAAAAGGAATCTGCAACAACTGCTTCATAAAAAACTAATACCATCATAGGTATAATCCGTTAACCAGAAAAGAAAATAGATTTAGCAACTTATAGTGATATTAAATAAAGGCTTATCAAATTTACCAAATCTAATCAAAACAAAACATAAGTCAAAATATTTGTTGAAACATATATAAATATTTATTAAGAAGGATTCAATTTGTGAGAAATCAGTACCTCCACGTTTGAATATTTAATGATTATATCAATATATTTGGACTGATTTTTTACTTCAGATTAAGTACGTTTTTATTTACTTTGACTTTCTCTTAATAAACTTTGGGATTTTAGTTGGTCAATTTCCTGTAACAATTGGTCAATATGATGTTACAAGTGAGGTAGTGTAACAATAAATTGTTGATGTCATTACATGTGGAGCAAGGATTAAGATAGATTTTCTCTTTTCGAGTGCGCATTATTGTTTCCATCACGCTGAAATTTATTATTATAATAAAGAAAAATTTCCTTGTTCCAAGGTTTATTCTTCTTTGGTGAAGGTTTGGGTGGCACTTCTAGATCAAATAAGACCTCCTTTAGATGAGTGTTCTTTCACCTATTATGCCCACCTTTAATCGTTTTTACCTTCCTTTTAGATTGTGAATTATACTTAGGCTGACTTATCTATTCTAGTTTGGTAGGTTTGAGTTGAGGGGTACAATATGAGGATTTTATCTCTTCTTTTTCCTTAAATTTTTATCTCTTCTTTTTCCTTAAATTTCGGTTTCTGTTCCTCATAATGGAATTCACATTTTTATCCATGTTGTTGGTAACATGGGCTAGTGTAATTTTTAGACCTAGAACTTCATTATCATCAAAGTAATCTACTTTCTCTACATGAAATGAATCATTGTGGTTATTGTCAACCTGAAAATTAGACAAGATTTAGCTCACGTGGAGGATTAGATGAAACCCTATATGTAAGACATTGTTTCTCAAAAACCTAGAGTTCCTAAAACCCATTTAGAAAAAGTAACATATTCCACACATCACCATTTATAGACAAATAGTGCTTCACTAAAATTTAGATGTAGCAGTGGATAAATATCATCTTGTCAAGGATCTTATGCTGAGCTTGATAAGCTTTGGCCATTTTGGCCAAGATTTTATATAGAAAATGTGGAAAATTTAGTTTATACCCTAGAATAATCATGAGGAGAATTATATGATAAACAAAAACAAAAGAAAAATGCCTGTAACATGTTGTATAATGGTGCAGAATAAAAATAAAATAAAATATATAAATAAAAACATGCCTTGCCACTTAAGCTTCAGGAACAGGATGGGAATACCTTTCACACCATATGTGTTATTGTTACTTGTGAGGAACTTCTTCCATGAAATTTCAAGTACTAGGCAATTCGTCGACCATTTTTTTCCCTCTATGGTAAGGTGGGTTGCTTCAACAATAAAAAATAGCATACATGGAAATATCCAGGTCACCCACCTTTGTTGGAAACAAAGGCTCTAACTGATCCTACATTAAAGCCCTATAATAATTGAATGAATTTGCTCCAACCGACTTGTTGAAACAATGGAAAATACTCAACATAAGTCTCAATGAGATCTCCTTTGACTAATTTAGTTCTGATTATTGGTGACATTTTGGAATCTTAGCAAAATTTTGACAGGAATTCGACTTACAAAAGAGACTATGAAGGAACAACCAAATGTTAGGAAACCCTAATAGTTTGTAGAGAATCATGGGATGTATAAAAAACAAGAACTAAATGCATTAGATGGTAAAAAAATCCCTAATGCATGAATTAATGAAACATCAGACTCAATTGTACCAAGAAATGAATGTGATAGCTCGAGTTGTAGGAGAGCTCAAAAATTTGACTCAATTAATGGTGAATGGTACTAATATGTGGTAAAAACCATAGTTAATATTTAAAATCTTTCATGCCAAGTCATCAAAGTTGATAAATACACTAATCAATATAAATCTAACTAAATATAATTACACTTACCACATACCATTTCATCATAACCCATCATGAGTTCTCAATACGAATATTAAATCTTGCATAGAACCATAGGTTTTGTTATTAAATACAATGTACATCAAACCATAGCTATATTCCAACACGCCAATCAAGAGTCTTTATAATTATCAATAGTATTACAAGGTCATGTTGACAATTCTGGAAGCCCACAATAGGGAAGGGGGTAATCCTGATGTGAAGTCCCAATTGGACCACACACCATTTGGAATATGAGCCCCAACCAAAATATGGTTGGTTGCCAAAATTGATGGTCTCAAAGATTTTCCTTAGCTAAAATGAACACATAAGATGATATATACATTGTTTTGGTGACAACAAGTATATGAACTGTATGAGATATCAAACGTAATGTATGAAAGGTTCATTCACACCGAAAGGAAAAGACTGTGTCTCTTGGAAGAAATTAACATTACCATCTTAGAAGAGACACACAAGCATCATAAATAATATTTAGTTGACTTGGAAAATATTTCACAAGATAAAAACAAATAATATAGCATAAACAACACACATTGAACAAGATACGTACTAGGGACAATGAATTAGCTCATTAACATTAGCACAAATGGAACAACATAAATCACAAAAAAATAAAGAATTAAAAATTCATGGCATATGCATGAAAGCATGGTGGTTTTGAGAGAATCTAATTATAAAGTGAAAGTTCCAAGCATATAATTAAATCGATATGACTCTAGCCCCAATTGTGGAACATGAAGCCAACACTTTCTTCTCCAAAGAATGATACTATTCCTATGCTAGACTAGAGAAGCTAAGGCTTTGAATATTAGTTTTGAAGCCCCTTCTTTGAGATACAAGGGTTTTTTTATAACAAATGAGATGACTTTTCTTCTCCCTTTGTGACCTTTGAGCTTCACTCATGAATCTTGTAGTTCTTTTTTCTTTACTCTAACTAATGGAGTTTCATATCCCACATTAAATTCTTGGACTTCCACTTACATTTCCACTTTATTTTTGAAATAAAATAAGACAAAAATCCATATATGGAAAAAATGGGTAGATATTTATACGACAATCCTAACAAGACAAACTAGATTTATTAATCTTGAGTTTTAGGAAACTCTAGCTCAACAACTTCAACTTGCAATTCTCTAGTTACATATTGATACCAATCTTTATATTTTGAAATTGTTTCCTCAAACATTGCAGGAAGGTTCAATAATCTTGGGTTGTAGCCCCCATCATTCTAGATAAATGGTTTTTGAATGATTTTGTGCCTCATTCCACAGTAAGGAAAATCTCATATTAATATTAGCAAGGCCACCTATATACTTCTGCATGTTTTCTTATTGATCTCCAAGTCTTCTTTGGTATTGATCTACTTCATCTTGTTCAAGTATTCCTCGATGTCCTCTCTGACCGTGTTTCTTCTTTTGTTTCTCCAAATGGCCCACCTGAGGGGATCTTGTGTGCCTAAACCAAGGAATCTAGAATATTATATAATTATCCATAAGAAACTATATTGTTTGCTACAAAAGTGCCAAGTTTCTTGTTACTTTGTGTTAGCATTTTAAGCTTGGATTTCCCCAAATCTAGTTCTTGTCTTGTATTCCTAGATAATTTTGCTTTTGCTGGCTTATTCCTATATTTGGTTCCCCATTCATGGTAACAGTAATAGTTGCATGCATTACTTTCACAACTTTCACATTTTCACACGATCTCCTTTACATATCAAGTAAGGGAACTACTACATTATGCAAGGTGACCAACTCCTCACAAAGTTGCCTCATGGTGCCCCTCAATGCTTGGATCTTTCCATATATAGTTTGTTGAAGCTCTTTCAAGTAAGAATCAATGGAATAAAGTATTTAATTCTCAAGTTGGATTTTTTCTTCTTTTTTTTTTTCCATCTGTTTTTTTTTCTTCCATTAGGAAATATAAATTAGCTTTCATGGCTTTTGCAAAGGCCAATTTTGCTACTACAATCGTGTATGGATTCCTTCTAGTCTCAATGATGAACACCCTTTATATGTGGATGAAAGTAGGATGTGCGAGATCATTAGAGAAATATTTCCTCCTTTTTGGTCATATTATATTCTAAAGCTCATTGAAGGCTAGCATGGAAATATCCATGATCATGTCATCATCTTGGGGAGATATCTCTTCTTTAACATCTCGGGTGTACCCATCTATGAGGGGAGGAAAACACTGACTGGTGATTTTTTGTATAAGGGGCATGATTTCAACCTATTGGTTCTATTCCCCTTCTTCAATCTCCATATACTAGATTAATATATGCTCGTTAACCTCCTCAATAATCTCTTTATCCTACTTTTCTCTATTCTCTTCTTCATCCAACTATTTTCACTTTTGTTCTTATTCCTATTTCATATTTTCTTCTTCTTCCTCTTTTCTTCTTAGTTCTTCCTATGCCTTCATTCCTTCTTGTTGTTTCTTTTCTTCCTCTTCCTTATGCATCCACTCTTCCTCATATTTTTGTTCCTCTTCCTGCCTCTTCTCTTCTTCTCGCTTCTTCCTTCTCCTTTCTGCAGCCATAACCACTTTTAGAATAGACAAATCTACTTTGAACTTGTGGCTTTCCTCCTCTCTTGAGTTATGGGAAATCGTACTCTTATATTTTCTGCTCACCAAGGTGCACTCTTTCAACTTATTTTCTTCCTGCATAACACTTTTCTCTATAATTTCATTGGAAGGGACTTCCTTGTTACCTAGTGCATGTGACCAAAAGGCATTGTAGTAATTCTTAATATTTTCCTCCTCTGGTCTGGCATAGATCTCATATGTCTAAACAAAGTGAAACTTGACATAATGTCTCTTGCAAACTCCTCTAGGATTGTATCGATGAAAATCCATAGTACCAAAATCGGGGCTCTCTAATTCTTTAGTTCCATCTCGTGCGCGCTGCAAATTCTTAATCTCATAACATCCCACTAGCAAGGGAAAAGCAAGCCAAGGTTCCTTCTTCTTCCTCTATAGCGCTGAAGATAGAATTGTGACAAGATGATGAACAACCTCTTGCATTAATACTTTGTCTATAGCATACCTTTGCAAGAGATGAGGTGGTTTCTAACAACCAAGCACTTTGAGGTATGTACCATTTGGTGAGGCAAACTAGTCTGCAACTTCTGCCATAGTGCCCATTGCTCATGAGATAAGCAAGGGATTTCTTCTTTAAAGATCATCTGGTATAAGACTTTTAAGAAGCGATCAACAAGTTTCTCAAAGAATCCAAGATATTTGTATTATGCCGACAATTTGCAATAAATATGGATAGGAAGTTCTTTGGGTATCTATTTCCATTCCAAGCTAGGCAAAGCATTTCGAGCACATATTTCATCCAGTACGTAAAAAGACATGTAGAATTGATGTTGCTTACCTTTTGGTGGGGTTTTCACCTTGTTCAAGTTGATCTATAATTGTTGAGAGACAATATGGGACCAACTAAATATCGTCCCTTCATAAACAATCTTGTATAGCATGTAGACCCATCCTACTCAGAAGAACTTAGTATTCTTGAGTCCATAAACTCGACAACACGCGTTCATTTATCCTCACCTTCATTATTTTTAAGAAAAAAGTTATATGAAAAGTGGTATGTTTGTCTAGAAAATTAAATTCCAAATATAATGTTGATAAACTATCTTCCTCTACTCTATTTTCATTTATGCTCACGTTAATTAATTATAAGAAAATATGGTATAAAAAATGGCATCTTTGTCTAAAATGTTAAATTCCACATTTTATTGTTTCCTATTAAAATTCATTTATAACCGGCATTTTATAATAATAATTGTTATTTAAACAGATAAAAATATAAACATCATTTAAGAGTATTCAAGTTGATATAATTGGAATTAATTATTTCCAACTATTTTATGTTATCCTCCAATCATTTACATATATATAGACTATAAACTTTTAGAAATATATATATATATATATATATATATATATAATAACATATTTTTATATAATTATTCGATATTTCTTCCTCCGTTAAATATAAATATAAAAAGTATATGTATAAGATTCAAATTCACATGATCCATATTCATTTCTCACATTTAAATTGAAGTTAGGAAAAAATGAGTTTAAAAATCTAAAGTTATATACCTTCAAAGAGAAAAAAACTGTCGACAAATAATAACAAAAGTTGTAAGGTCAGACTAGATCGGGATAGGTAAATTTTAGGGAAAGCAGCAACTAGAATGCGAGAGTGTTGCGTATATGGCATCGCCCCGGAGACAAATCGCATATCCGGTACAGACATTTCGCATCGGCTAAAGTGACTCGCGTATGCTGTGAATAACTTACGGATCATTCCAGGGCAGCCAGCACAGAGGGTCTCATGAAATTTCTCCTCTGAACAGAGAACACTGAAATTGCACCGATTGCTTCTTCCCCTGCCTGTGAATCCGCACTCATTTCAGAATTAATTGAGGCAAAGCTTCTCGATATCGTGTTTTCGGTCACAATTTTCTTTATTTAAATCTCAATATGAATGCACATATAATGAAAGCAATGGCAAAGTCATCCAAGCAATCTTGTAGGGTTCCTCTCTCCCCTCACAAACTCTTTGAGTAGTTGTGAATCAAATTCTATGCCACTGATATAATACAATTTTCAGCCTTTATAACTTTTAGATCGAGATTAGAGAAATAGCATCCCAATTCTATTGTTGTAATAAACATCCCAATTAATTACGTTAAAACGAAACCGCATATAACCTTAGAGGGATTTATGTTAAAACGAAACGGCATATACTATGACCACTCTAAAACAAAATATGCGATTCTTGCAAGTTTTTAAATAGATATAAAAAATTCCAAGAATAGCTAAAACTGAATATCTAGCAAATATTTAGCTTCTAAGAAGTTCTGTTCGCCAGAGGGTTTGCCTGGAATTCCAAACGCTTTGTACTATATGTGCTCATGTATTTACCTGCTCATGTACTTAACTGATGAAAAATTATCATGTTAGCAACCTTTCTTTGCCATTTTTCCATCTGGGGCCGAAACCGTCTTTTCCATTTTTTCGGCAGTTATTTTCACTGCCCATGCCTTCCCATTCACAGGAAAAGACATGAAAGAACGAAGGCACGAAAGATATACATTTTCTAGAATAGCAATTGGAAGCCGGAACTGGACAAGCAGACGACACCTCCACATACCACAACTCCAGTTCCCAAATCCAATCGCTATTCCAGAAAATATCACCACTAAAGATAAGAAACCGCCTGAAAACCCCATGGCGATCACTAAATTTTTTTCTCATTTTTCACAGTGAAAAAAACCTTCCCTGTCATATTCTTTAGACAATCCATGGAAAACAAGCAACAACTAAAATTCTAAAGCTGGTTCGACGTCGAATTATTTCTACCTCGCTGCTCTTCTTTGCTTATAATTTATAGATCCAAAGCCATTTATATACTTCGACCTGTGAGTTCTATTTGTAACATCACTTCCATTTAACTGGCTGTCATTGTTAACGGGATGGAATTGTTGGAGATAATTACACGAGTTAAGATTATATATTAGTTTGAGTTGTTCACAAAATTAAATTCAACTGTAAGTGAAGTGTCATGGAATTGTGGAGATAACTTCCCCGCATCATGATGGGTGACTGGTTCGCTGTTGCGATTTGGATATCTGGGAGCGGGTTTGACTTTAAATTAGTTTTTTTGCTCAATATTGATGCATTGGATTCTTTGATTCTCTCAGGCTTTGAGCTAATATGATCGAAAAGTTGATTGTTGTATCGTCATCAGAGTGAGAGGCTAAGCTTAAAGTTAAGCAGATAGATTATAGATTTTCGTCATACATTTCAGTATTCCGTATATGATTCCTTCTTTCGTACCAATTTCTCTGGTAGCATTTCTGTCGTTTGACATTTTTTCCAAAATAGATTCTGCGTTCATTCTAGCCTCCACACTACACTTTGCCAACACCCATTCCAAGGCAGGGCAGCCAGCACACAGAGTCTCATGAAATATTTCCTCTGAAGATAGAACAGTGAAATTTCACTGATTGCTTTTTCCACTGCCTCAGAATCCACAACCATTTCAGAATTAAGTGAGGCAAAACATCCGGATATCTATCCTTCTATTTTTGTTCTTCACCTAGGTCAAATATTGTTAAAATAAGATAATTATTCCTACTGAGGAGATGATTAAACATAGAGAGTGAGTCAATTGAGTGATTCAGTGTTAAGTCAAGTATAGTTAAGTGATAAATGAATTTTATTATTTGGTTGCATGTGGTTGCATGTCAAGATATTTTAGGCAAAGGTAAGTGGCTAGTTCGAAAAAGATAAATACTGATTCATTAAAATCATCATGTTTTGTGTTATCCATAAAAGAGAGACAACTCCTTTTTCAAGTGTGAATTCATGCTTTATCACCTCCGCTTTCCAACCAATTGGTATGAGAACAAGATTTCATACGGAGAGAATCTGCAGCTGCAACTTTCAGAGCCGCATTGTGTGACTTATAAGAGAATCGAAAGCTTCTCAGTGGCCGAGCTCGTCCGGTTTGCAGACAGCGTAGAAAACTCTGTTTTGAAAAAGCAGCCGCAAATGCGATGAAAACCCCTGGCCCGGTGCTATCGAAGAAGTGAACAACAGCTTGTAGAGCCGCCGCTATATTTAGAAGCTACAATAGCCACCAATTTCCTACGATAGAAGGTGTCGTAGCCTTGATCCAGCGGCCTCTTGCCTCTTGTAGACGCAGGTTTTTGGCTCCGCCGAGAGGGTTAGAACACTAAAGCGTGTCATGATCACCGTGGACAGTGTTATCACACGCTATAACTACCTTTCACGGGGCGTTAGCAAAGTCAAAGTTACAAAAAGTTCGTTTTTATTTTTAAATATTTCACATAAACGTGAGGGTGGAATACGTGAAGTGAGGTTTTCTTGCGGAAAGAGTTTATTAAAGTTTTTATTAAAAGGTGTATGGTGAATGGTAAAGTTCAAGGGCGTTCGCAAAGTCAAAGTTACAAAAAGTTTCGATTTTATTTTTAAATATTTCACATAAACGTGAGGGTGGAATACGTGAAGTGAGGTTTTCTTGTGGAAAGAGTTTATTAAAGTTTTTATTAAAAGGTGTATGGTGAATGGTATGGTTTTTAAAAGGCTTTATGAAGTAGTGATTTTTCAAAGAGTGATTATAAAATGTATTTTTTCTATAAAGATTTTTGTTATATAAATAGTTTTTCTATCAAAAAATAATAATAAAGGGGTTTTTTTGAAATTTTTTTTAGAGAAAGATGGCTTTCTCAAATTTTTAGTCTGAGTTCCCACCGTTCACAGGGAAAGATTATGATGTGTGCTCCATTAAGATGGAGACCACGTTGCAGGGACATGATGTTTAGGATTATATCCAGTTTGGATTTTCAGGACCTAAGAATGAAGCAAAAGAACAAGCTCTCAGTAATATAAAGAGGGAACAATGGAACAAAGAGAAGAATAAGAATGCACAAGCATTGCAGCTTATCCAACATGGAGTGGACCGAGCAGTGTTCCAGAAGATTATGATCACGTCTTCAGCAAAAGTAGCATGAGATACTTTTGCGACAAACTATACAGGTATGGCCAAAGTCAATATTGTTAAATTGTAGAATACTGGGAGAGATTTGGAAAGTCTATAGATGAAGGAGACATATGACATCGATTCTTTCATAAATCCGGTCATAACTGTCGTAAATTAGTTAAATATTTATGGTGAAGACATTAAAGATCAAACAGTCGTTGAGAAGGTCCTCAAATCTTTGTCTATCAAATTTGATTTTGTGGTAGAAACCGTGGAAGAAGCTAAGGATTTGGCATCATTTCCAGTTGATGAGTTGATGGGATCACTTCTATTGCATGATGCAAGGATAGACAGAAATAAGGATTCCACTGTAGAGACCACTTTCAAAACTTAGGTTTCTATTTCAAGAGACAGA
The DNA here is from genome assembly GCA_031772625.1 of Pinus tabuliformis. Taxonomy (NCBI): domain Eukaryota; kingdom Viridiplantae; phylum Streptophyta; class Pinopsida; order Pinales; family Pinaceae; genus Pinus; species Pinus tabuliformis. Next base: position 1,047,537,420 of record CM062804.1, read on the forward strand.
GGTCGAGGCAGAAGTAGAATGAGAGGTAGAGGACGAAGCAAAATATATGGTGGTCAAAGAGATGGCCGAGAAGAGAATAAACATGAATGTGGAAGCAACTACAAAATCTTCAACAATAATCAAAGAATTGACAAATCAAAGGTGAGATGTTATTACTGCGATAAATTTGGTCACTGTGCTCGTGATTGCAAGAAGAAGATAGATGGTCAAGTGAACGAGAGAGATAATGTCACTACAAAGAGTACTAACTCCATGTTCCTAACATGGCATACAATGCATGAAACTTATGCTAGTGTGTGGTTGTTAGACAGTGGTTGCAGTAACCACATGATAAGCAACAAGAATTTGGTTGCAAATTTTGATCAATCTATGAAAAGAAAAGTAAAGTTGGGGACTGACAAGACTATGGAAGTAGATGATAGAGGAGCGGTCAACATTCTGACCAAGCAGGGGGAGCCGAAGAAAATCTTAGAGGTATATTATGTCCCTAGTCTCAAACATAATTTGTTAAGTGTTGGTCAATTGACACAGAAAGGATACTGAGTTATCTTTCAAGGTATTGTGGTCAAATCGTGGTGGAGAATATGACTCAAAGGCATTCCATGATTACTACAAACAACATGGGATCAGAAGACAATTTACAACCAAGTACACACCGCAACAGAATGGTTGATCCAGGTGGATGTTGGTGGCCACCCACCTATCCCATTTGGACCCCCACAAGTGTCCCTTTCAATTTTTCAGTTTCCTTAATTATAGCGTAGTTTACCATTTTTAGCAGATTTTCGAGTCCTAAACTTCCGAAGCCGTTTTGAGGCCCTAAACGACGTTTTTTGGGAAATCTACCGCCAACAATTTTTCTGTCTAAAAATCATCTTTTCTGTCGTATTCCTCAGAGAGATCTTTCCAATGGGCTATCATGCACGTCAAACAAAGATAATACGACCAATTCGCGACCTTGGGAAGTTGATGTACCAACTTACCCAAAAACGGGGCCCACAATTTGGCGTTTCATCTTCTAGGGTTAGCTTTTGGAATGTGAAGGGTTTTCCATTGTTTCTCAACAATAAATAGGCCTTCAAGCCTCATTGTAACACAGTTCAGAACACTTCAGAGGCATGTAGCCGCCACATCTCTTCTCAGAGATAAGCTACCATCTCCCTAGCTGGTTTATTTCTATTCCCGGTCGTAAGCATATTTCAGTATTTTACAATAATGAAATGAAGTATTATTTCCACTGCATCTTTGTGTATATGGTTATCTTTGTATTTTGTTGCATTCCTGTTTAAATCTAGATCAATGGTGTAGCAGGGAGAAAAAACAGGATAACTATGAACATGTTAAGAAGCATGTTGAAAGGCAGAAACTTGTTTAATGAGTATTGGGCGGAAGTAGTTTCATGTGATATTTATGTGATCAACAAATCTCCTATAAAGAGTCTGATGAACAGAGTACCAGAACAGCATGGCCAGGTATGTAATGCAACATATCTCATCTCAGAGTATTTGGATGTGTAGCTTATGCACATGTGCCTAAGGAGCGAAGAGGCAAATTGGATGATAAAAGTGAAAAATGCATATTCACTAGTTATAGTGAGCAATCAAAAGCTTAAAAATTGTATAACCCTGTCACAAAGAAGACCGTAATTAGCATAGATGTTGTGTTCAACGAACAAGAGTCATGGAATGGAACTATAGACAAAACAATTGATGCACAAGTGCCACTGATGGAAGAAGATGACGTAGCATAAAATGAGTAGCAAGAATCACAAGTGAAGACACCAAACGGAGACACAACAACAAGGACTCCAATATTTTGAGAGCAGCATGGATCTTCAAGAAGATCAACTGATCAAGATTCTCCCAACACTCAATCACGTGATGAGTCAAGCAATGGTAATATAAATATGAGAAGTTTGAAAGATATTTATGATGATTTGGATGTTAGTTCAAATTTTGCATTGTTGTCAATCCAACCTTCTTTGTTTGAAGAAGTAATCAGAGATGAAAATTGGGTGTAAGCCATGGATGAAGAAATTGAAGCTATTGAAAAGAATGATACATGGGATTCGATTGATTTACCAAAGGAAAAAAATCGCATTGGTGTAAAGTGGGTGTACAAGACAAAGCTGAATGAGAAAGCTCAAATTGATAGATTCAAAGCAAGACTTGTAGCAAAAAGATTCTCGCAACAACCAGGAATATACTTTGGAGAAACGTTTGCTCCAGTAGCCAGATTGGATACCGTAAGAGCAGTTCTAGCCTCATCAGCTGAGAACATGTGGAAAGTATATTAGATGGATGTGAAATCAACCTTCTTGAATGGAATTCTAGAAGAAGAAATTTATGTACGACAGCCTCCAGGATATGAAGTTGAAGGCAATGAAGAGAAAGTTTACAGGTTGAAGAAAGCACTCTATGGAATGAAGCAAGTGCCTAGATATTGGTATAGCAGAATTGACAGCTACGTGATTAAGAATCGATTTTGCAGAAGAAACATTGAACCTACCTATACACAAAGGTAAATGAGCATGGACATATTTTGATTGTTTGTTTATATGTTAATGACATGATTTTTACAGGTGATTTTGAGATAAATGAATTTAAAGTAGTTATGATTAAATAATTTGAGATGATAGATCTTGGCCTCATGAAATATTTTCTTGGCATAGAAGTTGAGAAATCTGAAAAAAGGAATTTTTCTTTGTCAAAATAAATATGCCAAACGTTTATTCAAAAGATTCAGGATGGAAAATTGCAAACCGCTCCCTACACCAGTTGCAACAGGTACAATGTTAAGAAAGGATGATGAAGGATCAGATGTCATTCCAACTTTATTCAAAAGATTGGTTGGTAGCCTCATGTATCTCACAGCTACAAGACCAGATATCATGCAAGGAGTGAGTTTGATTTCCAAATTTATGGAGACTCCAAAAGAAACACATTGGAGTGCAAGAAAAAGAATTATGAGATACATAGCAGGAGTTAGAGATTGTAGCATAATGTATGCAAGCACAAAAAAAAATATTTGATTGGGTACATAGACAGTGATTTTGCAGGCAGTTTTGATGATAGGAAGAGCACTTCTGGTTATGTGTTCCATCTTGGTTATGTGTTTCATGGGCATCTAAGAAGCAGCCCATTGTGACACTTTCGTCAGCAGAAGCAGAATATGTAGCAACAACATCGCGAGTATGTCAAGTAGTGTGTTTAAGAAGAGTATTTGTTGGACTCAAGAAGAAAGAACAAGGATCAACAACAATATATTGTGACATCACCTCAGCAATTGCACTATCCAAGAATATTTTTTTTCATCAAAAGGGCAATCATATTGATACTAGATATCATTTTATTAGAGAACTTGTGAGAAATGGAAAAGTTCACTCGAAGCCTTGTAAAACTAGTGATCAATTGGCTGATATATTTACTAAGTCATTAGCATAAGATGTGTTTGAGTTTCATAGAAGAAACTTGGGTGTTGTAAGCCTAGCTGAGACATAGATCAACAGGCATGTTTGAGTTGTCATGAGTCATGTTTTAGTTTAGCGGTCGAAATTAAGGGGGAGTGTTAAAATAAGATAATCACTCCTGCATGAAGATTTGGATAAACATAGAGTGTCAGCTAACTAAGTGATTGAGTGTTGAGTCAAGTCGAGTTAAGTTATAGAAAAATTTTAGTGTGTGTTTGCATGTCGTTGCATGTGGTTGCATGTCAAGATATTTTAGGCAAGTCACTAGTTAGAAAAGGATAAATACCCTTCACCATGTTCATTGTAATCATCATGTTTTGTGTGATAAATAAAAGACCAACAACTTGTGTTTTATGCGTGAAATCATGCTTTGTCTCCTCATCCTTTCCAACAAATATGTATGTGTCTTTCATCAGAGTTTTCTTCATTTAAATATAAATATGAATGCACATACAATGAAACAAATGGCAAAGCAATCGAGTAGGGTTCCTCTCTCCCCTAAAAAACTCTATGAGTGGTTGTGAATCAAATTATATGCCAGTGATATAATACAATTTTCAGCCTAACTTTGGCATCGAGATTATAGAAATAACATGTATCTAACACAGGCTTAATTCTATTGGTGTAATAAACAACATATTCCTTGAAAGGGATTTATGTTAAAATGAAACAACATATACTATGACCACTCTAAAACAATATATGTCATTCTTGGAACATTTAAAATAGATATAAAAAATTCCAAGAATAGCTAAAATTGAATAGATAGCAAATATTTGAGCTTCTAACAAGTTCTGTTCGCTAGAGGGTTTGCCAAGTTAGCCAATGGAATTCCAAGACTTTGTACTATAGGCGGCCATGTTCTTACTTGATGTCTTGATATTTTTTGTTTTCTCCCGAGGATACATCATCTTAGCAACTATTTATTCGCCACTCGGAGTTGAATATACCATTTCTTTGTTAGACGGTTTGTCGGGTTTGGATTTGTACTATATGTGCTCATGTACTTAGCTAATGTCTCGTTTTTTGTTTTCTTCTTAAGAAACATCATATTAGAAACCTTTATTTTCCATTTTTCCATCTGGGGGAGAAACGGTATTTTCCATTTTTTCAGCCCGTTATTTTCACTGCCCATGCATTCCCATTCACAGGAAAAGACATGAAGAACAAACGCATTACAAATTTTGTCTTTTCCATTTTTTTCTACCATTATTTTTATTCCCATGCATTCCCATTCACAAGAAAAGACATGAAGAATGAACACATTACAAATTGTGTGGACACAGAGACACGAAGACGACACCTCCACATACCACAATTTCAATTCCGACTTCCAATCACTATTCAAGAAAATAACACCACTAAAGATAAGAAGCCACCTAAAAACCCCATGGTGATCACTAAATTTTTCCTTCTCATTTTTCATTTTTCACGATTAAAAAAAAAAAAAAAACTTCTCTGTCCTCTTCTTTAGACAATCTATGGAAAACAAGAGACAACTACAATTTTAAAGCTTGTTTGGCCTCGAATTATTTCTACTTCGCCGCTCTTCTTTGCTTACAATTTATAGATCCAAGACCATTTATATAACTCAACCTATGAGGTCTATTTGTAATGGAGTTGTATTTAGTGCGACAACTGTATTTGTAACACCACTTCCATTTAACATGTTGTCATTGTTAAGGGGATGGAATTGTTGGAGATAACTACACGCATGCATGGGATTTAAGATGAGTTATTAGTTTGAATTGTTCAAAAAATAAAATTCAGTTGTCAAATGGTTACATGCAAAATTTCAAAAAGTTATTTCACATCCTTTTATGAATGAATGATCTAAAAAATATTTTCTAATTGAAAAGTTATGTCACATCCTTTTACGAATGAATGATCTAAAAAGTATTTTCTAATTGAAAAGATATGTCACATCCTTTTATAAATGAATGATCTAAAAAATATTTGCTAATTGAAGAATCAAATAAGAAACATGTATTTTCTCAATAAGAAGCCTATATTTTCTCATCTTGAGCACTTTTTACTTGTACATTCCAAGAAGTGAATCATGAACTTATATTCTATGGATGTACATTTAGTTTCAATAAATAGAATGATGTAAGAGATGTTGTATTTACCTTTAAAATTATAGGTTATGAAATATTTTTGGATTTTCACAATTTTATTCTTAGAAATTTCATGAGTTGTTGAAAGATCAGATTTTATAAAACTTAAATAATATTTAGGGTATCTAAGGTAATGAAAATAATCTTGTACATTTTCTTTAGGATTATAATAATATTTCAAAGCACTAATGTTGTTTTTCCCAACACAATGTGTTTCAATGTTTTTTGAAAGTATGACAATATCATCAACATGTACAATGACAACAATGAGTCGACCATACTAATACATTTTTAGTGTTATAAACATTTGATCCAGGTGGATATTGGTAGCCACCTACCTATTCCACTTGGAACCACACCATTGTTTCTTTCAGTTTTTTAGTTTCCTTATTTGTAGCACAATTTACTATTTTTTGCAGTTTTTTCAGGTCGTGAACTTCTGGAGTCGTTTTTAGGCCCTAAACGATGTTGTTTGGGAAAAATGGGACCAACATGGGTCATTTACCCATGTTGGTCATTCAAAATTTGTATTCCTCGAATAGATATTCCTAACGAGGCATTGTGCACGTCAAACAGAGATCGTATGCCAAAGTTACGACCCTAGGAAGTTGATGTACCAATTTACCCAAATGGGGCCCATAGTTTGGCGCTTCATCTCCTAGACTTAGGTTTTTGGATGTTTAGGGTTTTCCATTGTTTCTCAACAATAAATAGGCCTTCAAGCATTATTGTAACAGAATTCATAGGCATGTAGCCACCACATCTCTTCTTAGAGATAAGCTACCATCACCCGAGCTAGTCTTATTTCCATTATGTTTGTATGCTTTTAGTATTTGATATTAATGAAATGAAGAGTTATTTCTACCGTTTCTTTGTATGTACGGCTATATCTATAATTTTTTAAGTTCTTGTTTAAATTTGGATCAGTGCTATCAGAGCGGTCTATTCTTTCTATATTTTTCTTTGCATGTCCCCAACAAGCTTGGGATATAAGGAGTTAGGGCTCGGTCTAATTGAACCTTTGCAAGATCAGCCTCGCAAACCCCGATGACTGCCCATGATGGAAGAAAAGAAAGATGAGGGGGCAGGAGATCCTATCAAAACATTGGTCAAGGAGACCCTTGAGAAACAAAGGAACGTGATGATGGATAACCTTTCCCAGATCCTTCAATGGTTGCCCACCGACAGTGCATCCACATCCAGCAGTCACTCTGGAGGCTCCACTCCTTTTAAGGTACAAGTAAACTTCGACATTCCCATATTTGAGTGTTAAATAGATGAAGACATCGTAGATAAATGGTTAAATCTGCTAGAAGGGTAGTTTTCTGTTCATGATTTTTCCAACCGAGAAAAGATTGCTTTTTCTCTTCTCAAATTCGCCTGCCACATCAAGGACTGGTGGGAAACCTACTATGAGCAGAAGGATGAAAGAACGACCTCACTCTTTTTAGCTGTATCAACTTGGAATTCATTCCGGGATGCCATCCAGGAGTAGTACTACCCTGTCGGGAGCTACGAGGATAAAAACATAAAGTGAAAAATGCTACGGCATGGAAGGGACCAAGATGTGCCAAGGTTTATAGATGCTTTTTCATACCCTTCACACAAAGATGGGTATCAAGGATTCTGAGAAACATTTGGTACTCAATTACTGCGGCTGTGTACACATGTACATCCAGGATGAGATGGAGTTCCAGGACATATCCTTGCTTAGAATTGCGTACTGATACACCGACTAGATTGCGCATAAGTTTAAACAAAAGAAAGGGAAAGGTGGCCCCAAAACATAGAAACAAAGGACAAAGCCAAGGAGGGGCGGCCCAGGACAACTCGCCAAAGCCACAAGAAAAGAACAACACCACGAAGCTGAAGAAGGACATGGGAAAGTGGTGTGAGTTCCATAAGAGCTCAACTCATAACACAAGTGAGTGTCGGGCCAAGCAGTCACCAGTTGCCTATCTGAAGGCTTCAAAATCAGATGCATGTTCCGACTCTAAGTCAGAACCCAACAAGGGGAATGACAACGGGAAACAGATTATCGATGCAGAGCCCAACACCATCGTTTCCACCACGAAAATCTAGAAGGAGGAACCCAAAGATCCAGAGGAGGAGGAGGGCCTCTTCCACTCCTAGATGTGGGTAAAGGGTTCCCCACTATAGTTCATTATTGATAGTGGGAGCCAAAATAACCTAATTTCAACAGAGGTCGTGAAGCGGTTGGGCTTATCGACCATAGCACACCCACAACTATACACCATCAAGTGGCTTCACCAAGGACGGGATCTTCGCATGAGCCAACAATGTCACCTTCCATACAACATCAAGCCCTTCACGGATGAGGTATTATGTGACATTTCACCCCTTGATGTTTGTGATGTATTATTAGGCCAACCATACTTGTGGAAGAAACATGTTGTATATGAGTCAAGGCCTCGTGTTGTTATTGTTAATTTTGGAAATAAGTTGTACAGGATTCCAGAGGTAGCATTGCCTAGTGCCATCTCCTTGGTTACTGCAAAACAGTGCAGTAAGCTCATTTCCGAAATCAGAAAATTTATTTTCCTAATGGAACGCCCTTAGGGAAAGTAGAATATGGTGGAAATGACCTCCAGATAGGGCTCCTCTACATGACAACAATAGATGGACAAGGTTGCGAAGGAGTATGACCACATCTTCACCTCCCCCATAGGGGTGCCTCTGCACTGTCAGGTCAAGCACTCAATCGATCTAACCCTAGGTGTGCCATTTCCCAATGGACCAATCTATTGGTGCTCCATTATGGAGAACGGGGAAATCAAGGGGCATATTTAGGAGCTACTGCAGAAAGGTCACATCCTGCTAAGTTCATCAACCTGTGGGAGCCTGATCGTGTTGCTACAGAAGAAGGATGGGACTTGGAGACTTTGTATTGACTATCAGGCACTGAGCAATATCAATGTCTAGAATAGGTACTTGATCCCATGGATTGATGGCCTTCTTGACCAACTCAAGGGGGAAAAATATTCCAGCAAGATTGACTTGAAGTCCAGATATCACCAGGTACCAATCAAACCCTCTAATGTGTGGAAGACTGCATTCAAGTCCAAGGAGATCCTCATCAAATGGTTGGTTATGCATTTTGGGTTGACGAATGCTCCTGCAACTTTCATGAGGATGATGGATGACATCTTGTGGCCATTCACCAACTCATTTGTAGTGGTATACTTGGATGGCATCCTGATCTTCAGCCAGAGTTGGGAAGAGCACTTCCACCACAAGTTGTGTGCCGATTTTGAGAAATGCACTTTTTGCATGACCTAGGTTGAGTATATGGGATACATGATTGATGAATGGGGAGTGCATGTGGATCCCGATAAGATCCAAGTCATTTAGGATTGGCTAGCCCCAAGCACTCTGATAGAGCTCTATAACTTTCTGGGTCTTGCCAAATCCTACCGCAGGTTCGTGTTGGGATTCTCTCATATCACATGGCCCTTGAGTCAAGTCACCAAGGGAGGGGTGAAACAAAAATTAATTTGGTCTAAATCTCAAGAGAAGGCATTCGCAGAGTTGAAACATCACCTCTTCTCTACACCAGTTCTCACATTAACAGACTTGCAACAACCATTTGAGATTGAGACAGATGCCTATGATTATGCTATTGGGGTAGTCCTTACTCAATAGGGGCATCCAATGGCATATCACAGTGAGACACTTTCATACATACTCTGAAAGTATCCCAGTTATGACAGATGTGTTCCATTTTGCAGGCCTGCGGACATTGGAAGCATTACATTTTGGGGAAGGAAACGATCATCCACACAAACCACCGACCCCTGTAGTTCATATAAATGCAAGGGAAGTTGCAGAATGATCGCCATCAGAAGTGGTCCACATACCTACAACAATTCCATTTGAATATCAAGTATAAGAAGGGTAGCACCAATAATGTTGCATAATCCCTCAGACGACCACCGTTCATGTCATTAACCACTGTGCTCAATTGTTATGGACACGAGACTTCTGATTGGCCACTTCTCTACAAAAGCGACCCAAAATTTAGCCACACATACCAGACGCTCTTGGAGGATTAGCAAGTTCTAGATTTTCACCTCCAGGATGCCCTGTTATGCCACCTGGGACACCTTTGTGTTCCTTCAAGTGAGCGTGCCAAGATTATTTGGGAAGTGCACTACAGTCAAGCCACAAGGAATTTTGTGGTCAAGAAAATGGTGGTAGTACTTCAGAAATATTTCTATTGGCCAAATTTTCTACAAGATGTCAGGAAGTACATCAAATCCTGCACTGCTTACCTTATTGCCAAACTAACCATCAAGAAGCAAGGCCTCTATACTTCGATTCCTACCCCTAGTCGACATTGGGAATCCATATCCATGGATTACATGTCGAGGCTTCCTTCTACAAAGCATGGAAACGACTGTGTTTTTGTGGTCGTCGATAGATTCTCGAAGATGGCCATTATGGCAGTCTGCAAGAAGAATATCACAGCAGAAGCCACTGCTAAACTCTTCTTCAAATGAGTGTGGGTACACTTTGGGATCCCACAATCTATCATCTCAGATCAGGACAGCAGGTTCCTCAGTAAATTTTGGTTTAGTATCTGGTCAATGCTGGATAGCAAGTTCACTAAGTCCACAACTTTCCATACCCAAACTTATGGCCAGACAAAGGTCGTCAACAGCATGATCGTACACATTCTACGCTTGTAAACTCAAAGCATCCATGCACATGGGATGAGAGCCTCCCATGTGTCCATCACAGTTATAACCAGGCTCTCCACAGCTCGACTGGCCATAGCCCTTTTTAGGTGGGATTGGGATTCCAGCCACTATGTCTCATTGATGTGGCCATACCATTTTCAACTACTCAGGCAGATTTGTCTCATGTCCAGTCTGAAGTTGATAAGGGAAATAGCTTGATTTAGCACATCCAACATATCCACCAGCAAGTCCATGACATTCTAGAGAAATCAAATGCTAAGTAAAAGCAACGACATGATCAACATCAGGTGCCACATAAGTTTTAGGTGGGAGACAAATTCTGGTTTCATTTTGAGAAGGAGTTCCTTACCAGAGCCTATTGGAAACTCATACCACTCCAATATGGTCCTTACACCATTACCAAGGTTGTGGGAGATGATGAATTTGAGCTCAACATTTCCCCGTTCCTTGGCCTGCACCTAGTATTCAATGTGGATTGCCTTTGGCCAGGCTTTCCACCATCACTAGACGCTTTCGACATTGCAGAACAATTAAAACCAATAGAGTTAAATCTAGATTGCATGGAATGAGCTGCAACTGATCAAATCATGGACACATAGATCAAGAACACTCACCACTAGAAGACCCAGTTGTATCGAGTTTTCAAAGCCAGCCAACTCCTTCACTAGGGCTAGTGGCTCACTAGGGACCAAGTTCAACAAAAGTTTCCTCATCTCATGGAGGAACTCAACGCAATGGGGGAGGAATGATCCAGGTGGATATTGGTGGCCACCCGCCTATTCCACTTGGACTCCCACCATTGTTTCTTTCAGTTTTTTAGTTTCCTTATTTGTAGCACAATTTACTATTTTTTCTAGTTTTTTGGGTCTTGAACTTCCAAAGCCATTTCGAGGCCCTAAACAACATGTTTTTTGGAACCCATGTTGGTCATTAAAAATTTGTATTCCTCAAATAGATATTCCTTACGAGGTATTGTGTGCATCAAACAGAGATCGTATGCCAAAGTTACAACCCTAGGAAGTTGATGTACCAATTTACCCAAACGGGGCCTATAGTTTGACGCTTCATCTCCTAGGGTTAAGTTTTTGGATGTTTATGGTTTTCCATTGTTTCTCAACAATAAATAGGCCTTCGAGCCTTATTGTAACAGATTTCAAAGGCATGTAGCCGCCACATCTCTTCTTAGAGATAAGCTACCATCGCCCGAGCTAGTCTTATTACCATTCTGTTTGTAAGCATATTTAAGTATTTGATATTAATGAAATGAAGTGTTATTTATACTTCATCATTTTATTTATGGTTATATCTATAATTTCTTGTGTTCTTGTTTAAATTTGGATCAACATTATTCAATTTCTTTAACTTGATTAAGAAAATGTTTGATATGAGTCACAAAGATCAAGCTCCTAAGTTTTAAGGTCTTGGCTTGGTATTATTCAACGTATTTAGTTTTCCCATTAATAATAGATACTTGAAATGATTAAAATGACAGGGAGATAAGGGAGATGGGTATGGTGGCAAGGTTTTCTCAGGTGAAGCTTTTTCCTCCTTCGGTTGATCTGATCCAGACATCAGATACATCGCATGCGCCACTAACAGGGTCTGATCCCATTGCATATAGATGCAGATCTGAAAGAGTAACCCTTGATGAGGTTGCAAACTAGCACTGACCTCCTATGAGGGGATGGATTTTCAATATGCCAAGGAAGGCCTGCAAGCCCTCCAAATGTGTTGTAGGCCAATCCTAGAAAATAATTTCCATAAGAAGCAAATGATCTCAGACATCGATATATTATGGCAATAAAGAGCATAAGACAACGACGAGGGTTTGTGATCTTTGTACCAATATGAAGCACATTAGATCTTTGTTTGTATACAGAGAATGGAGAAAGTGAGGGTTCAACAAACCTCCACAACCAAGAAGACTGAAGTCATTAGGACTATGTCCCTTGCATAGATCATTGAGGAACAGATCCAAACTTATTTTTTGGTGCTATATAGATTCAGACGCTATGGGATCTCCCCATAAATCCTTATGGACACTAGATCCGCTAACCTCACTGTTAGAGAAGGTGCTTCCTCTTCGGACTACTTTAGCCAAACAATTTTTTATTTTTCAATTAATTGTTAGTACTAGGTTAGACATCCATTTACAGAGTTGTGTTGACTAGGAACTCCTTTTGCATTACATCACTTTGGATATACCCACTTGTCTCCACAGTAGTTGGGAGACCCCATCCATCTGGGATTTATACCTTTGATATAGTCTTTGGCCATTTCTCCAATGCATCATCGGCAGAAAAAAAAAGGCTGCATGAAGAAAAGACGATCTATGATAGATATATGCTTACAAAGGATGACCAGACTAGATCTAAAGTTTCTCTCCTTCGGGAAACATAGAATGGAAACAAAACTATGGCCAATGGATCCCCTCTCTGTGGCTCAACCCTATTTTGTCATGCCGTTAAAGTAGAATCTGTTGCAAGTATCTGAACCACCATCATATGTTCGCTTAGAGTAGGGAAAGATGAAAGAATAGAACACTATACAAAAATTTATAAAATCCCCAGCTGATAAAACAACGGTTTGGGTAGTGAAATTTGATATGGCTTCTAAATTGAAGAAAATCATCATGAACAAGTTGGGCTACCCAACATATCTACAAAACTTGATCTATAATGACAGAATTATGCTGGATGAATAATGTCTTCATGAATATAACTTTCATTCGGCGATCACCATCATCTTAAATCTACAACTGAGGGGTGGAGCAATAGTTTCAAGTAATTCAAAGATGGTAGGTGGGATTGTTGGATCTAGTTTACCCAAGGGTAAAACACCAAACCAAGAACATATCAAGGGTGGTCTCTCCTACAAAAACATTCTAAAATGGGAACCAATAGCTACAGAAAAGATAGAAAAAACACTCAACACTCCCATTCGCTGCATAGTAGAACAAGTGAATTATGTCCCAAAACTGATCATAGAAATTCCTAAAACAAATGATCTCTACATAGCCTTTTCATCCCAAGCCATCATTTGCAGATTTAACAACTTTTATCTAAAACCAACAGATCTTCATTGGATATTTCATAATTGGAAAACAAACTATGAAATTCATCTATGCTCCAAATGTTTCTTAATTTTAATGTTCGCATCATCATAGGATAGAGAAATTGTACATCAGGAAGACCCATGGTTGTGGGGATTAGCAGGACTATTTGTTACCCCATGGTTCCCAGATTTTGATGCAAATACTATAATTGTATAAAAAATGTCGGTATTGGTAAGGCTACACAACCTTCCCTTACATTTTTGTTATGAACAAGTGCTCGAAGGCATCATGAATATTTTAGGAAGATACATAAATATAGACACACAACGACTGCAAGAATAAATCTATACTTTTGCTTGAATATGTGTAGAAGTGGACATGGTTCCTAAATTTTGAGAACACAACATTTAGATGCTAAACATACTGACAAATAGGACATATACAAAACGCGTTCCCTGAAGCCAAGAAATAATCATGAAGAAAGAAGAAGTTGGGGAAGAAGATCAAAGGATAGCAATTTCATCATAATGAGTCAGAAAAGGAAGAGGGTGATGAGAATGTTACCATTCCCACTCAGAACACTAGAGAAAAAGAATAAAAGGATGAAACAATACAAGAAAAAACTGAATTACAAGTCACTTCAACATAACCAGCAAGGACACCTTAAACAAAGGATACTAGTGGCTTCAAACGTCCACATGCATCATAAAATTCTTATTAAGATGAGGAAAATTCAAGAAGAAAAGAAGGACAAAAACTCACCATTATTCCTCCACGCAATCTCAAGGAGAATGACGAAAGGTTGAAAAGAAGAAATGGAGAAAAGTTTAACCTTCTCTTCTCATGATTGATTATATTGTATGAAATCATGATCATCTGTCTTTGACTTAATGATGGAATGCTATCAAGCATCTGCAACATGTAATTTTTGTTTCACTAATAAAATTATGATTTTTCCTTGGGAAAAAAAAATAGATACTTGAAACCATATTTTATATCTTCAATATAGAAAATTGTGTTTTTGAGTGGCTTAGATGCCTTCATAAACTTGGATGAAAACAAAATTTTGTTAAGGTAGGAGTTTCAATAACTTATTTTGACATTAGTCAAATATTTTTATTTTTTAAGGATGATGTTAGTCCCAAAAACAATTAAGTTTCTTTTTTTATGAAAATTAAAAAGTCTCTCTATTTTATTAAATATTAACTTTATTTTCTTTTATTAAAATATTAAAATATTTTATTTCACTATTTCTATTGGCCTAATTGTATTACCCACTGAAATATTGCCACTGTCTTAAAAATGGAGGAGAATAAATATTTCATAATCCCTTCCTTAATAATCAATTTACCCAGTTGGTAAGATCTCCAAGAGGGAACTTAAAAATGAATGAGAATACATATTTCATAATTCCTTCCTTAATAATCTCTTTACTGTAACAATTTCCTCCCACATCTACCCAAGTAACCGACCAACCGAAGATGTGAGAAGAGGTTACTATGATATGATTCAACCTCCTATGTGACCTTAAGGAAATGGAATCGATGGAAACACATCATACAAACCTTCCACATCAACTATAGGACCCCTGAGAACCATCCCAACACTTTTGGTAACCAACCCCTCAGTCCCACTAAGGTTTTAGATCCCTTGACCTTTAGACACTCCCATGTTATGGGCCTAAGAGCATCTAGGAGGCTCTAGATGATCTCATGACAAGGCATGCCAACGTCGAGGGACTATTTTCTTAGTGTTGTACCAACATCCCTAGGATTCGAGCTACTTTTTTAGGCCCAAAGCCCAAGTCACTGCCAAGAATTGAATGACACCTTCATAACAGATATATAACAATGAAATAATGATGCAAATGAAAATACTTGAACAAGCCCTTGACTAGACCCCTACTAGCCAAGATAGGAATTTCATCAAACATATCACAAATATATAATCTACAGGTGTAAACAACATATATAAGCATAGGGGTCTCATACTCATCTGAGAATGGATAAGAAGCATTGATGCCTCAACACATTAGCTACAGTTTCATCCATTAGGTCATAGATACATTTTCCATTCATTTACAAGTAAAAACATGATGAGAGCCATACACAACGATTATCATAAAACATATATGTAACTAGCATAATAACAATAGAAATACCAAGGAAATCACATCCATATGATCCACATATAAACTAGTATAACACTCGTAGAAATATAAAGAGAAATAACCTAATAGTACTGATGCAAAATTAAACCCGGGATGGGAGTACCATGTTCCACCCAACCATAGAATGACTGAGCCAAAACTCTCTTCAACCATTCACCACTGTGCCATATTCCAAGCATGAATGTGAGATCTCATAAAACACATCAATCCAAAACCATAAAAGGCTTCGAGTGGCCACCACCTCAACCCATCAAACAATGATTCCACTTCACGAACAGACTTCAAAAAACCATCATCAGGTTGGTCTCTATCCAAGGCTCCAGAGCATTTGTTCCAACCAAGGCTCTAGGACTAGTAACTCAACACACAACTTATACTAGGCTCCAGAGAATTTGTCCAACCAAGACTCCAGGACTGGTAACTCAACCCACCTAGGGCTCCAGAGTGTTTTTCCAACCAAGGCTCTAGGACTATTAACTCAACTCAAGTTGTTACAGGGATCCAGAGCATTTTTCCAATGAAGGCTCCATGAACTAGTAACTCAACCGAAGCTAAGGAAACATGAGAACCAACCAAAACAAAATGAGGAAATAAATCCACAATCATCATGGCTATCTAGAAAATGGAAAGGCTAGGAAAATCCACTATCAATCCAACCAATCCTCCATGTAAGTGATAAATCATGACCAATAAACCACATGCATATTCCATTCATGCCAAAACTAGTAAGGAAAACATACATGCAACTTGGTACCTACAATAAAAACCCATTGTAGTTACTGATCCCGATGTCCTCTTGTGCTTTCTTGCTCTTCCTTTTCCTTCTTCCTCCAAAACTCCAAGTATGCCACACCCTCCAAGAGTTCTTCAAGAAAACTCTAAGTGTCCAAGAGTGAGAGGGAGAGAATAATGAGAGAGTTCCAAAAATTGAACTAGAAAAATGTTACCCACTAATCCTCCGAAGCATTTTTATCAATGAGGTCTCTATTTTCTTCATTTTCCATTATTTTCATAAATAAATGTTCCAAAAATGTCATTTTCCCTTTTCAAATCCTTTGCCATTGCATTTTCCAATTTCCTTAGCCATTAATAAACCAATGAAAACCCACACTAGGATGTCTCACCCAACATTCAGCTTGGAGTAAGTGTCCCATCAACCATGGTTATTATTTTTCATTTATTAAATTTTATTACATGGATCTTCCACCAAGGTTGTTACAAAACCCTCCCCCTTGAGGGGAACATCGTCCTCGGTGTTCAAAAATGCCTATAACCACAAGATTGTTTTAAGCAATCATACTACCAATAGAGCTTTATAACTTAGCTCATTGCAGTATTTACAATGATCAACCTGTTGAGATGCAAACCAACTTGAAAACATAAAAAGTATAACATCACACACCCATACCACTTACTGGAGTTTTATAACATAGCTAATGGAACTAGTTACACCCATATACATAAGTACATATACCAATCATCACCACAAAATGTACCAAAACATATACCAAGGCATATACCAAAACACCGTGCCAAAACTGCTTTGCCTTAACTGACAAACAATGAAGGATACATAGCCCACATTTGATCTACCATCTCCCATGTAGCTTCATTGGGCCCAAAGTGTTTCCATTGCACCTTAAATTTCTTGATTTTGTTGTTCCAAAGCATGAGCACCTTTTTCTAGAATATACACTGAGGCTTCGGTTGTAATTCTCCATCTGGTTCCACCTGCGATACAGACCAGTCAATCACATTATCAACATCTTTAACATACTTCTTAAGTAATGGAACATGGAAAACATCATGGAATTTCACTGTTGGAGGCAGTGCAAGTCAATAGGATACTAGCCCAATCCTCTCAACAAGACTGAAGGGTCCACAAAATCGTGGTGCCAGCTTGGCATATTTTCCATTCTACAAGGAGCTCTTCTTTGGTTCAACACGCTAATACAAATGTTTCCCAACCTGGAACTCCTTGAACAAACTATTCTGATCTGCATAGATCTTCTGCCTATCATGTTTTTCCTTTAGATGCTTCTTTATAACCAGCATCTCTTATTCCATGTCCACTAACATGTCCAGTCCAATCAACACCCTGTTAACCAGATCAATCCAACTTATGGGAGTATTGCAACTCTACCCATACAATGTCTCAAACAAACTCATCTTCAAAGATTCATGATACCCATTGTTGTAAGCGAAGTCTACCAATGGAAGATACTCTAAGACTCTTCCCACTTTCGTTTTTGATGCATCATGTATGTCCTCAACATGTCCTCCAATATCTTGTTGACCCTCTATGGAAATTAGCAACGGGATTTGTGAAGGAAAAGAGGGAATAATTAGAATTTAAATATGAAAATAAATGAAAATAGGAGAAAAGGAAGGTGAAGAGACACAAATTTTCATGCAAGGGAAATTAGAGAAAAAATGAAGGAAAGTGAAGAAAATAGAGGCATGAATGATAAAATGGCATCATAGAATCAATTGCTAGTCCTTTGACAATTTTGGAATTGAGCTCTAGTTCATTCTCTCACACTATTACTCTCTCTTACACTCTTGCACAATTAGAGTATTCTTTGAGCATCCTTGGAGAATTATAGGATTCACTTGGATGGGAGAAATAAAGCAAGGGAAACGTAAAGGAAAAATTGGACTAGTGTTAAGAATTTACTACAAAGAGATAAATTATTTAACAAAATTTACCAAGAGGAACAATAACTAGCAATAATTGCATAAATAATACATACAACATTTAACCAGGAAAACCCCAACTCCAAGGAAATACCCACCCTAATGAAATTTCATTAGCCTTGGCCAAAAACCTGTCCAACCCGGTGAAGTGAGACTTCACTACTCACTTCCCTGGCCTACATTACAATGAAGTCCTCGTAGCCTTTTATAGGTTCCATTGCATGCAATACCATGGGTACCCAATACCACGTGCCCCAAAACCACCACTATTTAACATAGTCAACCTTGAATCTAACTCTGAGTCAATTTAACCAAACATTCCCCTCTTAAACTTGAGTCGGGGTCCCTTGACTAAATATAGCCAACCTTTCCAAGTGATTTAGCCCAACACTGCTCACTCTATCCCATACCCAACTTAATTTTTTATACTTGGGGTATCAGTTAACCTGTCATTCCCCTATCACCTAGGTCTAACCCAGGCTTTCACAGTGATTAACCAGGGGTACGCATGCCTTACCAAATCTTACAGTAGTATGCCCATTTGCTTCTAATAAAAAAATATTAACTCCATTATAAAAATAAAATTAATGCCTTGTTTCTATCTTAACAAATCCTCTCTCACTTTCACACTCTTAGAGCATTCCCTTGCCATCAAATGCATGTTGAGCCCATCATAGGAACAAATAAAATCTGAGTAGTGCTCTAGGCTGTTTCCATCCCATAAACTCATTCAAGCTATTAAAACTATGATCATGCCATCAACTTATTTACTATTCTAAGTGGTACCAACTTTTGTGTGGACCCCTCCTAACAAAGTTGATTCTCTACCAATGTTTTAGCACCATATCAAACTTATGAGCCTCATGGATCCATCAACTCCACAACTGCGGCATATTGTTCCACCACTCCAACTGCAATCAACACCTCGAATTGGATCTGCCTCTCCTTTGGCTTCTTCAAACTCATCATCCTTGACCAACTGGTTTTGATCAAGCCCGCTAATGGCACGATTGATAGCCTCATTGATCATGGATTTTTCCAACGGATCCAATTTACCTTCCCATTGCCTTTGTTGCTAAGAGTCACATCTTTCACTACTGCAAAATATGCCATGAATTCTCAACATTGTGTTTCTCTGCCACTTGGTTCTCTTAGAGAGAACCTTTGCCTAGTTTTACCTCCCCTTTTCCTTGTTATTGTGAAGCTTTCAAGGTCACTATTCCATCTGATCTCAGCCACTTCCACGCCGTCAAATCTGAGGCTCTCAAGTCCATGCTTCGTCGCCTTCATTTTTCCACCATGCCAACGCTATAACTATAGTTTCCTTACTGGATCTAGTTTCTCTATGGCATACTCATCAATCACATTCACAATGAATAGAACTTTGATGAGTTCTACACCAACACACTTGAAACATGACTATGCATATTGAGTTTCGATTGGCTGCATTTTTGTCGATGCTTCTCAACTTTTTTTTTATCGTTTCATTTAGCAAGCAGGAGTTCCCTGTTAGTGGCCTCCCAAAACTTAAACGTACCTATATTTGGAAGAGTATCATTGGATCAAAAATATTATGGCTATAATAACGTTGTCGTGAGGTGCCTCACTAATGTTTCCGACAGATCCTGATGACACCACTTAAAATCAAACCTCATATGTCTCTTCCTCATTGGAAACCTATCCCAGTTATTCCTTGTGGCTTTTGTTGTCATGAGAGCCATGAAATATATCATGTTGCCAAGTCCACATACGCTTCTCTCCATCAGATAAACCTAGACAATTTTATTAAAAATAGGTCATATATCCCTCTCAATCAACAATGTTTAGATATCTCCTTCTTGCCTATGACAACAAGATCTCTATTTGTAATGTTCTATGACAACAAGATCTCTATTTGCAATGTTTTATTCATCATATCATTAACCAAATAAACTAATGGAAACAAAAGGCATCCCTTTGAAGCCAATCTCTGGCTCTGATACAAATTGTTAAGAATTCACTGCAAATAGGTAAACTATTTAAAGAAAATTACCAAGAGGAACAATAACCAGCAACAACCACATAAAAAATATACACAATATTTAACTCAGAAAAAACAAACTCCAGGGAAAAACCAGCCTAATTAAATTTCATTAGCCTTGGCCAAAACCCTAGCCAACCCATCCAAGTGAGCCTTTACCACTCACTTTCCTTGCCTAAATTACCATGAAGTCTTCCCAGACATTTATAGGCTCCATTACATGCAATACCATGGGCATGGGTACACAATACTACATGCACCAAAACCACCATTGTTTAACCTTGTATAACTTAACTCTAACCTTGAGTCAATTTTACCAAACAATCAGTAGCTAAAGCTGGATTGCTCTATAGGTAACAGGTAGCATGTGTGATTTCCTTGTTGGTTATTCGATATATGGTATATGTATGTTGTTCTTTGGTAACTTTCTTTCATTGGCATGGACATTTGGCTAGAGTGGCAATGGTTTTAGCCTTGCCCTGGGATATTTTCGATAGCCATGGTGTTGTGGGTTTCCCACAAGTTTTTCTGACTAGTTTTCAGGTTCCCTTTGGCTCTAGGTTGGAACAAATGTTGTAAAGCCCTGAAACAACTTGGGTTGAGTTACTAGTTCTTGGAGCTTGTGGGTTGGGATAAATGCTTTGGAGCCTTGTGGGCTGATTTTCTAGTCCCTACAGCCGTAGGTTGGAACAAATTGTCTAGAGCCTTGAATTAGTTTTCAATTGAGTTACTAGTTCCTAAGGCCTTGCACAACTTGGTTAGAGCCCATTTTGGTTGATGTTGGAGATTTCTAGACCATATAGGTGAGATATTTGTACTTGAGGGATGAGGCGGTTTGGCCTCTAGAAGCCTTAGTTGGTGTCGTGCGGAATGGGTCGATCTTGCGGACAAGATAGACCTTCCTAGAATCTAAAGAAGACCTAACAACAAGCAAACCAACCAGACACTATCTTTCTCTAAATATGCTTCAATAAACAATAGCAAACAAAGGTTTCTAGGGCCTACCTTTGGTCCAACGCAAGCTTGTGGATGCCCTCACACTTTTGATCCAAATGAGCTCCTCTTCACAAATATGCAAACACAAACAAGGCAAACAAATTGAATAGCACATGAAAAACCAATTGCATGAAACATATTTAACATGAAAGTCAAGGAGTCCATGAAACAAATAACATAAGATACTTGTTGAGAAAAATGAGTTTGATTGTATTAATTCAAAAGAAGAAGAACTTTACAACCTTTGCCTTGACGCTATACAAGCTCCTCCTAGGGTCCAACAAGATGTCTCCTCTACTTTGACAAGCTTCACTCACTCTCCAATGGAACCAAGAGGTATGTGATCTTTCCTCTCAAGCTCAACCAAAGAGTCTTGATTTCACCAGCATTTACCCTCAAAATATTCAGCTTCTAACCTCCCTAGTCCTCACCCCAATGCCTGTATTTATAGTGCAATGGAGGGAAGTTACTAGGTCCTCCTTCAAAGGGATAAAGCCCTCCTTCAAAGGGATAGCTCCTTTAGTCAAGGGATTAGCTCCTTCTCTTTTGGGATGCATGAACCACCTCAGAGCGAACAATCCACGTCAAAATTCCTTCTAGAAAACTCTAGAATTAACCCAAAGTGAGTTTTTTAAGATAAAAATTGCGCCTTTTAACTTTCACAGGGGTCCGCACCTACACCGTTAGGAACAGAGCGGGTAGGTACGCAGCTTTTGTACACAGAAGGTGCGGGACCGCAGGTGACCATGAGAGAAAGTGCGGAACCAGAGTTACATTGATTTTTAATGTCTTTCTCCCACTTCCAAAGCTTGATTTGAAGAGCTGAGGTTCTAGACTTGCTTAGGAGGACAGTACAAGTGATGATAGACCCATACTGACTGCAAATAATCATGGTGACGATATTTTTGTGTAACAGATTGCCCCCTAAAGTGCAAAGTCTGTAGTAGATGAGGATTTCATTTATCATATAGGAAGAGTGAAGTACTTTATCATTTCGAGGATTATCTTGTGGAGAGCCCGGTCGGAACCTGTAAAAACATTCAATGCAAGATATATATATGAGATCATATCATCGCTGAGGTAGGCATTCCCATACTCAGATCAAAACTAACTAGAAATCTATCTACTGCTCTGATATAGGAATGATCTTGTAAAACATCATGAGTATAGACTCGTGTGAACACAGTATGGACGCAGCCATCTTTTATGAATAGTCCACAACATAATGAGTACAAAATTCCTCGCAGCCTGGATGGTGGAAACTAGATCCAGGGTCTTCATTTCTACTTCCCGAAATAGTACGATTCTATCCATGCGAATAAATGTGTTGATGTTGAACACGGTAGAAACCACTTGATTACCAGTCAATGATGTAAACTGTTAACAAGTGTGAGAGAAACCACCAGTGATATCAATGGCTCTCAAAGTACCCAGTACAATCCATGAGATGTGAGTAAATGTATTGATGTCAAACATATCACGGAATCCTTCGATCGAAATTCAATGATGTAAACTGTCGTCAAAGGAGAGAAACCTGCCATTGAGGCATGCAGATCTCAAGGTACTGACGATTTCTAGATCATCTTTCTAGATAATGAGCTGCTGTCGATAGAAAGTGATCCGTCGTAGGCAAGCCCACAACATGAAATCATAGATCAAGTTGAAGAAATTTGGTTGCAAGGACTGACTCAGGGATGGTCAAGATGGATGACAGATATTTTGCAGATGAATGGCTTATTGGCAGTGACCTCTTGAACACATAACGACACGACAGATGGCTTGGTAACAATTGACCCAAAGTTAATACCCAGAAACCGGCTGAAGACTTTCAATGTGGTTTGATCAACTGTTAGGCAAAGGATTTCCCAACCCAGGTGAATAAAAGTGTCGTGTTCAAGAGTGGTTACAAAGTATGACAAACAGACTCATTTTCCTCTCTTTTCCCCCACCATTTCTGGCAAGTACCTCTTTATTTTTGACAAGCTTGAGGAGGATAACATTTGCTTGATTATAAGCTCATCCTTCGGATGAGTCCAACTTAGTTTAAATTCGAACCCTAAGAAGGAGTTGTTCGTTCCTGTTTGTAATTGAACATGTCCTTTACTGTGAAATTTTAACGAGTCCAGTATAGGACAAACTTGGCATTTTTCAATTTTAGAGAGTCTGAAAAAACTTAAGAAGACTCCAGGGTTGACCATTTTCATAAATTTGTCTCTCCCAAGCCTGAAAAAGTATAAAATAATACTTGAGAGAACCGCTTGATTTTTTACGACCAAGGAGTACTTTTCGTTATTAGTGTCACTGACCCGAAAAAGTAAAAAAGCGATCAACGACACGTCATTTTATAACCAATATCGAATTTGAAACGACAAAAATCTGGCAATCTTTTCATGTTTTTACGGTCGGAAAAGAGCTGTAAGTGGACCGTCTTTTAATTCCGTTTTAACGAGTGTAAAGAAACGCTCGGCAATCTTTTCATGTTTTAGGAGTCAGAAAAGGGCTTAAAGATGACTCTACTTGTTTTTTCGTTGAAAATGATAGATTTCGCCTGAATAATCTTGTATTCTGCACAAAGACACAAAAATTACTCATACCTGTTTGAAATGGATAAAAGCGTTGCAAAATACCTTTTCAAAGTGAAACATAAACAAATTTGCGATTTATTTACTCAAAAAACTTATAAAAAGGGCCTTTGTCAATTCATTTTTACCGTTCGAGTTTGGGTGAGAAAATAGTGCTTTTGCTTAGAAAACTTCCCATGAAGATTGTGGAAAATCCAACCGTCGGAATCGAGCGCCGTCTTCTCCAGGTAATCCACATCACCTTACTCTTTATTTTCAACTGTTTAGTTTTTTGATTTAGCCCCTCATTTTGTTTTTTGGGAGATTTTTTAGGCACAAAACCCACGCGCGAGGGTCCGCAGGTTTACCATTGCGGACCCGCGGACCCCGACTTTTTCTCCATTGGGAAAAAGCTCGGGGTCCGCACCTTCCGTGTAGAAAAAGTGCAGACCCACGCACTGTGTCTAACGTGGAGGGTGCGTACCCCGCAACAAGGGTTTTGAACCTAAAATTCCTCAAAAATGGACCAATCAAAATGTTTTCTAGCAATCTAATTAATCTTTATACTTGATGCAGAGAATATATCATGCTAGATTGGCGAGAACGGGAGCATGAGGACGTGGATACCGCCGCATGGAATCATCAGCCTTCACTTGATGCTTTGAGGGCATGCGGACTGTACAAATTCTGGACCATTCCTGGCATGAGGGCTCAGGTAGATTTCTTACAGTGGCTGGTTGACAAGTGGAGCGTACAGGACCAGTGCTTTTTCATTGGCGGACACCGGCTTGAAATCGAGCTGGAGGACATTTATTTCTTGACTGGTTTGCCTAAGAGAGGCGAGGACTTGACTCTATTCGGGACTAGGCCAGGTGGCCAGTCTGTCGATAGCCTCTGGCTAGAGTACTCAGCCAGGCTAAAGACAAAGGGATAGACATAAAGACCATATCCCGTCCTGAGCTCATGGTGATTGCGTTTACTGTCACTAGACTTTGCGGAGCTGCTGCATTACATGTTGCCACCGGATCCCAGATGCGTATGGCAGTTGATTTCTTTCAAGGCACCATCTTCAACTGGTGCAATGCTGTGCTGGCCAATGTGAAAGGCCAACTGACTAGGGCCAAGAGCGGACGACTAAAGACCTTTGGTTATGGGGCTTTGGTCGTGCGTTTTGGCCTGGAGAGGGTTCCTATGTTGATCCCACATCATCTTACTATTGGAGCTGGGCTTCCTCGAGAGCCCAAACTGATGCGATGGGTCGCAGTCATGGCCCGTCACCCGGACGAGAGGACAGAGGTTGCTCGGTTCAAACCTGAGTATTTCCAATGGTTGGAAAACCAGGTCTTTTGCATTCAGGATTTCCCTTACGCTGGGATAGATTTCCGTGGTGACCCAGACATGGCTCTTCCACCAGGAGAGCAGTGGGACGAGTCAGGTAAAATCCTTTTCAACTTTCCCTATTTAAATTTTTTTTTTATATTTTTTATCGTCTCAAAACTGATAGTAAAAATTTCAAATGCAGATGTGGGTCCACAGCGACCAGCCGCTCTCCGGCCTTTCGAGAGGAGGCAACCAGTTGCACCCGTGCCAGCCCCACAGGACGAATCAACAGAGGTTTTGGCCGAGTTGGAGAGTCATCTTGAGCGCTTGACAGGAGATATTCCTGAGACTACTATCGACGACATTCCTCGTCGACTTCAGCGCTATGTGATTGGAGTCCCGGGACCTTTTAGGAGGTTCCTTTGCAAGGTGGCTCGGGCAATGGTTTCTTATAGAGATCATCACCAGTGATAGGATGATCGCCTTTTGTGGGCACATGTGACATTTTTGTTTTTTGTACTTATCATTTTTGCCGATCATAAGGTGTTTTTCAACCTATGATCGAAGACGATGTATTTTTTGACACACTCCTATATATATATATATATATATATATATATATATATATATATATATATATATATATATATATATATATATATATATATCACTATTACCGGCTTATCTTGTAAATCATGTCATGGAATGGTTTTAAATTTACATGTATGATTATTGCAAATGTCTATTTAACATTCGAGAAGCAATTGCATCTGCTAATGTATTTAAAGACCTCGGAATATGCTGATATTCAGTGTAATCAAACTCACGTTCCAAGAGACGCACTCTCAAAAATAATCTTAATAACACTGGATTTCTAATGGCATACACTCTATTAAGCTGTAATACAATGAGTTCAGAATCCAACCTCACTATCAAACTCCGAATCCCAAATGAAATAGATTCAGATAATAACTCAATCACTGCACTATACTCTGCAATGTTGTTTGTTGTTTGGCCGAGACTTACCCCATGCATAGAAACTAACTCGTCAGAGGGCGAATAGATAACCCAAGCTGCGGAAGAGATGTTCCGTGTATTACGACAAGCACCATCAGCAAATCCAATGTATGTTTGGAGAGGCATCGACATCTGCAATATCAAGAGTAAAACCAAGATAAGAAGGAATAATGACGAAAAACACTCTCTAAGCTAAGCACACTTTTGTTTTTAAACTAAAACACACCAGCTAGAAAGAAAACTATCCTAACTAAAAATCTCCATACCCCATTCTTTTAAGCATAGTACCTCTTCAAGTAAAGGCCATTTCTGGGTTTACCCAAAGAGCCCCCATCAAAGTCTACCAACTCATAGGCCCCTTTAGCTAGCTTTCGCTTAACAATATAGGGACCATGCCACATAGGAACGAATTTCCCAGCGCCTATTTTATCATTAGCTTGATCATACAATAACACTAGGTCTCCTTCCGAAAAATTTTGAGGGGTCACATTCCGATCATACTGAGCTTTCATACGTTTTGCGTGAGTCTCGATCGCCAATGCAGCATCACGTCGATTCTCATCTAATTGAGCTAAGTATAACAAACGCTTCTCCTCTTCGGAAGTATCTGGAAGTAACTCGATGGCCATTTGCAGTGACGGGATTTCGCATTGAATGGGTAACACGGCTTCTAAACCATAGACTAGTTGGAAAGGAGTGAACCCTGTTGATGTTTTTACTGAAGTTCGGTACGCCCAAAGCGCTGAAAATAGCATGTTGTGCCAATTCGACCGATGAATCCCAATGATTTGTCGGATCATGATAACTAAAACTTTGTTGATGGATTCAACCAGACCATTTGCTTGTGGATAATAAGGGGTTGAACTATCGTGACATAAACCAAGCTGGCCTGTAAGTTCGGTCATCATAACGTTTCGAAAATGACGCCCATGATCAGTGATTATCACTTGTGGGACACCAAACCTAGCAATTATACGATTGAACACGAAAATTGCAGTTGTCTTGCCGTCTGCCTCGAATGTAGGCATCGCCTCGGCCCACTTAGTAAAATAATCTACCGCTAGGATGATATACGCATGCCCCCCGGCCGAGTGAGGGTTACATGTAATAAAATCGATACCCCATTTGGCAAAAGGACCAACGGCAATTATAGGGTGGAGAGGAGCAGGTGGAGCGCGCATCTTACGATAAAAAATCTGGCAGTTGTGGCATTTTCAGACTGCCGTAATACAATCTTTAAACAAGGATGGCCAGAAATAGCCAGCGTGCAATATCTTTTGGGCTGTGGCATATCCAGACATATGACCGCCACATGCTCCAGAGTGACAGTCATTTAGAACCCTTTCAACCTCTTCATGAGTTAAGCAACGTCGAAAAATAGAGTCCGCCCCACGGCGATAAAGAGTATCTCCAATAATTTTGAATTGTTGGGACTGGAATCGAATTTTCCAACGTTCCGACCTTGAAATTTCTGGCCGAAAGGATTGGGTCTGGAGATAGACGATGATATCCCCATACCACGGGTCTAAAGTGCTGATTAGAAACAAAGATTCGTCCGCAATGGGCTCCTCTGCCACAGTTTCTGTGTCAGCACGCGGGAAGTCACACATTAACTCTGCAAAAACTAAAGATTTCTTAGACTTAGATTTCTCAAACTCCAAGTCGAACTCTTGCAGGATAACGATCCATTTAGAGTACTTTCCCCCTAGCAATTGTTTGGTAAAAATGTAGATCATAGGGTTGCAATCCGAAATTACGGTAGTTTTACGTAGTAAAATGTAGTGACGAAAACGTTGGACAGCTTGAACGGCTGCCAATGCCAATTTTTCCACATGTGAGTATTTTAGCTCAGTTGGATTTAACGTGCGACTAAGGTAATATATCACATGTTCCGTTCCGAATTCATCTTCCTGAACTAAGACCATTCCAATGGTAGAATGGGAGGTCGCGAGATACAAAAAGTAATCCTGGTTGTAGTTGGGAGGATGCAACAATGGTGCATGGGTTAACGCGTGTTTGAGTGCATCAAAAGACTTCTGAGCTATCTCATCCCAAGAAAATTGAGTATTTTGTTTCAACAACCGTGTAAAACCCTTTGTAACCTCGGCATAGTTAGGAATGAATCGTCGTAAAAAGTTTGCTTTTCCCTGCAAACTTTGGAGTTGGCGAAGACTTGAAGGAGGAGGCAAATTGATAATAGCTTCGACCTTCGAGGGATCAACGCGAATGTAGGCTTTCGAAACTACAAATCCCAGCAGTCGACCCGTTTCTATACAGAAGACACATTTGTGTGGGTTCAACCGAATACGATAATGCCTACACCTCGTAAAGATTGCTCATAAGTGGACGAGGTGATCAGATCGATGTAGTGAATGAGCAGGCAAGTCATCGAGATAGGGTTGCACAATGTGCTTGATGTCATGAAATGCATAAGACATCGCCCTCTGAAAATTTTCCGGCATTCTTAAGCCCAAAAGGTAATTTGCAATAAGAAAATGTCCCCCATGGACAAATAAAAGCCATTTTTGGTTGATCGGCAGGTAGAATGTTGATTTGATTGTATCCAGAAAAACCATCCATAAAGGAAAATATCTCGCTGCCGGCACAATCATCAATGGTTTGATCGATATAGGGAGTTGGGTAATTGTCCTTTGGACAGGCTCGATTAATGTCCCTATAATCGATGCATATTCTTATTGTTCCCTGTTTTTTGTTAACTGGAACAATATTCGATACCCAATCCATTAGCGGGATCGAATAAATGAAACCTGCTTTCAACAATTTTTTCAACTTCTGCTTTAATGGCAGCAGCTTTTCGTGGGTGAATCTGACACAAACGTTGCCGGACGGGTTTAGCGTTCGGGTAAGTTTTGATCTCATGAACAACAATTGTGGGATCAATTCCTGGCATTTCCTCATAGGACCAGGCAAACACGTTGCGGAATTCTTGAAATAGGGCCCTATATAATTGAATTTCGTCATCTGTACACGAGGCACCTATATGAATGTTCTCAACAATTCCAGGCTTAACTGAAATGTCAATGGGAATAGTTCGAGAGATGTTTCCCAAATTTAACTCTGAATCGGGATGTTTCATTGGATTCTGAGGTTCCTTGACATATTCGGTCGTAAAGATTGCTGAGAAATTATTTTCAAAACGATCATCCTTAGGTAAAAACGAAGATCTGTGATGGAGATCTTCCCATGGTAAATCATCTACACATAGGATTTCATGAAGTTGCTCATCAGAGTGAACAAGTTCAGAAAACGTAGTTAAATCCGAGGTTGATGTGAAAAATGATTCCTCATGGACCACATTCATTAAGTCTTTTTCGGTTGAACACGGGTCGGCAAAAGACTGCACAGCTTCATAGGCCATTTCATATGGACTCAAAGGCATGGAATTACCAAATGAGTCTATTTCAGATTCAGAAGGAACGACCCAAGGATCGTCATAAAAAATAGTGTCTGATGTAATCATATGAATAGTTTCAAATGAAGATGATGCGTTGAATGGAGGAAAAGGAAAAGTTCCCAGTAAACTGGCATCTTTAACTAATCCTACTCCAACATCCTTATATGGGATAGTCGTTTTACCAACATGCTGAATACTCTCTGAAGAGGCTAGGTCGGATGAAAAGTAAGCCAGCTGGTCTATTGTTACGATCTTTCCATTATGTGGAAATTTTATGACTCTAAAGACCGATGAAACGACCGCTATCATAGCGTAAGACCAACTTCGACCCAAGAGAAGGTTGTAGTCTAGAGGGGCATCAACCACCTCCACATCTAGACTAACGGTTTTTCCTTCAACCCCTATAGGAAAATCCTGTAGAATGCCAAAAGGATGAAACCCACGGCCATCAAAGGCCTTAAGAATCGTCGGGGATTGATTTAGTGAAGGAGAACCAAGCGATCTCCAACACTGTATCGACATAATACACGTTGAGGCTCCCTCATCAATTACAGTCCGATGAATAGGCCTATTTTTTACTATCACTGGAATCTGGAAAGCCATTTGATGAGGCAAACGCGGTGTACTATTTTCTAGATGAAATATTATTAGGTTCGGGTCCTGAACATCAACAGCTCCTATAGCCGACAAAAGTAATTTGCGTTGTGCTGGGCATGATTGCAGCACTTCCAAAGCCAACATTGCTGAGGGTGAAATAGCTAAATCCTCAACAATGTTATAATTCTGAGCCGCTCTCGCATGTCGATTGAAGGCTGACCTTCGAAGTATACCCTTGGCGGGCGGTTTGATTACTAAGTCTGGATTAGGTTTCTCGATCTGTAGTGGATCAGAACCAGGAGCTGAGGTTGATGGATTAGAATGAGAAGATTCTGCTTCTTTGCCATCAACAGGACTTTTACTGCTATAATCTTGCGATCGAGTCGCAATCCTTACATGGGACATCATCAATTTGGGTTCTTCATTGGCACTCGAGGAAGAACCTATCATCTTGCTATCTTGATTTGGAAATGGATCCTTCAAAACAGTAGGAGTTTGGGAACCTTTGACGATTTTCGCAACCTCTGCTCGATGAGGGCAGTCTCTTGTGAAATTTTCTTCGTCACAAATGAGACACGGATAACGAGGTTTGCGCTTTTCATCATTGGATTCCGCCTTTTCAGGTTTCTCCTTTGAACTTTTCTCCGCTTTATTCTTCTTCTTTCCTTTCTTCTTCCCGCCAGATTTTGATTTAGCTGTAGATGATT
This sequence comes from Pinus tabuliformis, assembly GCA_031772625.1. NCBI lineage: Eukaryota > Viridiplantae > Streptophyta > Pinopsida > Pinales > Pinaceae > Pinus > Pinus tabuliformis. Next base: position 1,047,568,282 of record CM062804.1, read on the forward strand.
CTACAACGTGAACATCGGCGGAAACCTCTGCAGAAGAATCTCCTGTCGGGGAATCAGGCAAGGTTATGATAGGAGAAGAATTCTTGGAAGACTTCTTCTTACTTTTAGTGTTAACCGTACCAATCATACCGTCAGCGGCATGAGATCCCGAAGGAGCTGCAGTGATTTGATTCGACTTGGGAAGATCGGGGATCTTTTCATGTAACGTACTTGACTGAGTATAGACCAAGTCAAGGTACTGTGCTTGAGCAATCACTTGCTCCTCAGTAACAACTCCGGCTTTAGCAACATCTTCAGTGATCCTTGGCAACAAAGATTTTACGAACCACTCAGCCAAGATTTGATCCGGAATGAATACCTTCACTAAACGTCGTCGACGTCTCCACTCATGAATATGATCTGAAATATACGTGGATGTCGATTGTTTTAGCGAAGTTAACAATTCCGTGCCATTGTCATATCGAACTGGCAACTGGAAATGAGTTAAAAATGAGGTAGCTAACTGACTAAAATTATAAAAAGTGCCTCGCGATAACTCAATGTACCACTTGGCCGCGAGACCAATTAGAGTGCACTGGAAAAGTCTAAGACGGATCGAATCATCTGTGATGGAGTTAGACACACACCAGAGGTGGTAAGTCATCACATGATTCGACGGGTCCTCTCCAGATTTACCTTCGAACTTGGGAATGTCACTGGGCAACTTATTCGGCATTGGCGGCCAAAACGGAATATAATTAATTAGATCGTTCGTTAGGCGCGACAAGTCTGGTAAGTCCAAAGTTGCGATAAATGGTAACTGCCGATTAGGATCCCTAAAACTCTGGGTCATGAGACCAGCCCCAGGAGGAGGATATCCAGGATAACTAGGAATAGGAATCGCGTTCGGGATATTGTATCCTCCCGGAAAACTAGGATTAACCGTACCGTACTGGGGTTGTTGAGGTTGTTGATAAGTGTACCCAGGATACGGTTGATACTGATAAACTGGCTGCTGGACAGCAAGACTAAATTGGTACTGTCCCTGGTACGGTTGATAGATGAATTGAGGTTGACTGGTGACAACCATACTTAAACCAGGTTGTCCTACAGGCATCTGAACCGTAGTTTGAATGGTGGATCCAGACGATGGTAAAGATGTCTGAGGAGTAGATGCAGAAACAGTAGAAACCGGAGCTGTCGATACTCCAGAAGTAGGTGGGGTAGATGGAACAGATGTTGCGGTAGTTGCAGCAGTCATTTGAGATGGAGTACGAGGTGCAGTAGGCCCAGACTGTGAAACTACCAAAGGTACAAAAGTTTGAATGTTAGACTGGACTGGTTGCTGGGGTGAACCAGAAACTAAGGGTTGTCCAGTTTGAGATGACAACTGTACACCTGGCTGCAACACCTGTTGAGTTTGCGATGGATCCCAAACTATGTTCGTTCCAGGGTATTGACCCATAATAGGTTGAGAATATTGAGGACCATAACCGAGTTGAGGGTAGGTTGGATAGTTGAAAGGTACATTTCCCATCCCTTGAACATAAGATTGACCTTGGGGTGGTTGGAAACCTTGGTTCGAGTACTGACCTTGGGGTAGATATCCCTTATGCACGTACTGATACTGGGGTTGACCTTGAGGTATAAATTGATACTGGGGTTGACCTTGGAGTACATATTGAGTCTGGGGTTGACCTTGAGGAACGTATTGTACCGTAGGTACGTACTGTCCTTGAGGTTGCCCCCCAAATGCAAATTGTGTACCTTGAGGTTGTCCGCCAGGCAGTAACTGGCCACCTTGAGGTTGAGAATTGGGAATAGAACCTGACATCATAAAAATGTCTTATATGCTCAACGACTTTTCATCATTGCTTCCAGTGAATAACCCTTGTTCAATGGGTTGAGGAGATGCTCCTGAAAAAGTACCAGAAAGTGACTGATACCCAGCGGGAACAGAAGGACCGCCGTACAAAAAAGATTCAGGCGATTGAGTAAACATGGACGACTGACCTGAGATATTTACGGGAGTATAGAAACCTCTAGGATGATAAGGAGTACGAGGTGGTGAAAAACTTAACACTGAATTTTCCAAATAATTAGTCAAAGAAAGATACCAAATAGTACTTCTAGGTGGACTGTAAAAAATTGATTCACGCTCCCTTAGATCAATAATAGGTTGATTTTCAGGGATAGGGATGCCTACTTCTTCTTCCGGAGAAAGTTCTTCAATAGCTATCAAACCAGAAGGAAGATTTTCGGTGATTACTCTTTCTACCCTAGGTGAATTAGGACCACTAGAAGTTGGAGAGACAAACCCTGATGTTGGAGTAACAGGTTCAGATATCTCAGGTTCTTCACCTATATCACTAGTAGATGAAAAGCTACCAGCAAGTTCGGAAACCGAAATAGATTCAGGATTATAACCTGTTTCTAGAGTTTGGTAATCAGGATGTACAACCAATGAAGACTCTCCTTCTTCAGGTGAACCAACTTTACTGCCAATAGGAGTTACGAGGACTTTCAAGCCTTCAAGATGGCTCGGGACTTCTTCAGGAGGTTGGCCCCAAAGTCTACGGGACTTCCTCAGTAAATCAGCCACGGTTACAAACTTAGGAGACTGGCCCCGAAGTCTACGGGACTGTCTTGGTAATTCAGCCACAGTTAAAAACTTTTAACTACTTCACACGCAAACAAAGTAAAATCTCAATGAAAAACACCTAAAGCCTCTAAAGAACCAAACAAATTTGAATCACACGCCTAAAGAATCTAGAGATCAAAACACACACAAACAGTAACTTTCCAGACCGAAAACACTAGTTGGTGATGAAATCCAACGTCGCAGAATTCAGTACAAAAATGGTGGTTGGAACAGTTACCCCGGCAACCTGCTTAATGAATAGACTGGACCAAGTTCCTCCACTTAACCGTCTCGAGTGAAGTGAACCCCCCAGAAAATCCAAGTGAGTCTAGCCGACGTCTGCTCCAGGTACAGTGGGATCTTCCCACCACTGTCACCTTAGGAAGAATCCTAAAGAATATGGCCACTAAGGTTACCAACTGAGACAAATACACCTGGGGGAACAGTCTACGATCCAATACGCACGCAAGGGTAGAGTAACAAGCTCAATCCCCTTGAAGGCTCCTTGACATAATCCAAGGTTTACCAACAAGTGACCCCAGGCTCCTCGACAATGGTTAGTTCGAGGTTTACCGTTTTTAATTCGTGAATATCTGGCGTCATTTCCAATGAGGAAGGATTGATTCCCACACTGGTTCAGACACGATCTCATGCTTCTCCTTTAAGAGGAGCTTTCCCAGAGCATAAATGCAACAATTGGATTTCTTCCTACCACAAGATACATCTACTTGTTTGTTTTTACTGTCTTGGAGAGTTAATTACTCTCCTACTCCAAGACACTAGCCTAAGCTAAGTTGGTGTATCAGAGCCCTAGAAATAAAATGTTACTAGGTGAATTTTACTTTAAGCGTTAATTTTAGTGGTTGTTGTTTAAGTCAAGAGGTGGTGGAGATGAAACTCGTTGTGTAAAGACTCGACTCGAAATCACTAAAAAGATGCACCTAGGATGATTTAAACAATCTTTTCTCTTCGATGAACTTCTAAACTTAAGAAAGAGTTTGAGAAATCCAACTACTTTGTAAACACAAATCTTTCTCAATTAAACAAATTAAAAGAAGAGATTTTCCTTTCCAAAGCACTCAAAACGAGACAACTAGCTATTTCACACAAATTTCCCTTTTCTTTTCAAAGCAAACAATCACTACAAAAGACAAACTTTTCCAAAAGAGATTTTGTTTTTTATATTTTATAAAAAAGACACTAAAAACTAATGAAAATGACTAACTTTTAGAGCTACAAACTATAAAAAAGCTACTTGAAGTCAAAGCCTACTAAAAGTCTTTTTGAGGATGTTTTACGTAGCTAAATGTGAGCTAAGGACTAATGTATGCAGAATCATAATTAGTCAAAAAACAACCAATCTTTCGTTTTCTTTTTGTAAAAATGAAAATTCCAAACTTTCAACTACAAGCTTTTCGAAATTTTGAAATGAGAAAATTCAAAGCGAACTCCTCAACAAGGGGAGATTTCATAAATGGTCAGACTCACAAGAAGACCAGTAGACACCAAGGTAATCTGAGGTCCCTAGGGCTTCTAAGCTCAGAGCCACTACACAACCAAAACGAAAAACAAACCCAACAAGCAAAATTCCTAGGAATTCCACCTAAAACCCTAATGCTAATGAAATTAAACCAAGGAAAGTTTTTGACAGGGAACAAGTAGGTCTGGGCAATGGCTAAAACTTATAAACAAATTCTAAACTGATAAAAAAGAGGAAAATTTGAAATTCTTCAAATTTTTGACAGGATACGCAGGCAACCTGTTTACACAGGTGTGTCTACACTCTGTGCACAAAGCAAAAGTGCGTACAAGTACGCACTGTGCTTAACTCAGAGGGTGCGTACCTCTCCCAAAAACTATGAAAAATGAAAACTAACTCAAAATTAACTAAATACACCCAATCCCACAATCATCAAGTCAAAAACAGAAACAGAAAATACAGGTTCTCAAGTCAAAGTATAGACAAAGAAAAAAATCAAGTCCCTAGTATGGTCGCCATTCTGTCGCGCGGAATGGGTCGATCTTGCGGACAAGATAGACCTTCCTAGAATCTAAAGAAGACCTAACAACAAGCAAACCAACCAGACACTATCTTTCTCTAAATATGCTTCAATAAACAATAGCAAACAAAGGTTTCTAGGGCCTACCTTTGGTCCAACGCAAGCTTGTGGATGCCCTCGCTCTTTTGATCCAAATGAGCTCCTCTTCACGAATCTGCAAACACAAACAAGGCAAACAAATTAAATAGCACCTGAAAAACCAATTGCATGAAACATATTTAACATGAAAGTCAAGGAGTCCATGAAACAAATAACATAAGATACTTGTTGAGAAAAATGATTTTGATTGTATTAATTCAAAAGAAGAAGAACTTTACAACCTTTGCCTTGACGCTGTACAAGCTCCTCCCAGGGCCCAACAAGATGTCTCCTCTACTTTGACAAGCTTCACTCACTCTCCAATGGAACCAAGAGGTATGTGATCTTTCCTCTCAAGCTAAACCAAAGAGTCTTGATTTCACCAGCATTTACCCTCAAAATATTCAGCTTCTAACCTCCCTAGTCCTCACCCCAATGCCTGTATTTATAGTGCAATGGAGGGAAGTTACTAGGTCCTCCTTCAAAGGGATAAAGCCCTCCTTCAAAGGGATATCTCCTTTAGTCAAGGGATTAGCTCCTTCTCTTTTGGGATGCATGAACCACCTCAGAGCGAACAATCCACGTCAAAATTCCTTCTAGAAAACTCTAGAATTAACCCAAAGTGAGTTTTTTAAGATAAAAATTGCGCCTTTTGACTTTCACAGGGGTCCGCACCTGCACCGTTAGGAAAAGAGCGGGTAGGTACGTAGCTTTTGTACACAGAAGGTGCGAGACCACAGGTGACTGTGAGAGAAAGTGCGGAACCAGAGTTACATTGATTGTTAATGTCTTTCTCCCACTTCCAAAGCTTGATTTGAAGAGCTGAGGTTCTAGACTTGCTTAGGAGGACAGTAGAAGTGATGATAGACCCATACTGACTGCAAATAATCATGGTGACGATATTTTTTTGTAACATTTGGTTCTATTATGGTTTTACCCTTATTATCCCACATTCATGCTTGGAATATGGCATGGTAGTGATTCGCTGAAGGAGAGATTTGGTTAAGCCTAATCTATGGTTGGGTGGTACATGGAAGTCTAACTTGGTTGGTCTTTTCATATGCTAATATGAGATATTTTCTTATTGCAATCTATGAGATTTTGTACTGATTATGATCGTGATATTATGGCTAATTCATCGTGGTTTATATCATAGTTATATGTTGGTTATATGTTGTATTCTATCTATGGCTCCTATCATATTTTGATAAGTTATTCAATAATTGATGAATGCATGCACTAACAATTCTTGTTGTATCTAGCTAGAGAGGACATGGAGATTTATTGGTGATTCTTTGGTGAGCTTATTAAATTAGTGAACATATATGTATTTATGGCCTACATGTACTATCTACACAAAGTGTTATTATAAATGAGTAGTTTGGACCTCCAACTTCCTCGGGTCGTACCTTTGGCATACAATATCTATTTCATTATCATAATACCATGTTTCAAAGATTTCTAAAAGGAGGCTGAAAGGAAACATTTTTAACTAGATTTTGGCACTACTTTGGTCTCTTTGTTTCCCCTGAAAATGTCATTTATGCCCCCAAAACAAGCTTAGAAGTTTAGAACCTGAAAACCCACCAAAAATAGAAAGTTGCACTAAATTTAAGGAAAATGAACTAAAAATAAATAATCTTGGTTCAATAATAATGTCATCATGTGTCACTAGGTGTTTTTAGTTATTTATGGATGTTTGGAACCCATTTTCCATAAGTGCATCTTTGAAACTAGGTCGTGCATAGTAACCATCATCTCATGTTTTCCCTACTAAGTTAAACTGGCTAAATATGGATTGAGGCATTACAGGTTCATATCAGTTCTTCCAGGTTCAAACACTTGGATTGGATGGGCTAAATGAAAACTATTATGCATGCATGTTAATTGTGTATGTGTCTACTGTGCACACATTATGATGGTTATGGCTATCATGTATGCAGTTATCGTTACAATTTTGTGTTATCATGCATGGTGTTGATGTGTTGATTCCATTATATATATATATATATATATATATATATATATATATATATCATGCTAATTTGGATTGGGTTTTGCAGATGAGATATCCTCCCTTGAGATACATTGAGTTATGACTTTGATTATGTCCCTATTTGGTATTTCTAACATTACATGTTTGCAAGAGATAGAAGATCAAATATGAAGAGTATAATGGTGGACTACAGTTCACATGACTCCTCGTACATGCCTGATGTCAATTCCAAAGAATGGGATAGGTCATTTGAGAAATAAGGAGAAGAGTATTCTCCTGATATAGAAGACACGATGAGAAGTTTCAAGGAATTAGAAGTTTCAAGGCATATAATAGTAGGTTGTTTTAGGTATAGGAAATATTTGCTAGAGATCATGAAAAGAAAGTAGAAGTCAGTGCAGTCATCCTTCATAGCCTTTCATATTTGCATAAATAGGCACAACTGAGGATTAGTCATGGAGATAGGTAGGAAGAGAGATATAATGGGGCATATGGAAACAAGTCTCAATTAGGACACATGTTGGACATAGATGACAATGTTAGATGTGGAAGATTGTTGGATACACCTGAAAGGAGGGGTATTGTTCATGGATTCTATTATAGTTCTAGTTCTAAGATATATCATCATCATTACCACCATCATCCTTATAGGAGGAGTGTGGAGTTGTATTTTCCATAATAGCTTAAGAAAAATCCAAGTCTCCTACATTTAATGGAGAGATGAAGGGGTCACAAGATGTAGAATGATGGTTTATTGGGATGAAGGAATTCATCAGATTGCGTGATCATTCAAAGAACACAGCAGCCAAGATAACTACCTTCTATCTTAAAGGAAAATAAGACATCTAGCGGGAATATGTGAAGAACGTCAGAAGAATTAGAGAAGAGGATATGGTTTTGAATGAGTTCAAGAGACATTTCAGGAACAAATATTTCTCCAAAAGTTACTATGATGACAGGGCTAAGGCATTTTATGAGTTGGATATGGGCTCTATGATAGATGATGAGTACACTATCTGATTCCTAAAGTTGTTGAGGTATGCTCGTTATATTAATGATGAGAAAGAGAATATTCAGAGGTTCATAAGTGGGTTATCGGTACCATTCAAAGACTGGACTGAGTTTGAAGATTTTAGATCATCGAAGGAAGCCATAAGAAGTTGAAGCAATGTTATGAACATTCAAAGAAAAAATATTAGTTTAAGTAGGATTTGAAAGGAAATGAGAAGAGTGAACGAAAGTGGGATAAGAAGTGAGTAGGACCTCAAGATGCAAGTCACAAAGAGATTGTACCACCATTCAAGAAGTCTAATGACATTGACAGAGGACATGAGTCTTAGCCTAAGGAGAAGGACAACGGTGATGGTAGGAATCCTCTGAGGTGTTGGACTTGTGGTTAAGAGAATTGCAGGAGATATTTTCCATCAAGGTGGCAAGACTCAGATTTATAGTTCCCATGAGGAACAAAAAAATTAGAGATGTTGGTTAGAGCATTCATCGGATTTATGTAGGAGTGGATAATAAGCAGGTTGATCATCATACATCCATTTTTTAGATGAAAGGTAATCTTTGTGATCAATTTGTTTCTATTTTGATTGATCTTCCATCTAACTATAGTAATATCAGTCCTGACCTGGTGGATAAGTATGGATTGAATAAAGAAGTGCCTGTAGAATCTTGATTGGTGAGGTTGTCTATAGTGACCAAGAGAAGATTTCATCATTGGGAGATAACTTGTGCATTTGAGCTTAATGGTATGTCTACATCTACACATCTAAATGTGCTTCCTTTATCATCATACAATATGATTTTGGGCATGGATTGGTTGTTCATTCACAAGACAAAAATCGATTGTTAGGACAAAGCCATTGAGTGCCTTAATGATGATGGAGAAAGGAGAATCTTGTAGGGAAAGAAGAAGCCTATTGATCATATATTGATCCAGGACCTTAATGATAGCTCACATTTCAAAGTTTTCGAAAGAGTGTCAAACCTAGGTGACCCGATAGATCTTGTCTTCCTGATTTCGGCACTATGAATGGTTCGAAAAATTGAAATCGTATGAAGGAGTTATCGCAATTTGAAAAAGTCTAGTAAACTACAGTTTCTAAGAATAAATTAGTTTTTTAAAATATTAAAAAAATAATATTCTGAGGAGTATTCCCTAGAATATTCCTTTTGGCTAACCAATCAGGTGTTGACATGTGTCAAGCCCAGAGGCCACCATGTGGCCCTAGAATGGTATGGTAAAATGTTATGCTCTTAACCTGCAAAAAGATACCCAAATATAGAATATGCGAAGAAAGGTACCCAAAACATAGAATAGTGAGAGATAACAGCAAATATTTTATTATTCAGAAAGCAATGTTCACTGGCCTCTTCGAGGGGGCAACCTCCAATAGAACAGAGCTCGATACAAAAATAACACACAATGCTCCTCGTAGGGAGTGTCTATCCTTTATATATGACTCATACATGCAATACCAAGGATCAATACCATGGGTTTTATTAATACCATCTATCTAATACTACGGCCCATTTGTAACTAACTGTGGTACCGTCATTAATTGTGGGTTAACCACTTACAATTATTAATATGGGCTTTATTGATTCTTGACTATGACTCGATCCCATTACATAAATAAGGGGGTTAGGGTGGGACCCTAACATGCCCTCCCCCTTAAGACTAGCCTTGTCCTCAAGGCTGAAGCTGCGGAAACTGCTGAAGAATAGTGGTTGGTTCTCAAGTTGCATCTTCCGGAGAAGTGTCTTTCCACTCGACAAGGACTTCCCTAATCATGCGGCCCCGCAGGTGCCTGTCTCGTGTGTCTAGGACCTGTTCAGGTTGGAGCCAGATTGACCCTTCTTCGTCCCATTCAGGTAGACTGGTTTGAATTCTGCAATTGTTCCCAATCACTTTCTTGAGGCATGAGACATGGAAAACTGGATGGATTTTTGTAGTAGGTGGCAAAGCCAACTTGTAAGCCACTTCCCCAATGCACTGAAGTACTTGATATGGTCCGTAGAATTTTGGAGATAGTTTCTGACAATCCTTTTCTTTGAGTGATGTTTGCTTATATGGTTGCAGCCTCAAAAATACCTGATCCCCTTCTTGAAATTGGCGCTCTGAGCGACGCTGGTCTACCTGTTGCTTCATGCGGTTTTGAGCTTGATGAAGATTCTCTCTAAGATAGGCGAGCATGGTTGCACGGTGTTGTAGGAGTTGATCCACTGCTTGTACCTTTGAGCACCCCTTGATATAAGAAGTAGGGGAAGGAGGGAATTGACCATATACTACTTCATAGGGAGTCATTTTGGTGGTGGCATGATAGTTGGTGTTATACCACCATTTAGCTAGAGGTAACCACTGTACCTAAAGAGGTTGTTTTTATGAAGTGAAACACCTAAGGTAGGTTTCCAGACATTTGTTGATGGCTTCAGTTTGACAATCTGTTTGTGGATGATAAGAAGTACTGAGTTTTAGTTGAGTGCCTTGTAGCCTGAAGAGTTCTTGCCAAATATTACTAGTGAAGATCAGGTCGTGATCGGACACAATAGAAGTGGGCATGCCATGCAATTTGAAGATCTGATCCATGAAAGATTGAGCGACCAAAGTCGGTGTAAACCGGTGGGGTAGGGCGCAGAAATGAGCATACTTCGAAATTCTGTCCGCAACCACCATGACGACTGACTTGTTTCCTAACTTTGGAAGACCTGTAATGAAATCCATAGAAACCTCCGTCCAAATTGATGCCGGGATGGGCAATGGTTGTAATGTGCCTGGTGTGTTGACGATCTCCCCTTTGTGGCATTGATAGACATCGCATTCTGCTACGAAAGTAAGGATGTCCTTTTTCATGCATGTCCAAAAAAATGATCTTCTGGTGCGAGCATACATCTTCTAAAAGCCTGAATGTCCTGCAATGGGGGATGAGTGCAATTCTACCAAAATGTGACTTTTGAGGGTGGATGTTGGTGATATTATGACTTTGTCCCTGTAGCAAAGAATCTCATCCTGCCACGAGTAGCCCTTGGTGGAATTTGGATCTACCCACAATTGAGAAATGAGTTGGGAGATCCCGGGATGTGAAAACCATTCCCTGCGAGCCTCTTCAATCCATTCTGGAATGGGGAGGGAAATTGCTAGCATAGTACTTTCCTCCTGAAATTGGCAAGATAATGCATGATCCCCAGATAGAAAAGGGAACTATGGTCTCGAGGAGTGTCAGGTGCTACAGATCGCAATATACATAAGGGTCTGACAGTAGTACTCGGCCCAATGTTTTAGGGCTCTAACTAAGGAGGATCAACCGTACCCTTAACCGTACAACCGGACTACCTTATCGTACGGGCGAGTAATCTTTCCGAGTGTTGTTCTAGGTGTACTGTAGCAGCAAGACGACTGATGGTTTATCTATGGCAAGACTGCAAAGGAGCTAAGGGGCTTCCGATATACCCATAAGGTACTTGGAAGACAGTCCGTACACGGTTCTGTCTAATGCACTACTACTCGAAGGGGTACCCACAAGGGTTACAAGGGAGTCCAACAAGCGTGACCACCTCTTGTATTTCCTGCGTGCATGCCTCCCCAAATCCGCAGGTTTATGCGCTCAACGACAGATCCCGTGGTTTAAAGACGCCGGAACACGTCTCTAGCCAAAAAAAAAAATTGCTAAGAAATGGAGATCCCACTGGCCCTAGAAAGTGCTCTGATACCACTTGTTATGCTCTTAACCTGCAAAAAGATACCCAAATACAGAATATGCGAAGAAAGATACCCAGAACATATAATAGTGAGAGACAACAACAAATATTTTATTATTCAGAAAGAAATGTTCACTGGCCTCTTCGAGGGGGCAACCTCCAATAAAGCAGAGCTCGATACAAAAATAACACACAATGCTCCTCGCAGGGAGTGTCTATCCTTTATCTATGACTCATACATGCAATACCAAGGATAAATACCATGGGTTTTATTAATACCAACTATCTAATACTACGGCCCATTTGCAACTAACTATGGTCCCGTCATTAATTGCGGGTTAACCACTTACAATTATTAATATGGGCTTTATTGACTCTTGACTATGACTCAATCCCATTACTTAAATGAGGGGGTTAGGGTGGGACCCTAACATGCCCTCCCCCTTAAGACTAGCATTTTCCTCAAGGCTGAAGCTATGGAAACTGCTAAAGAATAGTGGCTGGTTCCCAAGTTGCATCTTCCGGAGAGGTGTCTTTCCACTTGACAAGGACTTCCCTAATCATGTGGCCCCGCAGGTGCCTGTCTCGTATGTCTAGGACCTGTTCAGGTTGGAGCCAGATTGACCCTTCTTCGTCCAATTCAGGTAGACTGGTTTGAATTCTGCAATTATTCCCAATCACTTTCTTGAGGCATGAGACATGGAAAACTAGATGGATTTTTACAGTAGGTGGCAAAGCCAACTTGTAAGCCACTTCTCCAATGCGTTGAAGTACTTGATATGGTCCGTAGAATTTTGGAGATAGTTTCTGACAACCCTTGTCTTTGAGTGATGTTTTCTTATATGGTTGCAGCCTTAAAAAGACTTGATCCCCTTCTTGAAATTGGCGCTCTGAGCGATGCTATTATACCTGTTGCTTCATGCGGTTTTGATCTTGATGAAGATTCTCTCTAAGATGGGCGAGCATGGTTGCACAGTGTTGTAGGAGTTGATCCACTGCTTGTACCTTTGAGCACCCAGTGATATAAGAAGTAGGGGAAGGAGGGAGTTGACCATATACTGCTTCATAGGGAGTCATTTTGGTGGTGGCATGATAGTTGGTGTTATACCACCGTTCAGCTAGAGGTAACCACTGTACCCAAAGATGTTGCTTTTCTAAAGTGAAACACCTAAGGTAGGTTTCCAGACATTTGTTGACGGCTTCAGTTTGAACATTCGTTTGCGGATGATAAGAAGTACTGAGTTTTAGTTGAGTGCCTTGTAGCCTGAAGATTTCCTGCCAAAAATTACTGGTGAAGATCGGGTCGCGATCGGACACAATAGAAGTGGGCATGCCATGCAATTTGAAGATCTGATCCATGAAAGATTGAGCGACCAAAGTCAGTGTAAACTGGTGTCGTAGGGCATAGAAATGAGCATACTTTGAAAGTCTGTCCACAACCACCATTATGACTGACTTGTTTCCTGACTTTGGAAGACTTGTAATGAAATCCATAGAAACCTCCGTCCAAATTGATGTCGGGTTGGGCAACGGTTGTAATGTGCTTGGTGTGTTGACGGTCTCCCCTTTGTGGCGTTGACAGACATCGCATTCTGCTATGAAAGTAAGGATGTCCTTTTTCATGCCTGTCCAAAAAAAAATGATCTTCTGGTGCGAGAATACGTCTTCTGAAAGCCTGAATGTCCTGCAATGGGGGATGAGTGCAATTCTTCCAAAATGCAACTTTTGAGGGTGGATGTTGGTGATATTATGACTTTGTCCCTGTAGCGAAGAATCTCATCCTGCCACGAGAAGCCCTTGGTGGAATTTGGATTTACCTACAATTGAGAAATGAGTTGGGAGAGCCCAGGATGTGAAAACCATTCCCTCCGAGCCTCTTCAATCCATTCTGGAATGGGGGGAGAAATTGCTAGCAGTGTACTTTCCTCCTCAAATTCGTGAGATAATGCATGATCCCCAGATATAAAAGGGAACTATGGTCTCGAGGAGTGTCAGGTGCTACAGATCGCAATATACATAAGGGTCTAACAGTAGTACTCAGCCCAATGTTTCAGGGGTCTAACTAAGGAGGATCAACCGTACCCTTAGCCATACAACCTGACTACCTTATCGTACGGGCGAGTAATCTCTCCGAGTGTTGTTTTCGGTGTACTGTAGCAGCAAGACGGCTAACGGTTTATCTATGGCCAGGTTGCAGAGGAGCTAAGGGGCTTTCGATATACCTAGAAGGTACTTGGAAGATAGTCCATACACGGTTCTGTCTAATGCACTACTACTCGAAGGGGTACCCACAGTTGTTACAAGGGAGTCCAACAAGCGTGACCACCTCTTGCATTTCCTACGTGCATGCCTCCCAAAATCTGTAGGTTTATGCGCTCAACGATAGATCCCATGGTTTAAAGATGTTGGAACACGTCTCTAGCCAAAAAAAAAAATTGCTAAGAAATGGAGATCCCACTAGCCCTAGAAAGTGCTCTGATACCACTTGTTATGCTCTTAACCTGCAAAAAGATACCCAAATACAGAATATGCGAAGAAAGATACCCAGAACATAGAATAGTGAGAGACAACAGCAAATATTTTATTATTCAGAAAGCAATGTTCACTGGCCTCTTCGAGGGGGAAACCTCCAATAGAGCAGAGCTCGATACAAAAATAAGACACAATGCTCCTCGCAGGGAGTCTCTATCCTTTATATATGACTCATACATGCAATACCAAGGATCTATACCATGGGTTTTATTAATACCATCTATCTAATACTACGACCCATTTGCAACTAATTATGGTCCCATCATTAATTGCGGGTTAACCACTTACAATTATTAGTATGGGCTTTATTGACTCTTGACTATGACTCGATCCCATAACATAAATAAGGGGGTTAGGGTGGGACCCTAACGTAAAATTTGTTAGGGTACGACGGAATCGAACCCATGACCTCCAGCAAGACAAACCAGTGTGCTAGCACCTCCACTACCATTGTTTCTTAACATATCAATGGCACATGTTGTATTTATGTTGTAACCGGTTGCAGTTTGGGGGTTAGGATTGCCAGCGGTCTTACCTGCCAGTGGTCTCGAGAGCTGTTCACATGTCCGCGAGTTAACCGTTTGCCAACAAACCACGCAGTTTGTGTGTTGACTGCCAGCCTAATGGTCTTATCCCCTAACCGTTGGTTGAAACCCATCACATGCACGCCAATAGTTACAGTTAGTCCTATGGTTTAGCTTGGTGGAGCGGATGAAAAGGGCGGTTATGCCAAATTTAACTGGAGTTAAGTTCGAGTTTGCCAAAATTAGTAGAGGATCTCTAGGGGAAACTGCCTAAAGGCACACCAGGAGCAGTTTTTGACCCAAGAGAGTGAAACAAGAGGCTAGCTAGGCTAATTGAAGCCTTTTGAAGCTAATGGAATAGTCCAAAGAAGCTGAAGAATCCATCTTCAAGGAGATTTTCATCGAGGGTGATTTTGGAGCTCAGGGCCACTAGGGGTTGGAGGTAGTTGCAAGAGCTACCAGTATTCGTTCTCAGCAAAACAACAATAGTTCAGGACTGTAATGAGCCTTATGAATCCATTACATGGGTTTGCATAAGAATTTGGAGACTTCCAAAGTCCGAGATGCTACAGGGAAGTTTGAGGCAGCCCAGTGCCAACCATGCAGGAAGCCCTAGTTTGGTGATGCAGTGCTCATTTTGAGCAAATGATCAGTCTATTTTTGATGTCTGATATGTGTTGGAGATAGTATAATAGGTTTCAGTGAAAATTGAAGAACTCTGAAGGTGTTAGTGCCATCAAGAAGCTCAGGGTAGCTCAGTGCACTGATTGAAGGAATCAAGTCTAAGGGACCTTAGATCTGTTTGCAGTATGATGATAGCCATGAAAGGGATATAGATGGTTTTCTAAGACCACTGGTTTAGTTCAGCAACCTTTGGAGTTAAGTGTGGAACTTTTAAAATAAACTTTGCCATAATCCCAAAGAACCAAGTCAAGATGACAAAAGCTCAAGGAGACGTAGCCCATGATATTCGGGTGAACTCCTAGATTAAATTTGTTGTTATTTGTTGATGTTTATTTGCTATATTATAGGGCTGTTATGTGTGTTTAATATCAGTAGAAACAAATGGACTTAAAGTATTTAAATAGTTAGAAACAAACAAAGTCATACACATGTTTCAAGTATTTAATTCTGCAATTGTTAACATAAGCTAAATCATATATTTGTTAAGATTTGGACTAGGAGGTTATTGTAAGCATAACAAGTTATCAAAACCCTCATTTCAGATGAGGTGGTATCAGAGTAGGATGCTTGATTGACAAAGCAAAAGATTTCTTTTTTGAAAGGTGTTCAAATAATCGAATTCTACTGTTTGATTGTTTGTAAACTGACTATTGTTTGAGTTTGCAAAGGTGAAGGGAAAGCTACTGATATCTAAGTTCAAGAGAGGACAAGAAGGAAGAAGGAATAAAGGCATTCTCCTTACCCAAAGGACCTCAAGGCAACCCTTGAAGCATATGAAGGTTTGTTTGGAAAAGGCTTCTTGAATAAGAATTTGATTCTACTACCATTTAGTTCTGAAATTTGTCATTAGTTCTTTGAAAGCTTTGTGAATTTTGTTGAAGTGCTTTTGTTCATTTTGATGATGACAACTTATACAAGTGAGTTTTCCAAATCCTCCTCTTTCACAATATTCTTTGATGAAGACATGAAGCAAGACTTGTTCATCATGATGGATATGGTGAGAGAAATGTATGAGGATGAAAGGAAGAGCACCAGACTTCGAAAGCAGTTGAATTCCATGAAGGAAGAGAAGAAGTTGCTTTCTGACAATATGTAGGAAATGGAGAGTCAACTTCATATTGAAAATATGAATCTAGAAAGGATTCATGAGTTGGAGACATAGCTCCTTGTTTCCAAAGAAGCCTTAGTCAAGTATTAGCTTGAAGAAGAGGTAAACAATTCTAGTTTGTCTTCAATTTCCTCTAAGAATGTTTATGTTGGTTCTTTTGAAAAACATATGAGATGCATAGGGTCCAAGTTGATGTCAATAATGGGCTATGAAGGAAAATGATTGGGCAAACATGCACAAGGCATTGTTGAGCCAATAATGGTTGAGGAAAAGCCCAAGTATTTGGGTCTTGGCTATGGACAATCTTATGGAGAAAGTTCCAAAGTAGTCATGAAGGCAATTGAAATAGTTCCTAGATGGAGTTTCATTTCAGTTTCCCTACCTCAAGTTTGTAAAGATTGTATTCTTGGGGAATACATTTGTTTGAAACATCATTTGCAGGAAGAATGTGTTCATAAGCATGCACTTGAACCAGAGAGTTGTGAAAGCTCTAAAAGCATTGAAGGGATTTATGGTGTTCCAAAGGGAGCTACTTCTTCATTTGATTCACTTGCTCATGAAGGTAATAAAGGTGAAAGAGAAAGGTATAAATCTGATTTCAATCACACTTCATTTGATTATGTTAAGCATGGTAAATTTCCACATAAGTATTGGGAAAAAATTGCATGTTCCTTTTGTGGTTTGGTTAACCATAGTGTTTCTAGATGTTAGAAGAGAATGGCGACATACAGGAAAATTTTGAAGGAAAGAAGGCAAGAAGTCAAAGGTCCATTGGACAAGGAAAATTATGTTGTAAAGAGGATGAACATGTGTTGTACTTATTGCCATAGGCATGGACATATTTCTGAAAAGTGTTGGACTTTGAATCCAACAATGCTTCCACGAAATTTGAATAAAGTGGAAAAAGAGTATGGCAAGAATGGAAATGAAGTTTCCATAATTGATGTGTTTCAGGATGATTCACATGTCGATATCGATGTGCAGTCAAAGGAAGCACCTTCGATGTGGATTGGTAAGAAATGGTTAGAGTTCTTATCCAATTAAAGTTACATGTCTTTTGATGTGGAAAGAATGTATCACATCTATTTGCATTTCTTTGCTAATGGAATGTAAGTTGCAGGATGGAAATGTTGAGTATGTAGATTCACTTTATTGCAACAAAATTATATTCATTTTAGCTTTGAAAGTACATGTACATGTGATAAAGGATCTTGTACTTATGATTGTCCTTAAGAGAAATTCGAAGAATCGAATACATGCATGAGAATGGAATGTATGAACACATGGATGTTAATGATTTCCTTGTATTTGAACATGTATGTAATTGACTTGATGGAAAGCAATCGACCATTATATTGTTTTGTTTAAACATGCATGCAATGTCATGTCGACTTGGAAAAGTTGATTTGGTCTCCAAGATTCTAAAAGGGAGATAATAATGAAGTGTTTCATATTTGAAAAAGAATCGTTAAAAATTTTTTTGTACATGCTTGACTTGAAGGGTCAAATGTTTGAAAAGGCATGCTTTTTATCGGCTTGTGATTTAGTCAGTTATTTGTACACAAGATGTAAAGACATGATGATGATTCACATGATGTGAAATTTTTTTCTTTTGATGAAGCAAGAATTTATGTCATCAAGTTATTTTCTTCTTCTGACATTGTTTGCAGAAGAAGATTTGTAGCAGTAAAGGTCACCATGGAAGTGGCTTGGAAGCAATGTTCAACTACCTTCTGTACATTTTGAATGAGTTCAAGGAAGACAGTTCTTAACAGGAGGACAAGCGCATCCAGGAAGGGAAGTGTTGACTACCTTCGAGTTTTGGTTCAAAGGCACTAGCCATGCAGGCAAGTGTACGAAGGTTGAAAGAAGAGGGTGATGTACTCTCATCTACTATTCAGATCAGTATATCATCCTTTTGGGGTCCAAAAGATTCCCAATGGGGAGGAGTGATCAGATTTTGATCTAGGACCTTAATGATAGATCAAATTTCAAAGTGTTTTAAAGAGCATCGAACCTGAGTGACCGGATAGATCTAGTATTCCTGATTCCGGTGCCATGAACAGTTTAAAAAAATGACACCATATGAAGGAGTTATTGCAATTCGAAAAAGTCCAGTAAACTGCAATTTCCAAGAAAAACTTGATTTTTGAAAATATTAAAAAAAGAATATTCCAAGGAATATTATTTTGAATATTCTCTAAAATATTCCTTTTGGTTGACCAATCAGGTGCTAACATGTGGCAAGCTTGGAGGCCACCACGTGGCCCTAGAATGGTATGGTAAAATTTGTTGGGGTCTGACGAAATCGAACCTGTGACCTCCGGCAAGACAAACCAGCACGCTACCACCTTTGCTACCATTGTTTCTTAACATATCAATGGCACATGTTGTATTTATGTTGCAACTAGTTGCAGTTCAGGGGTTAGGACTGCCAGCAGTCTTACCCGCCAGTAGTCCCAAGATTTGTTCACATGTCCGCGAGTTAACCATTTGCCAACAAACCACACGGTTTGCCTATTGATCACCACTCTAATGGTATTATCCCCTAACCGTCGGTTGAAATCCATCACATGCGCGCCAACGGTTATGGTCAGTTCAATAGTTTAGCTTGGCGGAGCAGATAAAAAGGGCGGTTATGCCAAATTTAACCAGAGTTAAGTGCGAGTTTGCTAAAATTAGTGGAGGATCTCTAGGGGAAACTGCCTAAAGGCACTCTAGCAGCAATTTTCGACCTAAGAGAGTGAAAAAAGAGGCTAGATAGGCTAATTGGAGCCTTCTAAACCCAATGGAATAGTCCAGAGAAGCTGAAGAAGACCTCTTCAAGGAGATTTTGGAGCTCAGGGCCACCACGGGTTAGAGGCAGTTGTAGAAGCTACCAGTATTCATTCTTAGTGAACCAATAGTCATTCCTAACTGTAATGAGCCTTTTGAATCCATTTCATGGGTTTGAAAAAGCATTTGGATACTTCTAAATGCCGAGATGATACAGGGAAGTTTGAGTCAGCTCAATACCAACCATGGAGGAAGGCCTAGTTTGGTGATGCAGTTCTCATTTTGAGCAAATGATCAATATATTGTTGATGTCTGATATGTGTTGGAGATAGTAGAAGAGGTTTTAGTGACAGTTGAAGGATTCTGAAGGAGTTTGTGCCATCAAGAATCTAAGGGTAGCTCAGTGCACCAATTGAAGGAATCAAGTCCAAGGGACCTTAGATTTGTTTGCAGTATGATGACAGCCATGACAAGGATATAGATGGTTTTCTAAGCCCATTGGTTCAGTTTAGTAACCTTTGGATTTAAGTGTGGAACTTGTAAAGGAAACTTTGCCATAATCCGAAAGAGCCAAGTGAAGATGACAAAAGCTCAAGGAGACGTAGCCCACGATATTTAGGTGAGCCCCTAGATTAAATTTGATGTTATGTGTTGATGTTATTCACTGCATTATAGGGCTATTATGTGTGATTAATATCAGCAGAAATAAATGGACTTAAAGGATTTAAACAATTAAAAACAAACAAAAACATACACCTGTTTCAAGTATTTAATTCTGAAATTGTCAACATAAGCTAGATCATATATTTGTTAAGCTTTGGAGTGGGAGGTTCTTGTAAGCATAACAAATTATCAAAATCGTCATTTCAGATCACCTACATTAGTGAGAATGGTTACAATGGTTACAACTATGCAAGAAAAGTGCAGTTGTAGGAAAGGATGCTTATTATTTGCAGTACATATTTCTTGTGACAAAGGGAATGATGTTGAGGATGATGAATTTCAGAAGAAATATCCAGTTTTGCAACAATTTTAGGATGTGTTTCCTGTAGTGATTTCAGAGTTATTTCCTCATAGGGAAGTGGATTTCTGTATTCAATTGATGCATAGAGAAATGATGACTTTGAAGGCACCTTATAGGATGGGCACTTTGGATCTTGTGTAATTGAAGTTGTAGTGTAAGGAAATGCTCGATAAGGGATACATAAGTCCAAGTGTGTCACCTTGGGATGTGCCAATGTTGCTTGTAAGAAAGAAGGATGGTAATCTCATATTGTTTATTGATTACAAATAGTTTAAGAAGGTGACTATCAAGAATAGGTAGATCCATTATCATGGATTGTTGACTTGTTTGATTAGCTAAAGGGAGCAACAATGTTTTCAAAGGTTGATCTAACATCAATATATCATCTAGTGTGCATCGAAGAAGAATACATATACAAGACTACATTTCGTATGAGATATGGGAACAACTAATTTGTGGTGGTTACTTTCGGCCTTACTAATGCTCCAAACACCTTTATGTGTTTGATGAATAGTGCATTGCGCCTTTATCTGGACAAGTTTGTGATAATGTTATTTATTATATATTGATATATTCTAAGAATGAGGAGGAGCATACAGAGCACTTGGAAGCAATGTTGAGATTCGTTAAAGAGCATCAGTTCTATGCCAAGCTCAGTAAGTGTATTTTATTTCATTCTTAGATCCATTTCTTGTGACATGTTATTTCAAGGAAAGGATAGCAGTGGACCTTGAAAATATTAAAGCATCATGGAGAGACCAACTCCTAGGAATGTGGATGAGGTTATATCATTCATGGTATTAGAAGATTATTACAGGAGGTTCATCGGGAAATTTTCAAGGAATGGTTGTCCTATCACATCTTTAGAGAGGAAAGGGAAGTATTTTGAGTGGACTAAGGAGTGTCAAATAGTTTTGAGTAGTTGAAGCATTTTCTTGCAAATTCTCTAGTTTTGAATATTGCAGATCCTGATAAGGAGCTTCTCATTTGTACAGATGATTGCAAGGAAGGAATTTTTGGGGTTCTGATACCAGAACATCAAGTGGTATGCAATGAGGCAAGGAATTTTAATGAGAATGAGATGTATAATGTGACTTATGATATTGAGTTGGAAGCTATTATTCATGAATTGAAGATGTTGAGATATTATCTCCTTGGCAGGAGGTTTGTTCTAATGAGTGATCACATTTCATTGAGGTACTTGTTTAACCAACCTAATCTGAATGTTAGACAAGTGAGATGGGTAGATCAAAGGAAAGGAGAATAGGGTTGCATATGCGCTCAGTAGGAGAGTGTGGGTGAATCACATTTCAACTTTGATTTCATATGGAATAGATTTACATGAGTAGATATTGCATGTAGGGGAGCATGCTGACAAGTACCAACAACTAGATTAGAGGTTACAACAATAGGGTGAAGGTGATAGGGATGAGGAATATTACCACGTCATCAATGTATTGGTTAGATTCAAGAACAGAATTTATGTGCTCTATAGGAGTGAGATGAAGAATCTTATCTTGATGGAGTTTCATGTTAAGCCATATTTAGGCCACCTATGATATAAAAAGACTTTTAAAGTTGTTAAGACTTTATATCATTGGTCGAATTGAATAAAGAGGTGGATAAGTTTATTGTGAGATGTTTGGACTATCTCAAGGTAAAATATTAGTGTAAGCATCCAACTGATCTATTATATCCGATTTCGATTCCAGAATGGAAATGGGAGGTCGTTTCCATGGACTTCATTACATTATTTCGAAGGTCATCAAAGAAACATGATTCCATCATGGTTTTGGTTGATAGATTGACCAAGATAGCTCACTCCATTGCATTGAAGACTACCTTTTAGCTAGTGAGGTAGCTGAAATATTCATCAAGGGGATAGTGAAGTTGTCTGGTGTTCCCAAGAAGATCATATCAGAAAAATATGTCAAGTTTACTTCTAGGTTTTTGAAGGACTTATTTGCAGGCTTTGGTATAGAGTTAGCCTTTATTAAATCTTATCATCTGTATAAAAATGGACATAAAAATAGGGTTAATAGGATTCTTGAGGACATGTTGAGTATGTATGTCATGTATCAATAGAGGAAGTGGGAGGATTATATTCCATTGGTAGAGTATGTGTATAATATTGGGTATCAAGAATCCTTGAGGATGAGTCCATTTGAGGCTCTCTATGGGAGGAGTTCTAATACTCCTATTAGATATAGTGATCTAGTGAATAGGGTGGCGATTAGGGTGGATATGTTGGTGGAGATGGAGCAAGAAATGCAGTTTCTCAAGAGAAATTTAAAGGCGACATAGGATTGGCAAAAGAATTATGCATATCAATATAGAGAATTCAAGGAGTTTTAGGTTGGGAAGCATGTGTAGTTGTGTATCAAGACCAAGAGGATCTCCTTGTGGATTTGATCATGTGCGAAGTTGGCACCTTGGTATTGTGGGAACTTTGAGATTTTTGAGAGGATTGGAACAATGGCCTATAGACTTGTAATGCCACCAACAATGAAAATCCATGATATTTTCCACGTTTCATTACTTAAGATATATGTCTAGGATGTTGATCATGTGATTGATTGATCTATATTGCAGGTGGAACTAGAGGGAGATTTCCAACCAGAGCTGCAATGCATATTGTAGTGGAAACAATTCGTGCTCCAGAACCAAACAATTGAACAGGTTAAAGCATTATGGAAGCATCTTGGGCTTGGTGAAGCTGAATGGGATATGGATGATCACATGCAGGCTATGTATCCTTTCATATTTTTTGGTTGAGCAGTTGTGTTGGTACATGTGTTTTGGTTATGTTAATATGTATGCATATGTGTATTACAAATATTGCAATGAGTTGTGTTATAAAGCTCCAATAGGCAGTATGTTGTAAATACTGCATCGAGTTGTGTTATAAAGATCCAATAAGCGATATGATGATCTTTTAGTAGTTGGTATATTGTAAATTATGCATCGTTCTGTGTTATAGAGCTCCATGGGAAATATGATTTTCTGGTTATAGGCGTCATTGAAAACCAAGGATGGTGTTCCCCCAAGGGGGGATGGTCTGTAATAGCCCCTGGTTGATTTTCCACATAAATAAATTAAGACTAGAGTCATAGGAAATGAGCAAAGTCAAAGATGAAATAATTGGAATTTAAGTATGAAAACGAAGGTGAAGGGACAAAAATTTTCATGCAATGCAAATTAGAGAAAAAATGAAGTAAAATGAAGAAAATAAATGCAACAATGATAAAAAAAAAAATCATCAAAGAATCAGTTTCTAGTCTTTTGATAGTTTTGGAATGGTGCTCTAGCTCATTCTCTCACACTTTTACTCTCTCTTACACTATTCCACACTTAGAGTATTCTTGGAGCATTCTAGCATTCACTTAGATTGGAGAAAGAAAGAAAGGAAAGTGCAAGGGAATAGTTCGATCAACAACTACATCTAGATTTCTCTGTAGGTAACACGTTTCATCTGTGATTTACTTACTGGTTATTGGATGCATGGTACATGTGGTTCTATAGTTATGTGATGTCATTGGCATGGACATTTTTCTATATTGACAATGATTTCAGCCTTTCCTTGGCATTTCTCGAATAGCCATGGTGTTGTGGCTTTCCCACATGTTACTGTGATTGGTTTTCAAGTTCCCTATGGTTGTGGGTTGGAACAAACACTCTGGAGCCTTGGAGAAACTTGGGTTGAGTTACTAGTTCCTAGATCCTACAGGTCCGGAAAAACACTCTAGAGCCTTATGGGTTGAGTTACTAGTCCCTGGAGGCACAAGTTGGAACACATTCTCTAGAGCCTTGAATCAGATGTGGGTTGAGTTACTAGTTCCTAAAGCCCTTGAAAACTTGGGTAGAGACCATTCTCGTTGATTTTAGTTATTTCTAGACTATATAGATGAGATCACTATGCTTGAGGGTTGAGGTGGTTTGGCCTCTGGAAACTTTGGTTGGTTTTCTTGTGGTTTTACCCTTATGATCGCACATTCATGCTTGGAATATGGCACAAGGATGGTTGGTTGAAAGAGAGATTTGGTTCATCCCAATATATGGTTAGGTGCTACGTGGAAGTGCCTTACTTGGTTGGAATTTTCATATGTTAATATTAGATATTCTCCTATTGTGATATATGAGAATTTCCATTGATTATGATGGTGATCCTATGGATGATTTTCCATGGTTTCTATGTTTATTATATGATGCATTCTATCTATGGATCATGTCATGTTTTGATAAGTTATTGAATGGTTGATGAATGCATGGATAACAAGTGTTATTGTAACTAGATAGAGAGGGCATCAAGCCTTCTTAGTGGTTCTTGGGTGAGCTTATTGAATCAGTGAATAAATATGATTTTATCACTTACAGGTACTATGTACATAAAGTGTTTGTATAAATCACTAATTTGTACCTCAACTTCCATGACTCATAAATTTGGCATATGATGTTAGTTTTCCCTAAAACTGTCATTTAGGTCCTCAAAACAACCTTAGAAGTTTAGAATCTGAAAGAACTTCCAAAAATATAAAGTTGTGTTAAATTTAAGGAAACGAGTCTCAAAATAAATAGTGTTGGGTCAATAACAATGTGATCATGTGTCACTGGGTGTTTGTAGTCGGTTCTATACATTTGGACCCCATTTTGCATAGGCGCATCTTGGGAATCGGGTCACACATAGTAATTATCATGTCATTTTTACCATAGTGAGTAGGATAAATTGGGTAAATATGTGATGAGGTGTTATAGCATTGGATGACATGTATATTGAGAAATATTTGTTCACAAATTTATTCAAATATTGATTTGAAATCCCATATGTCATAGATATAGCCACTACTTCCAGTAGGAATCCATAGCCTTGGAAGGGATGTCTCTTAAACCCAGTTTATGTTAGTTATTTTATTCCAAGGAGAAAAAACAAAAGGAATGGCTACAATCGTGAGTCATCACTTCTAACCTCAATTGAGACTTTCTAGTAAATGGTGAAGTAGGTCTTAAAATTACTTAAGGATGGTGTAAATTTTTTTAAGGTAACCAACCTAAGACGAATCACACTAATTATTAAAAATTATATGGACCATGTGGTAAATTCTCTTTGATAAAGTAAATATTAAAATAGATTCTTCCTATAGTGATGATATGATTTGTCTGATATCTTGAACACAAAATCATTCTGTATTATTAGCTAACACTGAAACAAACAAATGAAATAGTTAATGCACTGACCAATGACATGTATTTTAAAAATTTCCCTAAAATGATATTTCATATAGAAATGTTTATTTTCAGGCTATGGATTTCATCACACAAGAAACAACATAAAAGAAAAAGAAAAATAAAATAAAAAGAAAGCAAACCTTGAAAAAATATATTGACAAAACATGGTAATCCAAAAATGGTTTTGGGAAAAATACTTCTTCAAAAGCTAACCATTAACCAGAAGGGGTTCATACTGACCTTCCAGAGTTCACAGACGAAATATACTAGTGCCAAATTTTTTTGTAATAATGAATCAACCTAGCCATAACCTATGAAACTTGTAATGCTTTGCTTTGTCCTTGTGTGCCTTGTCCCACTTAAGAACCAAGTCACATACCTTGATATTTATATTAGATGAATATATGTCATCAAACAAAAATTTTACAATTTGTTGATGTTTATGCAGCTTATGGTTTGACTATTCTCTTTCTTCTTCTAATTTAAGAAAGGCATCAATTCTGTTTTGCATAGCAAAGGATTTGACTGCCTTTACTCATTGAGACAACTGCAAGGAGCAATATGCCAATTTTTATGATGCTCAGAAATTGTTCTTTTAATAATTTTTATTATATTTTTGTTAGATTCTTTAGCAAGATAATTCCCCTATGGGTAGTATTTTTATTACTTAATTTTAATCCCTTTTTTTGAGGCATAACCATCTAATTCCTAAGTAGTAAAATAAGACACGTTTATCAAACACTAATGATTCTAGAACTCCAAAACTAGTGACAATGTTATAATATAAAAATGCAATTACCTGTTTGGAATTGACCAGTTGCAAAGGTACTCCTTCCTTCCATCTCCTAAATTAATCAGAAATTGTTAATATATACTTATGTTATTTAGAGGAAGGAGAGTTCAAAACACAAATAGTTTCTAAGACCCACTATTTGAAGGGATATTCACTAGTAATATGTTGAAGGCGAATGGTTGGTTTTACCATCCTACCAAAAACATTTCTATAAGTCTCAAGGATTCATACTATGGCACAAGCATGTTTAAATAAGGTGGGCCAATAATACCTAGCACTGAATACTTTGTGAGTAAACAATGTAAACTTTGAAACTAGAACTGATATAATTACCTGTTTCGTAGAGGTAGCAAAAAAGTGACCCGATTTTGAAAAGTGGCGATGCAAAATACACTCTTTTTTTTCAGAGCATATTTTTGACACTTTAAAATTTCCTATGTATCAAATATAAATATTTGCTTTTAAATGTTAGTGATTTTCATGCCAATTTTGAAACGTGTTGATGCAACATGAACCTTTTTTAGAGGGCTTATTTTTTGCACTTTAAATTTTTTAATGTATTAACTATGGATACCTTTTTTTTCAAAGGGCTTATTTTTGACACTTTAAATTTCTTAATATATTAAGTGTGGATCTTTTTTTTAAATGTTACATTTTTTGACACTTTAAAATTTTTTATGTCCAATTCTTTTTGAAATCATGATTAATTTACAAATTTTTTAGATGTTTTTTTTTTAAATGTTGATTACTTAAAAAAGAAAATATAAAATTATATATAAAAAAGACCCAAAAAAATCATAGAAAACGTAAAAAAAATAAAATAAAAAATTATCTAGTAAACCATAAAAGAATTTGGAAAAAAAAAAAAACAAAACAAAACAATATTTAAAAAAACTATAAAATTAAGTAATAATAGAAATATTTTTAAAAAAATTAACAAAAATGTAATGAAAAAAATTAAAAACAATATAGATTAAAAAAAAAAATAGAAAATTAACAAACAAAAAAAATTAAAACTACTAAAATTAAGATTAAAAACATTTTAAAAAGAAATTAAAAAAAAAAAAATATACGCAAATTACAACCAAAAAAAAAACTATAAAACAATTAAAATTAATATATATATATATAGATATTCAAATTAAAAAACAAAAAACAAAAAACAAAAAAAAAAAAACCGAAACAAAAACATTTAAAATTTAAAAACATATATATTTTTTATTTAAAAAGAAAGAAAAAAAATTAATTTTTTTATAAAACTATATAAAAAAAATTTAACATTTAAAAAACAAATATATATATTTTGTTTAAAAATTAAATAAACATTTTTTTTTGTAAAATATATATTTTTATTTAAAAATAAATAAAAAATTCTGCGGCATTTTTTATTTTTAAAAATAAAAATAAACATTCCTTTTTAATTATATATATTAAAAAAAATCAGCATTTTTATTTAAAAAAAAATAAACCTATAATGTTTTTAAAAAATATTTATTTTTATTGAAAAAAAAAACCTTATGCGATTTTTTATTTAAAAAAAAAAAAACCAGAAATTAATTTTATTTTTTAAAACACGTATTTTTAATTTTATATATATAGGGCTCGCCTTGCCACTGCCCGGCCACCCATGGGGGCATGACTTAGGGTGGCAGAACCGTAGTAGCTCTGCCGACCAGGGCCGTGCTACCATTGGTGGCCAGGAGATGACAAGCCGAGCCCTTAAATATTCTTAACTTTTTAAAATAAAAAATACATGTTTATAAAGGAAATTAATTTCCAGGTTTTTTTTAAATAAAAAATCCCATGAGTTTTCTTTTAATATTTAAAAAAAAATTATATGTTTAATTTTTTTTAAATTAAAAATTCACAACTAATTTTTTTTATCATATATATATATATATATATATATATATATATATATATATAACTTTTAAATGCTTATTTAAAAAAAAAATAGAATAAATAATGGCATTTCTTTTTTAAATAAAAAAATATATTTTTTTAAATTTTAATTGTTTTTTCATTTTATTTATTTTTTAACTTGAGTATATTTTTTTTTTTTTTGGGTTTTTTAAATTTTTTTTAATTTTGTTTTTAGTAGTTTTTTAATTTTATTTTTATTTTTTAATCTAGTTTGTTTTAATTTTTTTTGTTAGTCTATTGTTAATGTTTTTTTTTTTTTTTTTTCTATGTTTACTTACTTAATTTTATATATATATATATATATATATATATATATATTAAATTTATTTTTTTTCCAAATTCTTTTATGGTTTATGAGATAATTTTTTTTTTACATTTTTTTTGGAAATATGTTTTTCTTATTATTTATTTCTCTATATTTAAAAAAATATTTTTTTAATTCTTGTCTTTTATAGGTTAATTTTATTTTACTTTTATCATTTTTATGATTAATTTTTTTTAATATATATTTTTATTTACATTTCGTTATTTTTCTTTTAACATTTTTGTTTGTTTGTTTTTTTCATTGTTTTAATTTTTTTTTTTTTGAAATTATAGTGATTTTCGAAGTCATGATAAAATCGTTTGTGTCATTATTTCAAAATGTTGAAAATTTACCCTTGAAAAAAAAAGTGTAATTCCAACATCAACACTTTTCATTTTGAGGGCGTTTTTTGCACAAAAAATTGGTTTTCACTGCCATTTTCTAAATATGTTCAAAATTTACCCTAGAAAAAAAAATGTGTTGTTTCAGCATCAACACTTTTCATTTTGAGGGTGTTTTTTGCACAAAAAATTGGTTTTCACTGCCATTTTTAAAACATGTTCAAAATTTACCCTAGCAAAAGAAAAAGTGTTATTCCAACATCAACACTTTTCATTTTTAGCACTGTTTTTCATGTTTTTTGGGGGTTTTTTGGCTAGAGTTCCCAATTTGAATTTATAGTTCTCGTTTCAAAGTTTACATTGTTAGTAGTGATGTTTATGCTAAAATAACCATCAATATGACTTGAAAGGAGTTCATGTAGTATTTCTAAGAATCATCTTGTTCTAGAAAATGAAGTTGATAGGGCGCTGACTTGAGCCTTGTTAAAACTTGGTACTAGAAATCCAAGAATTAGCTTCATCCGACAAACACAAAATTACATTTTTCATAAGAGATATTTTGTTATTAGAACAAAGTTTCAGGTTGGGAAGATTAACAAACTCAACAAGAAGTTTGCAAAGACCTTGACCTTTCATTATTTGTGCGGGTTTTGTCTCCAAGTCATATTCTTGGAGGGTTTTCATCCATTGGGCCAATTTCTCTCCTAATTCCCTTTATACTAGCAACTTTCTTTCTACCAGATAGGGAACAATGACCTTTGTTTGTAGATTTCTACTTATATGAACTAAAATGAATTGCTTCCTTAATGAAAAGAAAGGTCTACTGCAGGGTAATTTTTTTTTAGCTCCCTTGAAGGTAGAGCTCATAAAAAAAATTGGAATCACTATCAAGCTCTGTATTCTAAGGATAGTAGTGTCAGCAAAATCAGAAGTAGAGGTATAGAGTATGAAATCTCTAAAAAAACATGGGCTCATTATAACAAGAGCCTCGTAAATGGCATGTTTTATAGTACCATAGGAATGTTTTTCCTAGTATGTCCACTTGTATTTGGAATTATTTTTAAATAGACCTTTAGGTCGCTTGACTATCTTAGAAACAATGGAGACAAATATTCTCACAACATTTATTTTCTTGAGGAAGTATTGCATGGTCTTTTTACAATTTGGAAGTGACAAATTATCAATGGCATGGGCTCATTCCAGGTCAATTATTATGTATTCTTTTGATATATGAATGAACATAGGCCATTAATAATCTTTCACCTCCAATTATAAAAAGGCCTGTGGTCTTTCCTTGGAAAAATGAGTTTTGTTAAAAGATTCGTCCCTATTTTTTTCTCAAATAATCAAGCCACTTGAAGATATAGTTAAAAATAATTCCAACTATAAGTGTAAAAATAAGGAAAAGTAGGCTTTTGGTACTAAAAAAAAATCCATATCTAAGGTTCATGTTTTGATGAGCCCAAATTGTTCTAGAGATTTCATATTTTATACCTTTGATTCTAATTCTTCTTACATTTTTTTCCCTTACACAAAAAACATAGCATAATAGGGAAATTCCAATTGTGTTTATGAGCTCTACCTTCAAGGGAGATGAATTAAATTATTTAGTTGTAGATAAATGTCCCTTTGCTATATTTAACGCAATCCAGCATTTCAGGCCAAATCTGCGGAAATATAAAACCAAGGTGATTGTTCCCTATCTGTGAGCGATAACTTGCTACTAGAGAAGGAATTAGGAGAAAAAAGGACTCACTAGATGATAACCCTCTAAGAATATGACCTGGAGATCAAACCTACTAAAATAATGGAGGGTCAACATTTTTACAAACTAGATGTTGAGTCTATTAATCTTCCTTACCATAACCATTGTTCTGATAATGAAATCTCTTGGATGAAAAATGAGGTTTTGTGTGTGTTAGACGATGCTAATTCCTGGTATTCCAATTTCAAGTTTTATTTGTTGAATGGTACAACACCACCACATATTGAAGCTAAAAGGAGAAGAGAATTAAGGGTCAAATCAACCCCCTATAAAATGAATAATAATGTTAATTTTCATAATTATTATGATGGGCTATTCCTCCATTGTCTAGAACAAGGTGATTCTTAAAAAGTACTCCAGGAACTCCATTCTGATCCCACTGGTGGTCATTTTGACAGAGACACCATTGCTCATAAAGCATTAAATGTTGGATATTATTGGCCCACCTTATTTAAATATGTTCATTGCCTGGTACAAATATGTGAGAATTGCCAAAAGGTTGTTGATAGGATGACAAAACCAACCTTTCCCCTTCATCCTTGTTATTGTTTAAGCTCCCTTTTGACAATGGGGGTTAGACATTTTTGGTACCATGAACCCTCCCTCCTCTCATTAACATAGGTATATCTTAATAGATATTGATTATTTTACGATATGGATGGAAGAAATCCCTTTGTGAGTGGTCAATTCCCAACAGGTAATTTCATTTTTACATTCTAACATTGTCACTTGTTTTTGAGTTGTAGAATCATTACTACTTAATAATGTGTCTTATTTTTCCTCTTAGGAATTAGATGCTTATGCTTGAGACAAAGGGATTAAAATTAAGTAGTCAACAAACTACTACCCTTAGAGGAATGGCCATGTTGAATCCTCAAACAAAAACTTCATAAAAACCCTTAAAAGAATAGTGTCCGAGTATCACAAAAATTGGCATACTTTTCCCTTTAATACATTATGGGCTGATTGGGTAACCACCAAGGTCGCAATTGCAAATTATCCCTTTTTCTTTGTTTATGGTATAGAAGAAATTTTACCACATAATACTTTCTTACCTTCTATCCAATTCTCTCAACAAGTAGAAGAAGTAAAATCCTCTATTTTTCAAAACAGAATTGATGCCTTGCTTAAACTAGAAGAAGAAAGAGAATATTCAAAAGATAAGCCGAATCAAATGAGTACATTGTAAAATGCTAGTTTTAAGGAAGAGTTTATTTCAGTAGAATTATCAAAATAGGTGACTTGGTTATTAAGTGGGACAAGCAACACGAGGACAAAGTGTAACATTCAAAATTCAAGAGGTTATGGCTAGGGCCATTCATTGTTATATAAAATATTGGCCCCGAAAAATTCCATCATAAACACTTGAAGGTTAGTCCGAACCCCTTCCAATTAATGGTCAGCTTTAGAAGAAGTATATCTCCTAAATCCCTTTAGTGATCTCTCATTTTCATAAATATGTCTTTCAAGGTTTGCTTCGTTTTTATTTTATGTTTTTTCTTGTGTGATGAATTCCATAGCCTAAGAATGAAATTGTTTTCTAAAATGTTGTTTCATGGAAAGTTTTAAACAATATGTCGTTGGTTGATGCTTTAACTATCTGATTTCTTTTCTTCAGTATGAGTTGATAAAAGGGAATGATTTTATGATCAAGATATCTAAAAAAATTGGTCATCATTGCAAAAACAAATTTGATTAAATATTTACTTTATCAAAGATAATTTACAACATAATTAGCATAATTTTTTAGTGTGGTCAATATTTAGCTCTGCGTCTGTATTTGCAAGAAAATCTCAAATCAGGTTAACATTGACCACTCATCATTTTATTCTTTCTTCTTGTTTTGTCTCCATAGGATAAAATCCCTTTAAGAGACATCCTTATCGATGCTATGGATTTTTGTTGGTAGTAGTGGCTCCATTTATGACATATTTTATTCCCAATAAATATTTGAATAAATTTATGAATAATTATTTTCGAATATACATGTCATCCTATGTTTTTAAGGAGCTTCTGAGTCTGCTTCCCTAACAACAAACAACTAGAATGTTGAGCTATGAATCTACAACTAGTACGATGGCATCCAAACATCTAAATTTGGTTAAAATGGATGCTTTTAAAGGATATGGAAAATTTTTGGTAGTAGAGACAATGCATGTGGTATCAGAGTCGCAATCACACCTCTCCTTGTCAACTATTTCATTTTTTGCATATGTTGGTTCCTTACTTATTTAAAGATCTACATGGATTTTATATGAAGTTTGTGAATATTGTTTTTATAGGTGGAAAAATATATTTGAAAAGTTTAATGTTAGTTACCTACAAGAAGAACTAAAGCAATCAATTTTCAGATTGTTTATCACTTATTTTTTATAGTGCGCCTAGTTTCTATGCCCATTACCTATTTTATTTGAAGACATAAATAAATCCAACAAGTCACCAATTATTGGCTACCGAACCACCTCCCCTCTCATTTTCGAAATGATATGGGCTCATATTTTTATTTTTATTTTCATTTTCTTTATTATTTTCATAATTAGTTTTGGATATAATTATTGTTAATAGTTTGAAATATGGATTTTCATGCAGACTGTAAGATGACACTATGTTTATGATTGGCATGTTTATCTGAACAACTAGAATTATTTTCTTTAATTTGTTGGCCTTGGTTAATGGTTTTTTTTGTTAGATAAGGTTACTTGTCTTGGTTTTGAAGCAATAAAGTAGAATATGTTTCTTAAGACACCTCCTGTTGTCATGAACCTAAAGACCTAGCTAATATGTTTATATTAAATTTTCCATTTTGGCTTATATATATTCTTATTTTGATTTTTGTTCATAAGTGATGATTATCTTTACATTTGTATTGGCTATATAAATTATATTGGTCACAAAACCTATCATAACATTGGTATATTTACTATATGTGAAATGTTTCATTCTAAATTTGATGGTATTGATATTTTTATTTCATAAGTTTTATTGATATCACATTAGGTGTTAAGATGGGTAGGTTTTTATTCAAAAAAGGTTTATATGTTTATATTTGCAACCTTATCATTTCATGACCCTTTCATACCAGTGATTATTATTAAAACTATTGATTAATTTGTTCACCTATAACTATGGTTTGATGGTGTCAAGACCCGAAATTGTTGTATCTAATGCGTCCTTTTACACATATGACGTCTTCTTATTCCCTTGTTTTACTAGCTTATGAAATTCTAGCTCGTACTTCTACATTTTTTTATGTAATAGTCAATATTTGTGCTTTATTTTTATTTTATCTAAAAAAATATCTTCGTTGTATGCATTCTTAGGAGGAATGTTAATTAAAACTTTGTTAATGTAGATTGTCATGTTTTTGCATTACATAAAGCTCCTACACCCAAGTTAGCACATATGATCATCACTTTATCATCTCATATTTCCATAGAGGCAAAGCTAGATGGTAGTACAAGCACCCATTTGGAACTATTTATGAGCCTATCTCATAGTCGGAGGTACCCTTATCCCTCACTAACTGATTCCTACACTGATTTGGGGATCGACATATTAAAACACTTCTGGGAGGAAACCAACAATTGGTTTGTGTTCATAATGATTTTTAGATCCTGCCACATAATTCAAAACACACTCAGGTCATATGGATGGGTTTTTTGAAATTAATTAGTAAATCAATTCCAAATTAGCATAATTTTCAAATTTTTAACTTTCACCTCGATTTCCATGTATATGGGGTGAATCCCAAAATTCTAAAAGATGTGTTTTGTTGAAATATGGAATATTAGGCTCCCTATATATAGTTTTCCAAAATTTACATTGGTTTTGGATATCCAAAGAGTTCTTTGGGGAAAATTTGCAAAAATTATGAGTTTCCATAATTATAGGATCATGCTCGAATTTGTAGACAATGCGTTTTACTTAATTAGTTAATCGTTTTACTGGACATCCAATGAGGAAGAATTGTTGGGATTCAATTGATCAACTTGTTGGTAATGGATTGGCTTGTCTAAAGCCAAATTTGTATTATAAAAAATTATAAAACCAAGTTGTGGCTTTGAGGAAAGGAGCGACATTATTGGGGATATACTACTCGAGAAAGATTGTTGGTCTAGATCAATAGGTAGCCCGCT
The DNA here is from genome assembly GCA_031772625.1 of Pinus tabuliformis. Lineage (NCBI taxonomy): Eukaryota > Viridiplantae > Streptophyta > Pinopsida > Pinales > Pinaceae > Pinus > Pinus tabuliformis. The sequence goes on from CM062804.1 coordinate 1,047,602,872, forward strand.
ATTGGGCACTAGACTCTAGTCTCTCCACATGATGTAAGAGAATGAATAAAATTTTTAATGAAAGATTACATTCCAAGTTCTTTATTTTAAATATTTTTGTGGCTTATTGACTTTGTAATTTTGTTTTATTTCAAGAGGCAACAAACTTGTTGGGAGGCCCCCAAACCTAGCTTGTTGTCCTCTCTCATTTTCCCCATTTTTCTTTGTTTATTTGATTGAACAAGATTTAGATCTACTTTTAGTGTCTAATGGTGTACTTAGTTTCAGATCTAGTGGTTATTACCTTTATATCGATTTCCAAAGATAGATCCTTCATTTTACACTCATATATGGAGCATAAAATATATTGATTGCAAGAATGATAGACCATTGTGATGAATGTTGTATCTAAATCATTTTTATAACTAAACATTGAGTAAACTGTAAAAAAAAAAAACAAAAAAAAACTTTTGTGCACTATGACTAATAACATACTATGTTTCAAGGGTTTTTTTCTTTGGGTTTCAAATTTGAAATAAGAATTGGAATTTATTTTTTTGGTAACATAAAGTGCAATTGATCTATTTTGAACTAGAATCCCATTTGTTTGCAACAAAATTTTTGTGACTTTGAAAGGTGTTGCATCCCATCCTTCTTATTTGTGCACTGAAGTATAGCTGATATATTTTGGTTATAATATTTACTGATCTTGCATCGATGGTGTGCTTACAAATGTATTATGATTGCCCAAATATTGTGACACGCAAATTCACGTATCATATTTTTTTATATAAGGAATTGATATTCAAGAATCTAAAGTGCACATTTCATCTTATATGATATTTGTATTTTGATCTTCCTCAAGTGGTCATCAAAAAAGAGTTATCTATGTCCTTGAGCCTTTCTTTTTTTGAAGTTGAAGTAGATAGTTTTTTTCCGAATGTGCACTTAGTTTAACAAGTGAGATTGATATATTCACACAAATTTTTGAAGTTAGAATACAATTTTAAAAGAATTCTAGTAGAACTAGATCAAAATATTATGATACTTGGATAGGTTTACATTACTTGTGTTACAGAAAGTGGATCTGAAAAGAACTTGCACATAGAACCATTCTAATTTTAATATTCAAGACTCTCACAAACTTGAATAAGCGTACCTTTTCATCACAAATTGTGACAACAACAAAAAATGTTCAGAAATATTATCATTTTCTAATTTCAATTTGGCTTAATTGATATGTACATGATTCTACAGTTTAGTGTGAAACCTGAATAAACGTTTGAGATTAGACTAGATCTTGAGAATTCTAATTTTTGAAATTAATATGATTGACATAATGATGTATGATTTTAATTACAGAGTATTCCTTATCTTATGTTCTTTCACATGATTTGTGACTAGTAGTCACAGTGGATTGAGTGGGCTTATAAGAATAAGCGTACCTTTTCATCATGAATTGTGACAACAACAAAAAAATGTTCAGAAATATTATCATTTTATAATTTCAATTTGGCTTAATTGATACGTACATGATTCTACAGTTTAGTTTGAAACCTGAAGAGACGTTTGAGATTAGACTAGATCTTGAGAATTCTAATTTCTTCTGAAAACAACGAGGGCTTCATCGCAGCAAGTCCCTGCCATGCGGGAGCTTCAAGATGAGGAAGGATTAGCCAAATACAATCTAAGACCAATACAATCTAAGGCTAACAGACAGTTGGGCTTTAAGACCAATGACCAACAGATAGTCAGCTTTTAAATTCATGTATTTTGTGTAATATTCTTAGTGTCATGTGACTTAGTTCCATGGGAATCAAAGCAGTGACCTGCACAGGTCGTAAAAGTATGTTTGTGTAGAGTATCCTCAAAGCAACAAATGTACTTGAAACTAATGTTCAATTGAGAAAAAGAGGGAGAAGGTGCTGAAAGGACCTACAGGCCAAATCTCAGCTCATAAGCATATACCACTAGACACAATATTCAACAAGCAGCTTCAGCGACTAATCATTATATGGTTTTTGTGTTGCCTCAGATGTAGACATGGGGATCTTTCTCTTCGTTCACAAGCCATTGCTTGTTTCTCTGTCTTGTGTATCCTTAGAACCAATTTACAAGCATATAAATTTCACTAAAAAACATACTTCAGCAGACAATTACCATTTCCAAGTCTAATACACTAATAATTCTATGGCTTTGCTACAATCATGAGATTCTGAGATTCTGTAAACATACAGATCTTTGATCTTAATTTAGGAAAATAACACGCGCATAATGTAGCCACTCCTAATGGTCATGATCGAAGCCAAAGGCCAAGTAGCATGCACTCCAGGAGCTATGATAGTCTAATGAATCTGGTTAGCCTGAAAGCATGGGAAAATCACAGTATAAAAGGCCACGATGAACATGATCAGGTCGAGGTCGAAGCCCAACTAGCTTCAAAATAAAATATAAAGCCTGCAAGCCACCTTATCCATTTCATCACAGAAAGGGCGAGAGAGAAATTCTGGCATATCCACTGGATCATAGAAAGCAGCCTTGAAAAATCACAGTCCAAAATATACATGCCACCTTAAGTAACCATATGCATTTCATGATAGAAATTTGAAGAAGACATTCTAACATGTGTTGAATTGTAGAAGGTAGCCCTGGTGAATTGTAGAAGGCAGCCCTCGCGAGTAGAAGCGAAAGACCACCTCCATGGTACTTGTCGTGCAATAAATGGGCGAGGAAGACATTCTGACATATTCACTAATTGGATATAGATGCAATCTAGAAGTGACACTCTTGCTTGAAAGGAATGAGCATGCTTGCCTAAAAGAGCGACAAAACTAAGCCCTCATCTTGCAAAACGAATGTTGGAAGATGCAACCATACCATGTAGCTCAGAGCCCATCTAGAGATCTAAAGTCTTTAAATTCCATAGATGTGTGTTCAATGCACAGCGACAACTAGAGGTGAAAAGAATACACAGCCAAAAAGACACGAAAGAGTGAAGACTATTGAGGACAGTTGCCAATTCAACAAATTAATGATTATGTGAAAAGGCTAATAGAAAGAACCACTCTGAAGAACAATCCCTCAGAGCCACAACTGTAAAAGGTCATCCACAAGCCTATTGTGCCAACTCAGGAGATGTTGCAACATCTATTGAAGTTTTGGGCTTGCAGAAAGTACCAGCAAGGACGGATAAAACTGCTTGAATTTGAATTTGGGTGCTTTAGGAAAACTAGCATCTATTGTATATCGATGTTATGATAGAGCTACTCACTTTGGCATTGAGCAAATTGGGCCACCCCACTGATACACTTGAAGTGATTAATCCTCCCAATGTAAGGGGTACGAAACTAAATCTATAATATCCACCTGTGTTTAGTAGTTAGGGCTAGTAGTACTTGAACTCAGCAAACCTTCAAATTGAATGTGAAGAAATTAAAATATAAAATCATGTACAATTTTAACCAGAATGAATCAAGCCAACACGACCTCTGAAAGGAAATATACAAATCTGACAATAAAAAATAAGAATGCTTCAAAAATGGAATTTGAAAATTCAATTACAAACTTGGAGTCCCTGCCATGCGGGAGCTTCAAGATGAGGAAGGAGTAGCCAAATACAATCTAAGACCAATACAATCTAAGGCTAACATACAGTTGGGCTTTAAGACCAATGACCAACAGATAGTCAGCTTTTAAATTCATGTATTTTGTGTAATATTCTTAGTGTCATGTGACTTAGTTCCATGGGAATCAAAGCAGTGACCTGCACAGGTCATAAAAGTATGTTTGTGTAGAGTATCCTCAAAGAAACGAATGTAGTTGAAACTAATGTTCAATTGAGAAAAGAGGGAGAAGGTGGTGAGAGAGCTTACAGGCCAAATCTCAGCTCATAAGCATATACCACTAGACACAATATTCAACAAGCAGCTTTAGCGACTAATCATTATATGGTTTTTTTGTTGCCTCAGATGTAGACATGGGGATCTTTCTCTTCGTTCTCAAGCCATTGCTGGTTTCTCTGTCTTGTGTATCCTTAGAACCAATTTACAAGCATATAAATCTCACTAAAAAACATACTTCAGCAGACAATTACCATTTCCAAGTCTAATACACTAATAATTCTATGGCTTTGCTACAATCATGAGATTCTGAGATTCTGTAAACATACAGATCTTTGATCTTAATTTAGGAAAAAAACACACACATAATGTAGCCACTCCTAATGGTCATGATCAAAGCCAAAGGCCAAGTAGCAAGCACTCCAGGAGCTATGATAGTCTAATGAATCTGGTTAGCCTGAAAGCATGGGAAAATCACAGTATAAAAGGCCACGATGAACACGATCAGGTCGAGGTCGAAGCCACAACTAGCTTCAAAATAAAATATAAAGCCTGCAAGCCACCTTATCCATTTCATCACAGAAAGGGCGAGAAAGAAATTCTGGCATATCCACTAGATCATAGAAAGCAGCCTTGAAAAATCACAGTCCAAAATCTACATGCCACCTTAAGTAACCATATGCATTTCATGATAGAAATTTGAAGAAGACATTCTAACATGTGTTGAATTGTAGAAGGTAGCCCTGGTGAATTGTAGAAGGCAGCCCTCGCGAGTAGAAGTGAAAGACCACCTCTATGGTACTTGTGGTGCAATAAATGGGCGAGGAAGACATTCTGACATATTCACTAATTGGATATAGATGCAATCTAGAAGTGACACTCTTGCTTGAAAGGAATGAGCATGCTTGCCTAAAAGAGCGACAAAACTAAGCCCTCATCTTGCAAAAAGAATGCTGGAAGATGCAACCATACCATGTAGCTCAGAGCCAATCTAGAGATCTAAAGTCTTTAAATTCCATAGATGTGTGTTCAATGCACAGCGACAACTAGAGGTGAAAAGAATACACAGCCAAAAAGACACGAAAGAGTGAAGACTATTGAAGACAGTTTCCAATTCAACAAATTAATGATTATGTGAAAAGGTTAATAGAAAGAACCACTCCGAAGAGCAATCCCTTAGAGCCACAACTGGAAAAGGTCATCCACAAGCCTATTGTGCCAACTCAGGAGATGTTGCAACATCTATTGAAGTTTTGGGCTTGCAGAACGTACTAGCAAGGACAGATAAAACTACTTGAATTTGAATTTGGGTGCTTTAGGAAAACTAGCATCTATTGTATATCTATGTTATGATAGAGCTACTCACTTTGGCATTGAGCATATTGGGCCACCCCACTGATATACTTGAAGTGTTTAATCCTCCCAATGTAAGGGCAACGAATCTAAATCTATAATATCCACCCGTGTTTAGTAGTTAGGGCTAGTAGTACTTGAACTCAGCAAACCTTCAAATTCAATGTGAAGAAATTAAAATATAAAATCTTGTACAATTTTAACCAGAACGAATCCAGCCAGCACCACCTATGAAAGGAAATATACAAATCTGACAATAAAAAATAGGAATGCTTCAAAAATGGAATTTGAAAATTCAATTACAAACTTGGAAATGTGAGAAATTGAGGCAGCGGCCTATCTACCGAAACAGAGGTACAATGAAAGACTGGAATTCATAAGATTTTGTTATTTCTATAACTTCCTCCAGTTCTCCCAGGAACAAAACTTCATTTTGGATATTTGTGACATGCCAATACCTTAGTAGACCCCTAATAACAGTATCCACTAATGTCAAATCCTTCTCCACAAATTGAGTGATACAATATGATAGTTTTTTATGATAGAGAGCAAAGCATTTAGGCTTATGCAGAGGCAAAAGAGCTTTGCTTAAAAAGAGTTTATGTTCCTCTTTTAGAGGTAATGCAAAACCATTTATTATATATTGCAACAAGAGTTCATACACTATCTGCAAATGTGGCCATGCACGATCCATACTTTCATGTCCAAGATGGAGGCATGGAATGAAAAATATTTGAAGTAAACATTTTGGAAATCTCCCCCTGAACTCTTTCTATGAGTGTGCCTGCTCCATACTGGACATAGTTAACAAGCTCCAGTAAGGTTTGCTGCTTGATCTCGTTCTCTGCAATATTTTCTTTAGGGTTTGAGAAATCATATTGGAGACAAAAAATATTCAATTTTTTAATCAAGAGATCCTGTCTTTCAAAATAAGGAACATCTCTCAACAATGGCAAATTTGCAGTGGGGCTTAGACTACCATTGGAAGAATGTTCACAGTTGAAATGAAAGCCTTTTTCCTAAAAAAATGCAGTTCTATCATTTCAAAAGAAAATCTCGCTAATATTTTGACCTCCCTACTAATTCGACCGCAATATTGCTATAATGAAGTGAATTTAGACCTCCATAAACTAATTTGACCACAATATTGCTGGAATATTGCTTGACATCTGGAGATTACACCACACAATTTCCAAATGGAGTGACAGCACAAAATTCAAGTCAACAATAAATTGCTCACATTACCAACACCGAACTATCCATAAGAAGGGTATAGAAGCCCCAGAGTGCATGTTGCTAGCCCAAAATCACACAACTGCAGTAGAAATATTCACATGAGCACTATATACCAAAGATCTGAACATTATTGAATAACTGACTTGCACAAGAAGGGTATAGAAGCCCCAGCATGCATGTTGCTAGCCCAAAATCACACAACTGCAATAGAAATAGTCACATGAGCACTATATACCAAAGATCTGAACATTATTGAATGTGGAATCCATATGCAAGTTGCATCAAAAATAGATCTTCTGAAAATTATTGAATGTAGAATCCATATGCAGATTGCAACAGAAATATATCTGACCAATACATGGTTTCTCACCAGTATATGCAAACTAACTGTTACTTACCTTAGCTATTTTCCAAGAGGATAAAAGAATGTTTGAGGGTTTTGATATCTCTATGTAGGACGCATTTTTGAGCACCGTGATGCAAATAATCCACAGCGTTGGCAATTCCTACTGCGACTCGAAACCTGGCTGACCAGGACAGAGAGCCCTTCCCTTTCGTTTTATTTTCTGCATTTTCACATCAAATCATGAGTAATCAGACTTCTTATTCTCAGACCAAGAGAAAATAAAATGCCCAAAAGAAGATGAATTCTAGACATAACAGGACCATGAAAATGGTATGACAAACTTCTACCGTTAAACAATAAGCAGCTTTCTTTCTTTTCATTCCAACAGAAAATAAATGCCCAAAAGAAGAATAACTACAGGTATAACAGTACCATGAAGATGGTAATCCGAACCATCAAAACACTCATCAGAGTTGTTTATTTTCAGCCCAACAGAAAATAAAATGCCCAAAATAAGTGTTCTTATGTTCAAATAATAATAAAGATAGATATAACAATACCATGAAGATGGTATTCCAAGCTTCCACCTGATATGAACTTGTAGACTAGAGAAAGGCCTAGGCGATCAATGCAGTAACCTAACAAAGGAACCACATGACGATTCTTCAAACTGCCAGCAATGTTAAGCTCTCTGCAGAATGCCTCATCTGATTCGTTATCATCACACTCCTACCTTTTCACAGTAATCAGTTTCCCAAACCTCAGCCTGCCTCTGTAAACGCAGCTGTGAGCTACCCCCCCCCGGCACTTTGTGTATGTCCATTAAAAAATTCTCATAATCAAGATAACACCAAACAAGAAGAACAGTATACAAAATTTGAAGCATCCATACTAAGCATCAACTTCTACAGGCATCCCATTGAAGCAGAATCATAGACTGGTACATAAATAAAACCAGTGAAGCAAGAGTGATAAGAAAACAATATAAATTAGGAGAGGAAAAGAAAATGTTACGTTCCAGAATGATTACAAAATAAGCAAAAATTTGAAAACCACTACAATAGAACACCAATTGAGAAAATGAACCAGGTTTTCGAACAGGTCAACAATATATGCAACATAAGTTGCAGAGACATGGACTCCACCGCGGAATGAACGAGGCCAAGGAATGAACAAGGCCAAGGTAGGAATGAACAAGACCGAAGAACAATCCCTTAGAGCCACAACTGGAAAAGGTCATCCACAAGCCTATTGTGCCAACTCAGGAGATGTTGCAACATCTATTGAAGTTTTGGGCTTGCAGAAAGTACCAGCAAGGACAGATAAAACTTCTTGAATTTGAATTTGGGTGCTTTAGGAAAACTAGCATCTATTGTATATCGATGTTATGATAGAGCTACTCACTTTGGCATTGAGCAGATTGGGCCACCCCACTAATACACTTGAAGTGATTAATCCTCCCAATGTAAGGGCAACGAAACTAAATCTATAATATCCACGTGTGTTTAGTAGTTAGGGCTAGTAGTACTTGAACTCAGCAAACCTTCAAATTCAGTGTGAAGAAATTAAAATATAAAATCTTGTACAATTTTAACCAAAATGAATGAAGCCAACACCACCTCTGAAAGGAAATATACAAATCTGACAATAAAAAATAGGAATGCCTCAAAAATGGAATTTGAAAATTCATTTACAAACTTGGAAACGTGATAAATTGAGGCAGCGGCCTATTTGCCGAAACAGAGGTACCATGAAAGACTAGAATTCATAAGATTTCGTTATTTCTATAACTTCCTCCAGTTCTCCCAGGAACAAAACTTCCTTTTGGATATTTGTGAAATGCCAATACCTTAGTAGACCCCTAATAACAGTATCCACTAATGTCAAATCCTTTTCCACAAAGTGAGTGATACAATATGATAGTTGTTGATGATAGAGAGCAAAGCATTTAGGCTTATGCAGAGGCAAAAGAGCTCTACTTAAAAAGAGTTTATGTTCCTCTTTTAGAGGTAATGCAAAACCATTTATTATATATTGCAACAAGAGTTCATACACTATCTGCAAATGTGGCCATGCACGATCCATACTTTCATGTCCAAGATGGAGGCAAGGAACGAAAAATATTTGAAGTAAACCTTTTGGAAATCTCCCCTGAACTCTTTCTATGAGTGTGCCTGCTCCATACTGAACATAGTCAACAAGCTCCAGTAAGGTTTGCTTCTTGATCTCGTTCTTTGCAATATTTTCTTTAGGGTTTGAGAAATCATATTGGAGACAAAAAATATTCAATTTTTTAATCAAGAGATCCTGTCTTTCAAAATAAGGAACATCTCTCAACAATGGCAAATTTGCAGTGGGGCTTAGACTACCATTGGAAGAATGTTCACAGTTGAAATGAAAGCCTTTGTCCAAAAAAAACCGCATTTCTATCATTTCAAAAGCAAATCTCGCTAATATTTTGACCTCCTTACTAATTCGACCGCAATATTGTTACAACGAAGTGAATTTAGACCTCCATAAACTAATTTGACCGCAATATTGCTGGAATATTGCTTGACATCTGGAGATTACACCACACAATTTCGAAATGGAGTGATAGCACAAAATTCAAGTCAACAATAAATTGCACACATTACCAACACCGAACTATCAATAAGAAGAGTATAGAAGCCCCAGCGTGCATGTTGCTAGCCCAAAATCACACAACTGCAATAGAAATAGTCACATGAGCACTATATACCAAAGATCTGAACATTACTGAATAACTGACTTGCACAAGAAGGGTATAGAAGCCCCAGCGTGCATGTTGCTAGCCCAAAATCACACAACTGCAATAGAAATAGTCACATGAGCACTATATACCAAAGATCTGAACATTATTGAATGTGGAATCCATATGCAAGTTGCATCAAAAATAGATCTTCTGAACATTATTGAATGTAGAATCCATATGCAGATTGCAACAAAAATAGATCTGACCAATACATGGTTTCTCACCAATATATGCAAACTAACTGTTACATTACCTTAGCTGTTTTCCAAGAGGATAAAAGAATGTTTGAGGGTTTGATATCTCTATGTAGGATGCATTTTTGAGTACCATGATGCAAATAATCCACAGCCTTGGCAATTCCTACTGCGACTCGAAACCTGGCTGACCAGGACAGAGAGCCCTTCCCTTTCGTTTTATTTTCTGCATTTTCACATCAAATCATCAGTAATCAGACTTCTTATTCTCAGACCAACAGAAAATAAAATGCCCAAAAGAAGATGAATTCTAGACATAACAGGACCATGAAAATGGTATGACAAACTTCTACCGTTAAACAATAAGCAGCTTTCTTTCTTTTCATTCCAACAGAAAATAAATGCCCAAAAGAAGAATAACTACAGGTATAACAGTACCATGAAGATGGTAATCCGAACCATCAAAACACTCATCAGAGTTGTTTATTTTCAGCCCAACAGAAACTAAAATGCCCAAAAGAAGAGTTCTTATGTTCAAATAATAATAAAGACAGATATAACAATACCATGAAGATGGTATTCCAAGCTTCCACCAGATATGAACTTGTAGACCAGAGAAAGGCCTAGGCGATCAATGCAGTAACCTAACAAAGGAACCACCTGACGATTCTTCAAACTGCCAGCAATGTGAAGCTCTCTGCAGAATGCCTTGTCTGATTTGTTATCATCCCACTCCAGCGTTTTCACAGCAATCAGTTTCCCAAACCTCAGCCTGCCTCTATAAATGCAGTTGTGAGCTACCCTCCCCAGCACTTTGTGTATTTCCATTAAAAAATTCTCATAATCAAGATAACACCAAACAAGAAGAACAGTATACAAAATTTGAAGCATCCATACTAAGCATCAACTTCTACAGGCATCCCATTGAAGCAGAATCATAGACTGGTACATAAATAAAACCAGTGAAGCAAGAGCGATAAGAAAATAGTATAAATTAGCAGAGGAAAAGAAAATGTTACGTTCCAGAATGATTACAAAATAAGAATAAATTTGAAAACCACTACAATAGAACACCAATTGAGAAAATGAACCAGGTTTTCGAACAGGTCAACAATATATGCAACATAAGTTGCAGAGACATGGACTCCACCGCGGAATGAACGAGGCCAAGGTAGGAATGAACGAGGCGAAGGAATGAACAAGGCCAAGGTAGGAATGAACAAGACCGAGGTTAAGGAGGGCACGAGGCTGAAGTTAAGGATGGCAGAGTTTTGATAAATGGAACGATGAGACACATGGCCTCCATGGTAGGTCCCACATAGCGTTTTGTGTAGGATGATTAATATGCTATGTGGTAGCGGTAATTTATAAAATTTGCATTTGCATGCAATACACGTGCCTCCTGCCTCACTGAGAGGTGTAACTAGAGACCGATTACCTTGAAGAAACTTAATTTCCAAACACAACACAAACACTTCTTCAATTGCCAAACACAAACACATATTTTTTCAGTGGATGGACTGGGAAATCTAACCGGGCTCACCACCAGAGGTATAGCTAAAGAACTAGTGCCTAACACAGTATTTCGCTGCAGTTGCTTTCCTTTTCTTTCCTGCGGCAGAAGATTCATTCTAGTTAGCTACAGAGGATCACTGTGGGGGCTTTAAGGAGGAAGAAGACGCGCCTGCAGACCTGGTAGCCATTCTGCTCATCAAGGTTGGTAGGCCCGACATTCAGTGCCTTGAGTTCAAACCGTCCAGAAACTAATAAATTACAAACTAAAAATATTTTCTACATTATTACAGAGTAAATTACCTGGCAGGTCTACAATATATGAATAAGTTGCAGAGACATGGAATCCACTGCGAAATGTCGGAATGAACCAAGCCGAGGTTAAGGAGGGCAAAAGTCGGAATGAACCAAGCCGAGGTTAAGGAGGGAAAAGTTTTAATAAATGGAATGATGAGAGACATGGCGCTCATGGTAGGTCCCACATAGCATTTTGTGTAGGATGATTTCTATGTTATGTCCACAATGGTTACATACAAATAAAATGATGGTGAACTGTAATATATAGAATTTGCATGGGCTACGCGTGTCCTACTACCTCACCACCAGAGGTGTAACGAAAGAACAAGTGCCTTCACAGAAACTCAGCTGCCAAACACACAGCGTTTCACAAAGGATGGACTGGGAGTAGCCATGACCGTGCCTCATGTCTCACCACGTCTCACCACCCCAGTAAACCCTGCACTGCAGGAGGGAGTTAAAAGCTTAGGTCTGTGCTGCGATAAATCGATTGTATTGACATTTGATAGCTATTTATAAACAGTTTGAAAACTGAGATGAACGTACCTCAAGAGGCAAGAACTACGGTTAGAACGCTGGATGTGATCTCTCCCATATCCCGAATCAATCGATAAAGGGTCAATCTGTATGCTTAGGAGGCTGGACAGGATAGGAACTGTCGCAGGTCAGTGCCCCGACCGGCTCCCCAAGTGAAGGTGCTTTAGTTCCAAAGTAGCGCCAAGATCGAGTAAGAGCTTCGAGAAGCAGCAAGACCTCCTCTTCAGCATGAACCCGGTAGATCAACCAACAAGCTCAAGCATCAAGAGCATGACCCAAACAGAAGCATGCATCATTTGCTCATATCATCTATGAGCATGTCGCATAAAATCTGGCCTGCTCTAATCTAAACAACTGCTAGGGGGTAAAGGTAAGTAAATGGGTAATAAAGGTAAATGGGTAATGTTTTATGGGAGCTATCAAACTGGGGCTCAACAATACCTCCCTCCAGGGCATGGGGGATTGAGAACAGGTCACGTAGAAGAACACCATTCTGGTCACGGGCTATCAGTAATGCCCCTCACTGACTGACTGGGGATCTTCTCCTATCGGCGGAAATGCATAGACCGCGGTGGGGAATGAGGGTATTTCGGGTATTGGCAACTAGTAACCAATAGACAGCGGTTCACAGAGGATGACCTGGGAGTATCCGTGGCCGTGTCTCATGTCTCACCACCCAAATAAACCCTGCACTGCGAGAGGGAGTTAAAAGCTTAGGTATGTGTCGGGATAAATCAATTTTATTGCCTTTTGATAGGTATTTATAAACAGTTTGGAAACTGATATGTACGTACCTCAAGAGGCAAAAACTGCGGTTAGAATGCCGAATGACAAAAGGATTTGAAATGTAGCAGCCTCGCTTCCAGTGCTTCTGTCTTCCGATCTCTACTTCTCGGTAAACTCTGTGTATTTTATTTCCTTGTCTGAGATCATTCCCCTGCTAATCATTCCCCTTATCTATATTTTGTACTGTGCATGCGCCATATCTTGATATATTGTTTTTGTACTGGCCCAAACACCTGTTCGAGAAGGGTTTTTCCATAGAGAAAGGGGCACGATAGCCCAAACTCCAAAAAAATGACGAAGGGGCTTCCCTGGGGCCACTGAAGAAATTGTTGCAGCAGAAGGCAGAAATTGTTGCAGCAAAAGGTAGATTCTGGTGCGCCAAAGCTATGAAATGCTGACGAAACAACAGCATGCCAGCCAAAAGGGGAAACAAGAAAGGGAGGCCAGCTATCAGTTCATTAAGTCAACTACCTATACCCCTGTTCCTTTCCCCGCCCGGGTATGGATCTTAAACCTTCTCTCAATTTCATGGCCTTCAATCTGCTCTGTACGGTGAGTAACCCGGATAATAGGATAACGAAAGAGATCTGTATATGCTAAAGTAGACACCAGAGTGAACCAAAGGAGGAGCTGGTAGGGCAATCGAAATCGAAGGAGGGAAACAGGCGGGTTGAGCAAAAGCGGGTACCTGATCCAGCAATAGTTGATTCGGCTGCGCCATTCATGGATAGCTGCAGCCCCTGCATGCAGAACACCTGCCTGCCAATACACCCAAACCAAAATTGCAAACAATACAAACTGCAAACAATCCAAACTGATGCTAAGAAACGCTAACATTAAAACACGAAATCCTCTGACGGTCAGCAAAAATAAACAAGGCTAAGGAAAATAACCTAAGCTCTGACCTCTCCCGCCTCGGGAAGAGGGCAAATAAGATGGAAAACATGAGCACTTTGGTCATCCTGGCACGGAGCATTTTAAAACCTTGCTCTAACCAACACATTTTCATAAATAACACTTGGAATTAATGCTAAATCAACCAAATCGGATTACTATAGTCCCTGGGCATTGCCAGATGGCAGGGACTAATAATATAACTGACCTAATGATGTATGATTTTAATTACAGAGTATTTTTTATCTTATGTTCTTTCACATGATTTGTGACTAGTAGTCACAGTGGATTGAGTGGGCTTATTTACTTATAAGAGTCTAAAGTTTGCACACAAATTTCAAGAAAATATTGACTGTAGACCTTAACAAAGTTATTTTTCCTTCATGGATCTATTTTATAAGTAGCACATTTATAGATTGATCATATTTAAAGCTTGTATTTATTGGATAACACACAAAAATAATTTGTCAAAGTGAAATAGATTTGGTTACTTAAGTCTACAATCTTATTACAGGTGGAGCTAGAGTTTAAATTCTCAATAATTAGGGTTTGTTGCCATTACCTAGGGATTCTTTTTCAATTTCCAATAGTTAAGTTTGTTATTTAATTATCAATAGTAAAGGTTTTCTCCTCTACTAGGGTTTGCTTTGAGTTGTTAATAATTAGTATTTGTTTTGAAATGTTGGTATTTGCAGAATTGGTGTTTATGGATTCAACTCTAAAGATTAATTTTGAGCGAAGGATTTGATCAAGGATTTATTAAGTGCAAGAACTCATGGTATGAGTTATTTCTAGGAAAATTAGGATTTTATTTTTGTATGCCACGGGGAATTCCTAGTGTTGCACATAGAATTTCATGGACCCCAAATTAACATTAAATGTTATTAAAAAATATACTACATCAAACATATGGTCACTATATTTAAAACAAAACCTATGGTTCTATTCAAGATTTAATATTCGTATTGGGAATTCTTAATGTGTTAAGATGAAACGATATGTGGAAATTTAAGTGGTTTTGGTGAGATTTATTTTTATTGGAGTATTTATTTCCTTCAGTGACTTGGCATGACACATCTAAAATATTAACTACAATGTTTAGCACCTGTTAATACCATTCACCATTAACTGGCTCAAATTTTTGAGATCTAGTATTTCTCAAGCTGTGACAATTATTTCTTAGTGTGTTTTGTCCTATTGTTCCACTAATTCATGCCATAGGGATTTGTTTCCCATCTATCAGGGCCCCAAGTTGGGACCAAGGACAAACAAGTTAGCATGACATGTAGATGAAGTATGAGGCATGTGAATGAAGTAACCGATGTGCAAGAATTTAGTGTGTGGTGCAAGACAAGTAAACACTTGCACTATGGGCACGCCCACATGATGGAGGGGAAAGTAGGTGCTCGGGTGGGCATTGCATGCTGAGCTTTTTAGTGTGCCTGCATGGAGTAGTGGTTAAATCTTTGTCTAAACATTCATCAAGTTCTTCCAATGTTTCAATGGAGTAGTAGTTAGATCCTTTTCTTCTACCTTTGAGAGTAAAACAATAAAAGTGTGTCACTAGGAGATTTCCATGGATCTTAGTTATATTTCCAAATTGACCGACCTTCACTCAAAGGAATAAAAAAGGTTGAAGAATTGCCTAGTTCTTGAAATACATGGAATAATTTCCTCACTAGTAAGAATAACATACATGATGTTAATGGTATTCCCATCATGTTCCTAAAGCCTAAGTGGAAAGACCTATTGTTTTTTCTATGCCATTATACAACATGTTAGGGGAAATTTTCCTTAGTTTTTATTTATGGCATACTTCTCATCATGATGTTTCTATGGTGTAAAATGAATTTTCCATATTTTGTATATAAAATCTTGTCCAAAATGGCCAAATCTTATTAAGCTCACCATAAGATCACTGAAAGTTCCATATTTCTCCATGGCTTCATATATATTTTAGTGAGGAACTATTTGGCTAAAAATGGTGATGTGTGGAATATGTTCCTCTTTTGAAATGGGTTTGATGAACCCTATGTTTATGAGAAACTGTGTCTTACAGCTAGGGTTTCATTTAACCCTCCATGCCAACAAAATATTGTTTGATTCTCATGTTGAGGATGACCTAAATGAGTCATTTGATGTAGAGAAACTAGATTATTCTAATGATAATGAAGTTGTAGATCTAGAAATTATACTATTTTGTGTTATTAAGAGCATGGCCAAAAAGCTTAAATTCCATTACTAGGCGATGAAACCAAAATTTAAGGAAAAAGAGGACTCAAAACCCTCATAATGTAAACATTGACTGAAACCTACCATAGAAGCATAGATAAATTAGCATAAGTATACTTCACAATCTAAAGCGAAGGAAAAGAGATTGAAAAATTGATTTCAATGGCTCGATGTAATAGGTGAAGTAACACTCCTATGAAGGAGGTATTCGTTGATCTAGCAGTGCCACCCAAGCCTTTGCCAAATAAGACTAAACCTCATACCAAAGATAGTTCTTTCTTTTCTGATAAAAATAAATTTTTGTGTGGTGGAAAAAATAACACAGAAAAGTCTCCTTGCAAGAAATTTGGATCTGATCAACCTCTACTAGACATGTGCCTAGTCAATTTAACGTCTTAAATTGCTCTACATAAATTATCAATCCGGGTATCGTAAACTAATGAAGTGTGGTGCACCATATGTGCTTAGTTAACCTTTTTCTTACTTCGTTGTTTTATAGATTTTATTTTGTTTTGGGGTTTTGTTTTTGTTGGTTTCCTAAAGTGTCTAATGCAAATGGAAATCCTATTCTAAGGTCTTAAGAATACTTTTAAAGGACAAGTATGGATAGAGATTTCAAGACAAGGCCTATGTCCCTAATGGTAACTTCCAAAACTTAGCACTTCAAAAGATCTTAAAACATGTTATTGATGAAATTAGTACTTAAACGAAAGTGTAAATATGCAGCTACTTCAATCAAAATAGAATGCAATAACCAATCAATGAGCTAGTGACTATGAAACCCAGTATCCTTGCTGCTATATAAAAAGAAAGTAAAAACTGAACTTAAAGCAACTCAAAGACTGAAAGCAAAGCAACTAATTCATAACACTACTTCAACTCTTATGATCCTTTACCCTTCAACTCAATCTACCTTATGGGAAGCAATCATGAACAAGTTAAGCAATATGATATCTAAATTGCAAGAAATTAAATTGCGTAAAGGAAACTAATCACACTACTTCAACTCTTTTGATCCTTTACCCTTCAACTCAATCTACCTTATGGGAAACAATCATGAACAAGTTAAGCAATATGATATCTAAATTGCAAGAAATTAAATTGCATAAAGGAAACTAATCACACTACTTCAACTCTTCTGATCCTTTACCGTTCAGCTCAATCTACCTTATGGGAAGCAATCATGAACAAGTTAAGCAATATGATATCTAATTTGCAAAAAATTAAATTGCATAAAGGAAACTAATCACACTACTTCAACTCTTCTGATCCTTTACCCTTCAGCTCAATCTACCTTATGGGAAGCAATCATGAACAAGTTAAGCAATATGATATCTAAATTGCAGGAAAGTAAATGAGCAAAACAAAACTGATTGAAATAAAAATGCTGGAATTAGAACTCAAAAAAAAAAATCAGCAGAAGGACAAGATGATTCCGTCATGTCATTAGTCATTAAAAAGCTATGTGCATTACTAACCTACAATCAACCAGTTGAACACACTTGCATGAATTAAAATTGCATGAATGAAAAATCTAATCTACCAACTTGAAAGCAATCAAATGACATAATGAAATCAAAGCAAAATTACAAAATGAAATCTACTCTACCTTACATTCTAATGTGCTCCATGACATCTACTTCACATCTCCTTCCATGTTGAGAACATCAAAGCTTTATTCAAATTCTTCAAAATTACAAAGTACAACAAAGCTCTCCAAAGCTTTCAAAAGCCATCAAGGAAGAACTACGAACTCACAAGCTAAAAAGACTTAAGAACTCCAAACTATAAGCTAAAGAGGACTAACTAATGAAGGAGAGAGATCTCCTATTTATACAAAAAGATGAGAGCCATCTCATTAATGAGAATCCATGAATCTCTCCCTCTACCTCTAGAGTCCTAATCAAAATAGGAACTGATAAGACACATGTCTTCTTAGAGTTACAATACAATTAGGAGACGTGACACATATCCTCATGATCCCATGATTCTTTCCACTCAAATTCGAATTTGGCCTTGGGGTGCCACATAAGGGTCTTCTAGAAGCCTCCTTTCAACCTACACATGTCAACAATCTCAACCCATTTGTTAGGTATAAGCATATGCACATTATTTTCTAATGTTTAACCACAAATTCACTTAAAAGGCTTAGAAATAATAAAGATTGGAAAAACATAAAGGTGGCCCAATGATAATGAAAGTGGGATGAATGTGGTGACATAGTAGTAAAATGGAGGTGAAATGGAGGTGATATAATGGACATAATAGTGAAAGTGTAATGGAAATGAATGACATTTTCAAGACTCAACAACATGTACTAGAATTAGCAATTTATTGTTACATTACCTCACTTGGAACATCATATTGAGCAATTGTTACAAGAAAATGACGAACTTAAAGCCAAAAATTGACTAACATAAAGTCAAAGTAAATAGAAGCGTACTCAAACTAATGTAAAAAATCAATCCAAAGATATTCATATAATTATTAAATCTTCAAACAATCCTGCTTAATAAATATTTATGTTTATCTATGTTTCAACAAATATTTAGAATTATGTTTTGTTTTGATTATATTTTCTAAATTTAATCCTCATATGTGGTCATCAACAAGAGGAATAAGAAATTTTAAATTAGATTTGATAAATTTTATTTTTTAAACATGGTTTAAAGATATATTTTAAATATGTCATACATTTAACATAGAAAATTGGAAACATAACACTCAATAACACAATGTTGAGAACCCCACCTAAGAAAAACCCTATAATTTTATTCCTCTATAATAATGAATAAGAATGTGACAAGTAGAAAAATATGAACTTTTTAATGGAGGTGACATCCCATAATGCAATGCACCTTTTACAAGTCAAACTATATTTCAAGGAAGGTTTTGTAAGTTAAATTTTGAATCCATTTCTCATCAATCCTCATATGTACTCATCAATAAGAGAAATGGTAAGTTTTAATCATATTTGTTAGGTTTTTAATTTTGGTAATGTTTATAAATGGATTTAGATAAGAAAGGAAGTTATTATTGAAAACATCACCCATTGATTTAGGAATAAACAATAATTTATGAGCATCTTCATTTTCTAAATCTTATCATTGAAATTTGTAATTACAAAGTAAATAATGTGGCAATAATTATAACATTAGGTATAATACTTTTAATTTACATTTTCCAAATACAAGTATGTATTTTTCTAGGTTTTTTTATTCACAAAGGATTTGAAAATTGAATCTCATGATTTTCATAGTACGATGATCACCAATTGAGAAACTCCCTTGGATGATATAGAAGTATATATTAAAATAAGAGTTAAATTGCTAATCTATTTGGCTTTAGAAGCATACAAAATCTAAAATTGGAATAAAATATTATTCATATAATCATTCTTTGCAGTTAATGAAATTGTTAAAAAATAAATAAATTTACTAAATAAATACTTGGGGTTTCAATCTTAATGGTATATTCTCTAAATAAATTGGAAAAATAAACTAGAGCTTAGTCATGTATTTCTATCTTTTCGAGTATCAAGAAAAATCACATAAACTTTGATTTAACTAAGTAATTAATAATTTTGTAGATAAATACAATATAAAAACCGAAAAAACATTTACATCTAGAATCAATATAAAATTAGGAACTTGCAATTAATTATTTATGATTATAAATTGGTAGTCATTTCCATATTACTTCTCTGTAAGGAATCAAATATGACATAAGATAAACGAATTGGTTATGTTTATCTTAATCATGAAGAATTTTTTTTTGAAATTTGACTTTAAGAAGAAGCATATATATGTATAAGATGTTACATCAAGAAACTTTAAACCTACTCAAATGTTATCCTTTAGGATAATGACACATCACCAAAAAAAGATACATTTTTTTTCGACAAGGTTGTCTCTAACAAAAACAAATGTATTTATCACCCTAGGAATCACACTTAAAACATGATCATGTAAGCCTCAGTTAAGAAGTTAAAAATAATGAAAAGAAGTTTCCAAAAGAAATATTGGAGAAAATTACCAACATGTAGTCACTAAATCATAAAGAAACAATGGTTGGTTTCAAATTGAAATAAGTAATTCATAAGATGTATGAATATAAGCCTTAGAGAAAGAAATAAATATATATCCAATAACAATGCTATCAACCAATAAATTTCCAAAAGTATAAGAATAAAAGCATCCAAAACAAATGCACCTGATATAGTATATTTTATTGTTCTCAATATGACAAGCTAGGAGAAGATCATATTGTATTAAAATAAAGGTAGGGTGTGAAATGTTGTCATTTTCCATGTCATTGAAGTAAAAATAGATATCATATGTATGACTAATTTTCGAAACTTCAATAGACAAGGATTCATAAAAAATGGTACACATCATAATAAAAACTAAAGGTTTTTTTAGTAAATATACTCTCATAAAAAATATATAATAATGGAATTCAATGTACAAATGTATAAGAATTAATAATAACAAATAAATATATAAATTCTTACATCTTAAATTAGGAAAATGGCATATCTAAAGGATATGATCTTTTAGCCATCATAATCACGATAACTACTTGATGTATTTAAATACAATTTAACATTGCATTGTATCATAGACTTATCATTCATTCATATTGTATTCTTGTTAATGTCTTTTATGTTTCTCTTTCATTACTCTTTTCACATACAAAAACTATTAATAAAGGATTTTTTCATTTCATATATGTTTAGTAGTACCCTAATTAAACTATTGCTTGTCATTTTCTTTTTCATCTGTATTTTATTTTCTTGACACTTTTAGCTTTTACCCAAAGTTAGATGGGAACTCTACTCTCTTATTTTTGTCTCTTTAGTACTACATGTATGTATTCCTTTCAATTAGTGGTAGCATAAATTTGTATATTGATAGGTTATGGTTGTCTTATGGTATGCTTTTACTAAATTTTGTAATTTAGACAATGCTAAATTAGTATATAAAACTAAATCATTACACAATATTATAGATAGTCTCATTGTATTTATAGTAGCAATATTATGCTCGTAGTGAAATAATTTTAATTACAAAATATAAATGAGTTTATAGATAAATCCTCACATTACACCTAAGTAAGCTTTCCTATAATGATCAATTCTCATTTTTTTACCTATTAGAGTATATAGAGAATAGTATGGATAGATTCTTAGTTTGTTTTATTATATGTTTTTGATAAAATTGTGTCACCATTTCTAAAGTTATATATATAATTGTGTCAACATTTCTATATATATAGATATAGATATAGATATAGATATAATAATTTATCTAGTTTTTAATTGTTAATTTCAATATTCAAGTTTATAAATGAATTCTTATAACTGGGTTTACTTATAAACATCATTTATCATTTGTTTCCTGAGAGATTATTAGGATAAATACTTTTAATAATTTTTATAATTAAAATTGTAATATTATAAAATTAAGTTCATATGTGTAACCATGATTTTCTACTATTAAACTAGATATGTTTTCTCATATTTAGCCTTTGAATATGATATTTAGAAATAAATGACTTGTGTTTCATATAAAACATATTATTACATGTTCTTATTTTTTATTTTTTGTTTCATAATTATATCTATTGTTTTATGAATAAATAAAATAAATTTTAGTCATATGCGTTAGCTTAGATGGTATAATTATTTAAGATTTATGTAAGCGGTCTTGAGGTTGACTGCTCCAGTTGGTTGTGTTTGTTTATGTTGGTTATAAGATGTATGTTGGCTATGGATCTTAATTTATTTCTATTTGTTAATCAATGGTTAATGAATGCATGTGGTAGTATATATTAGTGCAGTTATTATTAGAGGGTATCAGACCCTCTTGATGATTGTCAAATAAGTATGATACCCCTATGTTTAAATATGCATTCATGACATGTAGATTACATGTTCGACATATGTTTGATGAAATGAATGTCATGTCTAGGACTTTTTAGGTCAATTTTTTAATTAAATTTTGGTTTAGTGTCTTTTTTGTCATGTTAGAAATGATTCTAGAAGGTCTCACTAAGTTCTGGGTAGGGGTTTATAGGTTGAACTAGAAATTAGGTTCAGAATTCAGGACTACATGCTTTGAATTGAACATTTTGGGATGCAACCAGTGGGATGCAAACTTATGCATGTGGTTGGAGGATCCCAACCACATGGGTACCTTTCTATGGGAGCGGTTGAGGGATCATATCAGCAAAATGGGTGTCCATCTTATGGTTTGGCCACCTAGGGTGGTTACTTATCCTATTAGTGGCCTGTAGCCCCTATAGGATGTGTTGAGTTTCCATTTTGTTTACTGTGGTTGTCCCCACTTCCTTAATGGGATCTAGGAGGTTGCCATGTCACTATAGCTCTTTCTCTCATGCTTACCACGATAAGCCGTTGAAACTAGATACATATGGGAGGGGTGGTTACAACTGGCCCTTTGTTGTAACATATTTTTAAATTTAATAAAGAGTAAAGGGGAGAAGTTGTATTTGGTAATCTCACCCTCCCATTTCATATACTTGTGTTTTTTGAAGTTTTATTTCCGCTACTTATATTGAGATTATGATATTGAACATTAATGAATTATTTGAATAAGAAGTAAGATTGAAATTGAATAATTTAATAAGTATTGAAGTGAATAAGAAGTAGGCATAGTCCGAGTTCAGTTAGTTGTGTAACTTACAACAAAATATTGTCGGCGCCACACATCGCCCATGGTGGTCTTTGGAAACCACAACATGGGGCCATGACACAATCCAATACATTTCATCTTTATTGTTCCACCATGCCATGATGATCTTTAAACTGTCTACGTTTCCTAACCTTTGTCTATTATTTCACTCCTTTCTAAGTTGAATTCTCGTAAAAATTTAACCAAGATTACAAAATGTCACTTGTAATAAGAACTAAACCAATCGAACATAATCTCATCGAGACTTATGCTGAGTATTTTCCATTATTTTAACAAATGAACTGGTGTAAATTCATTTATTTGTTCCAGGGTTTAAATGGAGGAGTGGTTATAGGCTTTAATTCTATCTTTTATAGTAAAACATCAAAAGTGGGTGACTTGGAGATTTTCGTAGATGTTAGTTTTATTTCAAAAGCAACCCACCTTCTCGCAAAGGGAGAAAAATGGTCAAATAATTTCCTAGTACCTGAAATTCCATGGAAGAAATTCCTCACCAGTAAGAATAACACATATGATGTCAAAGGTATTCCCATCGTCTTCCTAAAGCCTAAGGGGAAAGACCAGTTGCTTTTTCTGCACCATTATACAACATGTTAGGGTAATTTTTCCTTAGTTTTTATTGATCATATACTTCTCATCATGATTTTGTCGGGGTACAAACTGAATTTGCCATATTTTGTATATAAAATCTTGACCAAAATGGTCAAAGCTTATCAAGCTCAACGCAAGATCCCTGACAAGTCCATATTTCTCCTTGACTTCATTTATATTTTAGTGAATCACTGTTTAGCTATATATGGTGATGTGTGGAATATGTTCTTCTTTTCAAATGGGTTTGAGGAACCCTACATTTCTAGGCAACCATTTCTTATAGCTAGGGTTTCATTTAATCCTCCATTCAAACCCAATATTGTCTAATTCTTATCCTGAGGATGACCTAAATGAGTCATTTCATGTAGAGATACCATATTATTTTGATGATAATCAAGTTATAGATCCAGAAATTACACTAGCTGGTGTTACTAGGAGCATAAATGAAATTGTTGAATTCCATTATGAGGAGTTGAAACTGAAATTTAGTGAAAAGAGGAGTTAAAACCCTCATATTGTATCCCTCAACTCAAAACTACCATACACTTATAGATTAGTTAGCCTAAGTATAATTCACAATATAAAGTGAAGGAAACAGAGATTAAAAAATGATTTCAAAGGGTCAACGTCAATGGCGAAGAAACACTCGTATAAAGGAGGTCTTCATTGATCTAGAAGCACCACTCAAACCTTCACCAAAGAATACTAAATCTCATACCAAAGAAAAATATTTCTTTTTTTATAACAATAAATTTGAGCGTGATGGAAATAATAACGCAGAAAAGACTCCTTAGAGTAAATCTGGTTCTGATCCATCCCTGCTCGACATGTATTGGCATTGCCAAGTTTTTGTTACAATACCTCACTTGGAACATCATATTGTCCAAATGTTACAAGAAAATGACCGACTTAAACCAAAGAAAACAAAAACGTGCTGAAAATAAAGTAAAACATAAGTCCAAAGATATTCATATAATCATTAAATCTTCAAACATGAAGGTAGTCATTTCTCCAAAATCAAGTCATGATTAACAAATATTTATGTTTATCTATATTTCAACAAATCTTTAGAGGTATGTTTTGTTTTGATTATATTTTCTAAATTTAATATAGGAACTACAAAATCTCGATTATGTAGCAACCTTTGTTTAATATCATTATAAGTTGTTAACTTTATTTTCTTTGTTGGTTGACTGGTTATCCCTATGATGATATTTGTTTCAATGAACAAGTTGTTCCAGATGCTTTGTAGATGTTGAGGATGACTTGTTTGTCCTTCTACATTTATTTCTTGCAAGTAGTTAGGATATGACCAATAGGTCAAAGAAAAAATATTACAATTTTGCAAAAATAATTTTATTTTTTGAAGTTTAGTATGGAATAGAATTAGGCTCTCGGGCCTATATAAAATCCCTTCCATTTTGAATAATAGGGAGAGGGGTATTGAAATCAAAATCATGGATAACATCACTATGACTATGTAATTTTTCACTAGAAACCTTTATGTAAATGTGACTTTTTTTTTATTCGATAAATACATACTTATATTATTCCTCTTTTCCTTAGTCACTCTTACTTAGGTGTTCTTAATTTTCTGTGGTTTTCTTCCTAAATGTTTAGGAGATAGAAAAATTGTTGTTCAGTGGCTTGGAACTATGAAAGAACAATGAAAATATTTTTCATTTCTTTTCATTCTTATTAGTTCAATTTTAGTTGTTTATAATCGATCATACCTTCCTTCAGTGATTTGTATCCTACGTATGATACTAATCTAGACCTTAGTTCAATTTGAATTCCTATGAATTGTGTCTAGGAATTCATATTGTAGGCAATTCTATCTTTATCTGAGTTGGGTTAACATATGTCATGTAGTAGTTTCTAACGCATATTTATATTTCATTATTTATTTATTGATTTGACTCATAAATGGATAATAGAAACATCATTTATCTTTTGGAAATTGTTACAACCAACTTTCAATTTTATTTTGGCTTAAATATAGTAGATACTTGGCATTAGTTAGCTCTTTGCATATATCATTCACTCTTGATACGAATCAATAAAAATGAACACTTAATTATCTATGTTGGTTTAAAAGTTAAGCGACTTACATTTTCGTAGTTATGTCTTTTACTTACTCATGTTAAAGATTATTGCTAGTTTGAACTTATAATTTCATATATAAATGAAATTTATATTGCATTTGATTATGTTGGAGTAAATCTAAATAAAATCATTCATTTGACCAATTATGTTAAGTTTTTGGTTGTTTCATTTGTTGTATTATAAATTTTGTATTGAAGAGTGCCCAATGTATTTTAGTTACTAATGCTAATGTGATTTATGTATTTTAGTTACTAATGCTAATGTGATTTATGTATTGTAGCTTATTAATTATTTAACTTGTACATTATATTTATTAACAATTAATGGTTACTTTTATGTGTATTAGCGTGTAGTGCATATTTTGTACTTACATTGCATTAGTTAACATTATGTTTCTGTAGATTCTCTTCTTTGGAAGAGCAAGAGATCCAATGCCCAATGAAGCCTTAAAACTCGTAGAGAGTGACCATTACAAGCAACTTAGGGTATTAAAAAAGTTTTGCTATGGGTCACTTATCCTTTGTTAAAAGAGTCATAAAACCCACGTCAACAATTCTGATGGCTATATTTAACATAGTGACATGGAAACATAATGTTGAGTAACACATTGATAAACCATACCATTTTATTTCTTTATGGAAACAAACAAACATTAAACAAAGAGGAGAATGTGAACGTGTGAATGGGGGTAGACATTCCATAATTCAATGTGCCTTTCACAAGGGAACCCAAATTTTAAGAGAGGTTTCAAAAGTTATGTTTTGAATCTTCTTCTCATTAGTCCTAATATGTGGTCATCAACAAGAGGAATACTAAATTTTTAATTAGATTTCATATCTTTTTATTTTTAAACATGGTATAAATATGGATTTCTACATGCATGGAGGTTATTATTGATATATCTATCTTTGATCACGAGGAGTTGACTAGAATATGGGAGTGCCTTTCATTATCAACTCTTCAATTGATATTTTAAATTGGAAAAGTACTAATGTCCCAACTTCCAATAGGGATAGTTCCTATCAACATAATAAAAGGAGAGGAAAATTTATATCAAAATGGGCATATATCTAGATGTGGTTACATCTTAAAATAGATATATTAATTAGGATGCATTAAAATATATGCCATACATTTAACATAGCAAATTGGAAACATAACAGTCAATAACACAATGTTGAGAACCCCACCTAAGAAAAACCCTACCATTTTATTCCTCTACAATAATGAATAAACATGCTACAAGTAGAAGAATCCAAACTTTTAAATGGAGGAGACATTCCATAATTCAATGCACCTTTTACAAGTCAATATATGTTTCAAGGAGGGTTTTATAATTTTTATTTTGTATCCACTTCTCATGGATCCTTATTTGTAGCGATTAATGAGAAGAATGGTAAATTTTTGCTCATATTTGTTAAGTTTTTAATTTTTATAATGTTTTATAAATGGATTTAGACAAGAAATGAAGTTATTATTGAAAATACGCCCATTCATTTAGGAGGAATCAATAATATATTATCACCTTCATTTTCTAAAGCCTACCATTGAAGTTGTAATTACAAAATAATTAATGTACTAATAATTATAACATTAGGTATAATATTTTTAATTTACATTTTCCATATTAAGTATGTATTTTTTCTAGTTTTCTTGATTTAGAAGGGATTTAAAAATTGAATCTCATGATTTACATAATGCAATGACATAGAAGTATATATTAAAATAAGAGTTAAGTTTCTAATCTCTTTACTGTCAAGAAATTAAAAAAGGAATAAATTATTAGCTGTATAAATATTATTTTCAATTATTGAAAATGGTTATTTATTAAATAAATAATTGGAATTTCAATATAAATGTTATATTCTCTAAAGAAATTCGAAAAATAAACTAGTATTTATATCTTTTTGAGTATCAAGTAAAATCATATAAACTTGGATTTAGCAATTAATAATTTTGTAGACAAATAGAATATAAAAACTAAAAAACCATTAACATCTAGAAGCAATATAAAATTAAGAAAATGAAATTAACTATTCATTATTATAAATTGGTAGTCATTTCCATGTTACTTCTTTGTATGGAATCTAAAATGACATAAGATAAAAGAATTGGTTATGTTTATCTTAATTGAGTTTTGGAAATTTCACTTGAAGAAAAGAATATAGAATTAACTATTCATGCTTATAAATTGGTAGTCATTTCCATATTACTTCTTATGGAATCTAAAATGACATAAGATAAAAGAATTGGTTATGTTTATCTTAATCAAGAATTTTGGAAATTCACTTGAAAAAAAAGCAAAAGAATATAGAAGTACACCACGTTACATAAAAAAAACTTTAAACTTGCCTCAAATGTTATCCTTTAGCATAGTAACACATCAACAAACAAGAAATATAATTTCCAACTTTTTTTTACAATGTTCTCTCTAATAAAAACAAATATATTTGTCACCCTTGGATCAAACTAAATATATTTGTCACCCTTTGATCAAACTAAAAACGTGATCATATCCATGTCAATTAATAAGTTAAAAAGAATGACAAGAAGTTTCAAAAATAAATATGGTAGAAAATTACCAACATATAGTCAATGAATGATAAACAAACATTGGTTGATCTAAAATTGAAATAAGGAATTCATAAGATGTTTTAATATATACTTTCGAGAAATAAATAAATATATATCCAATCGAATGTTTATCAACCCATAAATGGTCAACAATATAAGAAGAATAACCGTTCAAAACAAATGCACCTAATATAATATGTCTTATTGTTGTCAATATGAGAATCTAAAAGAATATCCTATAAGATAGTATGTCTTATTGTTGTCAATATGAGAATCTAAAAGAATATCCTATAGTGTTGAAGTAAAGTTATGGTGTGAAATGTTGGCATTTTCCAAGTGAGAGCAGTAGTCACCACACACTTATATAGAAAATTGAATTAGACTCAGTTTACCTATTCATAATTAGAAAAATAGTCATTATATTGTATGACAAATTTTTGAAACTTCAATTAGCATGGATTCATAAAAAAGTGTTACACATCATAATAAAAATTAAAGGTTTTTTTTAGTAAATATGTTTTGGTAATTCTTTTTCATAAAAACAGAATTTAATGTATACATGTATAAGAATTAACAATAACAAATAAATATAAAAATGGTTACATCTTAAATTAGGGAGATGACATATCTAAAGGATATGATTTTTCAACCATCATAATCATGGTAACTGCATGATGTATTGAAATAAGCTCTAACATTTCATTCTATCATAAACTTATCATTCATTCACACTGTATTCTTGTTAATCTCTTTTATGTTTCCCTTCCATGAATTTTTTCATTTCATAAATATTTAGTAGTATCCTAATTAAAATAGTGTCTTTCCTTTTCTTTTTTCATCCCTCTTTTATTTTTTTAGAGTTTTGACCTTATACGGAAAGTCAAATGGGAAATATACTCTCTTCTTTTTTCCTCTTTAGTACTACATGCTGAAAATCAAATGGGAACTCTACTCTCTTCTTTTTCCTCTTTAGTACTGCATGTATGTATCCATTGCAATTAATGGTAGCACGAATTTGTATGGTGTTAGGTTATGGTTGTCTTATGGTATGCTTTTACTAAATTTTGTATTTTAGACAATGCTAAAAAAGTATATAAAACTAAATCATTACACAGTAGTTTAGATAGTCTAATTTTATTTGTAGTAGAAATATTAAGCTCGTAGTGACAAATTATTGATTACAAAATATAAAGAAGTCATTTTTTTCCTATAGATAGATTAGAAGTTTGTTCTATGATATGTTTTTACTAAAATTATGTCAACACTTACACACACACACACACATATATGCCAATTTACAATACACTATATAGGCTCATTGTATTTTCAATAACAATAATAAGCTATATATTTGCTAATTGTCAAATCTATAGATGAATTCTTACATTAGATATACTTGGGTTTACTTATAAACATCCTTTACCATTGGTTCCCTTATATATTGTTTGGGAGATAATATCCATAGATGATACTTATATTTGCAATGAGGATTGCAACTATGTATTAAGTTCCACAATGAACAAATAGTTTTTACAATAATTATTTTCACTACTTTGTATAATTAAAATGGTAATATTATAACATTAAGTTTAGGTAACTGGGTTAGCTCAAATGGTAAGAGTCATTTAAGTTTTATGTAAGAGGTTTTGAAGTTGATTGTTCAAATTGGTTTTGTTTGTTATATGTTTTAGTCATTGTTCTTGTAAGGATAAACATTATAATGATTATAGTTGGGTTTAGATGTCATGTCAAGTATTCCAATTAGTGTTGATGGGTTTAAAATGGGTGGTATTTGCTAAATATAGAGAAGTGTTAGAAACACGTTTTCCACAAAATTTCCTATAAAAAAACAAATCACAAAATTTTCAATATAAAAAGAAAACTCCATCTTAATAATTCTATATAATATAATATTAATATTTCTACATTTAATTTATATTATTTTTTATATATATAATCACAAAATTTTCAATATGAAAAGAAAACTCCGTCTTAATAATTCTATATAATATAATATTAATATTTCTACATTTAATTTATATTATTTTTTATATATATCTCCTTAACAAGAAATTAAATTCCAAAATTTTATAGTTTAAAAAAAAATTAATTATAATTATATTTATAAAAATATTTTATAATTCGAAATCATTTAAATAAATAGAAACATAAAAACCATATAACAATACTAAAATATATAATGTTGATAAATCATCTTCCTCTGCTCTATTTTCATTTATCCTCACATTACTTATTTTTGAGAAAAAGTTATATGCAAAATGGTGTCTTTGTCTAGAAAATTAAAATCCAAATATAATGTTAATAAATTATCTTCCTCTACTCTATTTTCATTGATCTTAAGAAAAAGTTGTCTAGATCTTCATTTATCCTCACATTACTTATTTTTGAGAAAAAGTTATATGCAAAGTGGTGTCTTTGTCTAGAAAATTAAAATCCAAATATAATGTTAATAAATTATCTTCCTCTACTCTATTTTCATTGATCTTAAGAAAAAGTTGTATGACCAGTGGAATCTTGGTCTAAAAAGTTAAATTCCAAATTTTATTGTTTCCTATTAATATTAAAATTGAGTTATAACAGCCATTTTATAATAATTATTATTTAAACAAATAAAAACATACACATCATTTAGCAGTATTAAAATTGATATAATTAGGATTAATCATTATCAACTATTTTCTTTTATCCTCGCTATAAACATTTAGAAAAATATACAGAAATATATATATTTTTATCTAATTATTCAATATTTCTTGCTCTGTTAATATAAAAAGTATGTGTACAAAATTCAAATTCACGTGATCCAGATTCATTTTTCACATTTAAATTGAAGTTAGGGAGAAATGACTCTAACCATCAAAAGATATGTACCTTCAAAACGAAAAAACCGTCGACAAATAATAACAAAAGTTGTAAGATCAGACTAGATGGAGATATGTGTAAATTTTAGGCAAAGCAACAACTAGAGTGCGAGTGTTGCTGCATTGATGGTTGAAAGAAGATTGCTATCGTTCGGGGTTTCTAAATTGTGAGTAGCCTTACAGAGAATCTACAACAAAAGAAAAAATTACTTCTGAGAATTTTATAACTTTTTGGAATAGATATATAAAAGAAAAAGAGAGGTTTGGTAACTGCCATAGATTCTTCATTTTGCGCAAGATGGCCGAAACCGACTTGCAAATTGCTGACACGGCTGAGCAACGGACAGAACAGAAAACACATAACACAGGCCCATTTGAATATCTCGCGTTCTATCTCTTCAGGGTTTTAGCCACGAATGCAACTACGTGTTTCACCATGGCTTCTTCGTAATACCATTATTATAAACGAATAAAACCTAATTCTATATAAAATAATAATAAGAACGGCAAGCAAACAGGCGAACTTCATGCGGGCCGACGTGTGCCCACCAGTGGAATGAGAAAGCAAGTTGTCCCTTTGAGCGAGCTGTGGCGAGGCGTCTGCCTTCGGTGGTTGCAGCTACGGCCAGGCTTCTGCCATCGGTGGTTCGACCATGTCACACTATTGATGTAGCTCTCCCTCCTTGCTATCGGTCTTATTTGCCTGCCTGGAAGGTAATGAATGAGGTAATTAGTTTTCTTGACGGAAAATTGGCGGAAAATTAACGAAATGAATGAGGTAATTCGTTTTCTAGACGCGAAATCAACTGAATGAATGAGGTAATTTGTTTTCTGGACGGGAAAACGAATCTTATGGTACCCACCACCGGTAGTTCGGTTCTTTGGACCGAAGGAGTGGGTCGTTCTTTGGAGCGAAGGAGTAACAGAAGGACCATTTGACATTTTGGTGTGCGGATGAATTGAAATTTGAGAAAATTGTAAGTTGAATTCTAATTACCGGGCGGGGCAGCCACCCCATGGAAGACGCAGACGCAGAGAGCAGCAGGTGCGAGACGTTATTGGCATTCTAGAAGAAATCGCAGGTGGCAGCGGTCCAATTTAGGTTCTCGGGCACAAAGACGCTCTAGTTAATCAACCAATATAACAGAAAGTTCCATTGACATATATTTTGGACAGTTGAGCCTAATCAATATGCATATTCCCGGCTCTGTGTTTCTGTGTTTCAGTAATAGTCACGAACATAATCCTGCTGTGTTTTATCCGTAATGCATGAGCGGATTACCGTCGCGATTATGCTCAGAATTCAGGTACGACGTTTCGTATAGGGTTGGTTAATTTCTTTGTGGATCTATAGTGTTGTTTGGTCATATGGATATTCGTTGTGGACATATTGATAACTGAGCTAGTCATTATCAACGCGGTACTCATAGATGACGTATTCATTATCAACGCGGTATTGATAGGGGTTATTCAATATTAACTCCGAACTGATAAGTCAGTTATTCGCAGGATACGCGGCCAGATATGCCAAAGCTCTTCTCCAATATGTTATATTTGGCTAACGCGACAAGTATCTCGTCGAGTACGCGAGCAAATCTATGGGTATCGGAGCAACCGTTGCCCATTACGCTGGTTATTTCTGCGCAATGCGGGGTAGTTATGGCCAATACGCCGCTTATCGAAAGGAATCGCGGCTTATCTCTACCTGAAAAGCGACTTATCGTACGCGTTATAAGCCTCCAAGATAGCTCGCGTATCAGGGATGATAGCGCGCGTATCACGCATGATAACTCGCATATCCGGCGAAGGTAACTCGCATATCTGGCATTTTGTACTCGCTCGCCTGGAAACACCTCGCATAACCGGCACGTGTAGGCCAGGATAAACGGGCGTATATGGCGTCGCGCCACAGACAAATCGCATATCCGGCATACACATTTCGCATCCAAGGCTAAAGTGACTCGCGTATGCTGTGAATAGCTCACCGCTATTCACCTATCATACCCGTTGAGGACAACGGCGATCCTAATTCCCGCGAATTAACTCGCGTTTCAGATAATACTGCTGATAATTAAGTCGAATTATCTCGCGTTGCAGATAATGCGATGGTAACTCACGCGACTTATTATCTCTGAAAACATATCCATATCAACCCTTAGCTTCTAATAATAGTCGATACCTGTAGGGCGTAGCCCTCTATGGCACACCGGCCTTCTGAAATGTTGGGGAATGCCCCCAAATGGCTAGCGATTGCTCCGCCATGTCTGTGTCTGTACCGGGAAGAAGCTCAATCAAGCGAAGGAGGACACCCATCTTCGCTCTCATGGTATACAAAGGCAATAATGCCTTCAGGATGGCTGGCCTTAATGGTCAAGTGCTGTTCAATGAAAGCCCCAAGCCATCCATGGTGCACCCAAGCCGTATTAGCACAAGATTCGTGGATTAGTTTGTGCGTCAAGGAATCTTCTTTTATGGCTACCGTGTTGATAAAATGTGTTGGCACTGTCAATGGCGTTGTCTCTAGAAGAACATGGAGAGAAATGCATGCCATGCTATGTTGCTAGAATATCTCTGAGCAAAAGCATCGATTCTTTGTGCTCTTTTGGCCATTGTGCGTTCCCTTTCGTGTGTGCTTTGATGACCCTCAGTGGCTGACAGATGCAGAATTTTCTGAAGTAGAGATTGCAGGAGAATACATGGGGTGACTGGTTCGCTATTGCTCCTTGGATTTCTTGGAGCGGGTTGAGTTTAAATTAGTTTTTGTCTCAATATTGATGCACTGGATTCTTCCTTTGTCAGGCTTTGAGCCAATATGATCGAAAAGTTGATTGTTCAATCGTCAACAGAATGAGAGGCTAAGCTTAACTTAAGCAGATAGATTATAGATTTTCATCAAACACTTCAGTAGTCCGTCCATGATTCCTTTTTCCGTACTAACTTCTCTGGGAGCATTTCTGTTTGACATTTTTTCCACAATAGATTATGGGTTCATTCTGGCCTCCAAACTACACTTTGAAAACACCCATTCCAGGGAACCCAGCACAGAGAATCTCATGAAATCTCTGCTCTGAACAGAGAACAGTGAAATTGCTCCGATTGCTTCTTCCACTGCCTCTGTATCCGCACCCATTTCAGAATTAATTGAGGCAACACTTCTGGATATCTATCCTTCAATTTTTGTTCTTCACGTATGTCTAATATCTACGTGTCTTCCATCACAGTTTTATTTATTTATATCTAAATATGAATGCACATATAATGAAAGCCATCGCAAAGTCAT
This sequence comes from Pinus tabuliformis, assembly GCA_031772625.1. NCBI lineage: Eukaryota > Viridiplantae > Streptophyta > Pinopsida > Pinales > Pinaceae > Pinus > Pinus tabuliformis. Next base: position 1,047,636,999 of record CM062804.1, read on the forward strand.
CCAAGCAATCTGTAGGGTTCCTCTCTCCCCAAACTCTATGAGTGGTTGTGAATCACATTCTATGCCGGTGATATAATACATTTTTCATCCTAATTTTGACATCGAGATTAGAGAAATAGCATGTATCTAACTTGGTCCTAATCCTATTGGTGTAATAAAGATCCCAATTATTTATGTTAAAACAAAACCGCATATTCCTTGAGAGGGATTTATGTTAAAACGAAACGGCATATACCATGATCACTCTAAAACAAGATATGTGATTCTTACAAATTTTTAAATACATATAAAAAATTCCAAGAATAGCTAATATTGAATATCTAACAAACATTTGAGCTTCGAAGAAGTTCTGTTCGCTAGATGGTTTGCTGGGTTAGCCAATGGAATGCCAAAGGCTTTGTACTAGATGTGCTCATATACTTACCTGATGAAGAGACATCCTGTTAGCAACCTTTCTTTCCATTTTTCCATCTGGGGGCGAAACGGTATTTTCCATTTTTTTTCCGTTATTTTCACTTGCCATGCATTCCCATTCACAGGAAAAGACATGAAGAACGAAGGCATGAAAGATATACATTTTCTAACGAAGGCATGAAAGATATGCATTTTCTAGAATAGCAATTGGAAGCCGGAACTGGACAAGCAGACGACACCTCCACATACCACAACTCTTCCAATCGCTATTCCAGAAAATATCACCACTAAAGATAAGAGAACGCCTGAAAACCCCATGGCCATCACTAAATTTTTCTTCTCATTTTGCTTTTTTCACGGTCAAACAAAAATTTAGACAATCCATGGAAAACAAGCCACAACTAAAACTCTAAAGCTGGTTCGACTTCGAATTAATTATTTCTACTTCGCTGCTTTTCTTTGGTTATAATTTATAGATGTTTTTCTTTGCTTATAATTTATAGATCCAAGGGCTTTTATGTACTTTGACTAGTGAGTTTTATGTACTTTTGACTTGTGAGGTTGTATTTAGGGGGAATTTTTGGATTTTCCCGAATGGGGAGAAAAAATTGAGGTGAAATTTTGATTTGTGTTATTTAAACTTGTTTTTTAAGTGCATATTTGGATTCAACACCCTGAAAAACCCCTAAAACACTTTGATTGCCCAGGGATTACCCATCAAGCTTGTGATTTCAATAAATTGCTTTCAGATTTTAGAATAATTTAACTACAAAAAACCCACGGGAAAAGCTCACAAAAAGTCACACTAAAGACAACTCTTAGACAACTCCTATTTGGAAAACCACTTCCATTTAACTAGGTGTCATTGTTAACCGGATGGAATTGTTGGAGATAATTACCTGAGTTAAGATTAGTTATTAGTGTGAGTTTTTCAGAAAATTAAATTTTGTTGAGTGTCATGGAATTGTGAAGATAACTACCCACATGCATGATTTTAGAGGGCAATCAATATTTCTAACCCTATATGCCTATAAATACATTATCCTTGAGAGTGTTATCCTTGAGAGTGTGGCATGCCCATACATGATGGAATTGTGAAGATAACTACCGGCATGCATGAGTTAAGAGGGCAATCAATATTTCCAAGCTTATATGCCCATTAATACATTATCCTTGAGAGTGTGGCATGCCCATACATCAATCTTCTTCTCATCCATGTGCATCTTGTACACCTTAGGAGTACGAGAAACAGTAGTAACATGATAGTGCGTTTTGGCCGCCTCGATATGGGGACTCCCATCCAGTCCTAGAATTTGATGTCTTGTAGGACGTATTTTGAGTTCTAGGACGTATTTGATGGTGGCTGGAAAATTCTCAAGTGTCCTATAAAACTGCAACCTATCATTTTGACATCTAATTTCAAAGTTAAACCATCAAAAACTATAATACCAGTCTGGGCCCATACACATGATAGTTAAAATTTAATGCTATTTGAATTCTACCTCCGACTGCCTAGTAGCCAGTACCTAATAGTAGTAACTCTCTCATCTACCATATGATAGTACCTAATAGGAGTAACTCTCTCAGCTAGCTACTACCTAATAGTAGTAACTCTCTCATCTACCATAGGATAGTACCTAATAGGAGTAACTCTCTCAGCTACCATCTGCAACTTTGTACATACGAATGATATGTCAAATTTAATCTACGACTCCCATTACCATTACCATTAGCTACTGGTTTGTACTCAGTGCAGAGTTGGAGAGAAATGTCATTTTAAAGTTTTCTTTGACACCACACTAAACGTAATCTGAGGAGATGTGCAAATTGCAATCTTTAACTATTCATCACCCAGGTGCCAAGCACTGCGTGCAAACTCATTGTCATTTCCATGAAAATGTTCACTGTCCAGGCCATGCTAACTGTCGTTTTCACGAAAATGTTCACTGTCCAGGCCATTGACAGCTGAACTAGTGGCAACCATCTATCAACAATCTGCATGAATTTGAAGCTATCTACCTGATTTCCCAAGAAAATGGAATGGTGGCTTTGTACCACGATCCATCGATTAGAATGGAGGAAGTACCATTACAGGCAAGGAAGAAATAGACAACGGGTATGTTCATGTGTCATCACCGAGGTAATACACTTTCTTCTTTGCCCTGACCATTATCCCAAGCTTTATTCTTGCAAGTTGTTGTAGTAATCCCTGTCATTTGATTGACTTGGATGTTTCTTTCTGGACATGCGGCTCTGGTGCTCCCTGGCAGATTGAAGATCTCAGGTTGAAATTTGAGGAGGCCTGGATGCTCAACAGGGTTAACTTATTATCAAGTAACCCAACTCGCCATTTCAACTATGTCAAAAACAATTCAATAAGTTTCTCAGGTCAAATCATAGCACTAAATTATTTTCTGAGTAGAGTTTAATTCAAGTGGTTGTTTATTGCATGAAACAACTTTATAATAATGTATAAATTTTATTACCTCATCATAATCCGCTGATGAGAAATATATAACATAGCAATGCAATGACATCTCTACAACAACCCAAAACCTCGGAAACTTCTTCAGTGTTGTGAGACAATGTAATACTTTGAGGTAGTGCTAAGTAAAAGATTTATGTCCAGGCCCTTAACCCTAGTGAACTCTTCAATGAAATCATGCCCATTTTCTAGGAATAGCAGGGATGTATAGGAACACCACTTAAAACATTTGGGTGGTTTTGAGAGAATAAGTTTCTCTCATCCAATGCTTCTCAGGCCTTATCTATAAAACCATTGGTGATTGTTTTAAGCCTCGTCTATAAAACCGCAGTGATTTTTTTAAGTGTGGAGTTTGTTAAGAAGTCCACTTTGTTAATTACTTCGTTGCCAACTAATTGAAAGTATCCCTATAATATAGCTGCTTGCCACAAAGTGATCCACAACTCTGTAGGTTGCAGTAATTGTATTTAACATAGTTTTATCTTTTAATATAATGTAATTTACAGAGCATGAAATCAATACAGAAATTAGAGAGACTTGTATTGAGCAAAGGAATATAAACCATGTAAATTTATAACTTTCTTTAATTACAATCACAAAAGTGGATTCTACCTGGTCTTCTTGATATTATATAGGGTAAAATGAATAATAGTTTATGTTTGTTTTTGGATTTGTTGTAATATTTTTGAGAGAGTATCTTTAAGTGTAAGAACAACCTGCACTGTGAACTCTTTTGACAAATTTCCATGTTCATAATAGTGATTGCATTTATTATTTGTCTTTTCTAGTTGACGCACTCCCAACCACGAAAAATCTGCCAACTCTTTCATAGGCAGGGATCATAATTGGTTTTCTTGATACTGTATTAGCTTTTCTCACATAACAACAACCATTGAATACGTAGGCTAGCTACTTTAGGGAGGATCCAGTTTCAGTAAGCCAATTTTTGTTTTCCATTCAACTACATATTTTTTTTTCAAATCTAGAAGGCCTTTGCAAAATCGTTCAATATAAATAGACTTGGAAGGAATTTTTCATTAGCTTTCGAGCTGAAGAAAATTCTGCCAACCTTTCCAAATCATTATATACTCCAGTAAATGTATAACAAGGAATGGAATGGATGGCAATGAAAATATAATCAATGGCTTGCCAAGACGGTCATGGTTGACTTTGTCAGAATCTCAATCATGGTTGACTTTGTCAGAATCTCAATGAACATAATGATTCCAATAAAAACTTTCTAACCTGATAGATGTTTGTCTTATTAGAGAAATAGTAGGTTTAGAATCCTTAATGGCAAAACTATGAAATGAATATATTGAAATAGACTCTCATAATATTATATATTCATAGTTTAAGTATTAGATTGCAGTGATAATAACATATTTCAATGAAAAAAAATTGTGATATTGTTTAATCACTGTTTGGAAAATAAATAAATAAAAGGTTCATTCATTTTAAAATTATCAATTATTTAAATTTTAATAAAAAATTATAAGAAATATAAAAGAAATTTGAAATATTTATTTTGTTTCTTTTAATTTAGTGAGATTGATTTTATGTATTTTAATTCATAACATAATTTTTAATAAAATATAATGTTTTATTAAAATGGGAGCAGGTTAAGAATTTCAAGTCAAGGGAGCCGTAAAAAAAATTGGTTATGTGAGAAAGTGTACATAACAATATTATAATATCTATTATGTGATAATCTCTATTAGGGTGTCAATGTATTTATGCAGTATGAGATAAATGAATGTTTTATTCCTAAGTTGTTATATTTATTTCTTTTTGTAAAAAGGAGTTGTTATTTTGATCATCTCAATTTTATAGAGTGTTGGTTGTTGAACTTTAATTCATTCCACTTTAAATTTTGCACCCATCTCTTAGATTTTTTTTCCTCATATATAATACTTTTCAATTATGAGCTATCAAAATGCACAATTTCCCAATAATTGTTATTTAGCATGTAGAATTTGGCAAGGACTTTGTTAAGATGGAAGAAGATGAGAATGGTTTCCCAAACAAAATATGAAAGTGTACTAAGTTCTACATGGTGGATAAGGATTAGCTTCCCAAGCTTACGGAATTATTAAGTATCAAGGAAATCATAATCCTTTCTTTTTGAGTAAAATAGAAATCGAATATCATGGTGATGAATAATATCTCGAAACAGGAAAAAAACAAAGCACACTTTTGAAAGGAGATTAATGAAAGTTTAGATGTAAAAGTAGTTGGAAAAAAGTTTGTAGATTAAGGAAGGTTGACATTCATAAACACTTTTGAAAGGAGATTAATGAAATTTTAGATGTAAAAGTAGTTGAAAAAAAGTTTGTAGATTAAAGAAGGTTGACATTCATAAATTTGAGTAGAACTTAAAAACGTCAACAAATTTTCATGTGACACGCAAAAGGAATTTGAAATTCCAGTTTTTCTTAGGCAAAGGGAATTTGAAATTCTAGGCCTGCTCCCATCTCCTCTGCTTCTCGACAACAAATAACAGAACCAAATTATTTCCGGTGACTACTCCATGACCATACAATACAGACGAGAATGCAGCTCATGGCCATAGAATACATTATACTACCAATAAATAATGTTTGTTGTCAATACAGTAGCTAATCCAGTCTAGTGACATTAATGTTGAATTCAAATTTCAATTTCGAAGCGTGTTATTTTATTTATTCCAGTCCATTTAGATTGGAGTTGTCTATAATGCAACTTTTTGGAGATTCCGGTGACGGAATCTGGCGGAAGAAATTGAGGTTAAATCTTGATTTGCTGCAGTTAAAATGGTTTTTTAACTGCATATTTGGATTCAAAACCCTGAAAAACCCCTGGGACGCTTTGATTGTGCAGAAACTAGCTATCAAACTTACGATTCCAATAAATTGCTGCCAGATTTTGACTGGAAAAACCCACCAGAAAGGCTTCCAAAAAGTCTCATTATAGACAGTTGCATTTAGATGGATTTCAATGATTCATCTGGTTCCATTGACAAACCTTACCATGTGTTGCCTCTATCGCTACTACTTCAAAATTAGACGCATGCGTCAAACACCCAAGAACACTATCTTCTATATGTTCTTGTTTCTTTTGTATTTGGCTCAGCCAAGTGAGGACCGTGCAAGTCGTCTCTGTCCATGAGCAGATCCCGCCAACGCAAGACAAAACAACAGTCTCTTTCGCCTACATCCACCTTCTCTTTCTGCAGCGGCTCAGGGCTTGATCTGCCCCAAGGCACTTTCGATCTCAATATGGATGACAGTGGGGGAATTATCATGGATTCTTGAGAGACCATAACTTATTTTCCGAATGACTGATACATTACCTTGAAGAGCGTCATTCAACAACATCAAGCTCCCATAGGCCAATGGATCGCCATTGGTCTGGATGACTATTACAGGTTTCCTCCTCATATGTGGAAAATCACAGTTCCCACCATCACTTTTCACTTTGCAAGGGGTGAGGATTTCATTATGCATGCTGCGAATGCTTTTATTGCACACAAAGAAAGCGGATTGTCGTGCCTTGCAATGGGCGGGCCGTATGGACCGTAACATTCAACAACAAGTATTTTATCTTATGTATGATCTTGGGATGAATCAGCTCTCATTCGTCCCTGCCCGCTGTGATAATCTCTTAGCATCAGCATCATCGAGGCCCAGGAATTTGATGTCTCACATGATGTATTTCATATTTTAAGACGTATTTGACAGTTGCTATAAATTTTTACCTGTAAAATTTGACGTGCTTCATAAATCAGAAATTGTCATTTTGACGTTTAATTTAGGAGTTGTCCCATAAAAAAATTATAGTACCCATCTTTAAGTTAAAAACACCAAAGTCAGACTAAGCTCGGGGTCATAACACAAATGCATACAATACCTCTGGCTCACATGGCAACGGAGCCTAACACACTTTCATAGATTTGGATCGTATAAAAAATTATCTAGCACTTTATGAAGGGAGTTATCGCCCTAGGAAACTAAGAACAACTACATTGTAATCTATGTGTTACATTCAAGGAATCGACCAACGAGTGTATGTCAATAATGTGAATTATCAAACTTTAAGCTAGTACGTGATTGAAAATTACTAAAAATATACAAGCATTTTTTGGTGTGTATAACATTGAGAAGGGGTGGTGGGCATGTTTATGTTCCTTAAGCTTCTCTCAATCATTCCACACTCTCCCTCTTGTTTGATTCCGTCATCTTCCAACATTGACGAAGAAGTGCGATCCAGAAATAAAAGCAGCTGAGGAACAACTGGTGACGTGAAGGGCAGTTGCAGTGTTTAATTCGACAACATATTTGTCGAGGCTTATCAGAAGTCACACCAAATCAGAAATAATGGTAGGGCACCCAACTGTGAAAAAGTGGGGCTCAAGAAGGGCCCTGGAAACCTGAAGAAAATCAGAAGCTCGTTACATACATACAACACAACCATGGAAGCTGGAGGGATCTGCAACAGAAAATTGGGTGTTGAGATAAGAAAGACCTAGAGATTGCATTGGGCTAACTATCTAAGACCAAATATCAAGGGGAAAAATTCAACGTGCAAGAAGAGAAGACTATTATTCAACTTCATGCTCCACTGTGAAATAGGTGGTTTGTCATTGCTACTCACCTTCCCAAGCAAACAGATAATAAAATAACAATGAATGGGGGTAAGAAAAAGGTGGACCTCAAACTCATTCAAAACAGTAGTCACTGCCATGCTATTTTCTTAAAAAGCAAGGATAGTTATTGATTTGAGGTTCGAACCATTGAGGATGGTTCGAAACATAGATTCCAAAAATTTAAATACAGTGACTCCGGAAAACAACACCGCAACTAAATATAGGTTGCTAAAAATAAATGTTGGAAGTTTCTACTGAACTTGCCCTCATCATTTACTTCAAAATCGACAAGATTTACCAGTTTTTAAGTCCCAAGTAAGTTGCCTTCTTCAACCAGTTTCAATCTCATTAGGTTGTTATTTTTTTTATTTCTTTCTTAGTATTTGTTTTATGTGAAATAAATGTCGTGAAATTATAGAGGCTTGTCAAAATGAATTTCTCCAAAGTTCGTTATTTCAAAAAATATCTAGCTTGTGATTTATTCCATAATGAAGTGCTCAATTACCATTTTGAAAAGCCCTTGCTTATTTTGACTATTTTTGTTTTTTAGTGTCGTGGCTTATTTTGACTAAAAATAGCTTGTGATTTATTCCATAATGGAGCGGTCAATTACCATTTTGAAAAGCCCAAGCTTATTTTGACTATTTTTGTCTTTTAGTGCCCTCGGTTATTTTGACTAATTTTGTATTTTGAGTTTTTTACTAAATACTTTCAAATCAACTTCATTTTTACCGTAGTGAATTTCTCTTTAAAAAAAAAAATTATATAGTTATTAAGCTAAACTTCTCTTACAATAAGAATAATTATTGAAGATGTTACAAACTCATATTTATTTAATATACCTATTTAAATTGTCAACCACTTCTAATATAATTGTATTTCGAGGATTCAACTCGTACTAAGTACATGAATAGAATAAGTGATGGTATTGTCTAAGACAATGTTTACCTCAGAGATAGATTGCAGAGTTTACCTCGTAGATTGCAGAGTTTGCTTAGTCTTGACTTTTTCAGCGTCATAGTTTTAGGAATAACGTGTTCCAAATATGTGTAATGGATATCAAATTAGTTGAAAGGATATACAAATATTTAAAAAAATATTTAGCTATTGGTACTGGATTTATTATTCAAATAGTTCACAGTTGGTTGAAAGTGCACTTATAGGGATTAAAGTTATCTCGGTATAAATAAAGAATTCAGTAAATAAAATATGTAGTGAGTAAATAAAGATGTGTGTGCCCATCTATAAATAAAATATTTCGTGAACATAAGTTATTAAGAAATAGTTAAACATGTAATTATATGTTTAATAAATTTGACATATGTAGTAGATTATTGGATTTGAATAAATTATAAAAAGGTATATTAGTTAAATTCTTGATATTTAAAAAAAATAACTCTATCTCATTTACTAGCAGTTGAGAATCCTCATAATCTTAACTATATGGCTTTCTTTAGTTTCTTTCACATGTCAAAATTTATGTACATACTCAAAATTATTAACTCCCAAAGGCTAAAAAGCTTTATAAAGTCTTAAAAATATGGTTGTATATTAGGTGGAAACACATATCCTAACTTAGAAAGAAATAAGGCACTCTAAAAGGGAGATTAAAGGAAGTGGAGACCTGGTGAAACACATACGCTGAGAAGAAACAAAACACTCTCATAGGGAGATTAATTGGAAGTTGAGATGAAGAAATAGTTGTAAAAGATTTTTTAGATAAGGGGAAGTGGACACTCACAAATTTAAATAAAACTTAAATTGAAAGAGATGAAAAGTGCCAAAACTGAGCATAAAAGATTTGAAATTCCAACCCGGGTCGTCACACATGTCTATGAATATAGACCAGCCAGCCATTAATTGTGTTCTATTGTTATTTCATAATAAAGTCGAGGATAGCTAGCTATGTTCATGTGCCGCCCCTTGTGACTTCTATTGACTGGGTGTGTATTTGTAATATAACAAGGTATTTGGCCTGTCCAATGCTGTGTAATGTTTATATTACTTTATGGTTTATGCATTTCAAATTTCTTTGCATTATGCGTTTGGCTTCTGTATACAACTATCTGTGACGAATTTGCAGCATGGATTCTGGATTTCTTATTGGTTAAATTTTATGGGTATACGGGATGGGATTATACGCTGGATTTGCATTTTTTTTTGTCAGTGCTCATATTTAAATGATTTTTCTATAAATTTTGTGCCAGGATATCTTGTTATGATTTTTGTTACCAGTATTTATCCATCCAGCCTCTCTGTATCCACTTATCTCTTCATATGCAGTTATCAATTTACAGTAGAATTGACAGTTCCATGGCGCGTACTGTATCCATGTGATCACTATTATTATCACTTTTTATAATTACAGATCATAGAGATACGTTTAGGGCACTAGCTGGCCTCGCGTTAACATCGAATATGAACAAATCGCCAAAATTGATTCATTCATTGTTTTTAATGCATGAAATTTTGTTTTTAATGATATCAAATTTATGTTTTTTATTTTTCTTACCAAAATAAAATATAATAAAATTAACCCGTAATAAAATAGTTTCCAGTATTATATAATAATTTAATGAATAATTATTTAATAAATAATTTTATTTAAACAAACATTTTTATACACATAAATATCTATCTTTATATAAATATTTCATATGGATGGAAATAAATACTTTATATATACATTCCACAATGAACCAGATCTTCTTTATTAATGAATACTTATAAAAAAGTGGATATCTTAATAATACAATATATTAATAATTAATTTTTTTATTTATACAATAACTAATTACTTACTATATATATTTATGATTTATTTTCATTATATATTTATTAAAATTTAATTTATTTATAAATATTTTATTTTAATTATTAAATTATATTCATCAATATTATATATAAAATTGTGTAAATTCTCATAATTTATTTAATCTAAATTATTATCTATCAATTATATTTTTTAATTTAATATTTTAATAAGTTGCCTAAATAATCACCAAGACTATAGAATTTTACAAGTTGCATAAAGATGGCAGAGTTTACAACTCTTTTGTAAGAAACAAATACACTTTGTCATTTTAGACACAATATTAGCATATCATAAAGATTAGCTTTTAGGAATATAAATCCAAATATCAAGGAGAACATCTCAAATATTTTTCTCACTACAACAAAGACTAACATTTAAATTGCATTGAACAATCTATTAGTTATTAGACATTCATTTAAACTTGGAGTGGAGATTCAAATGCTTGGAATTTATCTCCTTATAGCATTAGGTTTTTATTGCAACCAAACAAATGTTAAGAGGAAGGCATATAAATATTTATTTCACTTCAGAAATCAAGTACTAACCAAATATAAAATAGGTAAGAAGACCATAAAAACACCTAGTTGAGTTATTGGAGCCTTGTTGAAATACAAGTACTCTAATTGCATTACAAAGGTCTCACAAACATTAACTTATATTAACTTTCATAGCTTGAGTTTTGGATATGAAGGAAAAACAAAGTTGAGCTTAGAAATTTGGTGTTTAATCAATTCAGAAGACAATTTTTTAATTTACTCAAATAAATTAATTATAATACAAGTTACATTACAAAGCTCTCAGAAACATCAACTTATATTATCTTTTATGGCTTGAGTTTCCGCTCTAAAGGAAATTCAAAACTAAGCTTAGAAATTTGGTGTTTGATAAATTGAGAAGATGATTTTTTAATTTACTCAAATGAATTAATTACAATACAAATTAATTTATCCAATTGTAACAAGCCAATTTGGTTATTATAATAATGACTTATGCTTTCATTGAAAAAATGTTGCTTGGTAACATAGTATAGTTGAAAGGAAGCCTAGACTTTAAGAAGCATTATCGTGAGTGGACAATTTGTGTTTGTGCTCACAACCACGAACTCAAATTATATTATGAATTATTTAGTTAAAGAAAATCTCCATATATAGTTATTATTGTGTGCACAACTATATTGATATGCATACATTATGGAATGACTAAACATATGACAGAAGAAGAGAAGGAATATAACCCACATGGATAGGACAATAATTATATAGAGGAAAACTCCATTGATTTGTGATGACCTTAATTCAATCTAAGTCACATATAGTCTATTCATATCTCAATAATATAATATATTCTCACCAAGTAGATCATGGCCAAATCCCAACAAATATGGGTTGTTATTTCATAATGCCAAGGATTTCAAAGTTTCAAAGCATACAAAACGCAATGCACCCAATCGACGGTCACTATCGTCTTCTACTCACCGAGAGCTTTCTCATCTCATTATATGCTCTAGGAACAATGTTATGGAACTCATAAGATGTACCATTTTATGCCACATCAACATTCATACAATTGACACATAGTAGTCTCACACCTATGTCTCATCATGATATTTCACTACATTCGCAAGCCAAATACCTTGGCTTTCTAGGTCAATCCAAATCTTGGTTTATATTTTATCCTTCTTGTCATATCCAATTCTTCCATATTTTTAGATTTTTGGATCCTAATGATTTCTTATCAATAAGTTAAACATATGTACTTCCATGTCATCTTCCATGGAAATTGCAACTTGGCCCTCAACATCTGCACTGTTGACCTAGATTGGATCATTATATTGCTTTTCATTCACGTCGATGGTTTTTGAGTGGAAAAAATGGAGAAATAAACTCACATGACCATTTGTAAAATCTACGTTTAAACCTTCCAAGAGAATTTTGAAGCATCAACTGATGTTAAACAAAAAACCTTAAATTTATTAGGAAAAATAAATATTTTTCAAAAAAAGTATATATTGTTAACTACAAAATTTACTATTTATCACTGAATTTTTTTCTCCATTATCTACATTACGATTTGAAAATATAAATCACTACGTGGAGAAACTCTCTACCACTCATTATGAGGACATATGTAGGTGCTAGGTGTAAAATAAAATAAAAATTGACATTTTTAAATGTCTACTTACTATGTTTAAATTATATATTATTAAATTTATAGAACATAAAGGATATTTTTTTAACCCTTTTCAACCATTCCTAAAATTGAAATGGACATGGAGATTAATAGTGGCATCATTCCTAAAATTGAAATGGAAATGGAGATTAATAGTTGCACCATTCCTAAAATTAAAAATGGGGATGGAGATTAATAGTTGCACAAATAGTGTTGATCCACTGAATACAACATGTTGGGAAGAGTTATGATCGTAATATGGCTCTACACTCTTCTTTGGGGAAAATTGAAGGATATCAAGGCCTCAATGGATGAAAATTATTTGGAAGTGTTTCCCAGATGTGTGAAAATACCATCACAAAATGAAACTAAGGTAGACAACATAAAAGTTAATTTGAACGACCCCATGAATGAGAAGCTTGGACCTCTTGAATTACACGAAATGAAACAACTCACTGTAAAATAGACAATACAATTTGCCAGTTTAACATATGATTATGGAAATTTACTAAAATAAGGCATCATTATCATTATTATCCACTCCTCTATAACACACAATATAAATACTAAATTGATTCGTGAATATTAAATTTTTAACAATGTGTAATATAAAAAAATATTTTTTAAACCATTGGTGATAATTTATTAGAGTTTAAGTCATAAAATTTCATAGTCTAAAGTCTATCATGATACTCTCATCAATTGTGCATACCCCTTCATTTACATGGCTTCAATGGTTTGCCTAAAATTGTAATGCCTCCTCAACAAGTGTACTAGTGTATATAAGATATGCACATACCGCAGACCATGTTCAATCTTTACCTGCCTGTCAGAATATCATAAAATAGGATCACACTTCACACATCAAATTTTAATGCAGAATGGTGGACATAACTTACCAAACGCACAACGCAATGACCCATACTAAATAAAATGCAGTACCAACCAACATTATTCACCATTGGAATCCTTAGGTTTCAACACTAATACGGGTATATGAAAGAAAGAAAACTGCATCCACCCAACATGATGAGCAATATAAGCATTAGTTATAGTTCATAAATTGAGATTTGGTAAATTTAATCACATTTTTAAAGCATATTTCATATATATATATATAGTAGACTCAACTAATATACCCACAAATTTATAGATGGCCAAGCACAAGCATACATCATGAAAGACTAAAAAGAATCCTCCTTAACATGCAAATATCATGTCAATGTGCATGTCACAAAATGTAAAAATTATTAGTTTGTACAATAATGTAGTCTTACACAATGGCCACTTCCTTTGAGGAAACCCCACATATTGAGATCCACATAGGATTTGCACAAATATCATCACATGAACTGTAGATGATATGCCATCCATTTTAAAACATTTTACTTAACAATTTAGAGAGTGAAAAATTAGAAGAGTTCGGGGTGATTCCATTACATTATTGACTTATATGTCCCACTTGTAAAGAAAAGAAAGAATTGATCAATCTAAGTAATTTTTCCTCTATCAAGGATATCCTTCCCACATTTCTAAGTTCCACCACTTCCTCACATTCATCTACATCTGAATTCAACCTGATAAAAGACTTAAGGCATTTTCTCCAACCATCCGCAACCTCTAAATTCAAATGTCCAAAATGTTGCATATGGGATAGATGTGCCTAGTCTCAAATTTATCCAAATATTTTTCACATGTGTCTGTTACTTATAATGATCCACTGAAGTCGTCAAAAAAGAAATCTTCAAGATGAAAATATAAAGAGCTACCACAATTCTTTTCTTGCTCTAATAATAATAATGGGTAGTATGTATTGTACTTTTAACTTTTATAGCTGGAAAAATTTACAATTTCTAGTTGTCATCATTACCCTACTCCATTGAAGTTGAATGGAAGATGCACATTTCTAAGTGTTGCATTAACATTTAAACTCTTGCTTTCAATATCCCAACCTCCCTCTTCCTCCACTTGACATAAAGGAATTTTTTTCATGCTTGACCTCTATTTTTTCATGACCAACCTCTAGCCGATGTTAGAATTTACAGTTATTGTCACAACTTATTCATGATTTTCCTGTTACACTGATATTCCAAAACCTTTATACCTCTCTACTTATGTTGGAAATAAGTTTTAAAATCACAAAGAATAATGACAAAACATAGATAAAAGTTGAAACCTCTCAACGAGAGAATATAACATTTGCAGATTCCTTTTTTCATCCAATTCTGGCAAAGTTGCACTTTCTTGTGTTTCTTTTATGAAGCTTGATATGTAGTTTCCAAATGAAATTGTAATTTTCATTCATGCATCTGAGAGTAGCCTACCTATAACAATTAGGCAACAATTTGTTAAAATAGTTCATCATAAAACTTTCTCAAAACATAATCAAACTGAAGGTTTCTTCAGTTTAAGCTTAAGGTCCTCAAACAAATTCTAGGATAAATATTGTTGGCAGCATCTGTTTCTAGGTCTCATAAATATCAATAAGATTATTGAAATTGTGTCGAATGACCCCATGAATGAGAAGCTTGGACCTCTTGAATTACACATAATGAAAAAACTTCCTGTCAAATAGACAATACAATTTGCCAGTTTAGCATATAATTATGGAAATTTACTAAAACAAGGCGTTGTTGTCATTATTTTCCACTCATCTATAACACACAATATAAATATTGAATGGATTCCTGAATATTAACTTTTTGGCAATGTGTAATATACATGAATATTTTTTAAACCATTGTTGATGATTTATTAGAGTTTAAGTCATAAAAGTTCGTAATGTAAAGTCTGTCATGATACTCTTAGCATTGGTTCATACCCCTTCATTACCTCGCTTCGGTTGTTTCAAAACAACTGCAATTCCTCCTCAACAAGTGTACATGCGTATACAAGATATGCACATACCATAGACCATGTTCGACCTTTACCTGCCTATCAAAATATCACAAAATGGGATCACACTAAATATATCAAATTTTAATGTAGAATGGTGGACATAACTTACCAAACACATGATTCAATGACCCATAATAAATGAAATGTAGTACCAACCAACAATCTTCATCACTGGAATCCTTAGGTTTCAACACCAATATGGGTATGTGAAATAAATAAAACTGCACTTTCCCAACATGATGAGAAATATAAGCATTAGTTATGGTTCATAAATTGAGATTTGGTAATTTTCATCACATTTTTAAAGCATATTTCATATATATATTATATATCTATATATATCTATCTATATATATATATATATATATATATATATATATATATATATATATATATATATATATATATATATATAGATATAGATATATATAGTAGACTCAATTAATATAACCACAAATTTACAGATGGCCAAGACCAAGCATACATCATGAAAGACTCCAAAGAATCCTCCTTAACATGCAAATATCATGTCAATTTGCATGTCACAAAATGTAAAAATGATTACTTTTTACAACAATGAAGTCTTACATAGTGGCCACTTTGTGTGAGGAAACCCCACATATTGAGATCCACATAGAATTTACACAAATATCATCACATGAACTCGAGATGATATTTCATCCATTTTAAAACACTGTACTTAACAATTAGAAAGTGAAAAATCAGAAGAATTTGGTATGATTCCATTACATTATTGACTTATCTATCCCACTTGTAAGGAAAATAAAAAATTGATCAATTTCAGTAATTTTTCCACTATCAAGGATATCCTTCTCACATTTCTAAGTTCCACCACTACCTCACATTCATCTACATATGAATTCAACCCAACACAAGATTGAAGATATTTGTTCCAACCATCCATAACCTCTAATCTCAAATGTCAAAAATGTTGGATATGGAATATATGTGCCTAGTCTCAAAATTTTCCAAATATTTTTCAGATATGCCTGTCACTTATAACAATCCATTGAAGTCATCATAAAATAAATCTTCAAGTTTAAATCTACAGTGCTACCACAATCCTTTACTCGTTCTAATAATAATAATGGGTAGTATGTATTGTGATTTTAACCTTTCTAGATGGAAATATTTACAATTTGCAGTTGTCACCCTACTCCAGTGAAGTTGAATGGAAGATGCACATTTCTAAGTGTTGCATTAACATTTAAACTCTATCTTTCAATATCCCAACCTCCCTCTTCCTCCACTTGACATAAAAGATATTTTTCATGCATGACCTCTATTTTTTCGTGATTGACCTTTGACCTATGTTGGAATTCAGAGTTACTTTCACAATTGATTCATGATTTTCCTCTTACCCTAAAATTCCAAAACCTTTCTACCTCTTTGCTTATGTTGACGAGAAATTTTAAAATCACAAAGAATAATGACAAAAGATAGATAAAAACTTGAAACCTCTATTTGATGTTCAATGAGAGAATACAACATTTGTGGATTGCTTTTGTCATCCAATTCTAAAAAAGTCACACTTTCTTGCCTCTCTCTTATGAAGCTTGATATGTAGTTTCCAAATGATTAAGTTTCATTCATTCATCTTAGAGGAGCCTAACTATAACAATTAGAAAATAGTTTGTTAAAATAGCTCATCATAAAACTTTCTCAAAACATAATAAAACTGAGGGTTTCTTTCATTTAAGCTTAAGGTCATCCAAACAATTATAGGACAAATTTTTTTTCGCAAAATTTGCTTCCAGGTCTAACAAATATCAATAAGATTGTTTAAATTATGTCTTCCAAACCTCAAACTTGATGATTTGTTACTCTCAAGATTGTCTCGCGACAAGTTATGGTGAATAGTATGTGTTCATGGTGCAAATAGTAATCAATGTTCAACCATAATTCAACATCAATTTGGTTGTGCTTATGAAATTCGAATTAAACTTGGAAAACATCGTTGGTAAACAAGACCTTAGGAAAATTTTCTAGTGTGTATCACAAGACATAGAATAAAAACTATGTCCAATAGAAAAGGGAAAAAAACCACAAAAAGAGGTGTGAGGGTAAAATAACATTCTCATTGCTATGTAGAACTTTAGACATTGGGATCTCACAAATTTTGTGCTCCCTATTTCAAATTCTCATAACTTTAATACCTACTACTTTATTACTGAAGTATAAAGACTCAGTATATTAAAAAACTGATGGAAATAATACCCAATAGAAAGTTATCTAAGAGAAGAATACAACATTCCTTTTGAGATAATCTTCATATCAAGCATAGCTACAACCAATAGTAGATTTGGAGGCATTGAAAAAACTAATTTTGTACAAACAAAAGATTGAAACCCAAAGAAAGAAATCAAATGAATTAAAAAGGTCAAAAAAATCTACACAAGAAGACGATAAAGATAAAAAACACCAAGGGGTTCAATAGTAATCAATGTTCAACCATAATTCAACATCAATTTGGTTGTGGTTATGCAATTTGAATTAAACTTGGAAAACATCATTGGTAAACAAGACCTTAGGAAAATTTTGTAGTGTGTATCACAAGACATAGAATAAAAACTATGTCCAATATAAAAGGGAAAAAAACCACAAAAGAGGTGTGAGGGTAAAATAACATTCTCATTGCTATGTAGAACTTTAGACATTGTGATCTCACAAATGTTGTGCTCCATGTTTCAAATTCTCATAACTCTAATACCTACTACTTTATTGTTGAAGTATAAAGACTCAGTATATTAAAAAATTGATGGAAATAATACCCAATAGAAAGGTATCTAAGAGAAGAATACAACATTCCTTTTGAGATAATATTCATATCAAGCATAGCTACAACCAATAGTAGATTTGGAGGCATTGAAAAAACTAATTTTGTACAAACAAAAGATTGCAACCCAAAGAAAGAAATCAAATGAATTAAAAAGTTCAAAAAAATATACACAAGAAGAAGATAAAGACAAGAACACACCAAGGGGTTCAAAGTACATAACCACAACCACTTGAACCTTAACATCTTGTAGGGTTAAAAGGAATAATAATAAAGCTAAAAACATGAACAAAAATAAATAGCAAAAAAGGAGGTGTGAAATAGGTGAAAGTAGAAAGGAAAAAAGTAAACAACATTTTCCTATAGCGTGCAACATACTCATATCATGCAAATTTAACATATCAATATTAAATGTTGCAAAGTAAAATTTCACAAAAATATAAAGAAGAATATAATAAAAGGAAAAATACTTTGTTAAAAAGTAAAGTGAAATCCTCTTTCTCCATATTATTGATTTGGATTATGATATGTTAATTGAGGGAATGCTTACCCATCCTACTGAAGATATCTGCATATACGGAAGATATGTGCATATATAGAAGTTGTGCATATATGAAGGCTACGTGTATATCTAAGTTGAAGTTGTGCATAGCTTCTGTATACACGCATATATGGAAGTTACGAAAATATAGTAGATGCACATATATGGAAGCTACACATATATGGAAGATACACATATCTTTCGTATATGCACAACTTCTATATATGCACATATCTTTTGTATATGCGAAACTTCTGTATATTCACATATACTCCATAAATGCATAACTTCCGTACATTTGCATATCTTCCGTACATGCACATATCTTTCGTATATGTGAATCTACTATATATGTGCAACTTCTTGATATGCACATATATGGAAGATATGCTCATATAAAAATGGCATACGCATATACGAAAGATGTGTAGATATAAAAGTCACAAAACTTCTACATATGCACATCTTATATATTGACTATCTTCTGTATATGCACAACTTTTATATATGTACATATCTTTCGTATATGCACAACTTTCGTATATGTGCATTTATGGAAGTTGCGCATATATGGAGGCTACCTATATATGGAGGTTGAAATTTTTCAGACCCTCTGTACAGGTGCATATATTCTGTAGATGCACAACTTATGTATATGTGTAAATTTTGTATATGCACATCTACTATATATGTGCAACTTCCAGATATGCACATATGTGGAAGTAGTGCATATACGAAGATATGTGCATATACAGAAGACATGCACCTATACGAAATATGTGAATATATGGAAGTCACACAACTTCTATACATGCACATCCTTTGTATCGCATCGCATATATTCCATATATGCACAACTTCTATATATACGCATATCTTTTGTATATTCAAAACGTTATTATCTGTGTATACACAAAAGTTGCGTATATATGAAGGCTACGCATATATGTAGGTTGAAGTTATGCACAAGCTCTGTATATGCATGTATATGGACATATATGTGCTAGCCATTCATTTATCCTCTTCTAAATCTTTTTAGCGACCACCTCTTAGCCATTTTAGAGAGTTGCCTTATACACTTTCTAGCGCCTCACTCAATGTTGAAGTTGTGCACAACCTTTGTATAAGCATAACTTTTGTATATGCGTAACTTCTGTATATGCACATATACAAAATTTCTGCATATACGAAATATTTGTGCATATATGAATGATATGCACATATATGAAATATGTGTGATACATAATATGTGCATATATCAAAGTTGTGCAACTTTTGTATATGCACATCTTTTGTATATGTGCATATCTTCCGTATATGTATTTCTTCCATATATGTGCATATCTTTCGTATATGTGCATATATGGAAGTTGCACATATATAGTAGATGCATATATACGGAAATTATGCGCATGTACAGAAATTATGCATATACAGAAGTTGCGCATATGCAAATTATATGAGCATATATAAAAGTTTTGCATATACGAAATACATGAATATCTTTTGTATATGTACAACTTCTATATATGCATAACTTCCATATATGTGCATCTACCGTATATATGCAACTTCCATATATGTGCATATACAAAAGTTGTTCAAAACTTCAACCTCCATATATATGTAGCCTCATATATGCACAACTTCTATATATGTGCATCTATATCATAAATGCGCATATCTTTCATATATGTGCAACTTCTGTATATGAAAATATCTCCCCCTATGACACTCTAAAGCATGTCACTAGTTTTCCCCACAAACAAATATCACTTATTTCTTCCTAAAGTCACCCCATGAATATTATGTCAATACAACAAGTTCTCGCTCTAAGCCACCCCATACTAGACTGAAGAACCTTCCACTAGTTAACGGAATCACCACAGCACAAGGACACTAGGCCCTTCATCAAAACTAAATCCACCATTAAATATACCAATGTGTTCATGCGCCACACATATGCCTTCACACACTTTTACATGTGAGGCAGACACTGTGACACCAACTCGTTAAATGCCATCAAGCCCATATGGGTGGCTAGTGTCCACCGCCCCCCCTTACTTCTTGGTTCGCTCAACCCCATTGGGGTTACATCAAAATAAATATAAATTAAAAAAAAAGTGTTAATAGAATTATAATTAATAATTAAACTATCCTAGATCCATCTTAACTCTGGATTTACCATGTGCTAAGAGGGATAAAATATCTTAATGTGCAAACTTATTTTAAAGTGAAAAGTGATTTGATCCCTCTCGGCGCTTGGTATATCTAGAGATAAGATGGATCTTGGCTAGTTTAATAAGCTTACTATTTCTTTTTATTAATTTTCATTGCACCAAGAGAGGCTCTCTAGCCCAGTAGGGAAGAGATGTTGTAATTTAAGTCATTTTGAAGATTATTCATATGCTATAATTGTTAAAATTGAACTCACTAAATAAAGTGGATTTAGTTTTTGGAAACATTGAAGATAATACTAATATTAGTAAAATGATATTCAATTTATATATGAAAAATAAATAATATAAGCATAAAAATAAATCTTTTGCACAAATATTGCTTCCACAAAATACTAGCCTAGATCCATCCCCCAAATCTATCAAGCACAGAGAGGGATCAAATCTCTTGAGATACAAACCTCTTTTAAAGTGAAAAGAGATTTAATCCATTTTGACGCTTGATAGATCCAGGGTTAAGATGGATATAGGTTTGTTTTTATATACATATCTAGCATATCTATGTTGAATCCATCTTTCCCTCTCTCTCCTTTATCTCCCTCTTCTCTTCTTCTCTACTCTCTCCCTCCCTCCATCCTCCTATCTCTCAAGTCATCTCTATTTCTAGTATTTTCACACATTTGAATTGAAATTTTCATCGTATTAGTAAGGGTTTGGTAGCACAACTCCTGTCAACAATGGGTGAAAGAGAAAAGTCGCCAATTTTTTTTTTGCATGAGAGATGATAGATTTGATGACTATATGTTTCCAAGTATTACAAGTGAAATGAGACAACCATCTATGGCCTCTATAGTAAAATTCATTTCTTGTATTGTTTACCAGAAATCAATTAAAGAAAAGTTTTTTTAGATGATATTGTGGAGACCATGAAAATGCTCTAGGGTATGGTTATAGATTTTGATGTAGCAACCAAAATTCTGTCTACATTTCAAGAGCCTGCTTTGCATGGGTAGTCAAATGATATATTTTTTGTCAAGTATTTCAGTTCCAATTGTTGATATCCAAGGAGAATGAAAAAAATTCAATATTGTCAGAGAATTTTGTGGGGAGAAGGATGAATTCATTTGCCTCATTGGAAGGACTAGCATTTTGTATATGATTAATGGATATGTATGGTTGATGAAAAAGTATAAGAATATGAACAACCCTTGGAGTAGGTTTATTTGAGAGTGTCAGAAGCATTAGTGGTGAGGTGTGGAGTTATCTTTCCCAAAGGGATCGCTTACATTTTCATGTAAGGAACAAGGCATTATTTATTTGCTTGAACTACATTTATGGGTGAATCATATATTTTAGCACAAACATGCATGAAAATTTTCCCTTCAGAAGAAAATATGTGTTAAATTATGAACTTCTTACTATTGATTTTTTCAAAGGCTAGTTGTATTTAGTAAAGAGAAGGCAATCATAGGAGATTGGCAGAGGAAGAAGTCTATGAGGGATGATGTGTAGGGTATAAAAAGGATAGTATTAGGTGAAGAAAAGTACATTGATTGGTTGTAACAAAAATACTACAATGGGTAAGCATTCCCTCAACACATCACAATCGAAATCAATAGTATAGAGAAAGAGGAGTTCACTTTAATTTCAACCAACTCTTTTGTATTACTCTTTTTCCTTTTGTTGTATTCTTCATTATAATTTTGTGAAATGTTACTTTGCAACTTTTAATATTCATATTCAAATTTTTCATGATGTGAGTATGTTGCATGATATAGGACAATGTTGCTTAATTTTTTTCCCTTCTACTTTTACTGACTTCACACTTTTTTTTTTGCTATTTATTTTCACATGTTTTTAGCTTTACAATCCCTGCATTTCGCCATACCGGATGTTAAGGTTTAAGTGGTTATGGTTATGTTATTTGAACCTCTTGGTGTGTTTTCATCTTTACCTTCTTCTTGTGTATATTGTTTTGGAATTTTTAATTCATTTGATGTCTTTCTTTGGGTTGTGAGCTTTTGTTTGTACAAAATTAGGTTTTTCAATGCCTCCAAATCTATTATTGTTTATAGCTATGCTTCATAAGAAGATTATCTCAAAAGGAATGTTGTATTATTATCTTAGATAACTTTCTATTGGGTATTATTTCCATCATTTTTTTTTAAATACTGAGTCTTTATACTTCACCCATAAAGTAATAGGTATTAGAGGTATGAAGATTGAAAGAGGGAGCACAACATTTGTGAGATCCAAATTTCTGAAGTTCTAGATCTATTTCATAGCAAGGAGAATGTTATTTTATCCTCACATCACTTTTTTGTGGCTTTTTTTTCCCTTTTTTTGTTGGACATAGTTCTTATTCTATGTCCTGTGATACACACTAAAAATATTTCCTAATGTCATCTTTACCATCGATAGAGTTCAAGTTTAATTCAAAGTTCATAATCACAACCACATTGTTGTTGAATTATGGTTGAACATTAATTTATATTTGCACCATGAACAAATAATTTTCACCATAAATCACAATAGACAAGCTTGAGTGCAACCAATCATCAAGTTTGAGGTTTGGAAGACATAATTTCAATAGTCGTATTGATATTTGTGACCTGAAAGTAGATGTTGCTAACAATATTTGTCCTAGAATTTGTTGGAGGACCTTAAGCTTAAATGGAAGAAACCTTTAGTTTGATTATGTTTTGAGAAAGATTTATAATGAACTGTTTTGACAAACTAATGTCTAATTGTTATAGGTAGGTTTGTCCAAGATGCATGAATGAAACCTACAATTTCATCATTACCCTACTCCATTCAACTTCAATGGAGTAGGGTAATGATGAAAACTACAAATTGTACATATTTCCAACTCTATAAAAATTAAAAGCACAATACATACTACCCATTATTATTATTAGATTAGGAAAAGTGTTATCGTAAAAGTGTGGATTTTCATCTTGCAGATTTCTATGGTTGACTTCAATGGACCATTATATGTGACATGCATATATAAAAGGGATTTAGACAAATTTAAGACTAGGCACATCTATCCCATATGCAACATTTTGGGCATTTGAATTTTGGGCATTGGAGAAAATGTCTTCAGTCTTTTCTTGGGTTGAATTCATATGTAAATGAATGTGAGGCAGTGGTAGAACTTAGAAAAGTGAGAAGGATTTTATGATAATGGAAAAAGCACTTAGATTGATCAATTCTCTATTTTCTTTACAGGTGGGATAGATAAGTCAATAATGCAATGAAATCATACAAAATTCTTCTGATTTTTCAATCTGTAACATGTTAAGTACGATTTTTTAAAATGGATGACATATCATCTATAGTTCATGTGATGATATTTGTAAATATCCTATGTGGATCTCAATATGTGGGATTTCCTCACATGAAGTGGCCACTATGTAAGAATTCATTGTTGCACCATGTAATCATTTTTACATTTTGTGACATGGACATTGACATGATATTTTCATGTTAAGAAGGATTATTTTGAGTCTTTCATGATGTATGCTTGGTATTGGCCATTTGTAATTTTGTGGTATATATTAATTGAGTCTACTCTATATATATCTGAAATATGCTTTAAAAATGTGATGAAATTTACCAAATCTCAATTTATGAACCATACCTAATTCTTATATTTCTCATCATGTTGGGTCAGTGCAATTTGCTTTCATTCATATGCCCATAATAGTGTTGAAACCTAAGGACTCCAATGGTGAATAGTGTTGGTTAGTACTACATTTCATTTATTAAGGGTCATTGAGTTGTGTGTCTTGTAAGTTATGTCCACCATTGTACATTAAAATTTTGAGATCCCATTTTATGATATTTTGACACGTAGGTAAAGGTCAGACATGGTTGATGGTATGTGCATATATTGTATACACTAGTACCCTTGTTGAGGAGGAATTTCAATTGTATGAAAACCTCATGCTTTTAGCTTTACTATTCCTGCATATCACCTTACCAAATGTTAAGGTTTAAGTGGTTATGGTTATGTTCTTTGAACCCCTTGGTGTTTTTTTGTCTTTACCTTCTTCTTGTGTACATTGTTTTGGGATTTTTAATTCATCTGATGTCTTTCTTTGGGTTGGGATCTTTTGTTTGTATAAAATTAGGCTTTTCAGTGCCTCCAAATCTGCCTCCAAATCTATTATTGGTTATAGCTATGCTTCATAAGAAGAGTATCTCAAAAGGAATGTTGTATTATTCTCTTAGATAACTTTCTATTGGGTATTATTTCCATAAATTTTTTTAAAATACTGAGTCTTTATACTTCACCCATAAAGTAGTAGGTATTAGAGTTATGAACATTTGAAAGGGGGAGCACAAGAATTGTAAGATCCCAACATTTGAATTTCTACATCTATTTCATAGAAAGGAGAATGTTATTTTACCGTCACATTGCTTTTTTGTGGCATTTTTCCCTTTTTTGTTGGACATAGTTCTTATTCTATGTCGTGTGATACACACTAGAAATATTTCCTAACGTCTTCTTTACAACCGACGAAGTCCAATTTTAATTCAAGTTTCATAATCATAACCACATTGTTGTTGAATTATGGTTGAACATTAATTATACTTGCACCGTGAAGAAATACTTTTCACCATAACTCGCACTAGACAAGCTTGAGAGAAACCAATTATCAAGTTTGAGGTTTGGAAGACATAATTTCAATAGTTTTATTGATATTTGTGAGATGAAAGTAGATGTTCCCAACAATATTTGTCCTATAATTTGTTGGAGGACCTTAAGCTTAAATGGAAGAAACCTTTAGTTTGATTATGTTTTGAGAAAGTTTTATAATGAACTGTTTTAACAAACTAATGCATAATTGTTATAGGTAGGTTCCTCCAAGATGCATGAATGAAACTTACAATTTCATCATGACCCTACTCCATTCAAGTTCAATGGAGTAGGGTAATGAGGAAAAATACAAATTGTACATATTTCCAACTCTATAAAAATTAAAATCACAATACATACTATCCATTATTATTATTAGAGTAGGAAAAGAGTTGTGGTAAAAGTGTGGATTTTCATCTTGCATATTTCTATGATGACTTCAATTAATCGTTATATGTGATAGACATATCTAAAAAAGATTTAGACAAATTTAAGACTAGGAACATCTATTCCATATGCAACATTTTGGGCATTTGAATTTATAGGTTATGGATTGTTGGAAAAAATGTATTCAGTCTTTTCTTGGGTTGAATTCAGGTGTAAATGAATGTGAGGCAGTGGTGGAATGTAGAAAAGTGACAAGGATTTGCTCATAATGGAAAAATTACTTAGATTGACCAATTATATATTTTCTTTATAAGTGGGACTGATAAGTCAATAATACAATGAAATCATACCAATTTCTTCTCATTTTTCAATCTGTAACTTGTTAAGTACGATGTTTTAAAATTGATGACATATCATCTGCAGTTCATGTGTTGACATTTGTAAATATCGAATGTGGATCTCAATATGTGGGGTTTCCTCACACGAAGTGGCTAGTATGTAAGAATTCATTGTTTCACCAAGTAATCATTTTTACATTTTGTGACATGGACATTAACATGATATTTTCATGTTAAGAAGGATTCTTTTGAGTCTTTCATTATGTATGCTTGGTCTTGGCCATCTATAATTTTGTGGTTTGTATTAATTGAGCCTACTCTATATATATATATATATATATATATTTGAAATATGCTTTAAAAATGTGATGAAATTTAACAAATCTTAATTTATGAACCATAACTAATGCTTATATTTCTCATCATGCTAGGTCAGTGCAGTTTGATTTCATTCATATGCCCATATTAGTGTTGAAACCTAAGGATTCCAGTGGTGAATAGTGTTGGTTGGTACTACATTTAATTTATTATGGTTCATTGAGTTGTGTGTTTGGTAATTTATGTCCACCATTCTACACTCAAATTTTGAGATACCATTTTATGATATTCTAACATGTAGGTAAAGGCTGGACATGGCTGATGGTATGTGCATGTCTTGTATACACTAGTACCCTTGTTGAGGAGGAATTGCAATTTTATGAAAACCGATGAAGCCATGTAAATGAAGGGGTATGCACTAATGCTGAGAGTATGATGACAACCTTTACATTATGAATTTTTATGACTTAAACTTTAATAAATCATCACCAATGGTTTAAAAAATATTTGTTTCTATTACACATTGCTACAAAAGTTAATATTGAAGAATCCATTAAGTATTTATATTGTGTGTTAGAGAGGAGTGGCTAATAATGATAAGGATGCCTTGTTTTAGTAAATTTCCATAAACATATGCTAAACTAGCAAATTGTACTCTCTATTTGACAAGAATTTGTTTCATTGCGTGTAATTCAAGAGGTTCAATCTTCTCTTCATGGGGTTGTTCAACACAACTTCTATGTCATCTACGTTATTTTCATTTTGTATATCCTCATAGCGCGGAAATGCTTCCAAACAATTTTCATCCATTGAGGCCTTGATATCCTTCAATTTTCCCCACAGAAGAGTGTAGAGCCCTATCATGATCATAACTCCGTCGAACACATTGTATTCAGTGGATCAACGTTATTTGTGCAACTATTAATCTCCATATCCATTTCAATTATAGGAATGGTGCAAATATTAATCTCCATCTCCATTTCAATTTTAGGAATGGTTGAAAAAGGGTTAAAAAATATCCTTTATGTTCTATAAATTCAACATATTAATATAAATTCAACAATATATAATTTCAACATAGTGAGTAGGCAGTTAAAAATGTTTTTTTTTTTTTTAATGTTAGGCCTAACACCTACATATCTCCTCATAATGATATGTAGAGAGTTTCTCGACACAATGATCTATATTTTCAAATCATAATGTAGATAATGAATAAAATTATTCATTTATAAATTGCAATTTTTATAGTTACAATTTATAATTTTTTTGAAAATTATTTATTTTTCATAATAAATTTAAGGCTTTTTGTTTAATATCGTTTGATGCCTCAAAATTCTCTCTTAAGGTTTCAGACGTTGATTTGCCAAACTGAGTCTTATCGATAGAAATGGTCTTGTGAGTTGATTTCTCCACTTTTTTCACTCTAAAAGTATCGACATGAATGAAAAAGAATATAATGATCCAATTTATGTCAACAGTGCAGATGTTGAGGGCCAAGTTGTAATTTCCATGGTAGATGACATGGAAGTACATATGTTTAACCTATTGATAAGAGATTATTAGCATCCGAAAATCTAAAAATCTATAAGAATTGGATATGACTAGAGGAATGATAAAATATAAACCAATATTTGGATATGACTTAGCAATCCAAGGTGTTTGGCTTGCGAATGTGGTGCAATATCATGATAAGACATGCGTGTGATACTACTATGTGTCAATTGTATGAATGTTGATGTGGCATAAAATGGTACATCTTATTAGTTCCATAACATTGTTCCTAGAGCTTATAATGAGATGAGAAAGCTCTCAATGAGTAGAAGATGATAGTGACCTCTGGTTGGGTGTGTTATGTTGTGTACTCTTTGAAACTTTGAAAACTTTGGCATTATGAAATAACAACCCATATTTGTTAGGATTTGGCCATGAACCACTTGGTGAAGATATATTATATTGTTGAGATATGAATATACAATATGTGAGTCGGATTTAATTAAGGTCATCATAAATCAGTGGGGTTACCCTCTACAATGGTTGCCCTACCCATGGGAGTTATCTTCCTTCTCTTATTTTGTCATAGGTTCAGCCATTCCATAATCTATGTAGAACAATCTATTTGTGCACACAATAATAACTATATATGAATGATTTTCTTCAACTAAATAATTCATAATGGAATTTGATTTTGTGATTCTGAGCACAAACACAAATTGTCCACTCACAATAACGCTTCTTAAAGTCTAGGCTTCCTTTCAACTATACTATGTACCAAATAACATTTTGTCTATGAAAGCATAAACTCATTCTTATAATAACCAAATTGGCTTGTTACAACTGGATAAATTAATTTGTATTGTAATTAATTCATTTGAGTAAATTTACATCTTCTCAATTTATTAAATACCAAACTACTAATCTTAGTTTTGAATTTATTTTATAACAAAAACTCAAGCCATGAAAGTTAATATAAGTTGATGTTTGTGAGGCATTTGTAATGTAAGTTGTATTGTAATTTAATTCATTTGAGTAAATTAAAAAACTATCTTCTCCCCCCGATCAAGGTGTGAGCTGGCGGACAGAGCCATTAAAGTTGTCATAATGAAAAGGACAGGAAAAGATGGTGCCACCACCTCCCACACATTTGACGTGTAGGACGTGGTTGTTGTCGACAGGCTTAAGGAAAGTAAGAGGAGGGAAGGTGGCATTTGCATGCAGTTGAGTTTACTAACCGCAAAGAGAGATAAAAATTTGGAGGGTGTAAGCATAGAGATGATGGCGATGAAAGAGGAGCGGTGATGTTGGGAAGGCATGGAGATACATCGTCTTCAAACATGGATAATCGGGTATGTTGACTAGCTCAACTTGCATTCCATTATGTTTCCCTACTTCTGGTCTCGTAACTATAGCTTGCATGGGGGCACGAGGTTTGTGTGGGTGAGTAAGTGTTTCTATGGTCTTCTTACTTATTTTATATTTTATTAGTACTTGATTTTTGAAGTGAAATAAATATCTATATCTTTCTCTTAACCTTTGTATAGTTGCAATAAAAACCTAATCCTATAAGGAAATAAATTCCAAGCATTTGAATTTTCACTCCAAGATTAAATGAATGTCTAATAGCTCATAGATTGTTATTCTTAAAAGCTTATCTTTATGGTATGCTAGTTTTGTATCTAAAATGACAAGGATTAGGCAAGTAAGGTGCATATGCTACCATCTATTTGTTTCCTAGAGGAGTTGTAGACTCTGTTATATTTATACAATTTGTAAAATTTTGTGACCAAGGTGATCATTTATACCACTAGTCAAAATGATAAATTAAAAATTATAATTGATAAATAATAATTTAAATTAATATAAATTACAAGAGTTTAGACAATTTTATATATGATATCAATAAATATAATTTAATAATTAAAATAAAATATTTATATATAAATTAATTTTTAATAAATATTAATTAATGAATTATTATATAAATAAAAGAAATCAATTATTAATATATTGTATTAATAAGATATCTATATATAAATTATTTCTCAATCTATATAAAAAATTTATATGAAATAAATTATTAATATATATTGTATTAATAAAATATCTGTTTCATTCTAACTATCTATAAATAAAGAAGATAAGTTTATAAGTTTTTTATGGTTGGTTGTAAAGTGTATATATAAAATATTTCTCTAATTTATATGAAATATTTATATAACGATATAGATATTTATGTAAATAAAAATGTTTGTTTAAATAGAAAAAAATATTATATAATTATTCATTAAATTGTTATATAATATTGGAAAATATTTTATCACAATTTAATTAATTAAATTTTATGAGAGTACAAAAAGTTAAATTAAACATAAAATTTGATATAATTAAATAAAAACATTTCATGCATTAAAAACAATGAATGGATTAATCTTGGTGAATTGTTCATATTTGGTGTGAACACGAGGCGAGTGAATCGCTGAAATCCATCTGAACGGATTGGAATAAATAAAATAGCGCGCTTCGAAATTCAAATTTGATTTCAACATTAATATCACGAGACTGGATTAAGTACTGTATGACAGCAAACATTATTTATTGGCAGTATCGTGTATACTAGGCAACTCCTATTTCCACCTCTATAGCAAAGTTAATGCTGTCTGACATGCAAGGGGAATAGGAGTTGCCTTGCATTTATATTTCCCTCAAAGTTGACTTTGGCATGTTAATGCAAGGCAACTCCTATTCCCCTTGCATGTCAGACAGCATTAACTTTGCTATAGAGGTGGAAATAGGAGTTGCCGTGTATACTATGGCAATGAGCCGCATTCTCGTCGTCGCGTCGGTATTGTATGGCCTTGGAGCAGGCAACAGAAATAATTTGGTCGCATTATTTGCTGCTGAGAAACAGAGCAGAGCGGAGTCCCCATATCGAGGCGGCCAAAATGCACTATCAGGGTACTATCTCTCGTATTCTTAAGGTGTACCAGATGCGCATCGATATATGGGCATGCCACATTGTCAAGGACAATGTATTAATGGGCTTATAGGGTCGGAAATGTTGGTTTCCGAGTTAAGATGAGTTATTAGTTTGAGTTGTTAACTGTGAGAGTAATGTGGGCGTTATGTATCTACCTTTGCTTATCCTTAGTGAGTTTGAGTGTGGGAGTAATGTAGCTTTCTATTGTTGTGCAGTACCAATATTAGTTATAGTACTGGTTCTACACAACTATAAAAAAGTATTTATAAATCATCAAAAAATTGTACGTAAATATTTTATATTAAGTTATATAATTTAGTCCAAAATTCGCCTAGATATTGATTGGGTCAACAAGTGTCAAATTCCAAACCTTAACATCACATATTGACAAGACATAATGTCCCAAATATCTCCAGCTCTGAGTTACTAAATAAGGAAAAATGCACTACAAAACATTCTATTGAATTCTACTAAGGAGTACACCTATCCCATCAAACAGTCACCTACAGATTTCCACTGGAGCAACACATCCCATTGCTCAGCAATACCTGCACTAGAATAGATGAAATGTGTGTCAGGCAGATGTATGTATTTAACCATTCAACCTATTAAAGACAATAAATGACAATATTCCATTCAAGATTAAAGACAATAAATGACAACATTCAATACTCAACACACAATTCTCAACATCCTCAACATTCTCAATAAATGTCACCAACACACCAGAGTTTTCAATTCAGGTATTAAAAATAGGGAAGCACATGGATCAACCTTCAAAGATTATCAACCATTTAATCATGTACAAATCAATCCAGGCCACACATTTGAATTTGGGAGATGGAAATCCATGCCAAACTTCCCTACCAATTAAATTCTATATGAAAAAACTATAAAACATCAACTTTTACTCATTTTCATTTCAT
Source organism: Pinus tabuliformis (assembly GCA_031772625.1). NCBI lineage: Eukaryota > Viridiplantae > Streptophyta > Pinopsida > Pinales > Pinaceae > Pinus > Pinus tabuliformis. Next base: position 1,047,669,007 of record CM062804.1, read on the forward strand.
ACATTCATTCTACTCATCAACGATGGGAGATATGCAATCAAAGGGTTCAAACACTATTACATTCAATCTATTTAGAAGTTTCAGAAGTTCTTGGAAACATACAAACTGAGTGTGTGCACAATGTTATATTCACTCTATTCATCAGTTACTAGAGACATACATGTATGTTTTTGTTGAATAATGTTATCATTTTTGTTGAATAATGAATAATGTTATTTCTGTTGAGAAACAAAGGTAAATTAAAGCCATTACAGCCAATTTCATTACTGATTTAGAAACCAATTTCATTGCCACTATAACCTCAAATCTAACCCTTAACAAAGAATATCCTTTCAAAGAGAAAAGACAAATAGCCTCACGTACTAAGGCCATTACAGCCAATTTCATTACTAATTTACTAAAGCCATTATAGCGTACATCAAATTTGACCCTCCAACTCAATATCATACTACTATAATAGCAAATAGAGTTATTGTGCCTAGTCGTTAGCATCCCTCCATGAAGGAATGATCTTTCAAATCTAATGCGCATGTAATTCTCTGTAATATCTGAAATACTGCCAAAAATACACTTATTGTCTCACACAAAGTTTACCTTCATGTGTGGGTCTCCACTACGATTTCTATTAGAAATAAAACATAAAAGAGACTTGGAAAACTCAAGAACCCAACATGGTACAAGGTAAAACGCCTGAGCAATGGATATATTTTAAATGCTCAACAATGGTACAAGGTAAAACACCCGAGCAATGGATATATTTTAAATGCTCAACAATGACCTTTAGATGCGGTAAATGAATCATTAAAATTGTGTTGGTAGATCATGATCAAGCCAACTTCAATTTTGTATGTAACCCCTTTGAAGGCCACATCATCATCAATTGGTCCAAAGATGTAGTGCTCTCTCTCCACACAAAGTGTGAATATGTTAAGAAAACCATCATTGAGCTATAGATGCACACATGACTTCGGGAGCTCGCATACAAAGGTCCAAACCAAATCAAGTCATGTCAAAAGATAGTCAAATCAACATAATAGTGCCTCTCATTGAGTTAATAGAAGCTTCTTTTGCATTAGAAAGCAGGGCTCTAGTTTCTTGCAAATTGGAAATCACTTTGCACCTAATGTTGCAGTTGAATGTGTGATTCATTTACCAGTTATTACTAGTTTGTCTTTGTTACACTCAATAACATTGTATTTGCTTATTTGGGGTAGCCAATTATTACTAGAAACTTACATTTTTTTAAAATCAGAATTTGGTGGTCACTTTGCAGGTTGTTGCAGCCATGTCAAGAGTTTTTATTGCAGATCGTACAAGGAACAGGAGGAGGCGAAGGGTGAGGGGGGCCCAACTGCGGTCCACATCATCAGATGAGGATGGGGGGTGATGTTAATGCTCACAATGCACCCAGTAATGTTGTTGAAAAGGGCACTGTGGATGCAGATCATGCTATGTCACCATCAACCACGGAGCTGCCTTCAACCACAGTGCAGGGTGCAAGTTCAATAAAGAAAATCAGTACCATCATAGGATGGACAAAGCAAGACAGGCAGGATGCAATTGATGACATCAAGTTTAATGGATATTCAATCCATGCCTCTACAAAAAAACATGGTATTTCTTCCTTTAACATACATTATTGGATAAATGGGTTGACTAATACAAAGCGTAGAGGGCCTGTTATAGTTATGACTGAAGAGGAGGAGGTTGAGGTGGTTGAGTGTTGTAAGGAGATGGACCAATTGGGACATGGGTTAGAGATTATACAACTGAAATCCACATTAGCTCAAATCTGTCAGGAGAGGCCAAACCCCTTCAAAGATGGGTTTCCTGGTAAATCATGGTGGAGTGGATTTAAAAAAAGGCATCCAGACCTTGTGCTATGTACAACTGAGGGCCTTGATAGAGACATGGCTTTAAATCTACGCCCTACAATTGTGTCCAAGTTCTATAACACGCTTTATGCTACATATGAGCAACACTCATATGCCCCAGACCATATATGGAACTGTGATGAAACAGGGTTACAGGCAGGCAGGAATTGTGGTATGTGGGTAATTGCCAAAAGAGGGACCAGAAATGTGCCTAAGATTTGGCCTAAGAGCCAGGAGTGGATCACTATACTTTCTTGTGTCAATGCAATTGGTTCTTCAATCTTAGGATTTTACCTATTCAAAGGTAAAACAAAACTAAAAAACTCTATACAGAATTGTGAACCAGGTGTGTGCATGACAACACATCCCCATGCATGGATGACAAAGGAACTATTCCTGAATTGGCTTTGTCATTTTGCCGCATCTGTACTAGGTGGTGTCTCGCCTGAAAACAGACACCTACTGATTTTAGATGACCATGGAAGCCACATGGCTTTGCAGACAATTGAGGAGGCCAACAATTTTGGCATTTACCTGTTAACATTACTAGCTCATACCACTGACAAATTGAAACCCCTTGATGTCAGTGTGTTTGGGCCTCTCAAGGATTATTTCAGGATTAAGCGAGCTTCATGCATGGCAAAGATTCTAGGGGTGGAAGTAGAGATGTTTGAGCTAGCTGATCTTGCAAGTAAAGCATTAAAAAGGGCTCTCACACCTTCTAATATCAAGGCTAGATGTAGGAGGACTGGTATATGGCCACTTAATGTTGATGCTCTCGTGCATGATACTTTTTGTAGCCAAGAATTTTATGTGGAAGGTCAAGAAGCAGAGAACTTACAAGACCATGTTGATGCCCAAGAACATGTTGTTGTTGCTGAAGGTATAATGTTCCTTTATGAAGGGAACTTATGTGGTGATGATGATGAAGAAGTGAATGAAACATAGTTCAGTCATGAACCAACTGTCAATGTCATGGAGGCTGTCACACCTACTGAACCACATTCCAATTCTACATGTGATATTATACATGAGGCAATTGATGAAGCGAATGAAAATGCAAACTTGATTTCAAATGATAATGCAACAAGATTAAACAATGAACAATTGAGCATGCCATCCCAGGTAAGCCCAACTTCATGGTTGGCAGAGGCCATGATGAATATCAACCCATATAATGTGTCTACCACCAATGAGAAAATCATGGGCATGCCTTCACAACCATTAGAGTTGAACACCGAACTTGTTCATTATTTTGTGGACAATGGTTCACTGGAAGAGGAGCCTGTTCAACATGAGGTACCTGAAGAAGATAATGGGGGCCAATCACTTGTACCAGAGGCTGAAATCCAAGTGTTAGATCCTAGGGAGCAAGGGGCAAATCCCAGATTACTTGGTGCATTCCTAAAGCTACCAATAGAGAGAGTGAAGGCCTCATCAAGGCACTCAACTGCAAATTGTCTTCATTTGGGGAGGAGTTTATAGTTGCTCACATTTGAAGATTATATGAATTTATTGTTTCAGTCTAAACGTAAAAAGTGAAATTTAGGGAACTAAAAAGAAAAAGGAGTTGGCCAAGGACAAGAGAGTTGCAAGGATTGCAGCAACAGAAGCTTGAACAAAGGAAAGGATGGAAAGACAAAAATAAAGGGAAGATAAGGAACATCAAAAGCAATTGGCAAGGCAAGAGAGGGAGGCAAGAAAGGTTCAAGAATTTTTGGAAAGAGAAGGAGGGGTGACAAGCATGGAAGTCTATTGTCCAAGCCAGTTTGAGGCAAATAGGATGATGTCCAATATGCTGGACCACATTGCAGAGCACCGACCATCATACCAAGAGCAGATTAACATCCAAGTCCCCCATTATCAGCCAGGTGTTTTTCCCACCTCATTTACCCCTACTAGTGTAGGTTTAAATCTAAATTGTGTTTATATGACACCTGCATCTAGTGTTGGAGTTAGTAACACAAGTGGACACTTGGGTTACTCAGTCCCTCCATGGCTACAAGGAGAAAATTGGATTCAAGGATATGGTAACATTTAGGCACATCCTAATCAACCAATCTTGGGTAGTCCACTATACTTGGGTCAATCAGGAGACTCAACGATTATGGGAAATGTAAGAAATGGAGGCCATCAAGCATAGGGGTGGCATGAATTAATTTTTATAACCACTATTGCAATGTGAATTTTACGACACCTATCCCATGCATGCATTGACATGTTGCCCACCTATTAAAACTAGTTTGACATGTATTTGGTGGGATTAGGGTTTCATTTAGTGATTACGCCGCGGGTAGTTCATTCAAACGTTCTTTTTTGTTTGGGATCTGTTCATTCCAATGTGAATTTTCTAAGGATGCAATATGTTGATTGGTTTCATAGTAGAAGCTAAACTATAAACTAAATTGAATTGGAATGGGAATTATGATCTGGAATTATGATGTTCCATGCAATTAAACTAAATTTGAATCGGAATTATGATATGGAAGGATGATGATCTGGAATTAGGGCTCCAATACATATTATACATAATCCATGTTTGATCATGCTCTTCAAACTTCTAAAAATAAATTCAATTAAGCAAAAACCATAACCACATTTTACCTTAAAGATGAGTGGTTTTAATTGTTAATCCATGGGCTACCACCAGAATATAACAACCTAGATTTGGAAATTCAAATTGTTAAACCAACTTTTCTATATCTTGCATGTAGTACATGTATTCAAGGCTTTTAAACATCATTTCAAACTCCCATAATGAAAAAATTAAAATGTCTCATGATTGGACATGATTCTAATTAGCCACCACTCAATGCCTACAAAAATACAACAACACAATAAGAAATGCTACAATAATAGATTCCAAGTAATCAACATATTAAGTATAGTAACAAAACCAACCATGTTAGGCGTGGATTCTTGAAATGTTTGTAATTGAAAAAGTTGTAAGGCTTGGATTGTTTTGCAAAAGCAAAGAATGAATTTTCAATGCAAAATCAAATAAAAAAAAACATCAAAGTACAAGGCTTTGCTTCCTTTTCCCAACCATGCTAGAAGAGCCAAGATCTATTGTGGGCTTCTTAAGACTAAAGAAGTAACCAATATGTGAAGAAGAGTCAACTGCTATTATTCATCTACGAACACAGATCTACAAAATTAACAGTCTTAAACAAATATTCAGATAAAAGTAGGTGAATGATAATTAAGTACTAATAGTGTTATTGATAGATATGTAGCCTTGTGTTATGATGGTAAATAAGATGAGAAGTTTTTTTTTTCTAGTCTTAAGTGTTGTGGCAAGAGTTGTAGATTACCTTGGCTGAACTATGTTCACCCCAATATTAAACATACAAAATTTCCCCATAGGCCATGGGGGAGATAATTGGCTTCTTGCAGGTGACCCTATTCTCTCTCTGTTAAATATTAAGAATCATTATTAAAACTAATGAGGGCATCATGAAAAACCCATTCTATAGTTTGTACATTATGGCTCCTATATCTTCAATCATTGTGCCATAAATCAAGTGCATTTCCTTGAGTAAGGCAATGATTAGAGGGAGAAATTTTCCTGTACAAAAGGACAAAAAAGATCAAGAACTCAAATGTCATTACTCTCCCCATATTTCACAAAAAAAAAACAATGGAAACAGTTGTAGAACTTACCAGTTCAACATTTACTGAAAAGGGATGTATCATTTATAGTTGGAGGTTGTTCATGATTAATAGGGTCATCGATATAATTCAATCAATATTCTTAACATTATCTTTCTAATTATATTTACGTATATAAGAATTCTAGATGGTAAGTCAATTATTAAGTGTTCAAACATGATTCTTATGTCTAGGTGAAGCTTTCATTGTGCATCCTCTGTACCTCAACTTCCTCCACACATTGAATACAAAAATGAAACAAAACCTTGTTCTAGTTTATCACCTCTAACCTACACATGGGATTTTAATTCTTTAGGGCATATTTTCCAAACTCAAGACCTACAAGAGTAGGAAAATACCATCAAACAATGAATTTGAAATTTCTAGCCATAAGCTTTGTCACCTTTTTCCTGTCTAGACCTTTCAGGGATCGAAACTAGGGAAGCTCCACATTCATATGTGTAGAAATATATAGTAGTGAACTAGTTCAACAACACCAACATCCCATGCATTTCCACTATCTATGACAACATATAAAAGTCCTAGTGATGATTATAGAAGAAGTAAATCCCCACCACAGATGAGAAAAAATAGGCTTCCATGTACCTTACTCAGTGTCCTTTCACTTGCACAAAGCCACAAACTCATGAAATTTTTGAAAAAAACACATTAGATTTTTCATTGAGTGCAAAGAGTCGAGATAAGAATATGATATAATATATAAATCACACACATGATCAGACCAATAATTTATATCAGATCCACCTCAAGGGTGGTATACATTGTACTACAAATAAAAACTTATCACTTTGGTAAGGGTTGATACTACCTCAAATACAATCTCAATTCAATTCAGACACCCCTTCCACATTCCCAAAGAGTTCTTCCAAATGCATGAAACTTCCCATGCATATAAAGAGGCAGTCTATTATATGCATAGACAAAAACTTCAGGGAATATACTATCCAGTCAATCCTATGCTCTCAGTATACTTGCGAATTCACCCATAAATAAACACATCACATCCCTAGAAGAGAAGCATAACCCCAAAAATGAAAACACCTTTTTTCCATCCATGACAAAAAAAGGGACATTCCCAAAACCACTAAATCACACAAGAATTAACATATACTATCCTAAATTTAGCATAATAAGCTCTAAATAATATCACATCTGAACATTAATTTTAAAGAAAATTACTCTCCAATATTGGAAGTTTATATACAAAATTAATTCAGAAATTGGAAATATTCTTGAGTTCACTATGACAGGACTTATACCTAATATTTACAGCTGAAAACAAATAGTTGAAAATTTAAGCATTTTTCAGTAAATTTTGCATAAACCCTAGCCAACTGAATGAGCATAGCCGACTGAATGAGCACAACCAAGCATAGCGTAAACACATAGAACAGCCAAGAACAACCAAAACTCAATAATTACCCTAAACCCACACAGGTAAACACATACAGACAGGTAAACACATACAAACAGGTAAACAATGGCACAATTTTCCAATGTAGGTTAAACCCACAACCCAAAACTCAATAATTACCTTAAACCCACATAGTTAAACACATACAGACAGGTAAACACATACAAACAGGTAAACAATGCCACAATTTTCCAATGTAGGTTAAACCCACAACCCAAAACTCAATAATTACCCTAAACCCACACAATTAAACACATACAAACAGGTAAACAATGGCACAATTTTCCAATGTAGGTTAAACCCACAACCCAAAACTCAATAATTACCCTAAACCCACACAGTTAAACACATACAGACAGGTAAACACATACAAACAGGTAAACAATGGCACAATTTTCCAATGTAGGTTAAACCCACAAACCAAAACTCAATAATTACCCTAAACCCACATAATTAAACACATACAAATAGGTAAACACATAAAAACAGGTAAACAATGGCACAATTCTCCAATGTAGGTTAAATGTGTTAAAAAACACAGTAAATGTGACTAGTAAGACAGTGTTCCACCTTTCTTATCCATGCCAGAAAGCCATAGGAACCCCAAATGCTCAAACAATAGCTTAGACTGCAACAACTTGCAAAAGCCTGCAAAACAACAGTAAAATTGTTAGATAGCGACCAAAAATAAGCTCAACAATGAAATGGCAGCTAAATTCTTCTACCACAAACTTGAAAAATCCGTTCAGAGCGCGAAATGACCATCTCCAACACTAAGCTGAGCGTAAGTAGACACAGGGATAAATGCAAACGAAGAACAAGGCCATACCACCAGACAGGGAAGAAAAACCAGGCGGAAAAACAACATGAAACAGATGAATACAACACTGCGAGCTGAAGAACAACCACCTTCATTGAACAATAAACCACCACCTAGCACTGTGAAGCCACTACCTGCATGACGCACAACAGTGATGGCAGTCACCGCCATTGGAGCAGTCATAGTCAATAACCGGCGAAGCGAATGGACAAGAAATTGTCCCAAACATAAATGAACGGTGGAATGAACTACCCGCAGCATAATGAGGGAATGAAACCCTAAACCCCGCCAAATACCTGCCGAACCGGTATTAGTAGGTGGGAAACATGTCACTGCATGGGAGGGACAAGTGTCATATGCAAAAAGGGCCTTCCAGTGTGGCGGGGTCACTGGTTGATGTGGAGGTGTTCGCCTAATGGTTTCAGTCCCCTATGTCTAGCTATGCTTAGTGAGTTTGAATCTTTATGGTCATGTACATTTGATCAATTAAATCAATCAATGCCCTGACATTCAATGGTTAAATAAATGGACTAAAACACTCAATGAATCTTCAGAAAGGTAGACTTCGCTTTTTAATCTGGACTTGTACTTCCAGTTGCGTTAGTTATATTATTTCATGGCCACTCAGAGTGTAAACTCAACATTGTATCTTCCAACAAGTTATTATCCTAGAGCTTGGCAGAATGATCATGTAAAAGGAATGTATACAATACTTTAAATTGCTAAAATGATTAAATTCTAGGAAATAAAAATAATAAATAATAATTTTAGAAATTTAAAAAATATTAGATAAACTCTCTCTCTCTCTCTCTCTATATATATATATATATATATATATATATTTGTGGTGGTACGAGAGAAATTTATTGAAAAATACATCTTTAAATCATTTAAAATAGGTATCCTTTGTAAGAATTATGAATTATTTCATTTCATATCAATTAATTGGATAAAGTAAAATAGTGGCTTGTAATTAAAAATTAAAATATTATTTTTGTTAAGTATTGGAATAAAAAGAAATGGAGTAAAATAATTTTGATATAAAGTACTTTGGATCTTTATAAACGAAAAGAATGATTGTATTAACAAATTAAAAGAGCTTATTAAAAATATATGTGATAATCTTCTAAAGTGAGCATCTAATAAATCAAGGGATTTAGGATACTAGCAATTGCACCAAATGTTGCAAAGGAAACACCATAAGTTGATGGCTGATCCAGGTGGCCCCAGACACATGCAGAAGTCCAAGGGGACTCAAAAAGGGTCAAAATTCAAAGTGGTCATATTTCCCTCAAACTAGCACTAGATCAGAGTGCTTGTCTCCCCGATTCTGATGGTGCAAACGAAACTCAAATCTGAGTTCATATGAGAGAGATAAAGTTCTTTAAAGTTTGATAAGACGGGGAAAAAGTGGGTCCCACAGCATACCACATGGCATCCAATTTAGTATGAGAGACCCACTAAGTTTATGTGGTGACCAAATAAGAACTAAAATTTTGACACATGGCATGCTAGCATTTGCTCCTAACCCTACACAAAAAAATAAATAAATAAATAAATAAAATTAAAAATCCCATAACAAATCAAATCATTTATATGACAAAAATCATATTAAAAAAAATCATATAATATAACCATATGCCATGGTTATAATGGTTATTATTAAATATGAAAATCAACAATTGATTTGGTGGCATAAATTGTTTAAAAACCATGTATGGTGGGAGCCATATATAACAAAATATATTAGATTAATATGGTTATAATACCATAACAAATACCAAGCAACTAATCCAATAAAGGTAAATTGGTATGGTTTAGGACCATAACCATAACCTCCAAAAAAAAATTCAAACCGTTGGCACATTCTATGGTCAACCAAGTTAAAATAAAATGCCTCCACATTTAATATAACTAACGCGCCAAATGAAATCACAACCAATGCTTGATAAAAACATAACTATAACTAAGTTGGGAATCGGGATTTGAACTCTAAGCCTCGGCCAACGGAATAGAACCCGCCACCATTGGGCCACGGTGTTCAGCCTTGGTGGCTTTACCCCAACACTTATACCTAAGCCTTCATTCGATAGATGGATGGGGAGAAGGACCGAACGGTGAAACGACAGCCAAGGAAGAGCACATTTTTCGAGACAATATTTTAATTAATTGCAGGTGGAATCATGAGCATGGAGCAAAGGCAGGTAGAACCATGGTTGAGCCCAACATTCAGGAGGGCAAAATTTTTCCAATGTCCTAATTGGACGAACTTTATGTCATTCCTACACCTCTCAGTGACACGAACCTGATGGCGTAGAAAGAATTTTGTCTGAGTAGCAGATCTTCAGATGACTCAGAGGAGGGAATCTTTGAGGAATCTAGGGGAATCTAAAAGATTCCTGTAGCCCCATAATTTCACTTTGTCAGAGTTCAGAAATCTGATAGTCGATTTTACGCTATTCGACACCACAAATCTGATGGTCAAATCATATTTTCCATTTGATCATTCCATTTTTCAGCCACTTTTCAAAGTGGAGTGCAAGTGTCATCATTCAATGCACGAGCAATCATTTCCATGATATTCAATGCCATGAGAATGATGGTATGGCCAGATCCAAAAGTTTATCATCCTTTTCTTCAGATAACTCCTTGATGTGAGGTATATGCAATGTGATCATGTACTTCTCTGTCTCTTTTCTTGAGATGCATTGTGCTGTATAAATCCCTGTTTGATTTTTGATGTGGGATCTTGTCTTGTTCTTGATGTGAGATGTATATATTGTCACATTTTGATTGAGATCCCTTTGCCTCCATGTTGACAGGATATTCATGTGTCACCATGTATGTCTGAATTGAGATCCCTTTGGCAGGATGCTCATTATTATCATATGTGAGATTATATCATGCTGATAGGAGTAGTTTTGTGAATGAGAGTTACTGCAGTGGAACATATCATGGAGCCACTCCTGCATGAGGGCATATTCCTTTCATGATAGAGAAAACACATCCATGTACATCATCACTCTTTCCAACACTTAATGTAGCAGCCTACACCATCTTGATACTAGGGCCCGGAGACGTAGTCCCTCCTAGACGAACTCCATTATCAATGCTTGTGTTTTATTCTGTTGATTCTTGTCATGTTCCCTCTTCTGTACAACATGCATATATGTTCCTTTATGCTCTTTTAAATGCAATTCTAACAACATCACGAAAGTAAAAGATCTTGGTTAAATCCGAGAGTTGAGTAAACTTGGATAAAGTTTGGTATCAGGGTAGTCTTTGTGTGGATGTGAATTGTGAGCATGAACAATGGAACATGTAGTGATGGAGGATGAAAAATCGATGTACAAGACCATGCTCAGAGTGTTCCAAAAGGTGTAAATAATGTATGAAACTCTACAAAAAGAGACAGAGGAAAAGAAGTGATTGCGGCTTTAGTTGCGAGCCACGGGAGAGGCCCTGGAAGAATTGAATCACAACAACTAGAGTCTTCAAGTAGAAAACGTTGAATTGAAGATGCTTCTACAAAGGAGAAAGAGGAGAAACATATTTTGATACGATAGCTGCAAGCTAAGAATGAGGCCTTGGAAAAGCTAAAACTTGACCCATGTGAGGTAAAAAGTAATTCTCCAGTTTCATGTATGTCTCCTGATGTTGATTTCGCTGTTTTTGAAAATCATACCACAAGAATTGGCTCCAAACAGTTGAAGAGAATGGGGTATGAAGGAAAAGGCTTGGGCATTAATGGGCAAGGCATTGTCAACCCCATCAAAGTATGGGAATTACCCCGTCAGGCAGGACTTGGGTATGTTGGGAAGGAAGTTGGCGAATGTGCCACGACAACAAGCGAACCACCAACAAGAGATGATGAGAAACCCTCATTAGTTCTTTCCAAATCAATAGTTGAGGTAAAGGATGTTGATTTCCTATCAGTTTCATCTTCACATAGTATAATTTCTATTGGAAATGTGGAGATGCCAATTACAGAGACAAACATGAGGCTCCTTACCAGGATGAGGTACAAGGATGGAGAGGAAATTGGTGTTAATAACCAAGGCATAACTCAGCCATTAGAGGTTTTGTAGAGACCTCAATTTGCAGGCTTGAGATACACTAAAGGAAAATGCTTGAAGGTGTTAGATGCTTCTAAGACATCGTTGAAATCATTGAGGAAAGAGAATTATGGGAACACATCACCATCATCTCATGGCAGTGCCCATTGTAGAGAAAGAGATGAGGCAAGCTCTCATCACCATAATGACACCAAAAACAACAAAGAAAGGTATAATAAGTCTTGATATTCGAATGTTCATTTCAATTACAATCATGTTGTTAATGATGAACATAAAACATGGCATCGAAAAACATGTACTTTTTGTTGATTACAAAACCATACATTTGTTGAGTGCTGGAGGAGAATGGAAGCAAAAAATGGATGAGGCATGAAAAACCCTCTCAACAGCAAGAAAAGAAGAAGGTAAAGTAGATCTGGAGGAAGAAGACCAATTGCAGTCATTGCGACAGAGGTGGTCATAAAAGAGCCACATGTAAGAGGCTCCATCCAGAGTAGCACCTTAGAAACAAAGCATCCATGCATGAACCAGGTGAAATAGTCATTTGACAAGCAAAACCACCACAGGGGGATGACCCATTCACATTGATAAGTGAAAAATGGTTTCTAGAGATGTTAGCTTATCATGGTCATGATTTTGTAAATCATTTGTTGCATTTTAAAATGTAAAAGTGATGATGTGTTTTCCATCACCTGTTAAGCAACAATGATGTCTGGTCTTATTTTGTGTTGCATTTTAAACTGTGAAAGTGATGTTGTGTTTTCATCACTTGTCAAAGCAACAATAGTGTTTGGCCTTATTTTGTAAATCATGTGTTGCAGTGATGATGTGTTTTCCATCACTTGTTGAAGCAACAATGATATTTTGGCCTTGTTTTCATAGCTGGGGTATTGTTTCCATTTTGATGTAAACTTGACCACCGAGTATGTGTTATAAACTCATGGCAAGTATGGGATGCTTGGGTCATTAGTTGGTCATGTAAGTCAAGCATGTAATTTGAAAAAAAATGTACTACAAGTTTGCAGAGGTTGCAGGTGTCGGCTCATTGCTTATGGCTCCAAAGGACAAAGGTGAAGGAGAAGGAAGGGTGACATATCAGATACTTGTAAGTGTAGACAGGGTACAAAGAAGTGGCATATTATTTTCATGATTTTGGAGGACCAAAATCTCTTGAGTGAGGAGGATTGATCCATGTGGCCCCAGACACAAGCAGAAGTCCAGGGGGACTCAGGAAGGGTCAAAATTAAAAGTGTTCAGATTTCCCTCAAACTAGCACTAGATCGAAGTGCTCATCTCCACAATTCCAAATGTGCAAACGACACTCAAATCCGAGTTCGTATGAGAGAGATAGAGTTCTTTAAAGTTTGATAAGACAGGGAAAAAGTGGGGCCCACAACATGCCACATGGCATCCCAGTCAGCATGCGAGACCCACTAAGTTTATGTGGTGACCAAATAACCACTAAACTTTCGACACGTGGCATGCTAGCATTTGCTCCTAACCCTGCACAAAAAAAAGACAAGAAAATAATATTAAAAATCCCATAACAAATCAAATCATTTATATGACAAAAATCATATAAAACAAAATAAATCATTTTATGGTTATCATAAAATCCAAAAAAATCATATAATATAACCATATGCCATGGTTATAATGGTTATTATTAAATATGAAAACCAACGACTGATTTGGTGGCATGATTTGTTTAGAAACCATGTATGGTGGGAGCCATATATAAAAAAATATATTGGATTAATATGGTTATAATACCATAACAAAGACCATGCAATGAAATCAAAGACCAAGCAATGAATTCAATAAAGGTAAATTGGTATGGTTCAGAACCATAACCATAACCTCCAAAAAAATTCAAACTGTTGGCGCATTATATGGTCAACCAAGTTAAAATAACATGCATCCACATTTAATATAACTAACATGCCAAATGAAATCACAACCAATGCTTGATAAAAATGCATTGTAACTAAGTTGGGAACAGAGGTTCAAACTCTAAGCCTCGTCCGACAGAATAGCACCCACCACCGTTGGGCCACAGGGCTAAGCCTTGGTGGCTCCGTCCCAAAGCTTATACTTAAGCTTTCATTCGGTAGATGAACAAGGAGAAGGACCAAATGACGAAATGGAGACCAAGGTAGAGCACATTTTTTGAGACATTTTTTTAATTAATTGCAGGTGGAACTATGAGCGTGGATCAGAGGTAGGTGGAACAATGACTGAGCCCAACTTTGAGGAGGGCAAAATTTTTCCAGTGTCCAAATTGGATAAACTTTATGTCGATCCTACACCTCTCAGCGACACGAACCTAATGGTGTAGATAGAATTTTGATCTGAGCAGTAGATCTTCAGATGACCCAGAGGAGGGAATCTTTGAGCAATCGAGGGGGAATCTAAAAGATTCCTATAGCCCCAGATTTTCACTTTGTTAGAATTAAAAAATTTGACAATCAATTTTATATTGTTTGATGCTACGAATCTGATGGTGCAATCATATTTTCCATTTAATCATTCCATTTTTCAACCACTTTTCAATGTGGAGTGCAAGTGTCAGCGTTCAATGCACGAGCAATCATTTCCATGATATTCAACGCCACGAGATTGATGGTACAACCAGATCCAGAAGTTTATCATCCTCTTCTTCAGATAACTCCTTGATGTGAGGTATATGCGGTGCGATCATGTACTTCTTTGTCTCTTTGCTTGAGATGCATTATGCTGTATAGATCCATGTTTGATGTTTGACGTGGGATCTTGTCTTGTTCTTGATGTGAGATGTGCTTATTGTCATGTTTTGATTGAGATCCCTTTGTCTCCATGTTGACGGGATACTCATGTGTCATCATTTATGTTTGAATTGAGATCCCTTTGATGCCATGTTGGCGGGGTGCTCATTATTATAATACATGAGATTATGTCATGCTAATAGGAGTCCTTTTGTGAATGAGAGTTCCTGCAATGGAACATCTCATGGAGCCACTCCTACGTGAGGTCATATTCCTTCCATGATAGAGAAAACACATTCATGTACATCATCACTCTTTCTAGCGCTTAATGCATTGGCCTACACCATCTTGTCTCTGGGGCCCGAGGACGTAGTCCCTCCTGGACGAACTCCATTATCAATGCTTGTGTTTTATGTTGCTGATTCTTGTCATGTTCCCTCTTCTATACAACATTCATATATGTTCCTTTATTCTATTTTAAATTCAATTCTAACAACATCACGGAATTGAAATATCTTGGTTAGATCCAGGAGTTGAGTCAACTTGGATCAATAGCATATGAAAAAAGAGCATAAATGAAAAGTGATGTGATATGTTATAGACTCTTATAAACATATATAATATAACACATTGTAATACATTTGTTCATAACACATTGTAATACACTTATTCATTTATCTGAATTACGTTAGTTGATATTGTTAATAATGTACTTGTTACACATTCAAGGAAAGAAAGACTATTTTGTTAGGTTTTTATTACCCTATTTGTTTTATTCACGTCTCTTTCATTCACAATTTCACTCTCAAACTATCAATAGACTCAATTTATGATGAATGCAACCGGAGTCTATACATAAGAGCCATATAGTTATCCATTATATTTCACTATAGATCCCTAATTTTTCTTACCAAAAAGTATCTAATGTGTTACACTTTCACTTTCAAATTATTAGTTAATGTGTTACACTTTAACTTTCAAATTATTAGTAGGCTAAATTTATGCATAGATGAATGCAAGCACACTCTATATGTTGAAAATAGCAACAAGAAATGATAAAAATAGAATCCATATATTCCAATTTTAATTTTCCTTGAATTAAAATTCTAATTTAGTCTCACCAGCTGCTTGAAAAATAATTAATTAATTCATTATGGATTAATTAGTTGGAGAAATTTAAGTTAGAAGTCTTTGTGATTGCATGCAACAGTTATCCCTTAAATTAAGGAGATAAGATTGAGTTATAATTGAGTTGTAATTAGTTAGCTCAGTTTACTAAGTCAAGTCCAGCTAAATTAGTTCCAAAACGTTTGAGGAACTAACTGTGAGTTCAGTCAGTTAATGCATGCATGAAATCAACTAATATACTCTAGATAACTAAAGATTTTATCATCATTAACTAATGCATGTCTATTCTGAGAAAGACCCAGTTGAGATTAAATACAAGGACAATGTACTATCAGTTGCATGTTTTCTCCTATAAAGGAAACTCATGCAGACAGAAGGAATAGGGTTCCTTGAGGATTATGCAGTTTTACAAGGTGTAAGATCAGTGTGAGAGATAAATGTTACACTTGGTAATAGGAGGATCACCCGGGAGAAACTGCGCAAGGAAATAGGAGGCTTGGAGGGCAGAGGAGAATACTTGTGAGAAGCCTTGTTTGTCTGTGAGCATCTAGGAAGATTGAATTAAGAGATGGCTAGCTGTGAGAGCTAAGGCTTTGTGTAATTCTAATATATTTCCACATTGTATGATAATACAGATAGTGGGGTTTTTAGCTGAGGCTTTCCCCTGAGTATTCTTTTGTGTTTCATGTGCATTGATTCTTATTCTGGTTATATGTGTTCAACTTGATCTTGTTGAAATATTTTAAGCTTCCACAAAATTGATTGTAAAAGTAGATTAAAGTATTTTGATTTAGTTATATTGCATTATCAGGCTAATCTACAGTCAGAATTTCTACATGGTATCGAAGTTGAGTTTGTTGGAGCAGTGAACAATATATGGAGAAGAGAATTTGCAGTTTGAAGTTTGGGGTTGCAGGTGGAAATTGAATTCATCTCATACTTCAAGGTTGTTCAATGGCATTCTATGGCTTGAGACTCAAGTATGCCTTGGAAGGCAGATCAGTTACATAGCATGGAAAGATCGCATGGAGGCTATATTAGAAGACAACAGCTTGAAGGATTTGATTGATCAAGAAATCCAAAAGCCAGCTTCAACTAATGCACAAGAGTTGGCTGAGTGGAAAAAGTGTGTGGCAAGGGTGAGACAGATCATCCTTGAGGGAGTTTGAGATCATATTGTCTCGAGTCTAAATGGGAAGGATACTCCATATTCAATGTGGAAGACATTGAAGGACCTCTACCAGAATAGTAGCGACCGGAGGAAATTGGTGCTCAAGGATAAACTTCGAAGAATCAAGATGGAGAATTGTGATACTATTTCGACATATCTGGAAAAGCTCACCACTTGTAGAGATGAGCTTAGTAGTGTGGGAATAACTACTGTTGATGATGATATGGTAAGCGTCACTCTCCTTGGCCTTCCAAAGAGTTGGAATAGCTACCAGGACTCTGTGAATGGAAGGGAGAAACTGCCGGATCAGGAACGACTGTGGTCAGATCTCATGCAGGAGTAGATTAGGAGGAGCACACAAGATAGTTCTTCATCCAAGGATGATGAAGAAAATCTGGCCTTAGCAAGTAAGGCAAGGAAAGGGAAGGAGAAGGATTCTCAATACAAATAGAATTCTTCTCATGGAGGGAAGAAGGTTGACAAGTCTAAAGTGAGATGCTTTAATTGTCACGAAATGGGTCATTATGTGACTAACTGCCCATCAAATAAGTCCAAGAAGGGATCCTCAGAAGGCTCTGAAGGTGAGGCATTAGCCTCTTAGTTTGAGATGGACTTTACCATCATCGCATGCATGGTGTCATTGATGATGGGTTGTGGTTGGTATCTTGATAGTGGAGCTTCATTCCACATGACCGACGATAAAAATTTATTCAGTACCTTGGAGGAGAAAGACCTCAAGATGCGCATAGAGATGGGTGATGATGAAATATAGTGTTTCAGGAGTGAGAACGGTTGCTTTTCAGAGGGAGCATGGAGCTCTTATCACCTTGACAGATGTGAAGTATATGCCTAGATTGAAGAAGAATTTGCTATCGATCGCGATGTTGGAGGACAAAGGCTACGATGTTGTTTTTATTAAGGGAAAGGTTTTCCTTATATACATCACCACAGGACAGGTGAAAAAGATCAGTTCATGAGTTAAGAACCTATATGCTCTTGAGGTTCAAGATGCATGCAAAGCCTTGAGGAGAAAGGAAAATGTTATAGAATTGGTGGTTGAGAGGGACAGTAAATTACCTCTCAACATACAACCCTAGGAGAAGTCTTAGACAATTTTGGAGGAGCCAAAATTGGAGATGCTGAGAGGAGACCGAGTGGAGGCATCCATTCATGTAGAGACCTCCAATAGGGGGGAATTTCAGTCCAAGTGGGTAGAGGGAGCACATGCAGCCATACCTCTAGGTGTGAGGTGGGGCGATGTAAAGTGATAGTCCTAAGAAGGCTGAAATTGGGTAGGGTCCATTGAGAGGTTTTATCTCATGGATCGTACCTTGCTACGGGAGCCCAAAGTACATAGTAGCAGGAAGAATCAGTGGGATTGATGCAGTCAGAGATCAAAGTGACAGAGGCTAGAGAAGTCAGATACTGAAGAGCATAGAGAAGGATTGACAACAATGCAGAAAGGCTGGGTCAGCAGAAGCATAGAGTTTTTAGTCGACAGAGGCAATAGTAGTCAGAGAATTTGATGATAGAGGCATCATTCTGATTCAGGTTGGATGTTTTTTTTTTTGTTTCTGGAGTTGTTGGAGAAACAACACTAGAGAGATATGTTGCATGCAGAACATTCCAAAGGTTCAGTATCGGGATCGAGTTGAATTCCTTTCTTGTTGAGAGGAAGTGTTGAAAATAGCAACAAGAAATGATAAAAACAGAATCAAGATATCCCAATTTTAATTTGTCCTTGAATTAAAATTTAAATTTAGTCTCACCAGCTCCTTGAAAAATAATCAATTAATTCATTATGGATTAATTAGTTGGAGAAATTCAAGTTAGAAGTCTTTGTGAAGTCATGCAACAGTTATCGCTTAAATTAAGAAGATTATCCCTTAATTAAGGAGATAAGATTGAGTTATAGTTGAGTTGTAATTAGTTGGCTTAGTTTACTAAGTTAAGTCCAATTAAATTAGCTCCAAATTGTTTGAGGAACTAATTGTGAGTTCAGTCAGTTAATGCACGCATGCACTGAACTAGTGTACTCCAGATAACTGAAGATTCTCTCATCATTAACTCATGCATGTCTATTCTGAGAAAGACCCAGTTGAGATTAAATACAAGGACATTTTACTATCAATTGCATGTTTTCTCCTATAAAGGAAACTCATGCTTGTAGAAGGAATAGGGTTCCTTAAGGATTGCGTAGTTTTACAAGGTTTGATATCAGTGTGAGAGATCAGTGCTACACTTGGTAACAGGAGGATCACCTAGAAGAAACTACGCAAGGAAATAGGAGGCTTGGAGGGCAGAGGAGAAGGCCTGTGAGAAGCCTTGTTTTCCTATGAGCATCCGAAGGATTGTATTGAGAGCTGGCTAGCTGTGAGAGCTAAGGATTTATGCAATTTTGATATATTTCCACCTTGTACAATAATACAGATAGTGAGGTTTTAGCTGAGGCTTTTACCTAAGTATTCTTCTATGTTTCATGTGCATTGATTCTTCTTCTGGTTATATGTGTTTAGCTTGATCTTGCTCAAATCTTTTAAGCTTCCACAAAATTGATTGTAGAAGTAGATTAAAGTATTTTGCTTTAGTTATATTGCATTATCAGGTTAATCTACAGTCAAAATTTCTACACTATACATAACAACCATACATAACACCCATACATAACAACCATATATCTATCCATTATATTTGACTATAGATCCCTACTTTTTCTTAGTAGAAAGTAGTTAATGTGTTGCCCTCTTCTATTTCAAGGGATATGTAAAAATATGTTGACAAACCCTCGAAATATGCTGATGAAATGGATGTTCTCAATTTCACTTTCTTTGGCTTCAAAATTGCTAGTTAACAAAGGGGAGAGGTAGATGTTAGGGTGATGTTAGGTGTCTAATTGTGTTAAGATTCTATATACATACTTGGAAAAAATGGGTAACTTTTCATGGCATCAAAATTTCTAACCAAGAAAGAAGAAAGGTTGATGGTAAGAGCCTAATTCTTTTGATGGAAACAATCTAATTGGATTTCATTTTGCATGTTGATTTCTTAATCAGATTGGGTGGTGGTCATTTTCATGGGTGTGCTCAGTTTTAACTTTTCATGGCATCAAAATTTATAACCAAGAAAGAGGAAAGGTTGATGGTAAGAGCCTAATTTTGTTTATGAAAACATCCTAATTGGAATGGATTTGGATTTTGCATGGAGATTTCTGAATCAGAATGACTAGGGTTTTGCAGCGAGTTTTAACTAAATCTTTCAAATCAATCTACTCATTCATATATTTCTTTTTCCATTAGTTCATTTTGAAACCAAAATTGTACCAAATTTATTGATGGAAAGAAGCCATCGTTTCTAATTTTCTACAATTTCTAGTTCTTAACTTCTTTCCACTTCTGAATCCAATCTTAGAACTCTGCCACTAGTTAGAAAATTTTTAATGAATGTAAAAATGCCACATAAATTACCTTTGCATGTAACTGAATGTACTATAGTAACTGTAACTATTAGATGAATTATTAGCATGATGTCATCCCAAATTCCAATTTTGGTGGATGAAGGTAAGGTTCTGCACGCGAGACAAATCTCATACTGAGACAAACATTCCATGATAGAAACACTTCTTAACATTTTCTTCATACGAACTGTTAGTTAGTTTATCAAATGATGGTTACCTAATTAATAACCATATAACCAATCAAATGGCACCAACCAACCTCTCCCTGCCTCGAATTTTGATGACTATGCTTGTCGTGGTCGTAAGAAGCCTAGTTGTCCTAGAGATCTGCACCCTACACTAATGATAGTAAACACATGTAGAAAAGTATTCAAATAGGAAAGCTAACCAAATGGAACTGACAGAACTGGAATTTCAGCATACCTGTACATAGCTTATGATGTCTGCACAAGATGAAGGTGGATTTTTCTAGAACTGTTGTGCCATAAAAATTTTGATGTGTATGTTGGCTATGCTCTAGTTGTAGGATGATACTAGTCCAGGGAACCGGGGAAAACTCTATTCTTACCTTATGTGTCGGGTCTTTATCTCAATATATACCGAGGGTTGAAATATCTCGAAGTACGTCTATATGGATTGTTATCATATGTCTGTGACACACTTGAATCATGTTCCCTAGCAAAAGGGGCAGTAAGGGCACGCACTGCAGAATTTGTGTTCACATAAGGTACATTTGATTTGGAATCACCAGCTATTCACTTAGAATAAGTAGAAAAGGTGGGTGTTGGAGAGTAGTTATCGTGTAAAAAAATCTATTATAATTCTGTTGCACACTAGTTTCTTAGCTAATTATGGCATTCGCATTATTATACAATAGAGTGCTTGCACAAGATTGATTAGTTTTCAAGTGATTTTTTTAGAGTGTTTCATGTCTTTTTTTTATTTGATCTAGTCGTTGATCCAGTTCCGTATGATCCATATACATATCCACCAACAAAAAACACAGAGGCAGAGGTAGGTATAGCCCAAGAAACATAGTGATAGCAACGTCCCTTTCTGTGCCAGAAGAAAAATATTCTCAATAAAAAGATTCTCAAAAGCATATCGAGATGCAAATTGAATTCCATAATCATATCCAATAGAGTCGATATGTAGTTGTTTAAGGAAAAGAAAGGGTCATAGGCAGGCTCTGTAACTAAGGTGCTAGCAAATATATCTTACCTCTCTCCCATTGTGTCTCTTGTTGTGTTTGCAAGAAAGGAGGTTGAAAGGCTAGACTAAAGTACTTCTAACTGATGGAATAACTTATTCTACATGTGTCAAACATGCAAATGACATTGAAAAGTATGGGAGACATGTAGGTTTTAACCCCGTACATAAAATACCTGCATAAAAATTCTAAGAAAAAAAATATACAATGTAAGAGCATAACACATAAAACACATATACACAGAGGATCCCAAAACCAAGACTACTAGATTGATTTTTCATTATGTTCCTTCTAATGTTACAATACACATTTATACATGTCGAAGCATCCAATACCATGGACCAAAACCATGTACCGAAAACCATCGCATCCAAAATCATGTGCAAAAACCATGCACAAAACCATAGGTAGGTCCGCCCAACATAATATAGGGTCCAAAAAAAAATCCCCGGGGTGCTGCCTCGAACCCTGTAGAGGGGGGCTATCCACCCCCCTCAAACCCCCTATGACCCCGTCGCTGCAAAATCGGCGCAATGAAGGGGGGTCTCCGCCCCCCCTCTAACTCCCCCATTAACTACTTGGGCAAGTCGTGGAAAGAATATAACACAACCCAACGTTCTCCCACTTGTTGTTTTCTTTCCACAGGGGGCCACATGAGAGCTTAATCATTTATCTAGCCCTAAAATGCCCATTGTTTCTCTACACCAAGCGAACTTCTCAGAGCTCACATATGTTGGGTCCCTATAATACTAGTGATTACCCCATTACTATTGTAGTTATACCCCTTATTTATATTGTTGTGCCCCTATTACCCCCATATTGTTATTTCTGTGCCCCATAGAATCCCTCTATTGTTATTTTTGTGGCTTTATATTATTATTGTTAGGTCGGCTGGATTATATTGTGACTCCTTAGACTCCTATATATAGAAAGGAGGTTTTGTCATTTGTATCATCCAAGAATTGTTCATTTATGTAATGTAAAGGAGGTTTCCCCCTCGAAGAGGCTGAATTCTAAGGCGTTGATCTATCTTTTCTATCTTTTCTTGAGCTGGTTTCATAACATTTGGTATCAGAGCTTTGGATTCTAGGGTTTCGCTGCTCCAAACAGGTCATCGTGGCATTTTCGCTATAACTTTTTTTCTGTGACGTTTCAGAAGTCGCAAAAAAAACCCATTTGAGAAGAAATCGCGCTGAACCTTGGGTCCAAATTTCAGAGCTTTTCGCGTGATATTTGCGGAGATATGATCTGAGGAAGTTGGTCTTTTTGCAGACTCCTGAATTACATTCAAAACAGGTGACCTGGGGAAAATCGTCATAACTTTCTCTCTGAGGATCGGATTGAAATTTCGTAAGAAGGTACAGAAAGAGGACGGACTGTAGTTTCTTGTATGTGTGTTTCAGATTCAAAGGTTGAAACAGTGACTCGTGGCACGTCGTACAAGTTCGCTCTACTGAACCAGTCTAAAAGCAAGTCACTGTGGGAGATTTCACATAACTCTTCCTTGGAGAATCCAATTTGGCTCAGACTTGTGGCATTGGAAAGAGGACAGAAGGCTACTACAGGTAGCAATTTCAGAACTGGATGATCCGAAATTACAGAGATACATCAGATTCAATATCAGGCTTCTATAAAGTGAAAAAAGGTGTGTAGTTTTTTTTTTTTTAATTTTTGTGTAAGCTTGGTTTAACGGAATTCAAAGGGCATAGTAAAGCATTATTATCGGTAACTGATGCCCCGAGGAAAGAAAATGCAAACACCTAGTAAGGAACCTGAAAGCTCTAGCATGACTCATGAAGAAGAGGAAGAAATGCTACATGATATATCAAAATTACAAGAACAAGTGCAACAAATGTCACGCTCACAAAAGCTAACAGAAGCTAAGATAAGTGGCGTGGAATCTAAGATAAATGGCGTGGAATCTAAGATAAAGGGCATGGAAGCTAAGATGGAGGATTCGATGGCAGATTTGAAGATAGATTTGAAGACAGACATGGAAGAATTGAAGAAGTTGCTACAAGAAAGGGTCACTAATGGTGAAAAGGTAGTAAAGGAAACTCATGATGAGAACAAAAGAAATGTTAATCATGATTCCATAGATCTAATGTTGGATCGAAGAATCACCATATTCCAAAAATCGATATGAGGAAGTTTGATGGCAAGGATCCCGCCACATGGATATTACAGATGGAGCAATTCTTCGATCTCAATAATGTGCAAAACACACAAAAGGTACGTATGGCAACTGTATATTTGGAACCAAATCAGTTTGTATGGTATCAATGGCTTTGCTCTCGTAAACAATTTATCACTTGGGCAATTTTTACGGAAGAATTGATAGCACATTATGAGGATACAAAAAGCAACACTTTTTTTAGCCAATTGATAAGTCTCAAACAAAAGGGTTCAATAATGGAGCACATTGAGGAGTTCCAAAAATTGAACATAAGGGTAAAAGATATTCCAGAGGAGCATAGGATTGATGTGTTCATAGGGTCTTTAAAGGATAATATCCAACATGATGTTCGCCTTTGGGAACCTGATTCATTAGAGAAGGCATTCAGGTTAGCAAGAAAAATGGAAAGCAAAATTATGGCAACCAGGAAGCATACCACTCACAACTATAAAGACGGAAGTGTTGTTGCCCCTAGTCTTCCACAACCTATAAGGTTGACACCACAACAATTGGAAGAAAAAAGAGCAAAAGGGCTTTGTTACAGTTGTGATAGCAAATACACTAAAGGTCATAAGTGTGCTGAGAAGAAATTATTCTACATAGATTGTGAAGAGGAAGAAGAAAAGGAGCAAGAAAGGTCAAAAGAAGAGGATATACTCCAGGAACAAAGCCTAGATGAAGAACAAATAAATCCGACCATATCTTGTAATGCATTGGCGGGAATTACCACTCCTCAAACCATCAAGATAGAAGGACAAATCAAGAAGAAAAAGGTAATAGTGTTGATTGATTCAGGAAGCACCCACAATTTTATTCATTGTAGGGTAGCAAAAGAATTGAATTGCTTCCTATATCCAGCACCAGAGTGTCAAGTGATGATTGCAAATGGAGGAACAATAAATTGCTCTGGAAAGTGCCATAATATCAAGCTATCCATGGGAGAATATGTATTGACTAGCCCAATGCTTTCCATTCCAATGGGAGGTGCTGATGTTGTACTAGGAGTCCAATGGCTACAATCCTTGGGTACAATAGCTTTTAATTTTCAAGAACTTTTCATCAAATTTTCTACGGAAGGAAAGGAAGTTGAATTAAGGGGTATTGCAGGGAAACCAGGAAAGATAATCAGCTCTAATGGCATGACAAAGCTTCTAAAAAAGGAGCAAAGAGGTGTAATTGCACAATTATGTTCGCTAGATGTTTCCACATTGGAATCATCTATTTCTCCAGATCTCCAAAAAGTCCTGGACAATCATTCCAAGGTATTTGAGACTCCCAAAGGTCTCCCACCTATGCGTGATCATGATCATGCTATTCATCTGATTCCAGGAAGTGTTCCTCCAAACATCAGGCCGTACAGATATCCCTATGTCCAAAAAAGTGAAATTGAACGTATGGTTGCAGAAATGCTAGAGGCTGGTATAATTCAACCGAGTCAAAGTTCTTTCTCAGCTCCAGTAGTATTGGTGCACAAGAAGGATGGATCATGGCGCATGTGTCCAGATTATAGGGAGCTCAACAAGCTCACTATTAAAGATAAGTTCCCCATTCCTGTCATTGATGAATTACTGGATGAATTGCATGGATCAATTTACTTCACCAAGTTGGATCTTCGTTCGGGATATCATCAAATCAGAATGAAGATTGAAGACATTCCGAAAACGGCATTTAGAACTCATGAGGGTCATTATGAATTTTTGGTCATGCCTTTTGGCCTTACCAATGCACCTTCAACATTTCAAGGTTTGATGAATTCAATTTTCAAACCATTCCTTAGAAAATTTGTGTTAGTATTTTTTGATGATATACTAATCTACAGCAAGTCTTGGAAGGATCATGTTGAACATGTTGACAGGGTGCTACAACTATTGGAGGAGAAACAATTATATGCAAAAAGATCCAAATGTTTCTTTGGAGTCCAGGAGGTGGAATATTTGGGTCATATTGTATCTCATGAAGGAGTTAAGGTAGACCCTAGCAAAATTAAAGCCATTAAGGAATGGAAAATCCCCACATCCATAAAGCATCTGCGAGGATTTCTTGGGTTGACAGGGTATTATCGCAAGTTTGTTAAGAATTATGGGAGAATAGCAGCACCTCTAACAACATTATTGAAGAAAGATTCATTTTCATGGACTCCGGAAGCAACAAAGGCCTTTGAACATCTTAAAGAGGCAATGTGCCAAGCACCGGTCTTAGCTACACCGGACTTCACAAAAACCTTTATTGTGGAATGTGATGCTTCAGGAAATGGAATTGGTGTTGTTCTAATGCAAGATGAAAGACCCATTGCTTTTGAAAGTCGTCCAATCAAGGGAAAGTTTTTAAGCAAAGCTATTTATGAGAAGGAAATGTTGGCAATACTCCATGCACTTAAGAAATGGCGACCCTACCTAATGGGAAGACACTTCAAGGTAAAAACGGATCATGATAGCCTTAAATACTTTTTAGAACAAAGATTATCCTCTGAAGAGCAACAAAAGTGGGTCACAAAGATGTTGGGTTATGACTTTGAAATCATCTACAAAAAAGGGAAGCAAAATGTGGTGGCAGATGCACTCTCAAGAAAGGATGAGGATGTGGAAGCATTGTTGTGTGCCATTTCTATTATCCAACCAGATTGGATAAACGAAGCAAGGGAGGAATGGAAGAATGACGAAGAAGTGTGGGCACTTATTCGAAAGCTACAACAAGATTCCAGTACTTCTGATACATTTAGCTGGAAAAATGATTCGTTATGGTACAAAGATCGCTTATACCTCTGTAAGAATTCCCAGCTAAAACAAAAGATTCTTATGGAATTGCACACTTCTCCCTTAGGAGGGCACTCAGGATTTTTAAAAACTTACCACAGGGTTAAGAAGGAATTTTTTTGGGATGGCCTTAAATCAGATATTCAAAAGTTTGTGGCGGAATGTTTGGTTTGCCAACAAAATAAAGTTGAAACAATTAAGACACCGGGTCTATTACAACCTTTATCCATTCCAAGCCAACGTTGGGAGGAGGTTTCAATGGATTTTATCACAGGTTTACCCAAGTCTGAGGGAAAGAGTGTCATCATGGTGGTAGTTGACAGACTTACCAAGTATGCACACTTTTGTGCATTATCACATCCATTTAAAGCCAGTACAGTTTCTACTGCATTTATGGAAACAGTTCAAAAGCTACATGGAAACCCAAAGATTATTGTAAGTGACAGAGATCCCATTTTCACTGGAAATTTTTGGACAGAATTATTTTCTTGTCTTGGTACTCAGTTAGCTCATAGCTCATCTTATCATCCTCAATCTGATGGGCAAACTGAGATAGTAAACAAATGTTTGGAAGGATATCTTCGTTGCTTTGTATCTGATAAACAGACACAATGGGTCAAATGGTTGCCTCTGGCTGAATGGTGGTATAACACTTCCTTCCATACAGCAACAAAAATGACCCCATTTATGGCACTTTATGGGTATCAACCACCATCCATCACATCATATTTAAGAGAAAATTCTAAGGTTCAGGCAGTGGAACATCACATCGAACATCAACAACAAGTCCTCCAACTCTTAAAGGATAACCTCGTGTTGGCACAAAATAGAATGAAACAACAGGCAGATCAACATCGCAGTGAAAGAAGTTTTGATGTAGGTGATTGGGTATTCCTACGGCTACAACCATATAAGCAAATGTCCCTAAAGCAAGCTAAGAAGGATAATAAATTATCACCAAAGTATTATGGTCCGTACAAGGTGTTGCAAAAGATTGGTACTATGGCATACAAATTGGAGCTTCCTGCAGCTTCTCGATTGCACCCAGTTTTCCATGTTTCATGTTTAAAGAAGGTTATAGGTGACAAGCTCCCAATTCAAACAATATTGCCAGAACTTGACGAGGAAGGAAAAATTATATTGGAACCGGAAGCAGTCACAGAAACAAGAACTCGACAGCTACGAAATCGATCAATTTCAGAGTATCTTATCAAGTGGAAGAACTTATCCGCTGAAGATTCCACATGGGAGGATGAGAATTTTATGCAGAAGTATCCAGAACTACTCAAGCGTTGAGGACAACACTTTTTTGAAGGAGAGGGGCATGTTGGGTCCCTATAATACTAGTGATTACCCCATTACTATTGTAGTTATACCCCTTATTTATATTGTTGTGCCCCTATTACCCCCATATTGTTATTTCTATGCCCCATAGAATCCCTCTATTGTTATTTTTGTGGCTTTATATTATTATTGTTAGGTCGGCTGGATTATATTGTGACTCCTTAGACTCCTATATATAGAAAGGAGGTTTTGTCATTTGTATCATCCAAGAATTGTTCATTTATGTAATGTAAAGGAGGTTGCCCCCTCGAAGAGGCTGAATTCTAAGGCGTTGATCTATCTTTTCTATCTTTTCTTGAGCTGGTTTCATAACATATTTTGTCAATGCATCTGCAATATTCTTCAATGTGTCCACCTTTACCAGAAACACCTTTTTGTCTTCTATCATATCCCCCACAAAGTGATATTGAACATCAATGTGCATTATCTTTAAATGATAAGTAGAGTTGTTTGCTAAGAAAATTTCTCTTTGGCTATCAGAGTCTATCCTTATAGCTCCCTGTACTAACCCCATACTTGAACACAATCTCTGCAACCAAACTGCTTCCTTGCTTGCATGAGTGGCTTCTATGTATTTTCCCTCTGTAGTTGATAATGCCACTAAAGATTGTTTCTTACTCATCAAACTAACTACACCTCCAAATAGGTTAAACACATAGCCACTTGTAGATCTTCTCTGATCCAGATCTCTAGCCCAATTTGCATCAAAAAAGCCATGGATATCCAAAACTCTATCTAATCCTGGTCTTCCTTGGTAGCACAAACCATAATCACTAGTGCCATGCAAATACTTGAAAACCTGCTTCATTGTTGTCCAGTGCTCCTTCCCTGGTTTTGACATAAACCTGCTCAATACTCCCACTGCATGTGCAATGTCTGGTCTAGTACACCATTGCATACATCAAGCTACCAACTGCACTTGCATATGGAACACGAGACATGTCCTCTTCCTCTTCTTGTGTCTTGGGACACTGTTCAGTAGATAAATTTACACCTACATGAATAGGAACCTTCACCGGTTTACTATCCTGCATATTAAACCTCTACAATATTGTCTCGGCATAGTTCTTATGATTTAACCAGAGCTTCCTCTTTGCTCAATCTCTTTAATTTCCATGCCAAAAATATAGTTTGCACCACCTAGATCTTTCATGTCAAATTTGTAGGACAATTGGGTCTTCAAATCTTGGATAATTTATTTGTCATTTCCAACCAGCAACATATCATCCACATATAAGACCAGATAAATAACATGATCATCAATTAATTTAAAATACACACAGTGATCTGCTTTGCTTCTAGTGAAGCCAAGTCCCCATATAAACGTATCAAATTTATGATACCACATCATTGGTGACTGTTTTAACCCATACAAAGACTTCTTTAACTTGCATACCAGTTCTTTCTTACCCTTCACCGGAAAACCTTCAGGTTGCTTCATGTAGATCTCCTCTTCTAGATCCTCGTGAAGAAATTTTGTCTTCACATCCATCTGTTCTACCTCAAAATCCAACAGATAAAAGTAATCTAATAGAAGCTATGTTGGAAATAGGAGAAAAAATATCATCAAAATCAATTCTCAACACTTGAGAATAACCTTTTGCTACCAACCGAGCTTTTTATTTCTCCACCTTTCCTTCTGCATTTGTCTTCTTCTTGAACACCCATTTTCTGCCAATGGGTTTCCTTCCAGCCAGCAACTCAACTAGATCCCAAACCTTATTTTTGTGCAAAGATGTCATTTCATCAACGATGGCCTCTTTCCATAATTTTCCATCCTCTGAATCTATTACTTCCTTCATAGTTCTGGGATCATCATCAGTAATAGATGAAGCAAAATTTGAACAGAAAGCATATGGACTATACCTTTCTGGATGCCTTCTTTCTCGAACTGACCTTCTCACACCTGGAGTGTGTGGCTCTTCATCTTCCGATTCCTCTTCTTCAATAGAGTATGGTTCTTCCTCCTTAAGCTCAAACTCTATCTTCTCAAGTTCCTCTGGTTGGTCTTCAAGTTTAATAACATATTTCACCTCTTTGAACACCACATCTCGGCTGTGAACAACCTTCCATGCTGCTGGATTCCAAAG
Source organism: Pinus tabuliformis (assembly GCA_031772625.1). Taxonomy (NCBI): domain Eukaryota; kingdom Viridiplantae; phylum Streptophyta; class Pinopsida; order Pinales; family Pinaceae; genus Pinus; species Pinus tabuliformis. Next base: position 1,047,698,933 of record CM062804.1, read on the forward strand.
CTTATAACCCTTTAAACCATCCTTATACCCAATAAAGATGCACTTTTCATATTTACTATGCAACTTGGTTATTTTTTCCTTTGGAACATGTACATATGCATCACATCCAAATACCCTCAGATGTGAAAGATAGGGTTTCTTACTAGTCCAAACATCTTGTGGAGTCTTATCCTCCAACACCGATGAAGGTGATCTGTTGACAAAGTAACATGTTGTCTCCACTGCCTCTGCCCAGAATCCCTGTCCTAACCCGACACCACTGAGCATTCTTCTTGCGCTTTCCATAAAAGTCTTGTTCTTTCTTTCTGAAACTCCATTTTGGTCAGCTATGTATGGAGAAGTCTCCTGCCATGCTATACCACACTTGTTACAGAATTCTTCAAAATCCTTGTTGCAAAACTCTCCACCGTTATCTCACCTCAACACCTTTATCTTCTTCTTTGTCTAGTTTTCCACGAGAGCCTTAAATTCTTTAAACCTCTCAAAGAATTCATATTTCTTCTTAAGGAAATATATCCATGTATTCCTTGAGAAGTCATCTATAAATGATACATAGTACACAGACTTACCCAGTGATGGAACCTTCACAGGTCCAAACACATCACTATGCACAAGTTCTAATATTTGTTTCACCCTCTTACCACCAGAGGGAAAACTCACCCGATTCTACTTCCCATATACACAATTTTCACAGAAATCAAAATCCAGAGAGCTATTACTCATATCTTCTACCATACCTTTACCATGAAGTATTCCAAGGCCCTTCTCTCCAATAAGTCCAAGCCATTGATTCCACAACATGGTCTTCTCTGTAGAGACCACTAGATTTTCTACTCCACTTTCAAGAACCACTTAACTGTTGCACCCGTCAACAATAGTGCTACCTTGCAGCTTGTACAGAGTTCCAATTCAAACTCCCCACATCAATACCAGTTCTCCCCGAACCATCTTACAGGCATCCTTCTCAAACACTGTTTTTACACCTGCATCATCCAGCTTGCTTACGAAAATCAAATTTTTGGCCAGTGCAGGAATATGCAGAACACCCGGAAGTGTTCTAACCCTTCCACTTTGCAACTTCAACTTTACTTTTCTGTGATCAATGATTCTAGCCTTCTTGTCATCCCCCAAGAAGATATCACCACCCTCATATTTCTCATAGTCGGAGAACCACTCTCTATGGGGAGTGAAGTGAAAGGATGCACCTGAGTCAATCAACCATGCCTCATGATCTACATGTGTACTTGAAGAAGCCAAGTACACATCCCCACCTTCATTTGAGGTGGTTTTTGCCTCTACAAAAGAAGCATCATCAAATCCCTTTCCTTTGTCAGGCGCTTTAGATTTAAAGTCCCTTTTCTAGTGCCCTTCATTTCTGCATTTCCAGCAAACCACCTTTACAAGTTTTCCTAGAGATTTAGATCTCCCACTCGATGACTTATTTTTGTTTCTATTTTAGGACTATCCTCGTATAGACAAGGCATCACCATTATAGCTCTCCATATTTTTCTGTCTCATCTCCTTCGTCAGCAAGGATGAGACTATTTCACCAAACTGCAAGGTAGTTGCATTTCTACCTATTGCAATAACCACACTATCCCACGAATCTGGTAGAGAACACAACAAACTGATGCACTTATATTCATCTAAATTTTTAATATCAATAGATAATAACTGACTTACCACATTATTAAATGTGTTCAGATGCTCTGTCACCGAGTCTCCATATTTCATCCTCAATGTATACAACTTTTTCCGTAGGAATAGTTTATTCACCAGAGACTTAGATTGGTATAAAGTCCCTAACTTGTCCCACAAAGCCTTAACCGTAGCTTCCCCTGATACATTCAACAATACTGAATATGAGACACATAATCATATTGTGCTCTTTGCCTTCCGATCCAACTTCTTCCATTCTTCATCAGATACTCCCATTGGTTTAGTACCTAGATCTACCGCAATCCACTAATCTTTATCCACCAACAGATCCTCCATGTTGAGTTCCCACAACTCAAAACTCTAACCATTAAATTTCTCAATCTCTATCTTTCCACTGCTTGCTATCTTGTTTCACCAACAGAATCGATCCCGCAAATCTCCCACTGAACATGGTCTACCACAGGCTCGAGCGAAACCCCTTACCAATAAAGGCGTCCCCTTGAAGCCAAAACAGCTCTGATACCAAATGTAGGTTTTAACCTCGCACAGAAATTCCCTGCATACAAATTCTAAGAACAAAAAATAGACAATACGAGAGCATAACACATAAAACACATATACATAGATATTTTCCCCTGGATCCAAAAACCGAGACTACCTGATTGATTTTTGATTATGTTCCTTTCAATGTTACAATGCATATTTATACATGCCGAAGCATCCAATACCATGGACCGAAAACCATGACATCCAAAACCATGTGCAAAAACCATGCACAAAACCATAGGTAGGTCCACCCAACCTAATATAGGGTCCAAAAAAAATTGCCCCGAGGTGCTGCCCCGGACCCTGTAGATGGGGACTACCCACCCCTGTCAAACCCCCTGTGACCCCCTTGCTACACAATTGGTGCAACGAAGGGGGGGCTTCGCCCCCCCTCTAACCCCCGGTTAACTACGAGGACTAGTCATGGAAATAATATAACACAACCCAACATGACACGGGGAAAATAACATGTTTGCATGGACAAGTGGTCCCAACGATGGTGCGCTTTTCCATGAGTCCATTTCTTTTTACCATGTGTCTTCTAATTTTTATAAGTGACTTCATAAGTTTCTAATTTCTCAACATACCTTTATCCCCCTGAAATGCACCCAGCCACCAATACGTGCTGCAATAGTTCGGTTATATATATGCAAAAAGAAGACAAAGAGCATGGCCCTCAACATAATACTGCTCAAGACAACATATCAAGCATGTGTTGTGCTCTCTCCAGAACACAAGTTGTAAACATGCAGAAGGTTGGCAAAGATTACGTGGATTCCTCTAATGCAGAATTAAATATCTCAACGCACCCAACCACCAATTCGTGTTGCAACAGTTCAGTTATATATCATCATAATACTGCTCAATAGGACAACATATCAGGTATGTGCTGTGCTCTCTCCCAAACGCAAGTTGTAAACACGCAGAAGGTTGGCAAATATTACGTGGATTCCTCCAACGCTCAATTAAATATCTCAACGCACCCAGCCACCAATTCGTACTACTACAGTCCGGTTATATATGCGCAGAAAGAAGGAAAAGAGCATGACCCTCAGGACAACATATGAAGTATGTGCTGCACTCGATCGCAAGTTGTAAACACGCAAAAAGCAGGCAATGATTACGTATCCTATCAGCATGATACTCAACACCATGCTCCCTTATCACAGCTGGACAACATCTTGACAGCGCAGGTTGAAACCAACTACTCAGTACCATGCAATCCAGAATCCAGCGACAACAGCTCTACCTTCACTGCCACTTACACTCATTACCCCCAATCCAAATCGACAAATTCAGTAAACAAAACTGGAAACTCAATTAGAAACTCAACTGTAATCAACCTCTCAAAGCTAACATTAGATGATAACCTGAAATCGCTTCTAGAAAAAGGTCTAAATTTCACTTTATCTCCAGCCAAAATTCCTGTAAATGATATCATAAGAAACATTGAAGTCATCATCAAAAACACAGATCAAAATGTTGCAGAAGAAATAAGACAGGACGTTGCCAGAATTCTCAGAAATGCCAGACCTCCTCCTAGCAACATCTCCAAAGAAGAATCCAAAGCTTTAAAAAACATCAAGAAAAACAAAAACATTATAATTTTAAAAGAAGACAAAGGAAATGCCACTGTTATTATGGATAGGACAGATTATGATAATAAGATGGAAGAACACCTTAACAAGAGTGGCTGCTATAGAGTTCTTAACAAGGACCCTAGCAAAAAAATCCTTCGCCAAGTGAGTAAAAGAATAAAAAACTCGTCTCTCATTTCTAGTATTAAGAACAAGTTAATACCTAATAACGCCATCATCCCTAGAAGATATAGTGTGCCTAAAATCCATAAATGTGGAGTCCCATTGAGACCTATAGTGAACACTATAGGTTCACCCACTTACTGGTTAGCAAAATACCTTGCTAACAAAGTTAGACCTTTATCCGGTAACACTCCCTCTTACATCAAAGATTCCGCTTCTTTCATAGAATGGATTAAAAACCTAGAAATTAGTGACAATGACCTCATGGTTAGCTTTGACATAGTGTCTCTCTACACTATGATTCCAGTAGATGAAGCCATAGAAGTATTGAAGAAAATCACAGACCTTGAAACGGTGGAACTTGTAAGCATTTGCCTTAAATCTTCATACTTCAATTTCAAAGGAAAAATCTATGAGCAAACTCATGGTGTTGCAATGGGCTCTCCTTTGTCACCATTGATTGCCAACTTAGACATGGAACATTTTGAACAAATGGCCCTTAAATCTTTCCCCTTTACCCCTGAAGTGTGGAAAAGATATGTAGATGACATTTTCGCTAAATGGAGCCATGGCTTAGATAAACTTAATGAATTTTTATCACACATAAACAACCTCTCTGAACACATAAAATTCACTATTGAAATTGAAAAAGACAACCAACTCCCCTTCCTAGATGTCCTCCTTACCAAGACAAATGGAAAACTAAGTCACCAGGTCTTTAGGAAATAAACTCACACTCACAAATATGTTCATTCAAATTCCCACCACCATCTGAAGCAAAAAGTCGGTGTCATCAAAACACTAGCTATCAGAGCTTCTAGAATCTCTGACCCTGAACATCTAAAAGAAGAACTTAACCATCTCTACAAGGTCTTTATAAACAATGGCTATCAGAAAAATATTATCCAGAAAATAATTAAAGAATCCACAACCAATACCCAAAAAAAGAAAACCCTTGAAAACCCTAGAATCTCCTTACCCTATATAAAAGGAACTAGAGACAAAATTGCCAGAATTCTCACCAAGCAAAACATCATGGTTGCCTTCATGCCCCCTAACACCATCAAAAACATGCTTGATTCTGCTAAGGACTTAATAGACCCAAAAAATCACAAAGGAGTATACTTGGTTCCCTACTCATGTGGAAAAGTATATATAGGTGAAACAGGGAGATCCTTTGGCATAAGGTTAAAAGAACACATTAATGATATGACAAGAAACAGGTCGGAAAAATCAAGTTTGGCAGAACATGCATGTTATTCCTCACACTATATTTGTATGGAACATGCAAAATTAATTCACAAGGAAGACCATTATTTAAAAAGAAGGGTTAAAGAGGCAATTGAAATTGAAAAATCCTCCAACAACATGAATATAGATGACAAACTAAAATTTAGTAGCACCTAGAAACCGTTATTAAATAAAATAAAAAAGCAGTAAATCCAGATATACAAACATTCAAAATAATAATAATAATAATAATAATAAATAAATAAATAACATAGAATCTATTTAAATAAATAAATAAATAAAATTAAAAAATAAAAAATAAAAAAAATAAAAAAATAAATAAAAATAAAAATAAAAATAAATAAATAAATAAATAAAAATAAAAATAAAAATAAATAAATAAATAAATAAAAATAAATAAATAAATAAATAGATGAATTAAACAAATATATAAATAAATAAATAATTTTTTATTAATCAGTGAGTCATTTGAAAGCCGACAATAAAAGAAGACATCAAAATTTTTTCAATTAACTATTAATAGCTCCATAATTTGATGCTCTCTCTTCTCAAAATACAAATCACATTGCCCTGATGATGGAGTCACTAAGCTAGTCCGAAACGTTGGTTTCAAAAACTGTTCACAGGTTCTTCCACAAACATAAAAATTCTACCAACCTGTATGGACTCTCTCTTTAACAACATTTTTCAAGATTTGGAGGAATAATATTTTGCATTGTCTCTACAATCTAATCGAACATTTAATGGATTCGTAATGAATGTATGCCACCACTTGAGATTACAGTAGAAAAATAATTGGTTTCTCCCTGATACCACATTATATCCTGTAGCCTTCATGGATCAAGCAGGGTTTTTATATGCAAAAAGGATAGAGGCACTCAAGCCCTTTGCACCTTCCTGTAAATGGTTTCACCCAAGGTTTTACAGGTTGTTCTGAGATTCAAATGGGATGCAACACTCGACAGTCTTGTTAAAATTCTTAAGAGGACTTTTCAATCTGTCAAGAATGCCAAGTTTAGGATGAAGTGCATATCATACTTTCTTACTAGTAGGTACAAGTCTAACTGGTTACTAGTTGAGTCTACGCTCAATTACCCAAGGTATGTTCAATCTGAGCATTATGTGTAAGCTCATTGATGAACAAGGCCTTGGGAAACTCAGAAATTCAATGAACCAATGAATTAGTCAGTGTTGATGTTAAATTAGGTTGCTAATGCATTTGTGAAGGTGCCCATGATTTTTAAATAAATAGCCCCTTGGTAGCTAAGTGCAAACTCTACTGATGGCTTAAATAGATAGAGTGTCTATACCTCTAAAGTCATCTAGGAATTTTCATGGAAGAAATGTTACCCAGGCCAAACCATATACACTCAACTTACTATGTGCTTAGATCAATACTGGTGTTTTCATAAATGGTCCTTTGCTAACGAAGTGGGCTATAACTTTGGCTTAGATAGTGAGGTGTGTTCATTCCATCAATGTCATCCAGGACTTGCAATGGAAGGTCCACCAAGGGAAAACCAAATGGGCTTAGTTAACTATGTGTTTATATGGCACAATCATTGGTCTTATTCACACTAATTTTTTTTTACGGATTGAACCCGGGTCTTTGCCAAAAAAGGGTCTCATTTAATTTACTACTTAACCACAACCTACTGGACATCTAAGTTCTATAATGTCATGTCACACATAACAAAGAATTTTTCTCGAAAAATGATTAGTTGATGCCTTTGTTTCTGATCTGAATGGACTTTATGTTGATTCTGTATTTGTTGCAGCATGAAAATATCTTTAATTATGTATTTTTTGCAACATGAGAGTACTGAAAGCCACAATCTATGTGGATTTTCTATTGTGTTTATGCTTTGTTGTAGCAAGCAAAATACAACGAAGCTTGCTTCCAAGGCATTGTTTAATTTCAAACATAAAAGGGCAAGCTTGATTTTTCAAAAATCTTAAGATCATCAATCAGCCATGAAAAAATAAAAAATGGGATCGGTGCATATCTACCTCTTGTCCTAGATATAATGTGTAGGATTACTTTCCTATGCCACTCTAGATTTTCGAGCTCTTACTAGATTTATTGTAGAGATAAGTGGTGCATGAAACAATCCCTGCCTTAGTGGCCAATTCATGTGCTATAGTAAACAATGTTTTAAGTTCATCAACTTGCCTCTTTAAATCTGATAATGTTTATGTGTTGCAATGAACAATTATTTATAATCTCTCTAAAGTTTGAAAACCCAAGAATGCAGCTTTGTGTATAGACATTTATGGTCTTTTTAATAATATATATGAATCTATGTAGGTTAGCTTTCCATGCCTTAGTCAGAGGCATTGACGGGTACTATCTAATCTCTAGAGTTATCCCATCTCAGTAAAAGGTCTACCATTTGAAAATTTTGGTCCCAAGATTGAGATGATTGTCATGTTACAAATCATGCACGATATGCACAACCAAATGATCTCTTTTGAGCATATGTTGATAGCATATCCTAAGCTTGTTACAACTCCTACCTTCAGGATTTCACCAAGACCTAATTTTTCTCAACCTGAATAGTATTCTACTTATCAATGGTGCAATTTATGTGATGAAGCTCATGACCCAAAGAATTTTGATTGATTTTTGGTTGCCAAAGAGCGAGCCAAAGGCCAAAAAAGAGACCCATATGGTAGATGTCATAAAAGAATAGGAAGCATGTGATGATGTATATGTGGTAATGAATAGAAGTCTGAGATCCTAAAACCAATTCAAACCAAAATGTATGATAAATTTTGGTCTGGGAAATGTCAGAATTAAGAAAAGTAGGGAGAATGAAAAATCTAGCATGTTTTCAGCTTTAGAAAAGCAATCGATACTTGTTGTCCAACACCAAAATCCTATTGTTCTGTCATAGAATATTTTTGTTCTGCCACCTAGTTACTCACCTTACAATGTGGCTAATGACCACCTTTAAAGAAAAGAGAATCTTTCTAGATGTTCTATGAGCCCCAAAATAACAACAGAACCTTAACAAAGTGCTTATATTTTACCAGCTATAAATAATGGGGCAACAACACCTTGTTTATGTCAATCATTATAACCAATCCACAAACCCATGGGATATTGGGCTATGAGTTGGATCCTCCACATGAGTCTTAGATGCCTCTTGTCTCTTCCATAATATGAAACTGCAATCCTACCATGTCATTTAGTTATTACCAATCCACTCCAACTCTGTGCATTTCAATATGTTTTTTTTTGCTACACAGAAGCCCTTTGCAAGCTTAGTGATTTCACTAGGAGCGTGGGGATGCCCAGGGATGATCCATTGATTCATACAATGCTCAAGAGTACCTGGGCTTCATACTTTTCCCACATGTAACATTGAAACGCCTCTTATCAATTGGCATGTGAACCGGGCTCGAATAAATACAAATAGTTTGGAAGTTTCTATGAAAAAATGCAGTTGCCTAGATATGTAATCAACATTATCACTAATTTCTAATCATTGTCTAATTTCTTTCAAATATCAAATACTCTGTTTAAGCTCTGGAAGTATCATTCTTTGCTCGGACCATTTTCTTGCAAATGCATTAATAGAGCATGTAATAGGAGGTGGTGAGTAAATAAAATGAGATCCTACTTACCATGAATGCAGTTTAGATTGATTCAGATTTTATATTAATTACCCAGAGAGTTCATGATGCTGCAAGAGCAACATAACAATCTGGGTTACCTTGATTTATTGATAAATTAGTGCAAATGAGTGCTTTTAATTCTCTATCTACTTTGCATAAATGGATGTTTTGTTCTGAGAACCAACACCACATTTATCAAGGTGTATAGTGAGTAGTCAAAACAAATCTAACAAGTAGTCTCTTGACAAAAAAAGGCATCCAGAGGTAAACTTACCTGGGGTTTCTTGACATGTACCATCAAAGTAACCCCAGGATATAGAATGATCTATGATGTATCTTTCAGAACTCTCTGAGATTTTGGAGATTTTGGCTTCCAACATCCCCCATAGCCAATTCTTATTTAATGATCCACAAATCTTGGATGAGGTTCTTATTGGAAATAATACTGAGAGGGGGGGGGGGGGGGTGTGAAGCAGTATTATCAAATCAATAAAACGTTTTCATTTCCATACTTAGGTACATATACGCTACTTCAGTTAATGGAACCCGCATGTATACACAACTGTGTCTAATGCAACTAGCGTATATCCAGAATACTTATCATTTAGTTAATCCATTAAATGTTGATCTTTAGTTAGTCCATCAGAACTTCATTAACCATATGAACAGTAAGCAGGTGCAGTAAAACAGAACAGATCATCACACACAAGAAGCACACATGAACACCATGATATAAGGTGGAAACCCAATGTGGGTGAAAACCACTTGCTGCAAGTCATCTCTATATTCTTTTAATAAGAAACTTCATTTTACAATATTTCTGTATTGGTGCAGTCTTATACCAATACACAGGCTTCTACCTCCAGAAGGCTACAACCTTCTCTCGTTCTCCAGACTCTCCTGGATGGGAGCTACAACCCCCTTAGCTCTTGTACTAGCTAATCCATTTACTAGTACGTAGGTGCCTGCCTACTGAATGCTCCAATATTCACTTGTTCTCTAGCTGCTACTGGAAGGGAGCTACTACCCCCTTTGCTCTTGTACTAGCTGATGTACTACTACGTAGGTGCCGACCTACAATCTCCTTTCATCCTCCAGGGACCACATTTCATACATTTTCAGACTGGATACTCTTGAAGCACAACACTATCATCTGAAGGCCATGTTTCATCAAATTTTCATACTAGACCTAGCATCATCAATCTCTGAATCACCCAAGACTGAATCACTGAAGCCTTGTCAACAAAATGCAGTCACCAGAACACACAGAGCAGAACACTGAACTCTGCAACAATATTCAGAACCAACTATATCATCAAAATCATGCATCAGAGTGAATACGCTACTTGGAAGTGCAGAACCAGTGTGTATACGTAACTTCACCCAAGTGAACCAGCGTATATATTATCAATTACTAACTTATAGCTTGATGCACTTCCTGACTTCAGACATATCCAGATTATTACATATACAAGGATAATATGTGTGTTAGCACCCAGATCTAGTCCATCAGATCACATAAATATGAGTCATTATGATCTTGATCCAATATTAGTTCTCATCCATCAATACTGAAGCTAAACACAATCAATCAAACAGGATATTCAGAATACTGACACCATTAAACTGTCATCAGAACTCATCAACAACCAGAACCACCTGTAACTTCAAACATAATAGCTCAAATGGTATATGCTACTACAATGAACCAAACCGGCGTACATACGTGCTTACACCAAAGCCAACCCGCATACATATCTATAAATATTCAATCATGACTTGCAGCGATTTCAAACTTAAGTTATACCCAGTTTAGATCATTACATGCGTTAGTATACAGATCTAGAATAAACATAATCAATCATAGAGAGATAGTTCATTTCAAACCATTTGATCCCGATCTATCCTTAGATCTTGTTCTCCATCAACCGGTGAGATCCCTCCTTAGCTCAGATCAAGCAATGCATCATCAACCCATAACCTGCATACTGGAACTCATACTTCATCAGATATTCAAGACTTTCTCATTGCACTTGCCTAATGATCCTCTTCTCCTTTTATAGTCTTAGGCATTTCTCAATACCATGGTCCAAAACCATAATAAAACAATACCATGGTCCCAATACTTGGGATCAAGACTTCTAACGAGATACCATGGCCCAAAACCATAGGTTCAAATACCAAGGACTAAATACCATGGACCAAGCATAAGTTCTCCGACATGTACGCGCTTTTCCTTACGTGAAAGTGCGTGTATACACATACGCATCTTTTCAACGACTAACCCATGTGTATACGCGGCTCTGTCACGATGAACCTGCATATATATATATATATATATATATATATTATCTTCATTCTTGTAGTCTGATCATCAATTCCTTGCTGCTGACCTGCTGCACTATGATCTGTCATCTGTGTGATTTGCCATCAAGGACAACACTTGTCTCATAATGCCAACAATCTCCCCCTTTGGACTTGATGGCAAAGCTAACTTGTCACACTTAGAACTAGCATTTGATATCTCTTCTGTAGATTCATCTAGTTATATGTAAATGAGTTGTTCTTCTATGAGTGGGTTGCCATCAAGTACAACACATGCATCATAATGCCAACAATCTCCCCCTTTGGACTTGATGGCAACAACACCAAATCACTCTCCCCCTTTGACATCAAGGGCAAAGGGCGGATGATATTCTCTTTCTTTGGTAAACATTCCGCTGTCCATACTCCCCCTGAGTACCTGCTGAAATCTCTGAGTGAGCTCCCCCTTTGTATATGCCAAGGTGTACCAATCTAACCGTGCTCCCTCTGAGTACATGCTGAAGTTTTTGCTCTGCTGAAGTGTGTCGTTCATGCTCCCCCTGACTGTAAGCAAGGTCTGCAAAAAGATTTTCTACAAGAAGAATATGACTCTATACATCTTAAGTGACCTTCCTAGCACCAAAGACTCATACATACATCCATCTCCCAACCAAGTGGGGATATACCAAAGGTTTACACATGATAATACAAGAGTATAACATCATTCATCCAGGCATAGTGGGGAAACCAACATAGGCCGTTACGTGACCTTGATACATGACTGAAATATTTCATCATCCTTCTTATGCATAGAGGGGTTACAAATTACATCATGTGACCAGAAGAGATTTCATCAAATGACTACAATAGATAGAGACACACTATTACATCATGAGTCTTGATATGACCTTTACATGAGACCAAACATCTAAATAAGACCATGATAGTCATTAGCAACTATCATACATAATGTATGATCTGCTCCATAAGCATCTTTCAACAACATCTAGACCAGCAATCATGTTCTCCCTCTGTACTTGTTCCATCTATGTCAGATGGTTTCTGTCAGGCCCATATCAGACTCTTCTCATTCTGAGTTTGGCCCACTGATTTCCTTCAAATTAACATATACGCGACTGTATCCATAGAAACAGGCATATATACGCGGATACTCCTTATGAAACTCGCGTACAACCATTTCCAGATCAGCAACCTATAAATGTCCTATGACAGGGTATGTCTACATATAGATATCAACTCATCATCATAAAATCATTCACATTATATCATATGTGTAAAACACCATAGCCATCTTATCAACAAGATCATCCATGTATCATCACTTTGGAATATCTGCATCAATCAACATATGTAAGTATCAACCTATCAACATATAGGTAAGAACTCATCATCATCATGTCTCCAATAATGCAACTTTGAGTAATCATTCATGTATCCAGCGCTATGTATCTTGAGCTCAAGATCTTTTGTCAAGGCTTCTTTATATCATCAACTTCAATAATCCTCATCCACATGAGCACCAAGAACTATAGGAATCTTGCATCATAACTGTATTATATGATCTTTATGCATATGACGACAGCAACATATGAGAGACTCATCATCAAGTAATGAAGTTATGTATTCAAGCTTTGTACTTCTCCTTATCCTTATGAAGATCACCATGTAAGCATCATATATGCACCATCTAAGAATCAATCCACAAATATGATTTGAACATCAACTATGTAACCCCAAGAATCATATGAGATTTTATCATGGACAACTCATAACCACATCATAGTAAGATATATCATTTAGCCATATAAGCATCATCACCAAGGACTATTAACCATAATGCCAACAATGCATTATTAAAGGCATATGCTCCCATCAACCTGTGCCATCTGCTTACTGTTAGATCTGATCATGCATATATCAACAATAAGCATCAATACATCATCATCATCAAGTTAGGATCAAAACACTTCTAAACATCTTACAAGTATCAAGACATTTACACACATCCTCAGTAGACTGTAACTATTAACCAATAGAGCAAACAATGGAATGAATCATATCAGACCCTTTTTCTGAGCCTGTCCCCAATGCTTTTCCTCAGACTGACATATACGCGACTGTATAGTGTCTAACGCGCATATATACGCGACTTCCCTTTATGAAACTTGCGTATGAGATTTAGGACACTGAAGTTTTATACTTTCAGCTCCCCCTGAGTCTGTTATGTCTATGTTGTGCTGTGTCTGAGTATATTTTGTTGTGCCACATCTTTCTGACTGTACTTCCTTCTTCTTCCATATCTTCAAGCGTGATGATGTTTTCTCCTTTTGGTATGGTCCCTGTACTTTTTTCCTGCATTCCTTTGCTCTATGTCCAAGCTTGTTACATGCGTAGCATCTTACATGTTTCATATTCCTTCTGTAGCAATCAACAACTTTGTGACCAAACATATTGCAAGAAAAACAATATCCCTGAAAGCACCTGGAATGTAATGATCTTTCTGTGTGATGATCTTGAACCATTCTTCTTCTACATCTAGCTGCAACATGTCTAAGATTACGACATACATAACATTCAACATTATGCATTCGAGGAGTAAAAGATTTCCTTTGAATAATTTCTTTCCTTAGCTGTTGATGGGGTTTTCTTCTCATCTCTTCGTTGTGCATTTCAGATTTCTCATTAGAGTTTCTTGCCTCTCCTTGTGAGCTAGATTCACTTTCAGTGGATTCATAAAAACCAAGACCATTTTTGATAGCAGGAGACCTTTGACTACTAAGAATATCATCAAAGATCTTAGTACTATTGTGAAATCGTAAGAGCTTATCCTTTTCTTCTAATTTATCATTTAGAATATTTACCTCAACCTGAAGATGCTCTTCCTTTTCACAATAGTGCTTCTTCATGTATTCTTCAGTTTTCCTTCCTTCTTCCAACTGATGCCTCAATTCAAGAACTTTGTTTTCTTGTTTTTGGAGTAGATCTTTATTCTGCTTCTTTGATTCTTCAAGATCTTCCTTTAGTGAACAGATCATAGCTTCAAGCCTTTCCTAATAACTGGATCTATCTCTGAGTTTCTTGATGATTGAGCTCCTTTCATTGACTTCATTTCCTAATGATGTCACTTCATCCTGCAACTTTTGACATTGGTCTTCCTTGTTCTTGAATAACTTCCTTACCTTGTTTCCTTCCTCTAGTTAAGCTTTTAGTTTGGTAGCTTCTTCTTTGAAAGCACATTCCCTCTTGTTCAATAGATCTTGTTGATCTCTAATTTTGTCTGTAAGCCTTTTAAATTCTGCCTCTATTTGATATCTTTTTTGCTCACCCATAAGTGAAAATTCAGTTGTTTCGCTATCACATTCATCATCTTTAAGAGGATAAATAGATGTATCACCAGAGGATAACAAATTAATACCTGATAGATCTTGTTCATTTTCATTCTGAAGTGATTCTGAATCTGATGTGCTCCTTCCACATATTCCCCAATCAATACACCCACTATCATAGTTCTTCTGAGATGCCTTCTTCTTCTTAGGTGCTTTCTTCTTAAGCTTCTTTCCCATAGTTCCATGGATCTCCTTCAAGCGATCAAGCTTCTACCAAAGGACCTCGTCTGATACCAATTGTTGGAAATAATACTGAGAGGGGGGGGGAGGGTGAATCAGTATTATCAAATCAATAAAACTTTTTCATTTCCATACTTAGATACATATACGCTACTTCAGTTAATGGAACCCGCGTGTATATGCAACTGTGTCTAATGCAACTAGCGTATATCCAGAATACTTATGATTTAGTTAATCCATTAAATGTTGATATTTAGTTAGTGCATCAGAACATCCTTAACCATATGAACTGTAAGCAAGTGCAGTAAAACAGAACAGATCATCACACACAAGAAGCACACATGAACACCATGATATAAGGTGGAAACCCAATGTGGGTGAAAACCACCTGCTGCAAGTCATCCCTATCTTCTTTTAATAAGAAACTTCATTTTACAATATTTCTGTACTGGTACAGTCTTATACCAATACACAGGCTTCTACCTGCAGAAGGCTACAACCTTCTCTCATTCTCCAGACTCTCCTGGATGGGAGCTACAACCCCCTTAGTTCTTGTACTAGCTGATCCATTTACTAGTACGTAGGTGCTCGCCTACTGAATGCTCCAATCTTCACTTGTTCTCTAGCTGCTACTGGAAGGGAGCTACTACCCCCTTTGCTCTTATACTAGCTGATGTACTAGTATGTAGGTAGCGGCCTACAATCTCCTTTCATCCTCCAGGGACCACATTTCATACATTTTCAGATTGGATACTCCCGAAGCACAACACTATCATCTGAAGGCCACGTTTCATCAAATTTTCATACTGGAGCTAGCATCATCAATCTCTGAATCACCCAAGACTGAATCACTGAAGCCCTGTCAACAAAATGCAGTCACCAAAACACACAGAGTAGAACACTGAACTCTACAACAATATTTAGAACCAATTGTATCATCAAAATCATACATCAGAGTGAATACCCTACTTGGAAGTGCAGGCCCGGCGTTTATACGAAATTTCACCCAAGTGAACCAGCGTATATATCATCAATTACTAACTTATAGCTTGATGCACTTCCTGACTTCAGACATATCCAGATTATTACATATACAAGGATAATATGTGTGTTAGCACCCAGATCTAGTCCATCAGATCACATAAATATGAGTCATTTTGATCCTGATCCAATATTAATTCTCATCCATCAATATTGAAGCTAAACACAATCAATCAAACAGGATATGTAGAATACTGACACCATTAAACAGTCATCAGAACTCATCAACAACCAGAACCACCTGTAACTTCAAACATCATAGCTCAAATGGTATACGCTACTACAATGAACCAAACCCGCGTACATACGCACTTACACCAAAGCCAACCCGTGTACATATCTATAAATATTCAATCATGACTTGCAGCGATTTCAAACTTAAGTTATACCCAGTTCAGATCATTACATGCATCAGTATACAGATCTAGAATAAACATAATCAATCATATAGAAATAGTTCATTTCAAACCATTTGATCTCGATCTATCCTTAGATCTTGTTCTCTATCAACCGGTGAGATCCCTCCTTAGCTCAAATCAAGCAATGCATCATCAACCCATAACCTGCATACTGGATCTCATACTTCATCAGATATTCAAGACTTTCTCATTGCACTTGCCTAATGATCTTCTTCTCCTTTTATAGTTTTACACCTTTCTCAATACCATGGTCCAAAACCATAATAAAACAATACCATGGACCCAATACTTGGGATCAACACTTCTGACGAGATACCATGGCCCAAAACCATAGGTTCAAATACCAAGAACTAAATACTACGGACCAAGCATAAGTTATCTGACATATACGCGCTTTTCCTTGCGTGAAAGTGCGTGTATACGCATACGCATCTTTTCAACGACTAACCCACGTGTATACGCGGCTCGTTCACGATGAACCTACGTGTATATATATATATATATATTCTCTTCATTCTTGTAGTCTGATCATCAATTCGTTGCTGCTGACCTGCTGCACTATGATCTGTCATCTGTGTGATTTTCCATCAAGGACAACACTTGTCTCATAATGCCAAAAATCTCCCCCTTTGGACTTGATGGCAAAGCTAACTTGTCACACTTAGAACTAGCATTTGATATCTCTTCTGTAGATTCATCTAGTTATATGTAAGTGAGTTGTTCTTCTATGAGTGGGTTGCCATCAAGTACAACACATGCATCATAATGCCAACATTTCTTTGCCTTGTTTCTAGCTAACCACATTCCCTCACAAAACAAAGCATGAAAAAGATCTATGAATGGAAATATGTTTATCAAGATACCAATGCTCAAAACAACTCACTAACGAGTCTTTGTCCCACTTGTTCTTGCCATTTGTTATTTGCAAAATTTCTTTCCACACCAGCTTTGAGAAAGGACAAACGATTGATTCATTGATTCACTTTCTACCTTATATAAAACATACCATCCTGGTCCATTCCATTTTTTTTCCTATTGTCCCATATAAGAATTTTGTTTTCCAATGCTAAATAAAGAAATTTTCTTGTTTTAAGTGGATTTTCAAGTTGCTAAATTGCCTTTCAACACTTTGGTCTTCAAGAATTCTTGCCTCATTTCCAAATTTTGATGTGCAAAATAAATGTTTTATTTTTTGACCATTTAAGCCCATATTCTTGATGTTACAGAGTTATTGTGTTGTGATTTAGACTATTGACAAACTGATTCCATTGAACAACGTTTTCCCCTGTATGCGCAACTCATTTTCTATCTTCCACCTTTGAAACCATCCTTTTGCCAAATTTGAAGCTATATCCCTAATCTTAAATACCCTTAAGTCATGAAGATCTGATAGCAAAGGGTTTGACAACCTGAAATCACCACTGCACCCTTTCCATGGATCCGCCCAACTCTTACTTTATTTCTTTTACCTATTTTTCATGCAATCCATCTTTCATCTTAAGGGAAAGATTTAACTAATGTTTTGCAAACAATTAATGCTCTGTAACAGATTTTTTGTGTACCCTTATTCATTCTTCAGTGGACCCTTCCTTCGTGTATATCCACTTCATGACTTTTCCTCCCAGTCCTTCATTAGAGAACAACCTCCAAAGGCTCTTTGCTACCAAGGCTTGGCTAAAAACATAGATTTCTTGAGACCCCATCCCTATTTGTTCTTTTAAGTTAGCTATCTTTGACCACTTCATCAGGGGAGTGCCTTCAGTTTCCTTCTTTTCAGTCCACTGAAAGCTAAAACATATTTTCTTGATCTTGTCCAGATGAGAATACAGGATTGGTTCAGTAGAAAGAATGGTGTAATTTCAGCGATAACTTAACCATATGCATAGGTCAGAGAAGCTCAAGTCAGACAGATCTCGAGAAGTGAAGTTGTTGATGATGTTGCTTCTGAAACAAATCCAAATCAACAAAGAAGAAAACACAATAATGGGTATATTATGCATTATTTGTTGTAACTTCCGAGAAGAAGATCACGTCGAGGGTGAAGATGAAGTGGTTAGATGAGATGTTTCTTCCTTAGAGAATCAAACACAATGTAATGTTGTGTTGTATAGGCAATATATGGAGGAAATGAGTTTAGTGAACAAGACAAGACCTATGTGCATGGCATAAATGCTAAATATTCAGTTAACAATGGCTCTTATATGGCTGGTGAGTCAGTGGTAAGACAGAGGGATGGTGGGAAGACCCAGTTTTTCAATCTTTCAAGTTTCAATTATTTTTATTACAATAAGAGAAAACACAGTTTACCCATTCTCTGGCCATTGGGAGCAAATCTGCTTTGTTAAAAATGGATTATATTTCAATTTGTCAATTTTCTATTCCACCTCATAATTTCTCTCAAAATATGCTCTTTGTAGGTTCTGTACAATAGAGCTTCCGAGTGACATCCTTATTGAAGTTGGAGATATGTCCTTTCACTTACACAAGGTTTGTCTCTTTAGCATGCTGGATGTGGACTTAATTGAATGCATCTCTTAACATGATTAAGTATGTGAATAATCAATGCAAACATGATTCTCTTCAATGAGCATGTCATTAAAGAGAGGCGTGTTGTGGTCTAAAGAGCTGGAAAAATAAAGTATATGCTTATATGCATAGGATTCCATGCTGATGGGTTGCACAATTCCGATTCTTAAAAGAGTATGAATAGAATATAACAAGTGTGGACTTCTTTCTTTTTAGAAATTTCTCTGCTATGTGATATTCATGTCCATGAGTTTTTGTTTGGAGGCAGATCCAGGCTAGTGCAAATAGTATATCAATATTCCTCCAACTTTGTTACAGTTGCAACCACAATATCATGAATGATGGCTAAATAAAAACCATAGTACAAAAATGATCGCTAAATAACAACCCTAGTACAAAAATCATTCAAGTATATTTCAAAAGTTAAGATTGGTGTGTCACTAACGACATATATGTGGTCTAATTCTAGCTGTGGGTGAAAGTCCGCCCTTGTATCTGGGGGCCAATGTGATCACCTACCATTCTAGGTCAGGAGTACACAAAAAGAAAGGATTTACTCATTCAATTGGGCTAGGTCAGGAGTACTCTACATAATAAAATGCATCATCTAAATTTATCATATTCATTTGTTGATGTTGTTCTCCTTTCCATGATTTCCTTGTAAGTTATTTGTGTCTCTCGTTTAAGTTAGCATTAAAATCCATAAGTTAACATTAGTGTGACTGAATTATATTTTTAATTAATTTTTATCTACGATTCTGGATATTAAAATCACTTAGAATATAATCATTATGTACGGTTTTAAAAACACTTAGAGTTATTTTTTTATTATTTTTTTTCATTACTAGTTCACGGATACCCATGGTCAGTGGGTCCGCTACGTCCAGGATCAAACAACCCTAGGGTGGACCCCACCCGACGGGGGTCACACCCCTCGGCCTATTCACTGACCTGACCCCAAGAGCTTTGGGTTTCGACCCTGTGACCACCCATTGGCGAGGCCCCGGCTTGACCGATTGAGCTAACCCTTGGGGCTACACTTAAGGTTATATATATATATATATATATATATATATATATATATATATATAAAGTGTGTGACTGGATTATATTTTTAATATAAATATTAAAATCAATTTGAATATAATCAATATTAGTACTATATATTAATTTTATATTTTATATTTAAATTATGTTAGGTTTTAAATACACTTAAGGTTAATATATTATACATATAAAATAAAGTTAGTTTAGTATATATAAAAAATAAAGTTGTTTTTCCCTTCTTCCGAGCTAAGATAAATTTCGTTTTCCCTTTTCTGACGTTTCCGAAAGAATTCGATGAGTTCTTTTATGAATAGTGTTAATGTTGGTGAGAGCGAAACTTCGTTTTAATATATAAATTAATAGTTTTAAAATAAAATGAAGAAGGCATGTAGAAGTAAAATGATGGACAAATGATGGGCACTTTTGTTAAGAAAGTAGCTAAACAGTAAAAAAAAAATGATGTTTATTATCTTTGAATATTGATAAGCTTTGTAGGTTTGTCTTAAATTAATAAAATAAAATAAAGTGGAATAAATATTTTTTAAATATTAATTTTATATTTAATTATAATAGAAATAGTAGTACTAAAATTATGGTAATTAAAAAAAAATTATAAAGAAAGGTGGAAGAGTGGTTAGTATATAAGTATTATTATTATGTTAGGCTATTATTATTATTATTATTATTATTTAATTTTCTTATTATAAAAGATTGTCGAGTTAGTTTAATTTAAATATAGTATTCCATAGCTATTCTTCATATTGTTGGGTTAGTCTATTTTAATATATTATTCAATAGCTACTCTTCATACTATAAGTAATAATAAGAAGTCTATATTTTCTCATTTTTCATATTGAGCATTTTATATTTGTATATTCCAAAAAATGAATCATGAATCTATATTTTATGGATGTACATTTAGTTTCAATGAATAGAATGATGTAAAAGATGTTGTATTTACCTTTAAAATTATAAATTATGAAATATCTTTTGATTTGCACAATTTTTTTTTTACAAATTTCATAAGTTATTTTAAGACAAATTTTTATAACACTTAAATAATATTTAAGGTATCTAAAGTGAAAATAAGTTTCTTATTAGAATTCTGAGTTAAAAATTTCTACATTTTCTTTAGGATTATAATAAGATTTCAAAGCACTAATGTTTTTTTCCCAACACAATGGTCCCTCAAATTGATACCTTCAAGTACTTGTAAGATTACACCTCTTCAAGGGTGTTATCACCATGTAAAATGAGAATAAATTATTTTCTTACATTATTTATCATAATCTTTGATTTTATTGATATTAATAGCAAGCTCATAATTTTTTGCTAAATTGTTGAAATGATTTGAGTTGCTTGTGAATATATTCAATGTTTCAATGTTTTTTCTTTTTTCAAGTAGGACAATATCGTCAACATGTACAATGAAAAAAATGGGTTCAACGATAGTAATACATCTTAGTAATATCTTTTTGTAGATCAAATCACAATTTTATACGAGAAGAAAAAGAAATCATTGAGAACTTAGGCGCAAAGATCAAGCTCTTAAGTAAGTTTCAAGCTCTTGGCTTGGTATTCTTCAATACAGAAAATTGTATTACTAATAGATATTCGAAAAAATATTTTATATTTTCCATAGAGAAAATTGTGTTGTTGAGTGGCTTAGATGCCTTCATAAACTTCTAGGAAAACCAAATTGAGTTTCAATAACTGAGATTAATATAAGTCAAATATTTGTCTTTTTAAAGGATGATGTTAGTCCAAAATATTAAGGTTCTTTTCTATGTAAGTTAAAAAGTCTCTCTATATTTTTGGTTAAATATTAAATTTATTTTCTTTTATTAAAATATTATAATATTTGATTTCACTATTTCTATTAGTCCAATTGTATTACCCACTAAAATCTTACCAGAAGAAGAATACATATTTCATAATCCCTTCCTTAATAATTTCTTTACCCAAGTAAGACCTCCAAGTGGGACCTTTGCCTTGGGAAATTCTCAAATCATTCCTTGGGTCTACACCCTAATGGAAATTAACATCAACAAGGAATAGGGGAGGGAGAAAATATCCTTAATATCCTTGGGAATTTTATTATCATTTCACTTTTGTTAATTGTGGCATCTCGGTTGATTGGAAGAGAGATGAAGATACATATATGCAATCAGGATGAACTTTAAATATTGCATTCTTTAAAGAAAGAGTAAGTATTGCAACCTCCTAATAAATTTCTCTGTTTTCTTGATAATATCCCTCAAAAAAAAATATTCAACAACGATCCTGTGTATATTCATGGTATCCTTACAATGGAATAAGTTGGATTTTGTCCTTTATCTTGTTTAGTGCAATTTATCTTGTATAGTGTAATTAAACCTTGATATCAAATCATATATTCTTTTTATGTCAATCTCCAACTTGCCAAATGTAGCTTTCATTTACAAGGGTTCAAACAAAATAACTATATATTCTCATTTCAAAGGATTTTATTGTCAATAATAGGTTCTTCTAGAAGAATGGTTTTTCTATTTAAGTGCTCATGTTGATCTTGAGAGAGAAGCTACTTCATTGTCTTAGTGACAATCTATCTCTGGGTATTCAATACCATACTCTTAAATATCACCACATCCAAGAAAATAAGATTCATGTGTAGAATTATTATCTTATTGAAATTATTAAACCATTTTGTGATGTAATATATATGATACACTATTTCATTAATTTTGATTATATTCAGTATCTTTCATCCCATCCATAAGGAATAAAACTTACTCCCAAAGTTTCCTTACATCATGCTTCAAAATACGTTATATTCTAGTAGGAAAATAAATTTTTGTAGAGTTTCCAACTTATCTCAGAAGCAACTTAATAACCAACATCTCATTCTCAGAAAATAGTAGGCTCATACATCACATGAAAGTTAACAATGACAATTCAAGCACTGGGCTCAATATCCACTCCTAGATGTTTCAAAACTCTAATCCTAGTGAGCCTTTAAGCTCATTTATTTATAAAAATAGGTAGATGCTAGAAGCTCCCTTTAAAATACAAGTTATTCCCTCCTTGATATTGAAACTTGTGGATCATGTCCACCTTGAGCTTCTCATGCACTTGGAGTTACTTGGCTGTCAGTGAATTTGAGTTTGTGAGTGAGGATTTGGTGATCTCAAGCCGAGTTAGAGAGTTAAGGAGGTGGAAAGCCTCCCTAGATTCCCTCATGATTGTATTCATCAAGTCCCTGCATAGTAGATTCCTAAAAAATGCTTATTTTTTCCTGAAATTTAATCACATTACGAAACAGACTATGACAAACATCGTTTACTCTTCTCACTAAGCATATTATAACCAAAAATGTGAATGAATGTGAGAAAATGATAGTTTTAAGGCTGGAGGATAGCATAATGAGCTTCAAGATATGCCTATTGATGGGACTTATCATCAACCCCATGCTAAAGGTATTGCTCATCCTCTGAGAAACTTAGTCATCCATGTGAAGCTCATTCATGGCCCTCGTGGTCTTTATGAAATCACAAGGCACCTCAGTTGGTGTGCCCTCCTATGGATAAAAACCTGCACTTATCATATGAAGCTCATTCATGACCTTGGTAGCCTCTATGAAATCACAAGGCACCTCAGTTGGTATCACCTCCTATGGATAAAAACCTGCATTTGTCTCTATCTATGTCCATATCTGTTGTTCCTCTACATGGTTCCCTTCTTATTGTAAGCCCAACAACAAAGGTGGACTAATTTTGAGTCCTATCCATTTGATTTTCAGTCTTTGCATGATTGTTTTGTACAATGGGGTTCTTTCCAACGCAGTCCTTAGCCTTTCAGGAGAGTGATACACTCTCCTTTGTCTAATTTGGGTTAAGGCATGCTACCTTCTCTAACAAGCTTGTAGACTCTCTATTCCTAACATCCTAAAAGTGTCCTCAAAATTCATAATGACTTTCTCTTGGGTTGATATGTATTAGGCTGCTAAAGGAGAATTAGAGGCAATAAGATTACAATTGTTGCTGATAGCCTTAGGTCTTACTAATCTTCTCTGATATACAAGGGTTCCTTCTCTTCTTTTTTCATCACCTTTTTCACTTCCTCAGCTCATGCCCCTTGATGAGTCAACCGAGATACTAACGTCATTAGTTTCATGTCTGGAAATCATGAATTTGGGCCAAAAATTTAGATATGTTAGAATGAAATTGTGCATATAGAATTCATCTACTTTTTCCTTATCTTTCATACTAGCTTGCTTACAAAATGCAATAAACTTCCTATAGCCTTGAAAAGGAAAGGGTCCATATTGTGCTAGTGCCTTAATATGGAATTATAACCACTATCATAGTTTTCCCATCCGATTGAGGATGATAAGATGAGCTATGAGCTAAGTGAGTACCCAGACAAGAAAATATTTTTGTCCAAAAACTTTGGGATTTGTGTCGCTTACAATAATATTTGGGTTTTCTTGTAGCTTTTGAATTGCTTCCATAAATGTAGTATAAATTGTACTGGCTCTAAAGGGATGAGATAATGCACAAAAGTGTGAATACTTAGTAAGTCTATCAACTACCACCATGATGACACTCTTTCCTTCGTACTTGCGTAAACCTATGATAAAATCCATTCAAACCTCCTCACAACATTGGCTTGGAATTGATAAAGGTTGTAATAGACCCAAGGTATTAATTGTTTCAACTTTATTTTGTTGGCAAACCAAATATTCTACCACAAACTTTTGAATATCAGATTTAAGGCCATCCCAAAAAAATTGCTTCTTAACCCTCTGGTTAGTTTTTAAAAATCCTGAGTGCCCTCGTAAGGGAGGGGTGTGCAATTCCATAAGAACGTTTTGCTTGAGTTGGGAATTCTTACAAAGGTATAACCGATATTTTTACCATAATGAATAATTCTAGCTAAATGTATCAGATGTACTAGGGTCTTGCTGTAACTTTTGATGAGTGCCCACACTTCTTCATCATTCTTCCATTCATCCCTTGCTTCGTTTATCCAATCGGGTTGGATAATATAAATGGCACAAAGCAATGCTTGCATATCCTCATCCTTTCTTGAGAGTGCATCTGCAACAATAGTTTTCATCCCTTTTTTGTAGATGATTTTAAATTCATAACCCAACATCTTTGTGACCCATTTTTTCTACTCTCTTGAAGATAATATTTGTTCTAAAAATAATTTAAGACTATCATGATCTGTTTT
The DNA here is from genome assembly GCA_031772625.1 of Pinus tabuliformis. Classification (NCBI taxonomy): domain Eukaryota; kingdom Viridiplantae; phylum Streptophyta; class Pinopsida; order Pinales; family Pinaceae; genus Pinus; species Pinus tabuliformis. The sequence goes on from CM062804.1 coordinate 1,047,723,908, forward strand.
TACCTTGAAGTGTCTTCCCATTAGGTAAGGTCACAATTTCTTAAGTGCATGTAGTATTTCCAACATTTCCTTCTCATAAATAGCTTTGTGTAAATATTTTCCTTTGATTGGATGACTTTCAAAAGCAATGGGTCTTTCTTCTTGCAGTAAAACAACACCAATTCCATTTCCTGAGGCATCACATTCCACAATAAAGATTTTTGGGAAGTTTTGCGTAGCTAAGACCAGTGCTTGGCACATTCCCTCTTTAAGATGTTCAAAGGATTTCGTTGCTTCTGGAGTCTAAGAAAATGCATCTTTCTTCATTAATGTTGTTAGAGGTGCTGTTATTTTCCCATAATTATTAACAAACTTACAATAATACTGTGTCAACCCGAGAAATCCTCGTAGATGCTTTATGAATGTGGGGATTTTACATTCCTTAATGGCTTTAATTTTTCTACGGTCTACCTTAACACCTTCATGAGATACAATATGACCCAAATATTGCACCTCTTGTACTCCAAAGAAAGATTTTGAGGTTTTTGCATATAATTGTTTCTCCTCCAATAGTTTGAACACTCTATAAACATGTTGAGCATGATCCTTCCAAGACTTGTTGTAGATTAGTATATCATCAAAAAATACTAACAAAAATTTTCTAAGGAAGGGTTTGAAAATGGAATTCATTAAACCTTGAAATGTAGAAGGTGCATTGGTAAGACCAAAAGGCATGACCAAAAATTCATAATGACCCTCATGAGTTCTAAATGATGTTTTTAGAATGTCTTTAGTCTTCATCCTAATTTTATGATATCCTGAATGAAGGTCCAACTTGGTGAAGTAAGTTTCTCCATGCAATTTATCCAAAAATTCATTAATGATAGGAATGGGAAATTTATCTTTAATAGTGAGCTTGTTGAGCTCCCTATAATTCGGACACATGCGCCATGATCCATCCTTCTTGTGCACCAATACTATTAGAGCAGAGAAAGGACTTTGACTAGGTTGAATCATACCAGCCTCTAGAATTTCTGCAATCATACATTCAATTTCACTCTTTTGGGCATAGGGATATCTGTAAGCCCTGATGTTTGGAGGAGCACTTCTTGGAATAAATTAATACCATGATAATGATCACAAATAGGTGGAAGGCTTTTAGGAGTCTCAAATACCTTGGAATGATTGTTTAAGACTTTTTGGAAATTTGGAGAAATAGTTGATTTCGACATGGGAACCTCTAGCAAACATAATTGTGCAATTACACCACATTTTTCTTTCTTTAGAAGATTTGTCATGTTGTTAAAGTTGATTATCTTTCTCGGTTTCCTTGTGATACCCCTTAATTCATCTTCCTTTCCTTCCCAAAAAAATTTCAAGAAAAGTTATGGAAAATTAAAAGTATCGTACCTAAATATTATAACCATTAGACTCCTAGTACAACATTAGCACTGCCCATTGGAATAGAAAGAATTGGATTATTCAAAACATATTCTCCCATGGATAGCTTGAAATTATGGCACTTTCCAGAGAAATGTATGATTCTTCCATTTGCAACCATGACTTGGCACTGTGGTGCTAGATATAGGAAGCAATTCAATTCCTTCGCTATCTTACAATGAATAAAATTATGGGTACTGCCCAAATCAATCAACACTATTACCTTTTTCTTCATGATATGTCTTTTTATCTTTATAGTTTGAGAAGTGGTCATTCTGGCCAATGTATTACAAGATATGGTAGGATTCATTTCTTCTTTCTCTAGGTTTTTTTCCTGGTGTGTATCCTCTTGTTTTGTTGTTTCTTGTTCCTTTTCTTCTTCCTCTTCACAGTTTATGTAAAATAATTTCTTCTCAACACACTTATGACCTTTTTTGTATTTTCTATCACAACTATAACAAAGCCATTTTTCTCTTTTTTCTTCCAATTATTGTGGTGTCAACCCTATAGGTTGTGGAAGGCTGGGGGAAAAAACACTTCCATCTTTATAGTTTTGATTGGTAGGCTTCCTTGTTGCCATAATTTTGCTTTCAATTTTTCTTGCCAACCTGAATGTCTTTTCAAATGAATCAGGTTCCCAAAGGCGAACCTTATGTTGGATGTTATCCTTTAATTTTCCTACGAAAACATCAATCCTATGCTCCTCTAGAATATCTTTTACCCTTCTATTCAATTTTTGGAAGTCCTCAATGTGCTCCACCATTGAACCTTTTTGTTTGATATTTATCAATTCGCTAAAAAATGTGTTTCTTTTTGTATCATCATACTGTGCTTTCATTTATTTCGTAAAAAATTTCCCAAGTAACAATTTGTTTACGAGAGAAAAGCTATTGATACCATACAAACTGATTGGGTTCAAAATATAAAGTTGCAATGCGTACCTTTTGTGTGCTTTGCACATTATGGAGATCAAAATATTGCTCCATCTGTAGTATCCTTGTTACGAGATCCTTGCCATGAAAATTCCTCATATCGATCTTTGGAACATGGTGGGTCTTCAATCCAACGTTAGAGTCTATGAAATCATGACTAACATTTCTTTTGTTCTCATCATGAGTTTCCTCTACTACCTTTTTGCCATTAGGATGCATTTCTTGTAGCAACTTTTCCAAACCTCCTTTCAAACCTTCCATGTCTTTCTTCAAATCTTCAATGTTTACTTCTTAACCATCCATCTTAGCTTCCATTCCATCCATCTTAGCTTCCACGCCATTCATCTTAGCTTCCACACCATTCTTTAAATTATCCATCTTAGCTTCCAAACTTTTCTTTAAACCATCCATATTAGCTTCCACGCCTTTCTTTAAACCATCCATCTTAGCTTATGTTACTTTTTGTGAGAGTGAAATTTGTTGCACTTGGCTTTGTAATTTTGATATATCATGTTTCATTTATTCCTCTTCTTCATGAGTCATGTTAAAGCTTTTAGGTTGCTTACTAGGTGTTTCCATTTTCTTTCTTCGAGCCATCAATTAATGATAATTATGCTTCACTATGTCCTTTGAATTCCTTCAAACTATTTTTCCCTGATGCAAAATTTTGAAAAGACTACACACGGTTTTTGGCTTTGTAGGAGCTCGATCTTGAATCTATTATATTTCCATAATTTTGGATCACCAAGGTCTGATTTCGTCCTATGGTAGACCTATAATTCCTAGTTCCAACCCCATAAGTATGATCAAGATTGGATTCTTGAAGAAAGAATTATTCAAAATCTCCCACAAGAACTTGATTATAGACTAGTTCAGTAGAGCGAACTTGTAAGAAGTTCCATGTCTCACAGTTTCAACCTTCAGACCTGAAACTGATTCAAACAAATATGAAGTCTGTCCTCTTTCTGTAAATTTTTACTAAATTTCAATCTAATGCTCAAAGAGAAAGTTATGACAGTTTTTCCAAGTCACATGTTTGAGATATAATTTGGGAGCCTGCAAAAACCCTAACTTCCTTGGATCATATCTCTGAAAATATAGTGAAATAAGATCTGAAGTTTGTACCTGAGGTTCATCACACTTTCTTCTCAAATGGGTTTTAATTTTAACTTCTAAAACGTAGTAGAGAAAACCTTATAGTGAAAATTCCATGATGACCTATTTGAAGCAGCGAAACCCTAGAATCGAAAGCTCTGATACCAATTGTTTTGCAAGCAACTCACATATAGAAGAAAATATAGATCAACAACTTTGAAACCAGCCTCTTCGAGGGGGAAATCTCCTTTACATTATGCAAATGAACAATTCTTGGATGATACAAATGACAAGGCCTCCTTTCTATATATAGGAGTCTAAGGGGTCACAATATATTCAAGGCCGACATAACAATAATAATGTAAGGGCACAACAATAACAATAGAGGGCTTCTATGGGGCATAATAATAACAATATGGGGACAACATGGGTACAATAATAACAATAAGGGTCTACAATGACAATAATAATAAGGGAATACACTATTATTATAGGGACCTAACACTCTCTCAACCATATGTTTTCTATTTGTAGCTACTCCCTCACAATTGGCTCTCTTAGTCTCAAATCACTCAACTCCTTTCCCATTTCAATAAATTTCTCCTCCATGATTCCCACATCTTCTACATTCTTAGATTTAGCAATTTTGATCCACCTATGTGTTCTGCCTCTCTATTTCCAACTCATAGAGGAGTGGGACTGCAAAATTTTCATGTAAGATCCTTCCTCCCTCAATAAATTTGTAATAGGACCCTAAGTTGGGCTATGGATTAGGTTCTTGAAGCTCTTGGAGGACTTTTTCATCTCCTTTTAAGGTGTCTACTCCTTCCTATAACTTCTTTTTCTTCTCTTGTAGCATTTCCTATTTCTCTTGTAGCTGCCCATATTTCTCTTATAGCTAGGTCCCTATTTCTCCTGTAGCTCCTCTTTTTCTACCTTCTCAAGGTCACCTTATGTCTTGGGTTTCTTTAAGGTCACTACCCTAGTGGTGGGCCTTCTCTCATATGTCACAGGTGGTTTTATTTTTCCCTTAGGATAGGTAATCTCAAATTTTCCTTCGCTAAGCCCCACTTGTCCATTTTTATTGGGTGACTCCTAAATAATGATAGGGACCTTTGAAGGAGGTTGTGGTTTCCCCTACCTGATCCTGGCCGTCTTCCTTGTTTTGAAATATAGGGTACCTTACCTCGGTTTCCTCCTTTTTGGATTTACAGGTGTGCTCAATGTGGCAGCCACTTCTTGCTCTGAATTACTTGGAAAAAGATTTATCTGATGTCCTTTCTCTCTTTTCCTTGGGATTCATAAGTCTTCTCAGGGCTTCCTTTTTATTCTACTTATTTCTCTTCCTCTTCTTCCTTTGTTCCTACTACTTCTTCTTCCTATGTTCTACCCGCCTCTTCTTCTTCTGTTTTTCCTCCCCTACCTCCAGTGCTAGAGGCTAGTGTTTCTTCGGGTGTGATGGCTTGGGTTTCAGTGAAGATATCCCTTTCCATGTCCATAAAATTAGTCAAGAGGACGGGGTTCCTTAATTGGATCAAATAATCCATAAAAGCTAACTTTATGAGGCCATGATGTGCTATGTGTTGATTCTTTCCTTCCCTCACCTTCAGACTCATTTCTATGATTGAGTGCAGGAGGAAATGTGGAACAATAAGTCTTTGAGGGAGAGGGAATTTTTCTTTGAATCATAACTCATGGAGTAACCTAAAATGAGAGGCATATACCACTCTCAATCTCCCTTCACAAGATATATATTTTAGGATGTGATAAGCCACCTCATCCTAGGGGTATGGTAGGCTTTGTCTTCTTCCTACATTCTTATCTTCTATTGGCTTCTCTCTTTGAATGAAGAAGTTCTTCCTAGATGTATCACTTAATTCCTTCTCCTCCTTACTCCATTGTATTCCCAAGGGTAAGGTGGTAACTCTACTTACAGTTTCACGACTTGAGGAGATGGCCAATCCTCTAACAACAATAGTGGAATTATCTTCCCCTTGAGTATGCAGTGCCATTGAAAATTCATGAGTGATATCATCATCATATCCTTTTAGTAGTTCAAATAAACCCAACCATTGATGTCTTGTGAATATTTCACTACAAAAGGGCATTGGTGAATCCTCTCGGTGTCTGTGGGTTCTCTTCTATTAAATCGTCCCCAAATTTCTTATACTACCTATCCTTGGTGTTCCGTAGGTGTGGAATTCAATTTTTTAAAAGAAATCTCAGTTGTGGAAACAATGTTAAACTCATTTTTATCATTGAGGGAGAAGGATTATAGAATTGATATAAAAAAAAACTCTTTTTCTCTTCTTCTATCCACAAAAATTTCCAGAAAGACCTCCTACTACTTAATTTTCTATTCCATGCTATCAATTTCAGGCAGAATTCTCATTCAAGTGGATGGAAAACAATGAAGGAGGTTTTCACTTAATTATGTTTAAAATATATTTATAGGTGCATGAGGGTTTGGAGACAATTTTGGGTCACTATGGCTCCCTTTACCCTTATATTCCTCCTGTAGATCCTTCTCGGCCCTCCTGTAGCATCTCAAACCTTCCTATAGTTTCCTCATGTAGCATCTATAGACATGGTTTGAAACTTCTTTATGGCACCCTAGATGATCTGATAGTAATTGATTTTCCTTCCTCTAACTATTTTTTTGGAAATGAGTAATGGTACAAATGAAACTGAGCCCATTACATATTATTATTTTTGTGCTATAGGATCAGAGCACTTTGTTGAGATGGCATATACATGAGTTTCATTTTTTGGACCGTTGTCCCCGCTCCTTGCAATCATTTCCCCTCTCCTCGTCATTATGATCCCACTCATGATGAGCACCTCCTCACTTTAAGTTGATATCCCCATGTTTCATGGGTGACTAATGCAAACTTAAATTTACTAACCAAGCATGACCAAGTTCACTAGCCACCTCTAGACCATTAAAAATCCATTCTCGACCATTAACACATTTCATCATTTTATGCATAAGGAAGAGGTGAGGGTTACCATGCCTGAGCCTACATGTGGATCAAATCATTGGAAATGGTTGAATCTTGGAGTTGGGCCTCATAACATCATGATCTATGAGGGAGTTGATTATTTTGCTTGTTTCTGTGCATGTCTTCATAACTAGATGATATCCTGACTGGTAACTTTGTTGTGTGTAGGTGCCTTCCTTATGTCCAAGATTGTGGTTTTTGCTGGTGGAGTGCCTTCCTGAGGATGATGTGTCTGCTCTCTATTTTAGACATGGCTCCAATATGTTTTTTGTAGAAAATAAAAAAAAACCAAGGAGTCATGTTATGACTACACACGATGTACAAGAGGAGTTTCCTTCATGTAGGTAATTTAATGCTCCCTTCCAGTATCTAGGGTTGAGGGGAAGTGATGAAAGGCATGAGATTGGATTAGGATAATGAGGAAGAGATGCAGGTGTTAGAAGAATATAGAACACAATTTTTTTTTTCTAGATGCATGAAAAGGTGGAATTTTTTAGAATTTTTTTCCAAATGGGGTGGATGGCTAATGGAGTTGACATTGGAGGACCCCCTTTAACATTTCCTAGAGACCACATGGCCTTCTGGTCTCTTTTTACATGGGATCCACCTCCTGTAGCTTCACATACTCCTCCTATAGCAGTACAAGACCTCCTGTAGCATTACATGTCCTTCCTCTAGCATCAGAGTGAGGAGGTGAAATTGGAGCCTCTCGTTGATTGGATGATGGAGAGAGGCGAGGATGTGAGTGAAGAGTGTGGAAATGAGGTGTATAAATGGGATGATGGAGGGATACTTTTATATTCCACTCTATACCCATAATTCTGCAAACTATGTGGAATTTTGTAAAAGAAATATGTTAGTAGAAATGGTGTAAGAACTCCCTCTTTGTGCTTCTGTTTTCTCTTTTGTTTTTTTATTATCTTTTTTTTTTTAGGCAAGAAGGTTGTCACTGTAGATCTTTTCACCCTGCATGCCTACCATAGGCACCTCATAAGAGGTTTTCACCTAGGGATCTTTCATTTTTTCTTTTCTCCTTGGTTTCCCCAGAGAGGTTTTCAAATTAGGAGTGGGCGTTAGATGCCTCATTGGAGGTTTTCATGTAGGCCCTCTTATTATTAATTTTTTTTTTTTTTTTTTAATTTTCGTGGATTGAGGGCTATGAGCCTTCCAATCACATGTAACTCTCTGCTAATTGAACTGAAAAATTATTCCTTGGACAAAGTTCTCTTGTACAATTTCAACCTATGACAATTGACAAGTAAGGGAATCCATTCCTCATCAATGCTTTTGATTTCTACATGTTTGGTGTGGAGCCTGATTATCTTCTGTATTCAAAAGTATTGCCACATTGGACCCCAGTTCGAAATGGGGCGGCAGTGCTGCCCGTCAAATATTCGCTGCAGGGGGGGTCCAGGGGGGGCAGTTGCGACCTTTGGAAAGCCCTCCCGTGGTGGGGGGTTTCGGGGGTAGTGCCCCCGAAGCTAAGAATAGATGTAAAATTTCCTTGGAAAATTATAGTAATCTCTAGTCAATCTAGGTTGTTCATTAGGCATAGATCTGACGGTAGAAGTTATGTTTAATTTAGGGTTTTCTCCCTAGAAGGCAACCACTTACTATATATGAGGGAATTGTATTGCATCTATGTAGATTTTTATTCTGAGTGAGGAAGAGAGAGGAGATTGAGAGTGAAGAGGGTGTTACAGCGGATCTGCTGTAGGTTGTATCTCTTCAGTTTGCTGGATAATATAAAAACAAGGACTCTCTGTTTCTCCGTGGATGTAGCCCAAACTGGGTGAACCATGTATATCTGTGTCTCTCTTGTTTTATGCGTTTTCTGTGTTTATATTTCTGCAATATTTTATGTGTTACATTGCTCTGTAATATATATAATTTTGTAACAACTGTTATCAGAGCCGAAGGTCTATTTGGCTAATAAACTTGCAGGCGAGAAGGGTTCCTAGTTCGAGTGGGAGCAATGGCGGAAGATGGTAGGGTTAGGGTCAAAAAATTCAATGGCCAAAACTACTAGCTGTGGAAGATGGAGATGGAAGATTATCTGTATCAGAGAGATTTGTACCTACCATTGAGTGGAAAGACAAAGAAGTCGACGAGTATGATAGAAACAGAATGGGATATTCTGGACAGAAAGGCACTTGGAACAATACGGCTGTGCCTAGCGGCATCGGTAGCATTTAATATTTCAAAGGAAATGAAAACACAGGGTTTAATGTCGGCATTGGCCAAACTATATGAAAAACCCTCGGCCTCAAATAATGTATTTCTTATGACGCATTTATTTAATATGAATATGTCAAAAGGTGGATCTGTTGCAGATCATTTAAATGATTTTAATACAGTTACAAGTCAATTAAGTTCTATAGGGTAAATTTTGATGATAAATTTAGGGCTCTGTTATTTTTGTGCTCATTGCCAGAAAGTTCGAATGGCTTACTTATGGCCATTAGTAACTTTGTCTCTGGATCTAGTACTTTAAAGTTTGATGATGTTGTCAGTGCAATCCTTAGCAAGGAAATGCGACAGAAAAGCTCCGGTGAGACATCAGGTAATGCTTTGACTGCAGAGACTAGGGGAAGAAAAATGGAAAGACGAAAGAGCCTAGGATATTACAGTAAGTCAAGAAAAGGCATATCCAAGTCCAGATCGGGGACAGTGTGTTGGAAATGTGGGAAGAAAGGACACCTAAAGAAAGACTATGAGTCTCGGAAGGGAAAAGAAGGAGATGCGCAGGAAGAAACTAATCATGAAGTGAATGTAATAGGTGATGTGTTGCAAGATGCTTTGATTCTTTCATTAGAAAATATTATTGATGCCTGGGTGGTAGATTCAGGGGCCTCATTCCATGCCACACCTAATAAGAAACATTTTCATGAGTATGTTCAAGGAGATTTTGGACAAGTTTGATTGGGTGATGATAGACCCTGTAAAATTGTTGGAATGGGTACAATTTTCATAAAACAGCAAAATGGAAATCAGTGGCTATTGAGGAATGTAAGGCATGTTCCAGATATAAAGAAAAATCTAATTTCAATAGGGTAGTTAGGAGGTGAAGGTTGCATAAGTACTTTCACAGATAAAACCTGGAAGGTCACTAAAGGATCCCTGGTAATAGTGAAAGGAGAAAAGGTTGGTACATTATATTTATGCAATGATATTTCTAATTCTGTTAATGCTTTAACCTCTACTGGAGAAGATACGACATTGTGGCATCATAGGCTCGGACACATGAGTGAGAAAGGGATGTAGATTTTTCACTCAAGAAATTTGTTACCAGGTTTGAAGCATGTTGATTTAAATTTCTGTGAGAATTGTGTTTATGGAAAACAGAAGAGAGTTAGATTCCTTAGAGTTGGGAAAGAAAAGAAGATCAAAAAATTAGAGCTTGTGCATACAGATGTATGGGGACCTGCTCAGGTATCATCTCTTGGTGGCTCTCATTATTATGTTACTTTTATTGATGATGCAACCAGAAAAACCTGAATTCATTGTATTCGAAATAAACCTGATGTATTTGATACTTTCAAGAAATGGAAAGCTTTGGTTGAAAATGAGACAGGAAAAAGCTTGAAGTATCTCAGATCAGATAATGGAGGTAAATATTGCAGCAAATAGCTTGATAGGTACTATTCAGAGAATGGAAATCGTAGAGAGAAGACAGTTCCAGGAACACCACAAGAAAATGGTGTGTTAGAAAGGATGAACAAGACCATCATGGAACGTGCAAGGTGCATGAGATTGCATGCAGGATTGCCTTTACAATTTTGGGTAGATGCTATAGATATTGCTGTTTATCTAATAAACATAGGACCTTCAAGTTCCTTGGATGGTGGTATTCCAGAGGAGGCATGGAGAGGTAAAAAGGTAAACTACTCATTTTTAAAGACTTTTGGTTGTGAAGCCTTTGTCCACATTAACAAAGAAAATAGAACAAAGCTTGAGGCAAAATCAAAGAAATGTACGTTTATTGGATATGGTGTTAATTATTTTGGTTATCGCTTATATGATTATGAAAATCACAAAATCATTAGGAGCAAAGATGTAATATTCAATGAAAAGGTCTTGTATAAGAATCAATTGCAGGAAAAGAAACAGGAAAAAGAAAACATAGAATACACAGTGCTTGACGATATCACAGGAAAAGTGATGGTGCCTGAAAATCATAATGATCAACACCTAGAACAGCAACCACAATAGAAAAAATCACTTCAAACACCTGAAAGTGGTGTTAGAAGATCTACCAGGATAAGTAGACCCCCTGAACGATACTCTCCTTCATTATATTATTTATTGTTGACTGATTCTGGTGAACCCAAATGTTATGAAGAAGCAATGGAGGTTGAAAGCAATAAGAAGTGGGAGCTAGCCATGGAAGAAGAGATGGACTCATTAATTCATAACCAGACTTGGGACTTGGTCAGGTTGCCTGCAGGTAAAACTACATTGCAGAATAAATGGGTTTACAGGCTTAAGGCAGAAGATGGAGGAAAATAGAGGTACAAAGATAGACTTGTGGTGAAGGGGTTTGCACAGAAGAAAGGTACTGATTTTGATGAAATATTTTCTCCTGTTGTTAAAATGACTTCAATCGGAACTATTCTAAGTCTAGTAGCAGCTGAAGATTTGCATCTTGAGCAGTTAGATGTAAAGACAACCTTTATCCATGGGGATTTGGAGGAAGAGATATATATGTAGTAGCCACAAGGATATGAGGTAAAAGGGAAGGAGAAACTAGTGTGTAGGTTGAAGAAGAGCTTGTATGGCTTAAAACAGGCTCTAAGGCAGTGGTATCTAAAATTTGACAAGTTTATGTCTGAACAAGGTTATACTAGATGTCACTCTGATCATTGTGCTTATCTGAAAAAGAAAATTGATGGCATCTATATTATATTGTTATTGTATGTGGATGACATGCTTGTTGCAGGGTCTAACATGCAGGAAATAAATGTGCTAAAAAGAAAATTGGCAAATTCATTTGCAATGAAGGATTTGGGAGCTATAAAACAAATCCTTGGTATGAGAATAACTAGAGATAGAAAAAATCACAAACTAACATTCTCTCAGAATGAGTGCATACAAAAGGTGTTGAAAAGATTTAATATGCATAATGCAAAACCAGTCAGTACTCCTTTTGCTAGCCATTTTAAACTCAGTAAGGAAATGTGCCCAAAGACCCAAGAAGACATGGATTATATGTCTAAAGTTCCATATGCATCAGCAGTTGGAAGCTTAATGTATGCAATGGTCTGCACAAGGCCTGATATTGCACATGCAGTGGGAGTTGTAGGTAGGTACATGAACAATCTAGGAAAGGAACATTGGATGGCAGTGAAATGGATTCTCAGATATTTGAAAGGTACCACAAATCAAGCATTATGCTTTGGTGGTTCAAACATTTCTCTATAGGGATATGTTGATGTAGATATGGTAGGTGACAGAGATAACATGAGGAGCACTACAAGATATGTATTTACTTTAGATGGAACAACTGTCAGTTGGGTTTCAAAAATCCAAAGTGTTGTTGCACTTTCAACAACAGAAGCAGAGTATGTTGCTGCTACAGAGGCTAGTAAAGAAATGATTTAGTTACAAAGGTTTATGGGTGAATTGGGTAAGGAGCATGATATGGGCATGTTATACAGTGATAGCCAAAGTGCTATTCATTTTGCAAAGAACTGAACATTTCATTCTAGGACTAAACACATACAGCTCAAGTACCATTTCATACGATTAGTGTTGGAAGTTGGAGAGTTGAAGTTGGAAAAGATACACACTAGCCAGAATCCTGCAGATATGCTAACAAAATTTGTAACCAGGGAGAAACTGAGAATATGCTCAATTTCAATTGGTCTTCAAGTATGACGAAGAATATGAGAAATAGCCAAGTCCAAAGAGGAGTCATTGTCCAGCAAATGAAGCAGCGGTGGAGTTGCTATAATTAGTCTCCGAGTGGGAGATTGTTGGGTGTGGAGCCTGATTATCTTCTATATTCAAAAGTGTCGCCACATTGGACCCCAGTTCAAAATGGGGTGGCAACGCCGCCCGTAAAATATTCGTTGCAGGGGGGGTCCAGGGGGGGTGGCTGCGACCTTTGGGGAGCCCCCCCCTGGCGGGGGGTTTCGGGGGTAGTGCCCCTGAAGCTAAGAATAGATGTAAAATTGCCTTGTAAAAGTATAGTAATTTCTAGTCAATATGGGCCATTCATTAGGTGGAGATTTGAAGCTAGAAGTCATGTTTAATTTAGGGTTTTTTGCCCTAGAAGGAAACCCCTCACTATATATGAGGGAATTGTATTGCGTCTATGTAGTTTTTTATTCTAAATGAGGAAGAGAGAGGAGATTGAGAATGAAGAGGGTGTTAGAACAGATTTTTTGTAGCTTGTATCTCTTCAGTTTGCTGGATAATATAAAAAGAAGGACTAGTTGTTTCTCCGTGGATGTAGCCCAAACTGGGTGAACCACGTATATCTGTGTCTCCCTTATTTTATGCATTTTCTATGTTTATATTTCTGCAATATTTTATGTGTTACATTGCTCTATAATATATATAATTTTCTAACACTACAAACCCATTCTCATGACACTTCTCTACTAGATAGGGACGCAACCATGTTGTCATCAACTTCCACTTGAAATCATTGAATCAAGAATGATACGACAAGGCCCAATCTCCTTCTTGGAAATTCCTTTCTCTGATGTGATTTTCATGCCAAATATTCCTCTGTAGTTGTATTACCTCAATGTATTGGAGAGCCTTCATTCTGAACAAATCTAGACCATTGAGTTGGATAGGTAATACCCAGTTGGGCCCCTAAGGATGGATGAAGTGGTAAGGTTTTCTTTTATTATTTCAAAGGCTTCCTAATAGTTGCTTGTACAACAAAAATATGAATCTTTAGCCAACAAATCAAACAAGGGTGAATCTAGTTTGCTCAAAATCTTTAATGAATATTCTATAATACCCATATATTCCAAGGAAACTCCTAACATCTCTTTGCTTCTAAGGGATGAAAACCCTTTTGATGATGAAAATATTGTTTGTGTCCACCATTATTCCTTCCTTGGATATAAAATGGCCAAGGACAACCCCTCCATTAATAAAAAAATCACATTTCTCATGGCTCAATGAGAGATTCACTTCAATACATTTCTTTAATACTTTGCATAGATTGGAGAGAGCTTCATGAAAGTCACATCCATAAGGAGTGAAATCATCTATGTATATCTCAGCAGATTCATGAACAAGTTCAACAAAAATACTCTGAACTGCCCTCTAAAAAGTAGCAAGGGCATTGCATAGACCAAATGGAAGAGCTCTATAGGCAAAAGTACCCCAATGACATGTAAATGTGGTCTTATCTTGGTCTTTAGGGATAATGTAAATTTGGTTGTATCCACTAAATGCATCCACGAAGGAGAATAATTTATTTCCTGCAAGGGCTTCTAGGACATGGTCAATGAAGGGAAAAGGAAAATGGTCCTTCTTTTAGCCTTGTTAAGTTCCTGGTAATCAACTATCTGAAATAGTATATATGAACCTTACATCCAATAAATTTTGTACTTCTTCCTTCACAATGTCCTTAAGAGTTGGTTTTGTTGGGTGTGGAGCCTGATTATCTTCTGTATTCAAAGGTATCGATGCATTGGATGCTAGTTAGTAAAATATTCACTGCAGGGGGGGGTCTAGGGGGGCGACTGCGACCTTTTGGGAGCCCCCCCTGGCGGGGGGATCAGGGGCAGCACCCCTGAAGTTAAGAATAGATATAAAATTACCTTCTAAAATGTTGTAATTTCGTAGTCAATCTAGGCCATTCATTAGGTGGAGATCTGATAGTAGAAGTTATTTTTAATTTAGGTTTTTTTCCCTAGAAGGCAACCCCTCGCTATATATGAGGGAACTGTATTGCATCTATGTAGATCGTAATCCTGAGTGAGGAAGAGAGAGGAGATTGAGAGCGAAGAGGGAGTTATAGCAGATCTGCTATAGGTTGTATCTCTTCAGTTTGCTGAATAATATAAAAAGAAGGACTGGCTGTTTCTCGTGGACATAGCCCAAACTGGGTGAACCACGTATATCTGTGTCTCTCTTGTTTTATGTGTTTTCTATGTTTATATTTATACAATATTTTATGTGTTCCATTGCTTTGTAATATATAGTTTTCTAACAAATGGTATCAAAGTTGAAGGTCTATTTGGCTGATAAACTCGCAGGAGAGAAGGGTTCCTAGTTCGAGTGGGAGTAATGGCAGAAGATGGTAGGTTTAGGGTTGAAAAATTTAACAGCCAAAACTACCAACTGTGGAAGATGCAGATGGAAGATTATTTGTATCAGAGAGATCGGTACCAACCATTGAGCGGAAAGACAAAGAAGCCGACAAGCATGACAGATGCAGGATGGGATATTCTCGACAAAAAAGCACTTGGAACAATACAGTTGTGCCTAGTGGTGTCGGTAATGTTTAATATTTGAAAGGAAACGACAACAAAGGGTTTAATTTCAACATTGGGAAAACTATATGAAAAAATCTTAGCCTCAAATAAGGTATTTCTTATGAAGCATTTATTTAATATGAATATGTCAGAAGGTGGATTTGTTGCTGATCATTTAAATGAATTTAATATAGTTACCAGTCAGTTAAGTTCTGTAGGGGTAACTTTTGATGATGAAGTTAGGGCTCTTTTATTTCTATGCTCATTGCCAGAAAGTTGGAATGGTTTAGTTATGGCCATTAGTAACTCTGTCTCTAGATCTAGTACTTTAAAGTTTTATGATGTTGTCAGTGCAATCCTTAATGGGGAAATGCAACAGAAAAGCTTCGGTGAGACATCAAGTAATTCTTTGACTACAGAGATTAGGGGAAGAAAAATGGAAAGAGGAAAGAGCCCTCGATATCGAAGTAAGTCAAGAAAAGGCAGATCCAAGTCTAGATCATGGATAGTGTGCTGGAAATGTGGGAAGATAGGACACTTGAAGAAAGCGAATGTAACAGATGATGTGTTGCAAGATGCTTTGATTCCTTCATTAGAAAATATTATTGATGCCTGGGTGGTATATTCAGGGGCCTCATTCCATGCCACACCTAATAGGAAACATTTTTATGATTATGTTCAAGGAGATTTTGGACAGGTTCGATTGGGTGATGATAAACCCTGTAAAATCATTGGAATTGGTACAATTTTCATAAAACAGTAAAATGGAAATTAGTGGCTATTGAAGGAGGTAAGGCATGTTCCAAATCTGAAGAAAAATATGATTTCAACCGGGCAGTTGGGAGGTGAAGGCAGCATAACTACTTTCACAGATAAAACATGGAAGGTCACTAAAGGATCCTTGGTAATAGTGAAAGGAGGAAAGGTTGGTACATTGTATTTATGTAATGGTATTTCTAATTTTGTTAATTCTTTAATCTCTACAGGAGAAGATACAACATTGTGGCATCATAGGCTCAGGCAATGAGTGAGAAGGGGATGCAGATTCTTCACTCAAGAAATTTGTTGCTAAGTTTGAAGCATGTTGATTTAAAATTCTGTGAGAATTGTGTTTATGGAAAACAGAAGAGAGTCAAATTCCTTAGAGTTGGAAAAGAAAAGAAGAGCGAAAAATTAGAGCTTGTGCATACAGATGTATGGGGACCTACTCAGGTATCAGCTGTTGGTGGCTCTCATTATTATGTTACTTTTATTGATGATGCAACCAGAAAAAACTAGATTTATTGTATTCGAAATAAATCTAATGTATTTGATACTTTCAAGAAATGGAAAGATTTGGTTGAAAATGAGACAGGAAAAAGGTTGAAGTGTCTCAGATCAGACAATGGAGGTGAATATTGCAGAAAAGAGTTTGATAGGTACTGTTCAGAGAATGGAATTCATAGAGAGAAGATAGTTCCACGAACACCACAAAAAATGGTGTGTCAGAAAGGATGAACAAGACAATCATGGATCGTGCAAGGTGCATGAGATTGCATGCAGAATTGCCTTAACAATTTTGGGCAGATGCCATAGATACTACTGTTTATCTAATAAACAGAGGGCCTTCAAGTTCCTTGGATGGTGGTATTCTAGAGGAGGAATGGACAGGTAAAAAGGTAAACTACTCTTTTCTAAAGACTTTTGGTTGTGAAGCCTTAATGTCCACATTAATAAAGAAAATAGAACAAAGCTTGAGGCAAAATGAAAGAAATATACCTTTATTGGATATGGTGTTAATGATTTTGGTTATCAATTTTATGATTATGAAAAACACAAAATCATTAGGAGTAGAGATGTCATATTCAATGAAAAGGTTTTGTAATAAGGATTAGCTGCAGGAAAAGAAAGAGGAAAAAGAAAACAGAGAATACACAGTGCTTGACAATATCACAAAAAACGTGATGGTGCCTGAAAATCAAAATGATCAACAGCCAAAACAATAACCACAACAGCAACAAGCCCCTAAAACACCTGAAGGTGGTGTTAGAAGATCTACCAGGATAAGTAGACCCCTTTAACGATACTCTCCTTCATTATATTATGTATTGTTGATTGATTCTGGTGAACGAGAATGTTATTAAGAAGCAGTGCAGGTAGAAACCAGGAAGAAGTGGGAGAAAGCCATGAAAGAAGATATGGACTCCTTAGCACATAACCAGACTTGGGACTTAGTCACGTTGCCTGCAGGTAAAAGAACATTGTAGAATAAATGGGTTTACAAGTTGAAGGAAGCAAATGGAGGTAGAAAAATGTATAAGGCTAGACTTGTGGTGAAATGGTTTGCAAAGAAAAAGGGTATAGACTTTGATGAAATATTTTCTCTTGTTGTTAAAATGACTTCAATAAGAACTATTTTAAGTCTACTAGTAGTTGAAGATTTGCATCTTGAGCAGCTAGATGTAAGGACAACCTTTCTCCATGGGGATTTGGAGGAACAGATATATATGCAATAGCCACAAGGATATGGGGTAAAAGGGAAGGAGAAACTAGTGTGAAGGTTGAAGAAGAGCTTGTATGGCTTAAAACAGGCTCCAGGGCAGTGGTATCTAAAATTTGACAGGTTTATGTCTGAACAAGGTTATACTAGATGTCACTCTGATCATTGTGTTTATCTCAAAAGGAAAAATGATGGCATCTATATATATTATTATTGTATGTAGATGACATGCTTGTTGCAGGTTCTAACATGTAGGAAATGAATGTGCTTAAAATAAAATTGGCAAACTCATTTGCAATGAAGGATTTGGGTGCTACAAAATAGATCCTTGGTATGAGAATAACTAAAGACAGGAAGAATCACAAATTAACATTGTCTCAAAGTAAGTACATAGAAAAGGTGTTGAAAATGTTTAATATACAAAATGAAAAACCAGTTAGTATACCCTCGGCTAGAAATTTCAAATTAAGTAAGGAGGAGTGTTCCAAGGCTCAGGAAGAAATGGCTCATATGTCTAAAGTTCCATATGCATCAGCACTTGGAAGCTTAATGTATGCAATGGTTTGTACAAGGCCTGATATTGCACATGCAGTGGGATTTGTAAGAAAGTACATGAACAATCTAGGAAAAGAACATTGGATGGCAGTGAAGTGGATTCTCAGGTATTTGAGAGGTACCACAAATCAAGTATTATGCTTTGGTGGTTCAAAAATTGCTATACAAGGATATGTTGATGCATATATGGTGGGTGATAGAGATAACATGAGGAGCACAACAGGGTATGTGTTTACTATAGGTGGAGCAATTGTCAGTTGGGTCTCAAAACTACAAAAAGTTTTGTTGCACTCTCAACAATAGAAGCAGAGTATGTTGCTGCTATAGAGGCTAGTAAATAAATGATTTGGTTATAAAGGTTTCTGGATGAATTGGGTAAGAAGAAGGAGTTGGGCAGGTTATACAGTGACAGCCAGAGTGCCATACATCTTGCAAAGAACTCTACATTTCATTCCAAGACTAAGCATATATAGCTAAAGTACCATTTCATACGGCCAGTGTTCAAAGATGGACAGTTGAAGCTAGAAAAGATGCAAGCTACCTAGAATCCTGCAGATATGTTAACAAAAGTTGTGACCAGGGAGAAACTGAGAATCTGCTCAGTTTCAATTGGTCTTCAAGTATGATGAAGAAGATGAGAAATAGCCAGGTCCAAAGTGGAGTCATTGTCCAAAAAATGAAGCATCGGTGGAGTTTCTATAATCAGTCTCTAAGTGGGAGATTGTTCGGTGTGGAGCCTCATTATCTTCTGTATTCAAAGGTATCACCACATTGGACTCGAGTTCAAAATGGGATGGCAATGCAACCCATAAAATATTCACTACAGGGGGGGGTCTAGGTGGGGCGACTGCGACCTTTTGGGAGCCCCCCTGATGTGGGGATTGGGGGCAGCGCCCCCGAAGCTAAGAATAGATGTAAAATTTCCTTGTAAAATGTTGTAATTTCATAGTCAATTTGGGTTGTTCATTAGGCGGAGATCTGACGGTAGAAGTTATGTTTAATTTAGGCTTTTTTGCCCTAGAAGTCAACCCCTTGCTATATATGAGGAAATTGTATTGTGTCTATGTAGATCGGTATTCTGAGTGAGGAAGAGAGAGGAGATTGAGAGCGAAGAGGGAGTTACAGCGGATCTGCTATAGGTTGTATCTCTTTAGTTTGCTGGATAATATAAAAAGAAGGACTAGTTGTTTCTCCATGAACGTAGCCCAAACTGGGTGAACCAGGTATATCTTTGTCTCTCTTGTTTTATGTGTTCTCTGTGTTTGTATTTCTACAATATTTTATGTGTTCCATTGCTCTGTAATATATAATTTTCTAACAGGTTTCATCCTTCTCTACGGTTGGTTCAAAGACTTGCATCCCGCTTTGATGTAAATATGATAAGTACAAACTGAGGGATGCACACATTTCATTTCCTTATAATCCCAAGAAAAATCATCGAGGTGTTCCCTGAGTACATTGCACAATTTTTCTTCCTGTTTGGGCGAGAGAGAGGGGTTGATATTTAAGGTTTTGGATGGGCCAAACTCTACAATATTGACATGTTATGTACTTTAGTTAACACAGCACAAGTCATTCCAAGGACTACTTCCAAATTTTTTCATGAACTCATCAATTGGTATGGGAGTGGGAGGTTTATTTTGAAGGACCTGTTCAATAAGGTCAATTTCATCATGTTTTCTCGCTTCTATAACAGTATCTAGAGTGAAAATTGGATAGGAGGTTGTATGATACAATTCATTCTCTTCCTCATTCTGTAACCATATGGGTAAATCATGTTCAATAGAAGGTTGAGTAGGAGGATACAACATAACTTGATTGGATAAATTTCCATTCTTGATAGTCATGCTCCCAACCCTACAACTAATGTGGGCATCATCAGTCCTCAACCAAGGTCTTCCTAAGATGAGAGGATAACCATTAAACTTTGTTTTGGGTTGGGGGGCCAAGAAATTAGTAGGGTACTCGTAGGAGTCAACGTAGACCATGACATCATTAATAATTCCCTTAGGAGCTACTATGGATATATCTGCAAGATACAACACTGTGGTGGTGTTTCTCAAATCCCCTTGGAGATCGAGCTTTAACATGTTTTCCCTAGTCATCACATTGATTACAGCTCCAAGATCAATCAGGGTATTAGGGACTATAATGCCATCAATGTGCACATCCACTATTGGGATACTAGGGTCTATGTATTTTGGGGAGATCACCCTCCCAAGAATTAGATCAAATAGTTTTCCAACAACATTGATGGTGGGGGTATCTCTTCTTCTTTTCTCAGGAATTTTGATTTTTTTTCTTTAATAAGCTTATTGTAGATGGGAACATATTTAATGGCATGGAGAAGGGGTTTCTTGACACACAAATTATTAACAATGTAAACTTTGAAACGGGAACTATAATCTCAAAACGGGAACTCTGGCCAAAAAACCCCAAAAAAACATCAAAACCAGTGCTAAAAACGAAAAGTGTGTATACTGGAACGATGTTTTTTTTTTTAGGTGTGAATTTTGAAAGTGTTTTAAAAATGGCGGTGACTACGAAATTTACTACGAAATTTTTGTGCAAAATATAGCTTCAAAACGAAAGTGATGCTACTAGAATAACGTTTTTTTTTTTTAGGGTCAATTTTCAAACTTTTTAAAAAATGCTAATAAAACCAATTTTTTATGTCTCAAACAAGTTAATTTTTAAGGAAAAAACACATTAATGTTTCTAGTAGAATATCATTTTTCTTTCCTAAGTATAAATTTAACATGTTTTCAACCACACCATGCTAGATACAAAAGAAATTGAAATTTTTTCAACTATAAAATTAAAAAACCATGACATTATGAACAAAGTATATCACTGAATGAAATCAAAAGTCTTTATTTGTATATTGAATAAAACAGACATTATATCTCTAATTTGATATTGCATTGTAGATATTTAAACAATAAAATTTATCATACTTAAGACATAATCCAACAACATAAAAATGCTTCATAACTTCTCATTTAACAACATATGGAAAACATTAATTTTATTTGAAGATATGATGCATACATCAGTTATATAATTTTTCTTAAACAATTGTTCAAAATCACTCATATTTTCTTGCACACCATCACAATTCACATCTTCAGATGAGTGACTGGATGCTGATGAAGATGTTCCATATTCTTCTCTTTCATCAACTAGTGCCCCATCTGAGTCCACATGCATGTCCAACATTCCAGGTTTCAAAAGTCTTCTAGATCTACGACTGGTTTCAGCAGACTCCCATGTCAACACTATTCCTTCTGGTAACAACCTTTTCAGAATCTCTATCGTCTTGAAGCCAAGAATTCCTCTCTTTGTTAAATTGAAGTCATAAACAAGTATGTCAACATCCTCCAATTGTAATATGTCTGTGCGGCGGCGATTTATATTTGTACCCTTTCTTTTTCTTTTTCCACCATTTTTTTTGTCAACTACCATCTCTGGCTTATACACACCTTTGAATGGGTGTGTATTTGTGGCATACCAATGTACTTCAACACTTGTAACATCCTCATTTTCTGTAAAGACCTTTATAACTTTAGCAACCCAAAATGGATAGCCTTTGGGATCTCCATCTGCTAGCACTGCAATCATGCAACCCTCCTTAATATCATGTACTGAACCCCTATAAAGGTCTTCCATGGCTTCACATTGTGCACGAGATCTTCTGGAACCAATATACATCTCTCTTTCCATTGCCTGTGAAGAATTAATAATACCTTGAGTTTGTTGCTGTTCAACAATGTTTACTTCCTCTTGTTCATTCGACACATTTTGTGGCCAAATAAATGTATTTTTCAAAGGTATATCTTCATTGGTTGTTGTTGAAATGATATCACTTTGCTTATTGAAAAATGACTCCCACCAAACTGAATCAGCAATGTCAAAGTACTCATATGTATATCTAATACATTTTTTAATTTCTTCTAGGCAATCGGAATAATTTATATGTCTATTCTGTCTGCGTGCATTCTGAACTTCACCAACTGATTGTAATAACAATATTTTTGATGCAAATATTGGACGATCTGGAATGAACTTCAAAAATTGCAAACCTGATGATGGTGCCCATTCTGTAGTAGTTGAAAAATTCTTGCCCCATATTAGTGTTTTCCCATCAATTTTTTTTATACGAAATTGATGTTGGAAGCTAATATCATTAAGTTGTTCAATGCATTTCCCCTCACCATATGATCCTAGAATAAACCTTCGCATGTCAACAGTTTCTTCCAACACTTCAAAAGCAGGCTCTGGCATGTATGATTTCTTAATACATTCAATTAGTGATGGCAAGCTCCCAACTTCTTTCCTCCTCAATGTGACTGAAAAACGACTGAACATCTGATCAATATGGTCATGAGTGTGCCCAACAAGAAGGAAACCAACCTTTACCTTTTGAAAAATTCTCAATTCAACAAGCATGTTCAGATACCCAAAAACAACCTGATTTTTGTTTTAACGGCAAGTGTTGTCCAATTGTAGATACAAAACTTCAGGATGATTACCAAACCAATGAGAAATCACATCATGAATTATGGTTATGGTCAAATTTGCATCATTATGAATATTTGGAGCTGTGAAGTACACCCTTGGCAACATTTTCCCATTGAAGACCATACAACCAACCAAGTGAAACTGAATAAAATTTTCCTCTTGTAGATTTTTGGGTGTGCGAACAAAATGTGGTAAAAGTGTTTTCTTCTGGTCCATACCATCAATTATCAAACCCAAATATTTATTTGGATTATCATAACACTTCTTTCGATGCTTGTACAACTTCTTCCTTTCATTTGTTTGTTGTTCGCGATGCTCCTGAAGTTCTTTGACAATTAAATCTACACAACATAAAAGAAATTCATTAAGAAATATGTTTTCATAGTTGATGACTATACAATTTTGAAAGTAAAAGTTATGAACACTTACCTCTTTCTGAGCCTTCACATTTGTCCCTTTTTTATTTAAGAGAAGCACATATACTGCAAATCCCCATCCTTGTCTTCTTAGGAATACGAACATTATTGAATTCTTTCTTCCATATCTTCACAAAATATTGATATGTAATAAATTGGCCCTGTCCCTCAGCACTTTCTGCATATTCTTTGTATAAGTTGTAGATTTCTCGTCTTGAAAAATTATCTGGAATATGTATTGTCTCTCTATTTGGCATACACTCTCCATGCTTTGAAAAGAAATCTTTCATCCATGACATTGCAGTATTTGATAATGGCCCAAATTGTCTTTTATAACGTACTTCTGAATAAAATGTGGGATCCTTTTCCAAATTTTCTTGAATTCTCGAGAGACGAAAATTCCCAATTGAATGAAACATTTTGAAAGATTTTCTACACAATAATAAATTCCTAATATGATAATCATAACCTGACAATGTAGATAGCATGCAGCCAACTAAATATGATTTTTGCATGCTTTTATTCATTGACAAATATCTCTTCCTGCTTTCTAATGCAAATGTGAAATCCATACGTTTCAAGAAATTTTTTTGGCAACATTCACTTGAAATGAGAGCGCTGATAGAACTTCTTCTCGTCAGATATTCTGCTCTACCCCTTGTATAACTAGAATAGTTTGCATTGATATGAAAAGGTTTGCTCCTACTCCTCGATACAATATTTCTTGGCAACATCTCCATCATTGGATCATCACTGTTGCTCTCATCCTGTTCTTCATCACTGCTGCTCTCATAGTCCTTAGAATCAGGACTAAGAGGACATTGTGATACTCCAATCTTTTGAAAATCATCATCCCGCGCTTCATCACTGCTGCTCTCATAGTCCTTAGAATCAGGACTAAGAGTACATTGTGATACTCCAATCTTTTGAAAATCATCATCCTGCGCTTCATCACTGCTGCTCTCATAGTCCTTAGAATCAGGACTAAGAGGACATTGTGATACTCCAATCTTTTGAAAATCATCATCCCGCGCTTCATCACTGCTGCTCTCATAGTCCTTAGAATTAGGACTAAGAGGACATTGTGATACTCCAATCTTTTGAAAATCATCATCCCGCGCTTCATCACCGCTGCTCTCATAGTCCTTAGAATTAGGACTAACTGGACACTTTGACACTCCATTCTTTTTGAAATTCATTATCACACTCGTCATCACTGTTGCTCTCATAGTCCTTAGAATTAGGACTAAGTGGACACTTTGACACTCCATTTTTTTGAAATTCTTCATCACACTTTTCATCACTACTGCTCTCATAGTCCTTAGAATTAGGACTAAGTGGACACCGTGACACTCCATTATTTTGAAATTCGCCATCATGCACATCAAAACTGCTGCTCTCATAGTCTTCAGAATTAGGACTGAGTGGACACCGTGACCCTCCATTCTTTTGAACTTCACCATCACACTCTTCAAAACTGCTACTCTCATAGTCCTCAGAATTAGGACTAAGTGGACATCGTGACACTCCATTATTTTGAACTTCACCATCATGCTCTTCATCACCGCTACTTTCATAGTCCTTAGAATCGGGACTAAGTGGAAGAATTGACTTTCTATTCATAGTGGAAGAATTCCCGCTATATTCATCAATATGAATAGAGTTGTTACCCGATGAAGATGTTGATGGTGTATAAATCGAAACCTCACCATCAGAGCAATCCATCCCTTTCAAATAGAAGATGTTGAATGATACAAATGGAGTCTCCTAAGAATATTATATAGCTTAAAGAATGAAATATTCCCTCCAAAATTATTCCCTCCAAAAATTTTCGCGAAAATATTTCCCTCCAAAAATTTTCGCGAAAATATTTCCCTCCAAAAGTTTGTTAGATTTATTTACCTTTATTATTTTATTCTACAATTCATTGAAAAACATAAACTAAATTTTTTTATGAAATCAATCACTGAAATTCAAATTGTAAACTACAACTTCTATATTAATTATTCTAATAGTTAAAGTATATAATATTTACTAAACAACTAAATTTTTTTTTTTCCGAGGAAAAAAACATAACTTTTTATTAAGCATATAAAAAGTTTACATTCTGATGATATCTTTTGCAAGCCTGATGGCTCCCATGTGTGCTGTTTTGTACTTCTTAAAAGTAAAAACCAAAACATAATTCTCAGTCCTTTTTTGACTGTTTGTGAAGGATATGTTCTGTCCTGAAACTGCTGAGAAAAACATGAGTAGTCTTCCTCCCTACAGGAGGCTTTAATACAAACCATATAATGCATACTCCGGGGTCTCCTTCAGAGAAGGAAAACAACCCCTTACAAGATTAAAAGAGTGACTGTGATAAAAACATCTGAAAGCTGTACAAAAAGTTTTGTTTTACTGTTTGTAGAGCTCATGATAAGGATAACAGTAAAAGTTGAGAAAGCTGTATACAAAAAATTCATTTAGCCTGCGGAACTGCTGACAAAAAAGAAAGGAAGTGCCTCGATCACAGTGGTGGAGCAAAAGGGGCCTGATGTGAAGAGGATGACTGCCCCTGTCTGGTTTCTACTATTGACCAAACGCCCAAAACTTGCTGTAGACCAGCCTTAGAAAGCTGGTCTGCTTCCTCGTTCTTTTCCCTGTAGATGTGGCAGATAGAAAAACTGTTAAAGGATGACTTTAAAAACATAATTTCTTCTACAAGAGTCTTCAGAATCTGGTTTTGACAGGATGCATTTCCATTAACCCATTTTATGACATTCAGAGAGTCTCCGAAGATTTGAATTGTGAAGATATTTCTTTGAAGTAACCAGCATAGGAGAAGGCGCAAGGCAGACAGCTCAGCGTAGTTGTTTGTACTAGGTCCTAGCCCTACAGATGCTTTTAGAGTATGATCAGGGTTCAAGTGAATGCACATGCCTGCTCCGGCCTTGTTATTCTGGGATGCCCCGTCAAAAAAGGCCCAAGGAATGCCCTCCAAGATAGAAACATGCTTTTGTTTCTTTTGGATATTTTTAGCATCAGGGGTCGGGATGGCAGAGTAAATGGCAGCACAATTTATGGCAATGGTGGCTGTGGGAGTGTCCTTGTCTTGAAACAAGCTTTTGTTCCTTGCTAACCATACACCCCAAAAGAAAATAAGAGGCAGATTTCTCATGTTTCCCTCCGGATAGTTTTGCCACCATTTCCTCCAAGCCTCTTCCAAAGGATCTAATCCCCACTGAGCTTTTACCTTAAGCAAACAGGTTACCTCCTCCCAAATTTTTTGAGAGACTACACATGCTGTAAAGAGATGTCTGATTGATTCCTCTTCTGACTTGCATAAGGGGCACCTCCCAGGCCCAACTAAATATCTGGCTTGTAAAATGTCCCAAGTAGGGACTTTTCTTTTTAGTATGCACCATAGGAAAATCCTGGCCTTAGCTGGGCATTTTAATTTCCATATGTTTTTCGCCCACCAGTCTGGTATTCCCCATCCTTTCTTTGCCATTAAGAAAGTATATCCATCTTTTGGGGAATATTCTCCTGTTTTGCCTTGCGCCCATATCAGATGATCTGGTTCGTCTTTTAGCCTAACATTTGAACGATGCAGTTCTTGGATGTAAGAAGCCCATTCGTTCTTCCATCTGATATTTATTCCTAAGT
The DNA here is from genome assembly GCA_031772625.1 of Pinus tabuliformis. NCBI lineage: Eukaryota > Viridiplantae > Streptophyta > Pinopsida > Pinales > Pinaceae > Pinus > Pinus tabuliformis. The sequence goes on from CM062804.1 coordinate 1,047,750,419, forward strand.
CTTCATCATTCTTCCAAGCCTGGCCCCATATTGTAGAGTGTCCTACTTTCTCCACCTGATTTAGAGTTGTAATTCCTTTGCTATCAAGATGTCTGAGAAAACCCGGTGACAAGGCAAAAGCTTCATTACAACCTACCCATGGGTCTCTGCCGATTCTGATATGTCTTCCATCTCCCACTTTCCATGCCAAACCTTGTTCAATCACAGAGAAGGCCTCCACCGTGGCCTTCCAGATGACTGAGATATTCTTCATTTTCTTATCTTGGCTCCGAATCCAATCTTCCAAGGGAGCTGGATCAATGTACTTCCTTTTAACCACCTTTGTCCAAAGATTCTCCATTGTGACTAATCTCCAGCCTGATTTAGCTGCTAGAGAAAGGCTAAACTCAGGGAGCCTTTTTATTCCCCATCCTCCCCAGTCTTTTGGTCTAGCCACCTTATCCCATGCCACCCAGGGTAAGATGGAGGATTCTTTGGAACCTGCCCATAGAAATCTGCAACACATTCTTCTGATTTTCTCCATCACTCCTTTGGGGACCCAGGTTAAAGCTGCCCAGTATACTGGAATGGCTAACAAAACAGATTTTATGAGGGTTAATCTGCCAGCTCTGGAGAGCCACTTGAAACTCCAATGTGAAATTCTGGCTTCTAGCTTTGCTATGAGCCAGTTCCAGTCCTCTTTTTTATAAGCTGTCGGCTTTAGCCAAAACCCCAGATATTTGAAAGGGGATTCCAGAGGCTGATGTTGGTAGGGGAAAATATTAGCCATCCTGGATCTTTCTCTTCTGTCAAAATCTGCCACACAAACTTGAGATTTCCTAGAGTTTATCTGCATTCCAGTAGCTTTCAGAAATAGATCGAAAATGCATTTTAACTCCTTAAGTTCATTATAAGATCCATTGGTGAAAATCAATATATCATCGACAAAAAGCAGATGGGTGATAAAAAGATTAATTGCTACCTCAATACCTTTTACCTTCTCCTCTCTTCTAGCTTTGTGAATCAGTCTGCTTAGCCCTTCTGCCACTAGTAGAAACAGGAGAGGGGATAAAGGACAGCCTTGCCTGAGGCCTCTTTGGCTATTGAAAAAAGGGGAGGCTGCTCCATTGATCAGAACTGCAAAACTGACATTTGTGATACATCCCATTATCCAGCTAATAAAAGAATAGTTGAAGCCCAAATGAGTAAGCAACAGCCGGAGATAGAGCCAGTTTATTCGGTCATAAGCTTTGGAAAGGTCTATTTTGAGTACCGCTCCCTTCTTCTTCTTTTGTCTGACACTGTGAATTACCTCCTGGGCTACTCCAATGGCTTCGTGAATTTGTCTTCCATCCAAAAAACCAAATTGTTCCATTGAGATGTTTCTTGACAGGATAGGAACAACTCTGATAGCTATTACCTTAGCAATGATCTTGTAGATACAATTACACAAGGAGATTGGTCTGAAATCTTCAAAGCTCTCCGGATCATCCTTCTTAGGTATGAGAGCAATAAAAGTTGAATTGAAAGGCATCTATACTTCTCCTTTCTGTCTTGATTCTTCTACTACATCAGTAATTTCAGAGCCTATTTGGTCGAAGAAGGTGAGAAAAAGTTCAATAGTCCAGCCATCTGGACCTGGACTTTTGTCTTTGGCCATATGTTTCATAGCAGCTTCAACCTCCTCCTTGGAAACAGGGATTGATAGCTCTTCTGCTTCTTCCTCCTCAACGAATCTTGGGAAGCATTGTGCTGTTCTTATGACTTCTGCTATGGTGGCCTCTCCCGGATCTGAGAAAATTTTCTGGAAGTGTCTCTGTCCTAAACCAGAGATATCTGAAAAAAAACTGACCTCCCTTCCTTCTTCATCTTTAAGGCTCCAAATAGTATTTACAGATTTTCTTCCTTTTGCAAAGTTATGAAAAAAACTAGTATTTTCATCCCCTGATTTTAGCCATATTGCCCTACTCTTAAGCCTCCATTCTTCTTCCTTGTCCAAGAGGATTTTGTTTTGAAGCTTCTCCAGATGAAGGATTCTGTCCTTTGAAGCCTGCGAAATATATCCATCTTCCTCAGTGCTCTCCAGAAGCTTCAACTCCTCCCTGATTCCAGACAGTTCTTCATTCTGTTTCAGTTTCCTGTCCTTTGCCCATGATATTGTCGCTTTCTTCAATCTTTTGAGATTCTCCATGAATAGGAAGCTTTTGTCCTCTCTTGCATTTCTGTCAGGATGGATCCACGTTTCCTTAAAGAGATTATTGAAAGATGGATCTTGAAGCCATGAGGAGTTGAATTTAAAGGGGGAAGGAGGCTTTGGGGGAGGGAAAGAGAGATCTAGAAAGATAGGGAAATGATCTGAGTTGCCTATTTCCTCAACCCACTGTCTGAAAATAGGAGCTTTAGAGATTAGGTCCTCAGATAGCAGAAAGCGATCTAATCTTTTGGCAATCCGATCCTCCCCTACTCTTCTGTTCCTCCAAGTAGGCTTGAGTTTGACTGGGGCAGGGTCCATGAGGTTGTTTCCCAAGAGAAGATTGAGGAAAAAATCCGACAGAGGGTCTTCCCTAGCTGATGGACCCCATGCTTCTGCTCTGCCTATAGAAAAGTTCAGATCACCCCCCACAATTGACAAGGAAGACTTCATCAAAGGTTTTGACAACAAATCATCCCAGAAGATCTCCCTTCCTTGATAAGGGCCATATATGTTTACAATTGAAATGGGGTGGGTGAAGTCAGGAGAAATAACCTCCATGCCCATAACTTGCTTCATCCCCCATTGATTAATGACCTTAATTCGACCTTCTTTAAACCCAATTGCTAGACCCCCCGAGTGGCCTGATGAATCTATTGCAGAAAAGGTCCAACCTAGCAGGAGAGCCTTTAACATTGTTTCTACCTCAGTAGCCTTCCCCAAAGTTTCTTGCAGAAAGAGAATGTCCACTTTTGAATTAAGGATCCAATCTTTCAAGGCCAGTTTTTTAGGTTTACTGGCCAAACCTCTACAGTTCCAGGATGACAAAATCATTTGTTAACAGAAACAGGGGACTGCACTGCTCTAAGAACCCCGGGGATTGAGTATTGTTTTCCATCTGCTACGTCCAGCTTGGCTTTAAGTTTTGCCTTAGATAGGTCCGATTTTCTACCTCTCTTATTTTTGGCATAACTCTGAGAGGACGACTGTCCTAAGCCTCCAATTACATTCGACTGCCCAGTCTTCCCTCCCATAGATCTAAGGTTGTAGGGGCACTGGGTGTGAGGAACTTGGGGAGCAAGAGGGGGCCACATATCTTCATAATTCAAATCAAGGGACGGCATGGCAGCCGAAATAGTGTCTACATCAGGAGAGGTCTTTGCAGGTTCCATGTTCTCGTTTATGCCAGTGATATGAGAGGGAAAATTTGAAGGCGAAACATGTATAGAAGCTGAAACATGCTCAGGATTTTTAGGAGAAGAAAGAGGGGGACTTGAGCACATACCCATTTCAGGATCGCTGAGAGGATTTTGTTCTGCGGGCGTGACCTTTGCGTTCTCCTCCACTGCTTCCGCCGGTTGCAATTTAGTGGTCTGTGTAGCCTCTTGGACATGGGGGTCTTCAGATACTGGCTCTTTTAGAGTCTCCTCAATCTCCATTTCTTCTGATGCCTGCTTCGCCACGTCTTCTTTCTCCTGAGGCGCTTGAGGATGATTGAAAACTGGTTTTCTGAAAACAGAGGTCCTCCGGAAACGTCTCCTTCTTCTGAACAGCGGACAATCCTTTGCAAGGTGCCCGTATTCATGACAGCGGTGGCACCTAAACGGCAAGTGCTCATAATCCAAAAGCTGTTCGAACACATAATCTTTGTATTGTAAATTGATTTTTTGGGCCAGACCTCTGCTCGGATTTAGGCTTACCAGGATGCGGGCCATCGCTCTGTTCTTCGTCTCCAGAAAAGACATATCTGCTTCCAGGAAGGATCCCAGTCTGTTCCCGATGGCTTTGAACACAACCTCTGTCCATAGAAACGAGGGGAGGCCCGGGGCTCTCACCCATACCGGGAACTCATCAGTCCTCTCCTTGATAGCATCAAAAAGGGGGCTCCATTTTTTCAGCAAAACCGGAATGTTCCCTATATTCCAGTTTCGTTCAAGCACCCACTCTGCTGATTCCTTGTCCTCGAAACTGAACTTGAACCACCCTTTCGCTAAACATTGTGCCTCGAACTGAAAGGGTCTATCAGAGACGAAGCAATTTTCACCCCATGCTTGAAGAAATTCCGACGAAAATTTCTTTCCTCTTGCCCTTCCGACTAGGGTACATTCTGCAACGGCTAGGGTTTCTTCTATAGAGACCTCCATACCTAGGACTAAGTTCCCTTCAATCTCCTGAGATCCAATTGGCCTTTGGGATTTTCTTTTTGCCCCTTTATTCCTTAACTCTTCCGCAGAGGCCCTAGTTTCCCCGCGGCCGTCGGTCCATTCAGGTTCCTCCTGTGCCGAATCCTCTAGGATATCTATCTCCGGCTGTGACTGAACATGAGTAGAGAAAACGGGGTCGGGGGTCCCTGTAAAAAGATGACCAGCTACCGCACCCTCGAGACCTCCCCTCTCTCCTGCTAAGCTGTCGGATTGGCCCACGTAACCTCCTGCAAAGCTTTCTTTTTGTAAAGGGGATTCTTTTTGCAGAGAAACCCTAGAGAGCGGAGGAAAACCACCAGAAACCCTTGTAGAGCCGAGGCCTGAAGAGAGCCCCAAATTTGAGAAATCTTCAAAACCCTTTGATGGAAAAATCCGGCTTGATTCTGCTTTGCCCTTTGGATCAGAAGAAGGAGCACCTACTATCAACCCATCCGTCGCATTCTCCCTTACCACCTGCTTGTAGGAAGCCTGGTTTCGAAATCTAGGGGCTTCTCTGCCGGGATCCTTACTTTGATGCAGAAAAGATGGTTTAACCTCCTGTGAAAAGGACTCCAACCTCGACAGCTCAAAAGCTCCAAAATACTGTTCCACGTTTTGAACTGTGGGTTCGTTCCCCCACATTGAGAAAATGTCTTCCAATTCCGGGTCCAGATCCACCAATTCGTTGGGATTAACCATGGTTAGGGTAACCGTTCCGAGAAAAACGACAGCAAAACGGTCAAAGTGACAGGCGCCTTTACCCTAATCTCTTGTAAACGGAATAAAACGGAAAGTCTGCAGCTACTGTAATGGTTTTTCACCGAACAAAAAACACTTACACCAAACAAAACGCCGACCTCCAGCTGCCAGTCACCCGGGAGATGCTCTCCTGCGCCTTCAACTGTTTACGGAAACTGTCTGCAAACTGCCTACCCGTGACCTGAACGCGGTTCCGCCCGAAACCCTCGTCTCCAAACCCTAGCCATCTCTCAATCCCGATCTTTTTTTTTTTTTTTTAATTTTTATAACATATTCTAAAACAAATTAATCCCACATTCAATCCATTGTAAAATAACTCTACAATATTCGCTCTATAATAATTTAAAACAAATTATCCCACATTAATCGTACAGAAAAACATCTTCGTATTTTCACTTATATATTAAATTTCGTTATCACTATTACTTACCTCACATCCAGGTTTTTTGAAGTTTGTTGAAAGACGTGAATTTGTGGAGCAGCTATATTGCTATCAACAACATATTCAACGAAGAATTATCGCAATTGAAAGGTAAGTTCAATTTTTTTTTCAAAATTTTCATATTAAATTAATTTAACGTCGAAGAAGATTTTTTTTTTTAAATTAATAATTTTTCCAAGCCAAAATAACAATTATGTCAATCGTGAGCATGGTGGGCCCAATCAAACTCAATCACCCAATAACCGTGGTAGGTCGTCGTCGTGCCCCCTTCCCCCAACCCATTACCGATCTTTCCCATTCATCCATGCCCTCTTCCCCCTTCTACCCTACCCATGCACCAGCCCTTGCCACCCCCAACTCACCCACCTATGCACCCTTTCCCCAACTCTTCCTTCCCTACCCCACAATTCTCCTCCCCATAAGCCCACCCCCTAACTCCCATTCCCCTCCAATCTCAACTCCTCCCCCCCTTCCTTAACGCCGGCCCCATGGGCCCCACCCCCTAACTCCTTCCCCGTGCCCCCTCTCCCTCCACCCCCTTCTGCCCCTACCCCCACCCCCCACCTACCCCCAACCCTTACCCTTACCCCGCAACCCCTACCCTAACCCCCCCTACCCTACCCTACCCTACCCCCGCCCCCCACCGCCCCTACCCTACCCTACCCCTACCCCCCCCCCCTTGCCCCCTACCCTACCCCCCCCCTCCTACCCCCCCTACCCTACCCTACCCCCCCGGCCCTACCCTACCCTAACCCCCCTACCCCCCCTACCCTACTCCCCCCACCCCCTACCCTACCCACCCCGGCCCCTCCCCTACCCCTCCCCCTCCCTCGCCCCCTCCCCGGCCCCTCCGCCCACCCCTCCCCCTCACCCTCCCCCACCCGGCCCACCCGGCGCACCCGGCACACCGGCCCACCCGGCCCCGCCCCTACCCTACCCACCCTGCCGCCCCTCCCCCTCCGCCTGCCCCTCCGCCGCCCCTCCCCCTCCGCCTTCCCCTCCCCCGCCCCTCCCACTCCCCATCCCCCGCCCCTCCCCGGCCCCCTCCGCCCGCGCAGGGCCACCCCCGGGCCGCCCCGCCCCGCCCGACCGGCGGTGGGTCGATTCCACCCCCGGGCCGCCACGCCCCGCCCGACCGGCGGCGGGTCGATTCCCGGGCCGGCAGCGCCACCCCCGGGCCGCCCCGCCCCGCCCGACCGGCGACGGGTCGATTCCCAGAATCGACCCACCGCCGGTCGGGCGAGGCGGGGTGGCCCTGCGCGGGCGGAGGGGGCCGGGGAGGGGCGGGGAAGGGGGAGGGGGAGGGGCGGCGGAGGGGGTCGGGGAGGGGCGGGGGAGGGGGAGGCGGAGAGGGAGGGGCAGCGGGGTGGGACGGGTGGCCCGGGTGGGCGGGTGGGGCGGGTGGGCAGGGTAGGGCGGGGTAGGGCTGGTGGGCCGGGTGGGCTGAGTGGGCGGGGTGGGGATGGGGTAGGATAGGGGGCGGGGGGGGGGCGGCGGAATGGGGTCGGGCATGGGGGGGGTACGGTAGGGGGCGTGGGGGGTGAATGGGGGGGTTAGGGTAGGGTGGGGGGATGGGGGGGTAGGATAGGGGGCATGGGGGGGAATGGGGCGGGTAGGGGTAGGGGTAGAGTGGTGGGATGCGGGGGTTAGGGGTAGGGTGGGGGGATGGGGGGGGTAGGATAGGGGGCGTGGGGGGGGGGGAATGAGGTGGGGAATGGGGGGGGTAGGGGTAGGGTGGGGGGATGGGGGGGTAGGATAGGGGGCGTGGGGGGGGAATGGGGTAGGGTAGGGGGCGACAGGGGGTAGGGGTAGGGCAGGGGGCGTGGGGTAGGGTAGGGGGTGGAGGGGGGTTGGGAATGGGGTAGGGCGCGGGTGGGGAATAGGGGGGGGGATAAGGGTAGGGGGGGGGTAAGGGTAGGGCGCGGGTAGGGTGTAGGGGGGGGTAAGGGTAGGGCACGGGTAGGGTGTAGGGGGGGGAATAAGGGTTTGGGGGGTAGGGGGGTAAGGGGTAGGGGGCGGCGATTGGGGGGGGGGGGGCGGAGGGGTAGGGCGCGGGGATGGTGGGGGGGGGATGGGGTAGGGGGGGCGCGTGGTGTGGGGAGTGGTGGGCGCAGTGGGGAGGGGCAGCCGCGGGGAGGTGTTGGGGGGTGTAGGGGGTTTGGGGGCGGGGGATGGGGGGGAGGGGGTTTTGGGGGCGGGGGTGTGGGGGGACGGTAGGGCGTAGGGTGAGGGGCAGGGAGGGCGGGAAACTTAGGGGGTTGTGGGGGGTGCGTGGGTAGGGGCTCGCCCATACTTGCCTAAATGTCTACTTAGCCTCATTATCCCTCACCTGACCTCCCGCTCGCCCATCGACCCACCTGCCCGTTAGAGGTGGCTGGGCAATTCTGATTATACAAATAAAAAATTTATGGTATATTTTTGTTATTAATTTAAGTTAATATGTTTTTTTATTTACTAATTTATGTGTTTTTTTTTAGAAAAATGGCATCAAGGAAAATTTCTGTGAATCTTTCTGGACCAAAGAGTCTTAAAGGTGTATCTTCAGAAAACATTGGTGAACGAACTCCACCTGAGCTCATGCCTACAAATATTTCAAGTGCTTCAAGTGATAAGAAGCTAATCTCAGATTGGAAAAGTTCAAAAGAGGTGAAATTTCCATCAAGAGTCTGGTATGTGAAAGAAAGAGGGAGCACAACTGTGAATATATATCTATACATTGATATACCCCAAAATAATGAAAATTTGGAGGTGATGGGAAGAGTCATAGATATGTGTTCGGTACCAAACACTGAAGTTGTTTACGTACTTACAAAAGCTCCCAAGTCACATGAAAGGATTAAATACCGACTATCATATTAATTATATGACACGAGAGAGGTATCTACAAAGTTGTGTAAACAAATCGTAAATGAGATGACACAAAACATCATAAGTATTGTTATTTGTATTTTTATTTTGCGTTTTGAAAGTGTGTCGCTATATTTTTTTAACTTTGTTTATATTAACATATGATATTTTGTTTGGTAGAATTTTGTTGAAAGCTGTTCAATTAGGTTGGGAGGCATTCATTTCATAGAGCATGATATCATGAAAGTTGTCAGCCATTTTTACTCAGTGTCAGAAGAAGATATGGAAAACATGGAAAATGTAGTAATTGATGATGCTACAAAACTACATCCAAAGAATTAGAAAAAAAGGCCTCTGGTGGATAAATCTAGCAAGGGTAAACAAGTTACTTTTGAGGACGATGAAGTTGAAATTGACAATGAAGCATATGTTGCCATTACTGAATATGACATTGGAACTGAAGAAGGCCGTAAAAGACCAAAAGTAACAATATCCAAGAATAGATCTCTTGAGAATGTTATGACGAAAAAAAGTAGAGTTGAAGATCTTGAAGTAGTCATTACCAGCAGTCAAGAACCTAGTGAAACTTCAAAAGAAAGTAGAGAAATCATTACACCAGGAGCTGATTTAGATGATGGCATAATCAAAACAAAACAAAATTCCATTCGACAGAATTTGACAAAGAGAAACATAATTGATGGTGGTCGTACATTTCAGTTAAATGTCAGACAAACCTATAAGGCAAGTGAAGGACAATGCCAATATCAAATCAGAAAGCCACATCATCTGCATGTTCACAGCTTGAAGACATTGATGAGGTACAATCCATATGCTCATGTGGTTAGTTATGTGCTTCTTGTTGATCCACTTCAAGTTCCCAACAAAGAAGCATTTGATAAGTCAAAATGTTTTGAATACAATTATTATGTGCTTGGGGGGAACCATTCTGTTGAAGCTCAAAGACAATTGATGGAGGAATATCCTAATAACCCACGTTTTGAAACAATGAAATGTATCATTTATGCTGGTTTAAAAGAAACAGAAGCAAAGTTAGTGGCATTGGATCATAATTCAGATAATGAATATAGGATGTCTATGACTTTGATCCAAAATGTTAGATTTATTCATAGTGAATTCCTAGAAAAATGTGGCGGGGATAAGATAAATATTACTGCGGATTTCCGAAAGGAATGTTGTATGGAAATAGGCTATCAAATTGAAGAGAAAACCAATTCAAAAGGTGGAAAAGACATCAGATATAACAATTTATTCAGAGGTATTGATAACATTTTCCAATTGGCATTTAGAACTGGAGATATTTGGAATTTGATGGATGACATTTTTAGCATGTGGGAAGACATTGGCATTAAAAACCAGAGGGTCAAAAAGTCTAAGCCATTGATATGTAGCAACAATAAATCAGCTCCTGAACTGAAGCAACTTCCAGACGATATGACCATCACACCTTGGAGGGCGATGCAAGGAGTGAAAGATGAAAAAATTGTCAAAACAATATTATCTCGTGTGAGGTCAGGGGAATTATCATTGGAAGAAATGTCTGAAGAATTTCAAAAGTAAGTTTGCTGAATTATTTTTACTTGTTTCCAGGATTATAGTTATCTTTTAAATAAAACATGTTGTTATTGGTAGTATTTGTTATACATATCATTATATTAACTTTTTCTTACTTTATCTATGCAGTCACAAAGTTTACATGAAAATTCAGGAACAAATGGTTAAACTGTTGAATGAAGATAGTTGGGATGACGTTGTACGCAACTATCCAGATTCAAGTTCTACATCAACATTAAAAGCTTTTTATCTTGCATTTAAAAAGGTAACTTGATTTATACATTCAGTTTTAATCATCTGTGTACTATTTTTAATTTAAAACTTACACATACATTTGTTTGTTTGGTAAAAGATGAAGAAATAAGATAATGGAGCACCAGACAGTTTCAAGACTTTTATTGAAAAAATAAAGATTGAAAGACTGAGAAAGCAACGTATTAAGAATGTTGTACTTGATCCAACTCTTAATCATTTTATTTGGAATGGGCTAGACACTATTCAATATCAAGTAATACAAGGCGACTGTGAAGACATTGCTAAACTCGTACCAAAAAGGGATTATGCCCTGGTTATTGTAGATATTCCCCATGGTTTCAATATTCCAAACATTTACTATGATAGTGACCCTTATACTTATCAAGCTTTTAATAAAGTGGTGGCGGGATTTATGGAAGTGACGTCATCACCATTATGGAGATTTGTGACATTTCATTCAGACACACTATTGGCAATGGTATTGTCAAGCTTCAAGGGGAAAACAAATTCAAGGATGCAGCTTACATGGTAAGATGTTTAAAGGTATATTTGATTAATGTTGAAAAATTCATTTATGTACAAGTTAATTGAACTTTTACTATTTTATGTTACAGGCAAAAGTCAAATCTTCTTAACAATGAAGATCAACAATTTATAAATGACTGTGAGTTCATTCATATTGATAGTTGGGCAAAAGATGATAGCCATATGTCTATGATTTTTAATCGGGTGGAGAGAAAGAGTCATAGCCAAATACTGACTTATGATGCTGTTGTGAGAAAACTAACATATGAAGACAAAGAAACGAAAGGAGAGATAGTTAACATTTATCAGAAACCACAATTATTAATTAACTATCTTATAGACATATGTTCAAATGAAGGAGATTGGGTTTTGGATTTATTTTCTAGCTCAGGTAAGTTTTGTCACATGGAATTGAATTTCAATATGTTATTTTTTTTAATTAATATGTCATTGTACTAATTTACTTCATTATTTTTTTGTGCTTGATAACTAGGTACAACACTAGCATGCTGCCTTCAAAAAGGAAGAAATTGCATTGCAATTGAGAAAGATCCATTACAATGCAATTTCATTCAGCAAAGAATTAATGCTCTTCAATTTCTTCCAGATGAAATGCAAGAAATTGGGTTGAGGAAAGGGGACTTTAGTGAATCATGTGTGGCAAAAAAGGCAAAGGAACCCCAACCACCATTACATGGAATGTTTGGAAAGACATATATTGGGAGATTTGCAGATATCAAAGACCCATTAGAAGAGGAAATTGCGGAAAAGGAAGTAGAAAATATTGTGGAAGATGACAATGATGAAACTCTAGAGGACAAAGAGTTTGGATTACGTGACATTGTTGATTAAATTTGAGTTATACCTGGAAATCAAGATTTGCAATGTTTTGACTCTGACATTTCATGAAAAGAATAATCAATGAATTAAAATTGTTATGTGTTCAATATTTGTAATTTGTGATTTTCGCATTGATTTTTAAGTTAATTATTATTTTTTGAAAAAAAAGTTGTTATTATTATTTTTTTGACATGAAATTCATAAAAAAACTATTATTTGACCATTTTTAGTTAATATTTTTGTATAAAAATTGTGATTTTGACATGTTAATTCTAGCAAAAAATTATCAAAACGTTTAGTTTTTTTGTTATATTTATGTTAAAAATGGTTATTTTTATGTCCATTGTTAAAAAATGTTGTTTTTTAGAAACAATTATTTCATGTGGATTGAAAAATTAATTAAGGATGTATAAATATGTAGATTATCTAAAATTCAAACTATCGACTTTCTAATTTAAAAACACAAAACAATAAAAACCCTCCTAAAAAAAAAAAAAATTAAGATAGAGAACAAGAAAATATGAATAAAATGACGACTTCAAAAACTATCAAATTTAGAAAATAATTTTTTGCATTTCACACACTAGAAAATTAAAAGTCAAAAAATAGGTCTTTTAAAAAAGGGTGTGATGCAGAATACTCACTTTTTAAAATCAGCATGAAAATCACTACCATTCTAAAACTTGATTTCATCCTTGAACATGAAAAAAAATTAAAGTTCCAAAAACCATGTTCTAAAAAAAACATGTGTATTCTACATCACCACTTTTGAAAATCGGGTCATTTTTTTGCTATCTCTACGAAACGGGTAACAGTATCAGTTTCCGTTTCAAAGTTTACATTGTTTATTCAATTCTCCTGGAAGTTGAACCTCTTTTGGGGTATACTAGTTAGGGTGGATCAACCTTTAAGGATAGGGAGATGTATTGAATTGAGGGGCACACTCTCCATTCTCTTCTTCAAGCTCTTTAGGTGGAGAAGGTGGGTGATTATTTATGAGCACCCTTCCAGACATAAGGTTGAGTTCTCAGATTTCCACAACATAAGCATGATAGGATGTTTCCTCATTGTAGAGTTGTTGTTCATGCTTATTGTTTGGGTTTGGATTTGGTTGAGTAGGCATTTTAGGTTTCTTAGGTGGAGTAGGAAAAGTTAGTTGTTGATTTTGGGGTGGATGCAATAAAACAAGAGGTTGGTTTGTTTGAGGCCTTCACCTTTGTGAGGGGTTTCCCCATTGGGTATATTGGGGTGGAGATGGCTGAAAAGGATCGTGTACAGGCTGAGGAGGATACAAAGGATCATAAGACCAAGGAGGAGGTGTGGATCATGATGGATGAGTGGAAGGGTACCAAGGATGAAAAGGTGCATTTTGATTTGGATTATAGTGAGGATAATGTGCATCTTGATATGGATGAGGTCCTAGGGGTGTCCTCTGATTAATGAAGCACAATTGTTCTAGCCCACTCTCTACTCCTTCCTGGTATACAACCTTTATACCTGATAGAGAGGGACATTTGTGTGTTGCATAGTTCTCTTCACGTACTAGGAATACTTCTATAATATTCAGTGGGCATTCGTTCCTAGGATGTCTTTTAGGACATCTATGATTTAAAATATCTAGTGCTATTTCTTCTTCCTAAAATCTATATAATTTTGATAAATTATCTTCCTTTACTATATTTTCATTTACCCTCACCTTAATTATTTTTAAGAAAAATTTATATGAAAAGTGCATGAATTATTTAAAAAAAAAGGTTCTATGAAAAATGACATCTTTTTCTAGAAATTTAAATTGAAAATTTTATTGTTTCTTATTAAAATTGAGTTATAGAAGGCATTTTATAATAATTATTATTCAAGTAAATAAAAACATAGACATCATTACAATTGAGTTATAAGAGGCATTTTATAATCATTATTATTTAAGCCAATAAAAACATAGACATCATTTAACAATATTAAAATTAAGATTGATATGTTGGTTGTTAACCGTTAGGTCATGGGATTCTCTGCTCTATCTATTTAATGTGTTAAGTGAGATCTTCCTGACGATGAACCAAACTGGCTGGTTTGAAAGGCTTTGACAAAAGTTTTTCTATGTGATTTTCGTCGAAGATTCCTCAACAAAAAGATTGATATCACTGAGATTAATTATTTTCAACTATTTTCTTTTATCCTCATTATAAACATTTATAGAAATTTATATAGGAAGGATAACATATTTTTATCTAATTATTCAACATTTCTTCCTCCTTTAAATATAAAAAGTATATGTGTATCAGATTCATATTCACGTGATCCAGATTCATTTTTCACATTTAAATTGAAGTTAGGGAAAAATGACTTTAAAAATAACAAGTTATATACCTTCAAAAATAAAAAACCATTGACAGATAATAACAAAATTTGTAAGATCATACTAGATGGAGATATGTAAATTTTAGGCAATGCAACAACTAGAGTTCGAGAGTGATCTGCATTGATGGTTGAAAAAAGATTTCTTAATAATATTGTTATCGTTTACGGATATCTAAATTGTGAGTGGTGATTGGATAGGGACTCTAGGTTGTTTTCAAAATCAGAGGTTGTTGTAGCATTGGATAAGATTAATGGTAAGGGAGCTGTGTTGAAAATATAATTTCAACTGTGCAACAGTTGAGCCATGCGGCAGCATGAGGACAATAAACCGTGCGTTTCACCAAGGATCGGCAGAAAAATCGCTTCAAAAATAAATTTGCAGGCTTAAGGACCCACTTTAAATCTCAACCGTTGGATCTGGCCGATCAGCGGTCCAGATCGCGTCGGCCTATCGGCAAGTCGGCATATCGGGGGATTGGAGCATTGGAAATAGGCAGCGACAGCAATATGAAATATCGCTGATGGGCGATCGCCGATATCACATCGGCGAAGTCGCAGCGGAGGACTTACAAAGTGGTTTTGTTATTGTGCGATGAGTGATCGCCGATATCGCATCGGCACATCGCTATCGGCAATGTCATAGGGTCGGGACTTTTAACATGAGTAATGTTGCGATGCGATGGAGCGGACCCGACAACATTATAAATAGTTTTTGATAAACTTACAAGTCCGCGCTCAGAGCATTTTCAATGTATTTTCGTTATATAACGAAATATGAAGAAAAGTAAAGGATCGGCGGATATTGCGATCGGCATATCGCAATCGGGGAAACCAATGGGGCATGGCTTTTCATATTTTGTGCGCTACCCGATGGATCGGACCCGATGGGTTTCCAAAGCCAAACTGCATAATGATTGAAATCCACCCAAAGGCAATTTTTGTGTTTTGCAGCGCTTATGTATGTTTTCAAATATACGGAGAAACAGAGAATTGGCGCGGAGGCAGTTAAAGTGAGCATGGAACAGTACAGCATAGCAGGCAGAAGCTTTCAATTTACAGCATGGCCGAGAAGGAAGCAGGTTGCGTTCAAGCTCCTGCACATTGAATTTCCAGTGACCACAGTTAATGCTCTTTTCAGCCGAGGACGAGAAGGACAGCCTCGAGCAGTTCACAGTATGGGACTCCATTTTTGTTCATTAAAACTATTCAGATTTTGTATGTAAGTTAGGTGTGTGCATTGTAGTTTTTTTTGTGTGGTGATAGTGTGTGACATAGGTGTAGCGCAGCAGCGCAAGTGAATGTTTTACGCAGCAGCGTAGACTGTAATGTAGTGTGTGTGTGTTTTTTCTTTTTGGTGAATCCCTCTGAGCAGAAGAGGAAGAATATTGTATCAGGCTTTTCATTTTTTTTTAATGAATACAGATCCCTGTTTATGCATGTTATACTCTGTTCTCAGAAACAATATTTTAAACTTCCACTGTGTTAAAGATCATGTGTGTGAAGAACAGAGCATTGTTCTCTGTTCTGTGATGTTATATTCTATTTTTGGGATTTTGACAGAAAAAGCCCCCAACAGTGGTATCGGAGCAGGTTTAGGCTCTTTGAAGGTGACAAAGAAGCTGAAGGGAGGAGCTTGTTGCAGCAGTAAAACTTCTCAAGCAGAGTGAAGGCTCAGTCAAGAAAATACTCAGGTATTTCACAAAGTTTTTTTATGTGTTGCTGAAGAAGTAGTCAGTTGTTTTAAAATACACAGTCAAGAAATTGAAGCATAGTTGAGGCTGCAAGAATGGCTGGCACAAGCACCAGTAATAGCATGGGTATGCAGCGCCCATTATTTGATGGTAAAAGCTATGACTATTGGGCAATAACTATGAAAGCCTTGTTTGCTTCCCAAGACTTATGGGAAATAGTTGAGGAAGGTTTTGAACAACCAGCAGATGAAAATGAGTTTAATGCATTAACTCAAGGTGAGAAGGATCTATTGAAGAGCTGCAAGAAGAAGGATTCAAAAGCCCTTTTCTTCTTGTATCAAGCAGTGCATGGAAGCATGTTTCCAAGGTTAGCAGCAGCTAAGACATCCAATGAAGCATGGCAAACTCTCAAGACAGCCTATCAAGGCATGGAAAGAGTGAAGACAACAAAACTACAATTGCTGAGGAAGGATTTTGAGAATCTGTGCATGAAGGAGTCAGATAATATTGACTCATTCTTCACACATGTGATTGGTTTGGTTACACAGATAAGGACTCATGGAGAAACCATTGAAGATAGGAGGATTGTGGAGAAAATATTGAGGGTCTTACCCTCAAAGTTTGATGCGATTGTCACCACCATTGAGGAGACAAAGGATCTCTCAAAATTTTCAGTTGATGAGCTTCATGCATCACTGATAACACATGAGCAGAGGTTGAGTAGGAATGAAAACTCATCTCTAGAGCAAGCCTTCAAGACCCAGATGTCCTTTGGAAGAGGAAGAGGTCAAGGCAGAGGAAATAAGATAGGAAGAGGCAGAAGCCAAAACAGAGGTGGAAGGAACAGTCCAGTAAATGCTCAAGGAAGAGGCTGCAATCCAAATCAGAACCAAGGTCAAGGCAGCAGCCAACAAGGAGGACAACATCATGCTCAAGGACAAAGGTATGAAAAATCCAATGTCCAATGCTATTATTGTAAAAAGTATGGGCATTATGCCAGTGAATGTAGGAAGAAGGAGCATGATATAAATAATAGACCAAATGCAAATGTCACTAGAGAAAACATCAGCCAGAATAATGTGTTGTTAGCTTGTAACATGGCTGAAACAAACAGTGAGGACATATGGTTTTTAGATTCAGGTTGCAGCAACCATATGACAGGGAACATAGCCTTCTTTTGTGCCCTAGATAAAAATGTGAAATCAGAAGTCACACTAGGAACTGAGAGCAAAGTCTCTGTTATGGGAAAAGGGGAGATAAAAATATTTACAAAGCAAGGAGAAAGGAAAACCATAGCAGA
This sequence comes from Pinus tabuliformis, assembly GCA_031772625.1. Taxonomy (NCBI): domain Eukaryota; kingdom Viridiplantae; phylum Streptophyta; class Pinopsida; order Pinales; family Pinaceae; genus Pinus; species Pinus tabuliformis. The sequence goes on from CM062804.1 coordinate 1,047,767,361, forward strand.
TGTCTACTATGTCCCCGGAATGAGATGTAACCTCTTGAGTATTGGACAGCTTGTCCATAAGGGGTACAATGTTTTCTTTAAAAATGATGTATGCACCATCATGGATATAGCACCCAGCAAACGATGCATTGCTGAAGTAAAAATGACGAGGAACAGGATGTTCCCTCTTAGAATCAGGGCATATTTGAAAAACAAAAATGAAATTGCAGCAGTCACCCAAGAGGCTTTCCAAAGCGTGCCAAAGGATGAAAATTGGTTGTGGCACTTGAGATTTGGACATCTCAATTTTGGAGGTCTAAATTTGTTGAGTAGGAAAGGAATGGTAAGAGGATTACCATTGATAGAGAAACCGGACAGCCTATGTGAAGGTTGCATATTGGGAAAACAACATAGAGAAAGTTTTCCATCAGGGAAGAGCATAAGGGCAAAGGCACCCTTAGAGATCATCCACTCAGATTTATGTGGACCGATGCAAGCTCCATCATTAGCAGGCAGCCAATATTTCCTAACATTCATTGATGACTGTACAAGAAAAACTTGGGTATATTTCTTTAAAAGCAAAAGTGAAGTGTTTGAGAAATTCCAAAATTTCAAGGCATTTGTGGAAAACCAAAGCGGGCTACACATTAAAGTTTTGAGAACAGACAGAGGAGGTGAGTATATCTCCAAGGAATTCCTACGGTTTTGCAGAGAAAGTGGAATTCACAAGCAGTTTACAGCAAGGTACACCCCACAGCAAAATGGAGTTGCTGAAAGGAAGAACAGGACCATTATGGATATGGCAAGGAGCATGTTGAAGGCAAAGCATTTGCCAAATGATTATTGGGCTGAAGCTGTAAATTGTGCTGTATATATTTTGAACATGTGTCCTACAAAAGCTGTGATGAACAAAGTGCCGGAAGAAGCATGGAGTGGGAGAAAGCAAGGGGTCACCCACATGAAAGTTTTTGGATGTGTGGCTTATGCACATTCCAGATCAGCTAAGGAGGAAGATGGACAGCAAAGGGGAGAAATGTATCTTCATTGGATACAGTGAGGAATCCAAAGCTTACAGGCTGTATATCCCATCCACCAAGAAGTTTTTTGTCAGCAGAAATGTTTAGTTCATTGAAGAGGAATCTTGGGATGGAAGCATAGAGAAAACAGTGAATGTTAAAAACTGTTTGTCTCATGATGAAGATGATGAGGAGGTGGCTGAAATGCATCCCCAAACAGCGGCGCCAACACAAGGACAACAAGTGACACCCTCAAGGAGAAATGAGAGTGCTTCTCCAAGCACACCACAAGGAGGAGATTCAAGTGCATCTTCAAGCACTTGCACACCAAGTGAAAGAGGTAAGAAGTTCAGAAACTTAAGTGACATTTATAATGAAGGAATGAATTCCCTATTTGCCTTGTATTGTCATGTGAATGATCCTATTCATTTCGAAGATGCTATTAAAGATAAGAAATGTATAGAAGCTATGGATGAGGAGATTAATGCCATAGAAAGAAACAAGACATGGGATTTGGTTGAGCTACCAAAAGGTAAAGAAGTCATTGGAGTCAAATGGGTTTATAAGACCAAGTGCAATGCTGAAGGCAAGATAGAAAGACACAAGGTAAGGCTTGTTGTCAAGGGATACAAGCAACAATATGGGAGAGATTATGAGGAGACTTTCGCACCGGTTGCAAGAATGGAAATCGTGAGAGCAGTGCTGTCCATAGCAGCACAAAACAAATGGAAAGTTTACCAAATGGACGTGAAGTCAGCATTCCTAAATGGAGTGTTAAAGGAAGAGGTTTACATTGAACAACCTCTAAGCTATGAGAAGAAAGGCCAAGAGCACAAAGTGTGCAAATTGAAGAAAGCCCTTTATGGGTTGAAGCAAGCTCCAAGAGCATGGTACAGTAGGATAGATTCCTATCTACTGGAAAATGAATTTGACAAATGTGAGGGAGAACCCACTGTCTACATCAAAGAAAATGATGGTAAAATTTTAATTGTAGTCTTGTATGTTGATGATGTAATTTTTACAGGTAATGATGACTACCTCATTGAAAATTTTAAATCAGTCATGAAAGAAGAATTTGAGATGACTGACATGGGTTTGTTGAGATACTTCTTAGGAATAGAAGTAGATCAAAATGAAAAAGGAATTTTTATCACTCAAGCAAGATATGTAAATGAAGTATTGGAAAGATTCCACATGCAAGAATGCAAAGCAGCAATCACTCCCACGGTAATGGGATTAAAACTCAGCAGAGAGGACAACAGCAAGGATTTTGATCCTAGTTTGTACAAGAGTATTGTTGGCAGCCTTATGTATTTAACAGCTACCAGGCCTGACATTATGTATGCTGTTAGTTTAATTTCCAGATTCATGGAGAGACCAAAAGAGGCACATTGGCAGGCAGCAAAGAGAATTCTGAGGTATGTCAAAGGTACAAAAAGATTTGACATCTTATATACTTTTTCAGAAAGCTCAGATTTAGTTGGATATACTGATAGCGATTGGGCTGGAAGTGTGGATGATCGGAAAAGCACTTCCGGTTATGTTCTTCATATGGGTTCAGGAGCCATTTCATGGGCTTCCAAGAAACAGCCAATTGTGGCGTTATCTACAGCAGAAGCTAAGTACGTGGCAGCTACAGTAGCGGCATGTCAAGCAGTGTGGATGAGAAGAATATTGAGGAGCTTAGGCCAAGAGCAGGCAAGAGCGACAGTGATTTTTTGTGACAATAGCTCAGCTATTGCATTGTCCAAGAATTCCGTGTTTCACAAACGAACGAAACACATTGATACAAGGTCTCATTATATCAGAGAATTGGTAAGCAATGGAGAAATTAGTTTGCAACATTGCAGGACTCAGGAACACGTAGAAGATATTTTTACAAAGCCTTTGGATCAGAAAAGCTTTGAATTTTTGAGGAAGTGTTTGGGTATGATTGAATGCCCAACAGTTGAAATTAAAGGGGAGTGTTGAAAATATAATTTCAACTGTGCAACAGTTGAGCCATGCGGCAGTATGAGGACAATAAACCGTGCGTTTCACCAAGGATCGGGAGAAAAATCGCTTCAAAATAAATTTGCAGGCTTAAGGACCCACTTTAAATCTCAACCGTTGGATCTGGTCGATCAGCGGTCCAGATCGCATCGGCCTATCGGCAAGTCGGCATATCGGGGGATTGGAGCATTGGAAATAGGCAGCGGCAGCGATATGAAATATCGCCGATGGGCGATCGCCGATGGGCGATCGCCGATATCGCATTGGCGAAGTCACAGCGGAGGACTTACAAAGTGGTTTTGTTATTGTGTGATGAGTGATCGCCGATATCGCATCGGCACATCGCTATCGGCAATGTCATAGTGTCGGGACTTTTAACATGAGTAATGTTGCGATGCGATGGAGCGGAACCGACAACATTATAAATAGTTTTTGATAAACTTACAAGTCCGCGCTCAGAGCATTTTCAATGTATTTTCGTTATATAACGAAATATGAACAAAAGTAAAGGATCGGCGGATATTGCGATCGGCATATCGCAATCGGGGAAACCAATGGGGCATGGCTTTTCATATTTTGTGCGCTACCTGATGGATCGGACCCGATGGGTTTCCAAAGCCAAACTGCATAATGATTGAAATCCACCCAAAGGCAATTTTTGTGTTTTGCAATGCTTATGTATGTTTTCAAATATACGGAGAAACAGAGAATTGGCGCAGAGGCAGTTATGGTGAGCATGGAACAGTACAACATAGCAGGCAGAAGCTTTCAATTTACAGCATGGCCGAGAAGGAAGCAGGTTGCGTTCAAGCTCCTGCACATTGAATTTCCAACGACCACAGTTAATGCTCTTTTCAGCCGAGGACGAGAAGGACAACCTCGAGCAGTTCACAGTATGGGACTCCATTTTTGTTCATTAAAACTATTCAGATTTTGTATGTAAGTTAGGTGTGTGCATTGTAGTTTTTTTTGTGTTGTGATAGTGTGTGACACAGGTGTAGTGCAGCAGCGCAAGTGAATGTTTTACGCAGCAGCGTAGACTGTAATGTAGTGTGTGTGTGTGTTTTCTTTTTGGTGAATCCCTCTGAGCAGAAGAGGAAGAATATTGTATCAGGCTTTTCATTTTTTTTTAATGAATACAGATCCCTGTTTATGCATGTTATACTCTGTTCTCAGAAACAATCTTTTAAACTTCCGCTGTGTTAAAGATCCTGTGTGTGAAGAACAGAGCATTGTTCTCTGTTCTGTGATGTTATATTCTGTTTTTGGGATTTTGACAGAAAAAGCCCCCAACAAGCTGGAGCCTGGAGGTTGTTGAGTTTCAATTTTCCACTGCCAACTCCAAGCCAACAATCATAATGGCAGGCTCAACCATGACTGATTTTTTCCTGCCAGTGCGAAGGCTTTTCCTTTTTCATCGGGTTGGAGAAGAACTCGAGTCTGTGAAAAAGCCATTCCTGAATCCTTTGCTACACATTCATAATCAAGTCAGGATTCAGTGTCTTCTTCAATCGAATGCCGACAAACACCAACGAGGTATGCTACAACTTCAACCTCAATCTCAAACTCTGTTGTCAATGGTCCTATTAACAAATACTTGGCTGTAATATTTGCAAGGATACTTGTAAGATACTTGTATTTCTTCTATCGTTTTAACCACATGAACCTTCAACCCACTCTCCGTCACAAACTAGAAAACTATCAAACTACCATTACGAGCTTTGTTTACAAATGTTCCATGGCATTTCCAACCAAAACAACAGAGCAATTGTGTAAGTCTGGTATATATAAATACATTGGGAAGCAGCCATGGCAATTTCCACAATTATACATTTCCTAAAATGAATGTGAAAGTAGGAGAAGCGCTATGGCGTAGAAAATTGTTAGGAGACCACCGATGTGTTGTGGATAATGATGAAGTCATGTCACCTGACCAATTCAGTCGCCGATGCATTCGTCGCAGTTAATTTGGGTTTCATTTTCTTGGCCTATGTTTTGTATTTTTGATCACAGGCGCAAAAAATATATTCACAGGTTTCATTATTTTAATTCCCCATGGATGCTTCAGACCACCTTGATCCTGTTCCACAAGCTGTGTGTTATGGGTGAATTGTCCACGATTCATTTGTTCAAAACCCATTGGTCTCTACATTCATTGAGCTCCAAATGGCAGGAAAATGTATGCAGATTTCATTTTGTTGTCTCTCTGGGTTTTACAGAGACGAGTTTTTTTCTTAACCTTATTTTCTGGTACGCAAATTACTTCGCCCATTTCTTTAAAAGGATAGACATTTCCGATTACAATATCTTTGTCTGATAATGGTTGCGGCTGTAGTCAAAAGCTAAGGTTAGAATGAAATTACTTCAAAGGGAGAAGAACAATAAATGTTGAAGGGATCAAGAAGGGATGCATGAGGAACAAGGAGAATGAAAACGAAAGACATAAACTAGATGCAAACAACACTTTGTTTCGAGAAAAAAGAGACGATTATTCTAAGGATAAACCTAGATTAATGGTGGATAATTTTCAAACCCAAACAAATTGTTTTGAAGAATTCAAAGGGTGGAAATAGTAGATGAGAAAAGCAGAAGATGTGGAGTTTAGAGAATACTCTGCAGGGAAATCCTCCCAACGAATATCTACATAGTCCCTATAAGTGCTTAATCAAGAAATAAACCCGTGATAATCATAAAACCATGCAAGCCTAGAACTTCACATCCCTTGTTTACATGGAAATGATCAACGCAATTATGATGTCACATGCCAGAGTCCATTGATAATAAATGATCTAACTCTAAATAGGAGAGGTGGCACAGCACATCCCTTTGATTCATTGCTAGATGGGATCGTTATTATGGACAACAACTACAAACATACAACGAAAACCTACTATTGGTGATTCAATGTCGTAGTGCTCAGTTTATTAAAACACAAATTGTAAAAACCCAACAAGAGACTACAGGTACTAGATACCTAATTTTCCACAATAGATATCTCAAAAAGAAAAAACTGAAAACAATCATCTCTAGAACAATTTGAATTTTTTTTTAAACTTCCAATGTTTCTACCATGAATTATGAGAAAGAAGGGGAAAATAAAGCACAAGAAATGAGTGATCCTCATGACTAGACAAAATAACATCTGCCATTTATAGGCCAAGAAGCCTAATATACCCAAGGAGAAAAATTCAAATAGGTTAGTCCATTTTGGGGTTTCCTTTCATTAGTTGGACTATAGGAGAATACTACAACAAACAATTCCAAACTTCATCACATATTTCATAAACAATTTAAAGAAATGTCAACAATAAATGTGAGGGGCCAACTGGGTTTTATTTGAAATGGATTCTTAGTTTTTACAATCATCATAGGAGAAAAACTTGTAATCAATTTACTGATAAAGGTGAGAAATTACAAATTGAAAGGAACAAATCAATATTCTAGTCGAGAAGGATGTTGAAGCACAACATGTTGCAGTAACAATAGAACAAAGAAGGAAGCAATTGGAGCCTTTGAGGCAAGAAAGTGGTGCTACTAAGTATGAAGACCGTAAGTTAGCTATCGTATAAAAATAAGAAAAAGAGATAATTTTGGCGAAGAATCGTAGTCCAAGGTTGCTAAGGTAGCTTCTAGAGATAATGATAAAATATGTAAGGTAAAATCTAAGATTGAGAAAATTAAACATGTATCACATGTTGTGAACTATTCTTTAGAATCACTTTTTGTAGAGATTGAGGAGGTAAAGGAGAGCATGCTGGTAGTAACAAAAAACGATTCTGTTTCGATAGTTTATATGGATTCAAGATTTTTTACAATCAACCTGGGAGGTTGACATCAGATAAAACATTCATGGGTTCCATGATACCCCCCATCCATTAAATCAAGGAGGAGGATCCTTGTCCATCTAGCTTAAAGAAATAAGGAACCCCCTTAAAGCAAGAAACCCATCCAGCCATTCAAGTAATAAGACCAACAACTAATAGGGTATTATTTGACCAGCATTGGTTTAATGATTGTCTTGTCTCTTATGGCCCACCCTCTAAGATTTCTTCCTCCCCTGATCTAACTTGAAAGAAAATAATGGATTCATGGGGTTAATGAGACCCACCCACATATAGACTAAATAGCTAATGACTGGTATCACACCAAATACATAAAGAAGAAATGATAAACTTTGTAAGGTAAAATCTGAGATTGAGAAAATTAAACATGTAGTCCATGTTGTGAATTCTTCTTTAGAATCAGTTTTTGTAGAGCTTGAGGAGGTAAAGGAGATCATGCTGGCAATAACAAAAAAAGAGTCCACTTCAAGGGTTTGTATGGATTCAAGAATTTTTACAATCAACTTAGGAGTAGAACCTGAACTCGATTTACTTACAAAGGTGAGAAATTAAAAATCGAAAGGAAAAAATCAATATTCTAGAAGGGTGTTGAAGCACAACAAGTTGTAGTAATAATAGAACGAATAAGGAAGTAATTGGAGCCTTTAAGGAAAGAAAGTAATGCTACTAAGTATCAAGAGTCTAAGTCGCCTATCATGGAACAATTAGTAAAAGAGATAATTTTGGCAAAAGAATCTCAGTCCAAGGTTGCTAAAGAAGCTTCTAGAGATAATGATAAACCATGTAAGGTAAAATCTGAGATTGAGAAAATTAGACATGTAGCACATGTTACGAATTCTTCTTTAGACTCACTTTTTGTAGAGCTTGAGGAGGGAAAGGATAGCATGTTGGAAGTAAAACAAAAAGAGTTAACTTCAAGTGTTTGTATGGATTCTCTAAAAAATGAGTTAGAGTAAGTCAAAAAGGAATTAGAAAAATTAAGGCAGAAGGAGGAAGATGCAAAAGCAGTAGCAACAAGCTTGAATGTTGGACCTCATAAAAGGTGATCAACATTAGAAATCATAGCTACTACTAAAATGAAGGCTAAGTAGGCCACTTCCAACCTTTCTTTAGCTTTTGAAAATTGACTACAGAGACCAAGGAGGCTAGAAAGGACTTACTGACAAAGGTGAGAAATTACAACACTGTGTTGATAATACAAACATGGGAAATTCATTTCCTTTAGGAATAATATTTTACAACAATTTAGGTTGATTGATATCCCACTGAAATGATGATCTTCATCCCACTACCTAATTGAATTCGGTCTTGATAGAGGATATGCCTCTTCTATTAGCTTAGCAGATTAGAATTGCAATGCCATCAAATCCAACATCAAATTTAAGATAATTAATTTTGAGTTTGTGGGGTTGTTCAATAACATTGAATACGGTCACCGTATCCACTTGAAAATTGAAATTCAAATTAAATTTATCGAAGCCATTCATATATTAAAATTCAAATGATCAAAACCATTCATATATCATTCTAGTTCTACTAGAACAAAATATAAAAATCAAGTTGCATACTATTACAATTCTGCACCAAAATGGCATAACTGGATTTAATTTTCTTTGGGATCATAAAAAAATGTTTAGAAAACCATTATAATTTGGCACCAGCTAAATCACCTAAATTAGTTGTTTATTAAAGACCAATAAATGAATAGGTAGCAATATACTTAACAAATTTTCAAAATGAATAGGATGTTATCACTATTAGTTGATTAGACACACAAAGTAGGTAGTGGATAAGGCATGAATCTCTTAGTTATATATTTCCATCAGATCCTTAACTAAAAGAAATATGCCATCTCTTCCATAAAAATAATACATTGAATCTTCTGTTTAGGCTTCAAACTATTCTTCTGCCCAAAACACAATTATTTCTTTTATGTTGACTTCTGAACAAAGTATATGCATCGTTTAACAGTTAATGGAAGGGTGGAGGAAAGGAGGATTACAATTTTGGATCGGTGGAGGGACTAGATTGGTTGGAGGAGGTGGTGGTGATGTATATCTGATTGTAGGAATTGCAAGAGGAACACTAGGTGGTGGGGAATTGGGATGCATATATGAATGCGGGTACTATAAGAACAACAAGAGATAGTGGTGAAGAATATCTAATAGAAGGTACTTGAAGAGGAGGCGAAGGTGATGGTGGTGGCGATATTATAGGAGGTGGTAGAGTACATTTCAGATGAGAAATATACATATAAATACAAGTCTTATGTTGGGAAAGAAATATAAGACATTACTATTGTGATCTCTGAAGAGGACGACCTAGAATGCGATTCTGTGAACCATCAAATGGCACTCCCCTTCTTGGAAGTGAGGGGAAGATTTCACGCTCTATTGTGAAATAATTGTAGTGAAAAATAAGGTTATGCATGCTCCTTATGGAGCAAATCACATTAGGAATGGATCCTCAAAAAGAGTCAACTTCGAGTGTTTGTATGGATTCTCTGAAAAAATGAGTTAGATTAAGTCAGAAAGGAATTAGAAAAATTAAGGCAGAAGGAGGAAGATGCAAAAGCAGTAGCAACAAGCTTGAATATTTGACCTCATAAAAGGCGATCAACATTAGCAATCATAGCTACTACTAAAATGAAGGCTAAGTAGGTCACTTCCAACCTTTCTTTAGCTTTTGAAAATTGACTACAGAGACCAAGGAGGCTAGGAAGGACTTACTGACAAAGGTGAGAAATTACAACAATGTGTTGATAATACAAACATGGGAAATTCATTTCCTCTAGGAATAATATTTTACAACAATTTAGGTTGATTGATATCCCACTGAAATGATGATCTTCATCTCACTACCAAATTGAATTTGGTCTTGATAGAGGATATGCCTCTTCTATTAGCTTAGCAGATTAGAACTGCAATGCCATCAAATCCAACATCAAATTTAAGATAATTAATTTTGAGTTTGTGGGGTTCTTGAATAACATTGAATACGGTCACCATATCCGCTTGCAAATTGAAATTCAAATTAAATTTATCGAAGCCATTCATATATTAAAATTTAACTTATCAAAACCATTCATATATCATTCTAGTTCTACTAGAACAAAATATAAAAATCAAGTTGCATACTATTACAATTCTGCACCAAAATGGCATAACTAGATTTAATTTTCTTTGGGATCATAAAAAAATGTTCAGAAAACCATTATAATTTGGCACCAGATAAATCACCTAAATTAGTTGTTTATTAAAGACCAATAAATGAATAGGTAGCAATATACTTAACAAATTTTCAAAATGAATAGGATGTTATCACTATTAGTTGATTAGACACACAAAGTAGGTAGTGGATAAGGCATGAATCTCTTAGTTATATATTTCCATTAGATCCTTAACTGAAAGAAATATGCCATCTCTTCCATAAAAATAATACATTGAATCTTCTGTTTAGGCTTCAAACTATTCTTCTGCCCAAAACACAATTATTTCTTTTATGTTGACTTCTGAACAAAGTATATGCATTGTTTAACAGTTAATGGAAGGGTGGAGGAAAGGAGGATTACAATTTTGGATTGGTGGAGGGACTAAATTGGTTGGAGGAGGTGGTGGTGATGTATATCTGATTGTAGGAATTGCAAGAGGAACACTAGGTGGTGGGGAATTGGGATGCATATATGAATGCGGGTACTATGAGAACAACAAGAGATAGTGGTGAAGAATATCTAACAGAAGGTACTTGAAGATGAGGCGAAGGTGATGGTGGTGGCGATATTATGGGAGGTGGTAGAGTACATTTCAGATGAGAAATATACATATAAATACAAGTTTTATGTTGGGCACGAAATGCAAGACATTACTGTTGTGATCTCTGAAGAGGACGACCTAGAATGCGATTCTGTGAACCATCAAATGGCACTCCCCTTCTTGGAAGTGAGGGGAAGATTTCACACTCTATTGTGAAGTAATTGTAGTGCAAAATAAGGTTTTGCATGCTCCTTATGGAGCAAATCATATTAGGAATGGATCCACAAAATTCATTGCGAGCCATAATGAGCTGCTCAATGTTACCAAGACAACCAAGAGATAATGGAACCTGACCTCCTATGCGATTAATGCTCACATCCAACACATTGAGCTAATATAAGAATCATGTTTCCTATGGCAAGCATCCAGACAATCCATTGTTGAGAAACAACACCTCTTTCAACCTCTGGGCCATGTTATCAACATTTCTAGGAATTATTCCAGTCATATTTTAATTGGCGAAGCTCACCACAGAAATTGGAGGTTTCCCCATGTTGTCTATATATTATCTTCAAAATAGTTGTTGTTCACAAAGATAACATCCATCTCCTTCTTGTTGAAGATATCTGCAGGAATAGAACCTGTAAAGAAATTGAATCTCAGATCCAAATACACCAGACTCTGCAGTTCCAGAACCATAATAGGGAAATTCCCTAAGAGTTGGTTGTTACTCACATCCAACTCTGCTAAAAGTGTGAGACTCCTAAAGATAAGAGGAATGACCCCACTTAAACAATTGGTATTAAGATGGAAGAGAGAAATATCAGTGAGCATGCCTAGTTCCCTAAACAAGAAGCTGTTAAGAAATCCATGATTCAAGTAAATCCAAACAATAACTCTATCACATGATTTGTCTAAGACAGGTGCACAAAAGACTATCTGTAATTGAAAACTATTCGCCAAATTCACTTGAACTACCAACTGTTGATGTGCTTTGTGCTTCCCCTTTTTGTGATTATTGTCCTTGTGAATCATGATGCCTTCTACATTACAATTATTGTTTTTTTTTTAGATATTCCTTGTTATAGAAGAAATTCCATTACAGTTATGAAATGTGCATAATCTTCCATGAAGATCAATGTTGATCTTAATTTTCAATGATCAATAGACATATGTGTGTGATATCTATTTGTTGCTTTTCATTTCATTAGTTTTCATATGAAGTTTGTTGTATGTTGCCATCTTTTCAAAAAACCTTGTGTTTTATATTAATCTATATTTTTATGTTTGTTTTTTTCCTTATTGATTATAATTTATAGGTATAAAATTCCACCTATTGGTCGGTCCAAAATGGATTTGAAACAACGTTCACTTTTCAATGCATTTGGTATCTCTCAATGCTCTAATGAACTACATATTTCTGAAAATGAAGTATATGATCATGTGGATGAGGACCATGAATCAGATAGTGCATAAGTTCTTGAAGAGGAACCAACATCCAAGAGGTACAAAAGAAAATTCAAGTCCAAATGCAAGATGATATTTCCATGTTCTTATGCAGTAAAATATTGTAATGGTCATGAAAGGATAAAATGTTCATGGTGTGTAAAATTTAAAAAGGAAAATCCATTTTCTAAAAATGGAAGCGCAACTCTTCAAGTTAGTTCTTTAAACATCCATGAAACGTTAGAGGCTCATAAATTTTCTTTGCAACTTTTAGAGGGAGAAATAAAATCGAGTACTCTTCCAATTACAAAACATGTAGAGCTAATGGTTGATGCTCAGAAAGAGAGAATTATATCAGTTATTGAGAACATGTATTTTGTTGCAATACATGATTTAGGTATGGAAGTATATAAGTCAATTTGTGACTTGAATAGGTAGAAAAACACTCCTCATATGGCTCTAATAGATGAATACTAAACATATACAAATACAACATCTAGAAAATACTTTCTAGAAGCTACTAAGGGGGTATATTGGAAAAAACTAAAAGATGAGATTTTCCAAAGCCCATATTACTCATTTTTAGTTTATGAAAGCATTGTTCGGACTATGGTGCAACATTTGATTGTTTATATTAAATATTTGAAAAATTAAGGAAGAGGTCAATGTGTTATCGACAAAGCTATTTAGATTTGGATTTGATGGAGCATCATCCATGAGGGGTATTCGTGAAGGTTTATCTACTAAGCTCGTCAACATGCCACTCATTTATTAGATATATAATGTATAGCCCATTGAGAAGCATTAGCAGCAAATTGATGAGCCTCATCATTGGGTAATTATATGGGCCTTAATTCACCTCCTAGCTTAGTCAAACCAACTTTTCTCATAACTTTTTACATGTTTTTGATTACATTTTGTTTATGAGGTGACTTAGAGTTGGATATTATGCTTTGTGGACTAATATGCATTGAATGTAGGATTAAAGGAGAAAATCAAGGAATTTTGGCAAAGACTAAGGTCAAAACTCGAATGGGAAAAGGGAGAGGGTTTGTAGGAGGTAAATCCTCCTCATTTACTACTCCTCCATTTTAATATTCCTCCATTCATCACATCAACTCGAAGTGCAAACAACCAAATCATGAGGATTAGAAGGCAGCCAAGCAAGTGAGAGACAAAGCACCAGTTTATCTCGAGCTTGGGAACTGAGCCTCCCTAATTTTAAGGAATTCGTTGGGACTTAATTTGTATAAGTAGAGAGGCATATGACCTTAGTAGGATTTAGATGTTTATTGTAAAACTCTAAGCTATTTTCGAGCTGCAATACTTGTGAAAGTTCTATTGATGTAATTTGTTGTTTTGGTAATAAGAATGAGTTTTGTTTTGAGCCAACACTAAGTTAACTCAGAGGGCTAAAGTTCTTGGGTTAGGGCTCAACCCTAGCAGCCAAGGTTCCTCTTTATTGTACATGTATGTTTAGTGTAGTTCCATAGCTTCATTGTTAATTTTCTCTTTAGATGCATTTCCATTACAAGTAGTGTAGATTAGATTGGTTGTTTATTAGTTTTCTTCCATTTGTGCCTTACTTCAAGCAGCAGGTTAGAAAGGAGAGAAAGGATCACCACAAGGTTGTCAGCAGGTGTCTCGGCCTCACTTCCTCCCTCTGGTATCATGACTTGAGGAAGGGACCCTTAAGCAGCCCTAAAAACACAGATTTCTAGTTCTTTTATGAGCTTTGGAGTTTGATGTCCTTAATTTAGTATTTGGTTAGTTTTGCAAGGTAGATTTCGATTGTCATATTTTTCATCTCCATTTCTACAGTATATTTCATCCATGCTTTCATTTTTTTCAGCAATTTTCTTCATGCATAGTTTAGGGCAATTGATTCATTAATTCTGCTTTTCTAGTTTATGAAAATGTATCTTGTTGCATAGCTTTTTGGAAGACACACATGTTTTATGCAGAGTAGGTGCTTCAGGAGGAGACTAAGACTTCATATCTAGTAGCCACCTTCAACTCCATCCAACATAGCCATCCCTCGTTTTCACCATCACCTTGACTAGTTTTTCATCATTTTTCATAAAAATTCTTCCAAGCACATTGAGTGAATCCAACCATCTACTATCTTGGATATTGAATCCTGAGTGATACTAGACCTTATCCCACTCCATTCCACCCATCACACACCTTTCCTAAGCCTCCCATCACCTCCAAAGCCTCACATTTAGCTCTCGGTTGTATCTTGTAGGTTTCTTGTAATTCTTAAAGGATCTTCGTGTAGGTTTCTAGTACATCCTGTAGGTTTTCCTGAAACAACCTGTTTTGAGGATGAATTGATGGAAAACCTCTAGGAAGTCACCAAAAGACTCCCATGGGTCCTCCACACTACCCAACCATCTCATAGCCCTTCCATCCATCCTCAATCATCCTTAATTCACCTGCCACATCCATAAAAGCAATTAGTTTGCATACTTGATTTTGCATAAAAAGACAAAAAGCAAAAACAAATTTATTTCAGTCTCTTTACTTGCACATTAGTGTTGTTTGATGCTTCTTACTTCTACAACTTAGATAGTAGCATTTGTTTCATGTTGATTTAGCATTTCTACCTAGCATAGCTTCTTAAATGGTTAATTAGGGAATGGTGTGATTTAGCATTACATGTCGACCTTCTCCATTATTGTAGTAGAGTAACTCTCTCCTAGAGTATATTTACCTTTATTCCATTAAAATATTCTTCTGACTCCATAGAAGTCTCGCTTGGAACCCCAGTGGTCTCTTTCCAGCTGAATAGTGAGAACAGGTAGAACCATCACTTTTACTTGTACATATAATACTATCACCTTCAACTTTGTACGAACCCCGGGTTGATAAGTAAAGCTGGTAGCCCAGAGTTGCAACATCCTTACTGCAATACTGGCACTCATAACTTTTTGGCATCATTTCTAGGGAGGTGTCTGAGTAGAATGTGATTACTGCTTTCTTTTCTTCTATTTCTTGTCTTCAATATTCTACCATTAGTTTATTTCTGCAAAATTAATCTAGTTGTTTCCTTTCTTCCATTTTGCATTTTCTTCTTTCCTTTCCATTTCGCAAGCAAGATTTCAATTCAACAAGTAGCTTTTTCATTCTGTCAGTAATTTTCATTCAATCAACAATTTCAATTCTACAAGTACTTTCCAAGTTTGAAAAAATACAAAACCAAACCAAAAATATTTCCTTTCATGCCTCGTAGGAATAGGGACAACTTAGGGAAATTTTTGCCAAATACCCCCACTACATCAAACAACCAACCTTCCCTCTTCTTCAGTGGTTGTGAATTGGAGGAACCCTTAGGTGAGAAAATTTACATATTTGAAGAACCTATAGGGGAAGAAGAAGAAGAAGAACCCATTCATACTGAACTAACGACTGAAAACAGAAATGACAGTGGGAATAGAGAGAGAGTTGAAGGTGCCTTCCCCATTAGGGAAACAAATGGGGACACTAAGATGAAAAATATAAGCCCCTCTACCTGACCTCATTTCCATGGCCTAACCATAGAGGACCCCAACACTTTCCTATTTGAGTTTGTTGTTATATTCCGAACATATGACATATGACTATACAAATGATGAGAAAAATTTAAAACTATTTCCATCTACCCTCAATGATGCAACATTGCATTGGTTCATGGGTCTACCTGGAGATAGCATCACAACATGGGCTCAGATGCAACAAGCCTTTAACAACAAATATTGGGACTACTTTCAGTCAAAGGATACTAAAGAAGAAATTTTTAGGATGACCATAGGTAATGATGAATCCCTAGAGGATTACAAAGAAACATTCTAGTATAGTTACAAAAGGGCCAGGTGCACACTTGACCCTAAGCCACTAGAGCTGGTCTTGCTTAGGGAATTAAGGGAAGATCTTCTGGATACCCTACATTTGTTAGCAGCAGGAGATATCTACCAATTACCCTATGAGGATATCAAGACTGTCTTTAGAAACTATTCTAGGGTAGCTAGGAAAAAGGGTAGGGGTAGTCAACCTATGATCGATACATCTTCTTCCAACTCATCCATCAAGGGTGAAATTGGGAACAGGCTGGAAGATTTCAAAAGTGAGATGCTGCAAACCCTTGCCTTGCAAATGGACACCATGCACATTAAGAGGAAATAAGAGGAAGCAGAGAGAGCCTTGGCCATTTTTTGTCCTAGATGCAGCAGGAGGCATCCTAGGAATGAATGTCCATTGAACTCTATTGAAATTTTCTCGGTCTGTGAAGAAAAACACTCCATAGACAAGTACACTTATTTGCATGGACTTAAAGTTTTATATCAAGGGGCTAAAGGGGTCACTGAGCAGCTCTGATACATTAACCAAAGGAGACCTCATGGGCCTAGACCATACCAATAGGATGCAAGGGTTGTCCCATGCATATTAGAACCCTAACCAAACTACAACCATACCTTCTTGGGGACCCCCTGCTCATCCTTCCTGGTCTACACCCCCTGCTTGGTCATATGCATCTCAGTATCACTCCTAGCCAGCCAACCAGTCATTTCAACCTTATGCTTTGCCACAACCTATGTGGATTGCACCATCCGAGGGGTGGAGGCCCCAATACAACAATGCTCCAGCTCTATTACCTCCACCACCTGCCCAACCACAGGTGCTACACTCTGCTCCACCCAAGCAACCCCAAATGCCTGCCTGGCGAAATCTGAACTTGAACAACAGGGAGGCTCATGAATTATAAACTGGAGAGACATCATATCTAGCTTATGCTGTGGAAATCCATGAGATTAACCTGAGATCTGGGAGAGCTATCCTAGATAACCAACCTCCACCTCCACCAAGGGAGGTTGAGGAAGAGAGATAGGAAAGTAATCTTAGAGTAAATCCACCTTTTCCTGAGAGATTAGCCCAACCACTCCAGCCTACACCACAAAAGACTAAACTTCTAGGAGAATTGAAAAATCTATGTGTAAAGATTCCAATTCTCCAAGCAATAAAAGATGTTCCTATTTACAATAAGTTGATTAAGGAGAAGTGCTTCAAGCATCCAGGGAGGTGAAAAAGGGATTCCCCTACCATTAATGTCATTGGGTAGTGGTCTGACTTAATGCTTCGGCAGGTAATCTGTCCAAAATATTTGGACCCTCGAAGCCCTTTATTTGATGTGCAAATCAATGGAACCATTGTCCCACACACTTTGATCGATCTTGGGGCTACCATTAATGTGATGACCAAGGACACTATGCTCAAGCTCAACCTCCAAGGTTCATTGAGGAAGACCACAACAGTTCTGCAACTTGCAGACCATTCCACATTAACCCCTGAGGGGACTGTGGAGGATGTGATGGTCTCTATTGACTCTTGGGAGTACCCTGCAGATTTCCTAGTTCTCTAGCCTAGGGGTAAGCTTACTGGTTACCCTCTCATCCTTGGGATGCCATGGTTGGCCACTGTCGATGCTTACATTAGCTTCAGAGTTGGGAATATGAAAATCAAGAATGGGCATATGTCCAAGCAGTCCCTCCTACTCAACATTCTCTAGAGCATGAATTACCTTTATGGTGGGAGGAGGAGGAAGAAAATGAAGTTTATTCCACCCAACCTTATACTTTAGAAGCAATCATGTGAGTAGGACAACAGGATGAGGATGACTTGACTGAAAACCTACTCCAAAGTCCAACTCCCAGTTCATTTCCCTTAGAAGAAGCAATAAAGGAAGCCCAAAACAATCATCCATTGACTTATGCTTGGCCGATTCCAACCACTCTGTGTCAGAACCATAAAATTTTGCCCAGAGAGAACCTTGAAAATCAATCCATCTCTTTCTGCTCTCCAAGAAGAGAAGTTATGTAACATGCTAAAGAAAAATCTAGAAGCCTTCACTTGGAGTTACAAAGAAATGAAGGGAGTACACCCCTAAGTCTGTACTCACCACATATACACCAAAGAAGGTTGCAAGCCAGTCTGGAAACCCCAAAGGAGGATGAATCCAATTCTTAAAGATACAGTCAAAGAAGAACTGCAAAAACTGCTAGATACAAGATTCATTTACCCTATCTCCGACAATGACTAGGTCTCTCCTTTGGTGTTAGTTCCAAAGAAAAATGGTAAGTGGAGAATTTGTGTGGATTACAGGGAGTTGAACAAATCCACAAAGAAGGAGCATTCTCCTCTACCCTTCATTGACCAAGTGCTAGATGGCCTGGCAGGGAAAATGTTTTTCTCTTTCATAGATGGATTCAGTGGGTACAACCAAATCCAAATCTACCCAGAAGACCAAGATAAAACCACATTCACTTGTCCTTGGGGTAATTTTTCCTATAGGGTCATTCCCTTGGCCTATGCAATTATCCTGCCACTTTCCATAGAGTAGTCCTGAGTATTTCTGCCGAATTAGTCCATCATGCGGTGGAAATTTATATGGATGATTTTACTCCTTATGGATGTGATTTTGAAGAAGCCCTGTCCAACCTAGGCAAAGTACTACACAAATGCATTGAAATGAACCCGTCTCTCAGTCCCGAAAAATGTGAATTCTTGATGACTATAGGGATTGTGCTAGGTCATTCAATATCTCAGCGAGGACTATAGGTGGACCCCAAAAAATAGCTATCATCCAAAGGGTCCCACCTCCTCAAAAGCGGAGAGATGTCAGAAGTTTCCTAGGGTTAGATGGATACTGCCGAAGGTTCATAAAGGACTTTAGCAAGTTGGCCTCTCCTTTATTTGGTTTGTTGGCCAAAGACTTTAAGTTTATATGGTCAAAAAGCTGTCAAGAGGCCTTAGACATCCTAAAGCATAAGTTAACCATTGCAGCGATTCTCTGAGGCCCAAATTGGGCCCTCCCCTTTCATATTCATGCTGATGCCTCACACAAAGCCGTAGGAGCAGCCCTAGGTCAAATAGATGAAAAAATGCCTTATGCTATATATTTTATCAGTAAGAATTTATCAAAGGCTGAAGTAAATTATATAGTGATCGAAAAGGAACTCCTCGCTATTGTGCATTCATTGAAGAAATTCAGGCATTATATTATAGGTTACTAAACATTTATGCATACTGACGATGTTGCGATCAAATATTTAACGAAGAAACCTGAAGTGAATGCTCGAATTATAAGATGGTTACTTTTATTAGAGCAGTTTGATCTAAGCATTGTTGATAAGCCTTGTAAGGAAAATGTTGTTGCAGACTTCTTGTCTAGAGTAAATTTGCCTGCAGGTGAAGAAGGAATGGTGGATGACCAATTACTGGACGAGCACTTATTTTCTTTTTCAGTTCTTTCTCCATGGTTTGCTGATATAGAAAACTATTTGGTATTAACATAGTTCCCACCAAACTTGTCCTCCAAAGAAAAGAGCAAGATAGCAAGGAAGAGCACCCCCATCACATGGATTGGGGGAAATCTCTTCAAACTTCGCCTAGATCAAATATTGAGAAGTTGTGTCAGGGAAGAGGAAGTCTTTGACATCCTACTAACCTGTCATGATGGGCCTTGTGGAGGTCACTTTGCAACAAAGAGTACAACATTCAAAGTGTTACAAGCAGACTATTATTGGCCCACTCTTCATCAGGATGTGAAAAAATATACTAGCCAATGTGATCAGTGCCAAAGGATGGGAAAGCCTACTCCAAGAGATGAAATTCCTATGCAGCCTCAAGTGACTTTCGAGCCATTTGACAAGTGGGGCATGGACTTCAGTGGGCTTATTGACCTTCCTTCCAAGAGAAAACAATATATTATTGTGTGCACTGATTATTTGACTAAATGGGCTGAAACCAAGGAAATTAAGGCAACAATAGAGGAGAAGGTGGTTGAGTTCCTAAGGGAGAATGTATTCTACAAATTTGGGTACCCTAGAGAGCTATCATAGACCAAGGCAACTATTTTACCTCCAACATGATTGAATACCTGCTCAGCCATCACAAGATCAAGCATAGAACCTCCACTCCCTATCATCCACAAGCTAATGGGTAAGTGGAGGTGACCAACAGAGCACTAGAGGGCATCTTGACCAAAGTGGTAAGCAGCAGCAGGAAGGATTGGGTAGATAGACTAGTTGAGGCCACCTGGGCCTATAATACCACATGGAAGACCACCACTGGATTCACACCCTATGACTTGGTCTATGGGAAAAAGGCCTTTTTTCCATTGAATTTGAGTATAACATATTAAGGATGGTAGCCCAACTAGATCTCAGAACCTCATCAATGCATAGAATGGGAGATTGTTCTAGTTGAATGGTTTGGATGAATTCAGAATGCGGGCCCTCCTACATACATAGGTAGTTCAACCTCAGAGGAAGATCTCGCATGATAAAAACATCAAGGAAAATAAATTTGAGGAAGGCGATTGGGTGTTGCTATATGATTCGAGGTATAAAGACTTCAAGGTAAAGTTAAGGACAAGATGGCTAGGACCTTCTGTTGTGGAAATATTCCATGATAATGGTTCAGTGAAAATCAGAACCATAGATGAAGTGGCCATTCCTTTTCTTATTAATGGACACTGATTGAAAATTTATAAGAGACCTTTATCAAAACAAGAGTTCATTGATGATATCAATAAAACAATGATGATAGAGGAGCAAGTTCCAGCTCCCCCCTCGTCAAATCAATGAGGAAAAGAAAAAAGAATAAGGACTCAGGTGGAAACCTCCATGAGGCGCCTGAGTCCCATCATTGGGTTGAAAACCTCTTGAGGTGGCTCAGTGGTGTCAAAAAAAAAAGAGAGAGAAAAAAAGAATAAGAAAGATCCCTGGGTGAAAACCTCTCTTGAGGTGGCCAGGGAAAGTAGTTAGGGTGAAAACCTCTCAGAGACAGCCTAGTTGTTTTTCAAAAAAAAATAAAATTCATGAAATTTCCATTTACAGCTCAGCAAGAAGGATGGACAAGGAGAAAAAGAGGATCACAAAGAGACCCCCGTCACTGACATATTTATTTTTCCACTCTTTACCATTCATGCCTCCACCATTTCTGTCATTTTTTCCCACTCCATTGCTTCAGTTTACAAAAGGACTATGTTTTCTACAGGATCCCCTAAAAACCCACAGGATGATCCTCTAGGAATTACAGTGACCAAGAAATCCTATGGGAAGAAGTCCTACGACAAATGAATGACTCTCTAGGAAAATAAATTTCACCCCTTCATCATTCAATCACCATACCTTGTCCACCATCATCACCCCTGCACTCACCATTAAAAAGAAAAAAATCAGTTTCAAGAGTATTTTTTTTCCAGTCTTCGAAAAAAGGAAATAGGGAGGAATAAAGAGCATCACCTGAAT
Organism: Pinus tabuliformis; assembly: GCA_031772625.1. Classification (NCBI taxonomy): domain Eukaryota; kingdom Viridiplantae; phylum Streptophyta; class Pinopsida; order Pinales; family Pinaceae; genus Pinus; species Pinus tabuliformis. The sequence continues at coordinate 1,047,788,678 of CM062804.1, forward strand.
ATTCCTTGCTCTCCACACTCCCATTCTTTCTCTCCATCCATGTCACCATCCTCACAACCCCAACAAAAATAATGATCAAGAGTTCTGAGGGAGAAGCAGCTATAGGACATCCTGTAGGAAATCCTGTAGCAGCCTATCCCATAGAATACCAATCATACCAGTAACAAGCCTCTAGCATGATGATCCAGGAGCTCCAAAGCAGAAACATCACCATATTCAACCACAGGTATGTACACAAACAAAGAAGTCATTAGCAAACAATAAGAGGAGGAAAAAGAATAATAAATAGCAAATACACACAACAGCACCTCTGGTCTTTGACAATTGCAACATAGCATTGGAACCATAGGTAAGCATCCCACTCACTCTCTCATATGAATCATGTAGCCAAAAAAATGTAATCATTACGAGAAGTTGGTTTATAAGCGAAAAGGTGGCGAGTTAACTTGGCCGCCTTCGTTCAATCAACACATACACAACAAGGTGTCCTCTCACACGTGGTTGCAGTCAACTCAAAGATAGAGAAAGACTAGGAAAATAAATGTTAAAGCTACAAATTCATAAGGTGGGAGCTGATTATGAGGAGTGGGGAATGATGAGGTGGTAGTGGGGACCAACGGTCCAAAAATGGAAATGTACCTTTGCTTCCAGCACACCACGTCACCCTGAATCACCATAAGAGGAAATAAATATCGTTCCCATGCATTCATGCATTTCACTTGCTCAAAACTCACTCTCTCAGGTCACTATCATACCTAGGAAACCCACCGGAATCAAAACTCCATCATTTTACTGCATAGGAATTCCTACAGGATTGCATGGGAATTCCTACAGGATCATGCACAGGAATTCGTATAGGATACAGAGATTGTCTACAGGATTGGCAGAGAAGAGTTCAGAAGGGATAACACGGGAGTTGGCCACTGCAAACAATCTAAAGAGGTAGGATCTATAATTACATCCCTATTTACAAGTAATTGAACTAGAAATCCTCTAAATTTGAGTTAATTTAGCAATTGTGTAAGGGAATTACATACACAGTCATTTCTATTTTGGTTCGGCATTGGAAAATTGTTTCAACCCTCTGATCTCCTCAAACTTCACCAACAAGATGACAGGAGGGTTTAATAGGAGGGAGCCCACCAATACTACGAGAATCCAACAACAAACCCAACTGCTTGAAATCTTCACAAGACATAATTGGATGGGGTTTTTCGAAATTCAGAGGGTATGATGATGAGGTGGCTCAAGAATTTTCTTTGTCGCTCATTCCACTCACCAGAATCCATGCCACTGTTGTGATAAGGGGCCTATTTATAGAACTCACCGCTAAGCTCATCAACAGAGTCACAACACTTCCCATAGAATACCATGGAGGAAAGAAGACAAAGGAGATAGCCAGGTTGCCAAAAGGAAATTCGTTTTAGAAGGTGAGGAACCCACTGAGGACAAAAATAGTGTAAGGAGGGAAAGCCTACCATATCCATGGAATGAGGTAAGCTACCAACTGATCAAATACATTTCATGTGAGGATAGGTATACTGTGGTCTATGGATATCATTTTAGGATCCTTGAAGAATTCAGATTTGGAGCAGAAACACCCCCTCACCAAAGGCTCGGCATACCATACTTCCTACTTCAATCACTAATAGACTCAAGCATCAAACTGAAGGATGGAAATTCCCAAGAGTTAGCTCACCATGGGTTAATTAGGATCCTTATAGAAGATGCCCTCTAGAACCTCAAAATTCCTATAACATGGTCATTTTTCAAAGACATGTCAGCAGAGGATGACATAAAAGCTCTCACATATGATGTTAGTCCTACTGTCACTGAAGAGGAAGTAAAGCAGGAAGAGGAAGATACAGAAGGAGATGAGGATGAGATGGATGAAGAAGGAGATGACACAGAAGAAAATGATGAATATGAAGAAGAAGAGGGAGAAGAGAAGGAGGATTATGAAGAAATAAGGGAGGATATTAAGGACGAAACTGATAAATATGTTGAAAATCTACAAGAGCAAGAAGACATGAAGGACATAGGTGAAGAAGGCAATGGAAAAGAGGCGACAAAAAACAAGGAGGAGTCACCCTAGGTGTCTCCAGAAGCAACTGAGAGAGAGGCGGTAGCTTCCCCCACTTCTCTTAGCACCCCCATGAAGCAAAAAGGGAAAAGACAGAGGTAGACCCCATTATATTTCAGGAAATGAAAAAGTACAAGAATAAAACAAGGGAAATCCCAAGCAAAATCCAAAATTCCTACTGTGATTGAAGACTTCCCTACACAAAAGGATAAAATGCATTCCCCTAAGTCTCATATTACCTATGTGAGAAGGCCTACTACTATATCAACTTCCTCCGAGGGAAAGGCAATCCTACAGGATACACAACAAAATATAGAGGAAGCAAAAACAGTCCTACATGATACTCTGCTGAACCTACAGGAGGCACAGAAATTGGAAAAAAAGGTAGGGGAGAAGCAAGAAACTAAATAAGAGGACCTAGAGACAAAAGAACTTAGCCCCCAACCTAACTTGGACTCCTATTACTGGTTTGTTGAAGGAGGCAAGGTCATACCTCAAAATTTTTCTATCCCACTATTCTTCAATCTTAAGAAGGAGAGGGCCAAAACTCACTGATGGATGCAGATCACCAAATCAAAAGGGGTGGAAGACATTGGGCACATGGAATAGAAACTCAAGGAGATGAGCAAAGAGCTAAGTGGCTTAAGAGACAGAGAGAACATAATGAGAAATCAACTAGAGATAGAAAATGCATGGTTGAGAGGATAGCTGCAAGAAAGAGAGAATCAATTGGCATGTATGGCCAGTCTCTCTTTGGAAGAAATCTAGTGTAGGATGCCAGCTAAATCCTATGCCCTATACCTCAAAGAATAGTGGCTATAGTTCTAGATTAAGACCCTAGCACAGAGAGGCACCATGCCATTTCAGGACTACAGGCAATTCATTGATCTTTGTGATCAAAGTACACTAGAAGATAGGGCCAAAATGGATAAGTTTTATTTGCACAACATGGCCCTAATAGACATGAATGTATGGGACCCTAATGCCAAGCTAGGAGATTTACAATTAATGGCTTTGGCATCATGGATGAACCATGAGTAGTCAAGGGCTGCAGAGATGAAAAGGATATTGGCAAGAGAGCAAACTGAACCTCTTATGATCAGAGATAAACAATCTAATCCCATGGCCTTCATCAGTACCCATAATTTGATTACAAATGATCCTCAACTGGCACCTAGATATCTTGCTGCCCAAGAGAAAGAAATTTCAAATTTTGAGGACATGTTTAGGCTGGTAGGATATGATAGCATACATGCTTGCTTGAGGAGATGGAACACACTGCCATACAAATTAAATATAAGAGAGTATCACTCTCCTCAAAGGTTGAGAGAGGCACTAAACATGACACCTATGTATAAGAAATCTATGCAAAGATTGAAATTCAATTAGATTGGCCTAAAACTCAGTCCACCACTACTCTTAGGGATGCTAGAAGGGAGAAAGGAAGAAGAAGAAAAGAGGTAGTGGGAGGAGGTAGAAAAGAAAGCAGGCTTCTATGAACAAGAGGAGGAGACCACAATAGAGGCATGGGATGTCAAAGAGGCCACTAGAGCCATGAAGGATATGGATATTGATTAAGTTGCTCAGAGGATGAGAAACACTTTCAGTAGGGGGTGATGATGAGCCTCATCATTGGGTAATTATATGGGCCTTAATTCACCTCCTAGCTTAGTCAAACCAACTTTTATGATAACTTATTACATGTTTTTAATTATATTGTGTTTATGAGGTGAGTTAGAGTTGGATATTATGCTTTGTGGACTAATATGCATTGAATGCAAGATTAAAGGAGAAAATCAAGGAATTTTGGCAAAGACTAAGGTCAAAAATCGAATGGGACAAGGGAGAGGGATTGTAGGAGGTAAATCCTCCTCATTTACTATTCCTCCATTTGAATATTCCTCCATTCGTCACACCAACTCAAAGTACAAACAACCAAATCATGAGGATTAGAAGGCAACTAAGAAAGTGAGAGACAAAGCACTAGTTTGTCACGAGTTTGGGAGGCAAGCCTCCCTAATTTTAAGGATGTAATTGGGGACTTTAGTTGTATAAGTAGAGAGGCCTAGGACCATAGTAGGATTCAGATTTTTATTGTAAAACTCTAAGCTATTTTTGAGCTGCAATAATTGTGAAAGTTTTATTGATGTAATTTGTTGTTTTGGTAATAAGAATGAGTTTTGTTTTGAGCCAACATTGAGTTAACTTAGAGGTCTGAAGCTCTTAGCTTAGGGCCCAAACCTAGTAGCCAAGGCTCCTATTTATTATACATGTATTTTTAGTGTAGTTTCATAGCTTCATTACTAATTTTCTCTTTAGATGCATTTCCATTACAGGTAGTGTAGACTAGATTGGTTGTTTATTAGTTTGCTTCCATTTGTACCTTACGTCAAGCAGCAGGTTAAAAAGGAGATAAAGGATCACCAAAAGGTTGTTAGAAGGTATCTTGGCCACACTTCCTCCCTCTGGGATCATGACTTGAGGAGGGGACCCTTAACCAGCCCCCAAAACACATATTTCTAGTTCTTTTATGAGCTTTGGAGTTTGTTGTCTTTAATTTAGTATTTGGTTAGTTTTGCAAGGTATATTTCCATTGTAAGCTTTTTCATCTCCATTTCTGCAGTAGATTTCATCCATGCTTTTATTTCTTTCAGCAGCTTTCTTCATGCATAGTATAGGCATTTGATTAATTAATTATGCTTTTCTAGTTTATGAAAATGTATGTTGTTTCATAGCTTTTTGGAAGACACACATGTTTTATGTAGAGAAGGTGCTTTAGGAGGAGACTAAGACTTCATAGCTAGCAGCTACCTTCAACTCCATCCAATATAGCCATCCCTTGTTTTCACCATCACCTTGACTAGTTTTTCATCATTTTTCATAGAAATTCTTCCAAGCACATTGAGCGAATCCAGCCATATACTATCTTGGATATTGACTCCTGAATGATCCAAGACCTTCTCCCACTCAATTCCATGCATCACACACCTTTCCTAAGCCTCCCATCACCTCCAACACCTCACATTCATCTCTCGGCTATATCTTGTAGGTTTCTTTTAATTCCTACAGGATCATCCTGTAGGTTTCTAGTACATCCTATAGATTTTCCTAAAACGACCTGCTTTGAGGCGGAATTGATGGAAAACATCTAGGAAGCCACCAAAAGCCTCCTAGGGGTCCTCCACACCACCCAATCATCTCATATCCATTCTAGCCATCCTCAAACATTCTTAATTCACCTGCCACATCCGCAAAAACAATCAGTGTGCATACTTGATTTTGCATAAAAAGACAAAAAAGAAAAAACATATTTATTTGAGTCTCTTTACTTGCACATTAGTGTTGTTGTATGTTTCTTACTTCTACAACTTAGATATTAGCATTTGTTTCATGTTGATTTAGCATTTCTGCCTAGCATAGCTTCTTAAATGTTTAATTAGGGAATGGTGTGATTTATCACTACATGTCGACCTTCTCCATTCTTGTAGTAGAGTAACTCTCACTTAGAGTAGATTTATCTTTCTTCGATTAAAGAATCAATCTTTTCTGACTCCATAGAAGTCTGGCTTGGAACCCCAGTGGTCTCTTGCCAGCTGAACAGTGACAACAGGCAGAACCTTCACTTTTACTTATGCATACAACACTGTCACCTCCAAGTTTGTACAAACCCTAGGTTGATAAGTAAAGTTGCTAGCCCAGGAGTTGCAACATCCTTGCTACAATACTGGCACTCATCACAAATGATGCTTCATATTATTTTGAAGAGTTGCAAGTCATTGATCAGTTTGTAAATAATATATATTCATGGTTAGGGAAATCTACTAAAAGTCATGGAGAATTAAAAGAGCTAATGGAGTCATTTCAAATCACAAGGCTAGAAGTGTTACAAATTCATCACATTACATGATTTTCTAGAGGAAAAGTCATGGAAAGACTCGTTAAGCTCATGCCTACTTTCTTAAGAGACTCGGAGTTAGTGGAGAAGAAAATGTATTAGATGACTACAATATTTCAAGTTAAATTTTGCATCCACTTACTTGCAGATGTCCTTATTGAGTTAAATAAGTTGAATAAAAAGTTTCAAGAGGATCATGTTGACATTACATTTATTGGAACGAATTTGGATATCACTATTAGCTTGTTTCATAAGCGATTTCTAAGAGGAACATTTAGGGAAAGTGTAATGCACACGTCATCTTTTTTAAGTAAAGCACAACAAGGAACTCTTCAGTTTATAGATTGCATAGGTATAGTACATGTACATGAATGAGGTTTGATAGTTTTGTAATGAAGAAGATTGACTCTCTAAATGCAAGGTTCATAGATTCACCTATTTTTAATGTAGCTAAGTCTTTTAGTCCTCATAATTATTATGAGGATATGGATGATAGAGAATCTCAAATGAGACTATGGTTGACATGTTTATGTGAAAAATTTAGTGTTGGAGGATTCCTTGTTGTGGACAACATTAAATGTATGGGTGAAATGGATGAATTTATATGTACTGTGTATAAATATTACCCAAAAAAGTTTATATTTGGAGCATGGGATCTATGTGGAGGTGAAATTGAATGGTTTGAAGTATTTCTATGCTTAATTCAACTATGGAAAGCAATTTTTGTTATTCCGGCTAGTACAATAGTTTGTGAAAGAGAATTTTCAAAATTAAATTAGATTATAAATGAGGATAGATAAAGAATTTATTTAGAAACATTGCACATGTTAATGTTTCTCTCTCTCAGTGCACCTCATGCTCTAATTGAGGTAGATTGGAATGCTATTTATGATGAATGGAAAGATATGAAAACTCGAAAACCTCTCCCACTATGAAAATAGATTGAAAGAGCTAGTAAGTTTTAATATTTATAACCATCATTGTCTTACTCTATTGAACACTTGAAAGAGCCATTTTGATAAGTGAATTTTTTTAGTTTTATACCATTTAACTTTTGTAAATGAAAGCATAACAATATTTTTTCAAGTTTGTATGTGAATTTTCTCTGAAACATATTGAAATTTGAATTTAATCATTGCAGGATATTGCATGACATATATTAAGCTGGAGGACCACAACTGTCAAATTTTGATAGCTAAAAGAAGAAGCTATCTTGGATCAATTTTATGGCCAAGTCTAGGGACAATAGTTCCAATTATTTGATATGTGCAATTATTGGAAGTCTCAGTTTTCTAAAAGAGTTTTAATAGATAATAGAACAATGATTTGGTCAAATTTGAAGCTTATAAGCTAGAATTCCACTGATACCTCCTATATGAGCTAGATTTTTTTTTTAATTTTATAAATCAGACCCTCCATACACTTTTAATATAAGTATTTATGTTTTATCATATTTTTATTCTAATCTCAATTTCATTAAGATGTAGTGATTTATACATGTTTATTTTTGGTTCCTATTTTAGACTCGTAAGAGAAAAAAAATATTATGGGATGTGATTATATTTCAAAAGTATTCTAAAGCTAGAAAGGGCCCATTACGGCTTGGGAGAAGCTCAAGTTATCTTGATATTGATTCTCCAAATTTTCCTCCATTTTTGGCATCTCCTTGTATCACCACTAGTGTTGGGGGTGGAATATCTTCTGAAGTGAATTAGTAGGATATACCATGGATCAACAACAACATGTGATTGACTTCTCCACTCCAGGTTACACCAACAATAACCAAAGTTTTGGGCTGTCCCCTAATCAGGTTCAAAAAAACCTAGGTTCCATTTCTTCTGGCATGCCATATTTCACATTTCTACAAAATATGCTAATGGGTATGAATGCCAACAATAGCCCTACACAAATCCCACAACAAATGTCTAATCCTGTTTCTTAAATTGCATCCTATTTTATGGGCCCTAATTCTAACTTCCCTACATTTTCCAATCTCCTCTATCTTAGTGGTATCTAACCAAATTCTTATACTAATATCTTCAAGATTCATGTAGACATTGGGAATGACATATTTAAGTAGTGCAAGATGGATCCTCCTTCGTTGTTATTCAATGCTTCTGAAAAAATCAAGAACTCAACAATGCAACAACGATGTTTAAGCCACTATATTTGCACTAGCGATGGCTATCGAGAAAGAAATCAAGATAATTTGGAGCCAACGTATGGAGTTCCTTAGCAGTAGCAAATGCAAAATCAATCCATGGTGAGCCTCTCACGGGAAAGTGGCATGAACACTGAAATCAACAAATATGTCATATGTAGTTTCCAGTCAATTGAACCAGTGATATCATGAAGAGACTTCAGACATGGACTCCCTATGGAATTTATTTTCATGAAAAGGGTCTACCAATTCAGGATGTTGTTTGTTAGAGAACAATTTGTATATAAAAAATGCTTTGTATGAAGGTTTCAAAAATTAAGTGGCCATAATTCTAATGAACATATGTATGACACCCACTCAATGTATCCAAATATTACTCCCACACATTCTACAAAGTAACTTATATTTAGGTCCTACACATATTAAAGGTTTGGTGATTATGAAATTATTATGTTGTATTTATTGATTCATAGATACACAAAATCAGATCTAATTATATCCATTATATTTTGAGTATATACTATTTCTCCTCTTATTTGTATCAGTCACTGACCCTTTCAAAAAAAAATTCTCCTTTGGTTAAATACAAACTACCTCACCTACATGGTTTGTAATATGTATATCACTCAAATTGCTAGTCAGATTAATGTAAATTCCACTAATTGCAATCAAATTACCTTACTACTTTATTTGTATTCTAAGATGGGCATCTATACATGGGAAGCTCGAACGTCATGATTTTGGCCACACGGAGAACTGTAAAACTGAATAAATGAAGGGGTAATGGAGGATATGCCTTGTCATATATATTCATTGCACTGGTGTGCCATTAGTATTAAGGAAAAAAGCACCAGAAGATGTGGATTAAATGTTTGGTACTCACGTAACAATGTGCAGCCAATGGTTTTAACTTTAATGGGGTTGTGGTCCAATATTTTTTAACAAAGATAGTGTTGGGTTTAGTTCAAAATGGCGTGAGAATGATTGATATTGAAGAAAGATCTATGTTTAGAGTTGGGTCCAGCTTTTGATTTTTGTGGAGGATTTGCACAGGGATGAGATTTTCTGTGGCAGAATGGGAGTGGGTCGTGTATGGAACGGATGAGACTTGAGGGGCACTGAAGATTTTTTGCGTTGAGCTTCTAATTTTTATGGAGGATTTGCATTTGGATGAGATTTTTCTTAGGCACAATGTGAATCGATGTTGTATTAAATCAATCACTAATCTATTTGAAATTGATATTCTCCTCAACTGGTACCGCCAGTTGATCACTAGTCTATATTATCATGATAAAATAATGTATAGCTTAATCATATGACACTAAGTTTACTCTGTAATATCATCTTCTTATTTTATGTTCTCACTTTGATAAATCATGGAACAATTCTATTACCATTTTTTATTTAACTTATTTCTTTTTGTGAACTCTGAATGGTTATAGATTTGTAAGTAAAGATGTATTGAATCTCAGAAAATATCTCATAAATCGTTTCCTTTCATAAAATGTAGTTATTATTGTTCAAAAAAATGTGAGACACTATGAAATGTATCGTCAAATTTGAGGCTACCTGAAACGGGCAAGCTCTCGAATATGAAAATTAGTCCTTAAATGAAATATTAAAACCCTCTTTCTCTTGACTATCTTTTACAGTTATTGGAAAGAAAACGACATTGGATGTAAATGACAGTGTTCTTACTGCTCTAAACTCAACTTCCTTAGGGATTCGAACTCTTCGACTACATTGTACTGTGATGTCTTCGAGTATACATAGAAATATAATAAATGAGTCCCTCATTGAAGTTCATTTATGATAGCTATGATCTTCCACTTACTTGCAGGAATTTATTGCTAATACATTAAAATTAACATCAGATGTTTTAAACATTTCAAATAACATAGAGGGCAGTTTGTATGTTCTGCCATTCAAATAGAGGGAGAGATAAGAAGCATTCTCAATCCCTCATTGTCTATCCTGGGAAGAAAGCTATGGAAAGAGGGTAAATATTCTCTTCAATACATTTAAGCCATGTTGACGATTTTGGTGTGCAGTCTTTCACAACAGGGGAGGGGTAAAACTATTATCATAATATGATCTATGCTAAAATACCAGCCTAGATCCATCTTAACTCTGGAGTTTTCTTAGCTCTAATGATATCGAGTTTCGTATGAATTGTTGTGGGAATTCATAGAAATTTGGAGCTTAATCTATGTTTTGAGGTTCTTGTAGCTTTTCTAAGGGATTGAATTTGGTAATGGATAATATAAGATTGCACGAGATGGAATAAGATTGAATGTTTGCACTAGAATGAGCCTAAATGTTATTTTTTTTGTATGAATCTGAATGTTCTTATAGGTTTTCCTAGCCATAATAGTATGAGATTTTATGTAAATGATTTTGGGAGTTCATGAGATTCAAGATGTATCAAATATTTGAAGACTTGCATTTGATTGTGAATCAGTTTCTGATCAAGTCCTAAATCAATTGAGTTTTATGTGGTTATGTGCTATATTCAGGAATATCTATGTTGAGCCAAACATGGGTTTTAATTCATCCAGATTCACTTTTGCTGCTTATATTCAACAAATTTGGTGATATTAAGGCCTTGGGACGACATTGTGTAGTTTCAAAGAGGTTCTCTAGTATAGTATAGTCCCCCAAGTGCATATTGTGGTAGTTCAACAAATTTGGTGATATTAAGGCCTTGGGACGACGTTGTGTAGTTTCAAAGAGGTTCTCTAGTATAGTCCCCCAAGTGCATATTGTGGTAGTTCAGGTGGACTGTGTTATATCCGGTATAGAAACCAACCTTAACAACAATGGTAAAAACAGGGGGATATGGAGCTATTTTATGAGAATCATGATCTGTACTAGGTAGCATTGTTAGGCCATGGCACACATTGCAACATGTTTTGGGATAGAAGAAATCCATGGTTGTAGAGGTTTCCCATCATTCTACCAGTGAGGTTTTAAAGAATTTCAAGGAAGTGTAGAATCTAAGGATTGAAGTGCCTGGTGGGAAACTCGGCATTGATCAACATAATGCATCATAATCAACACACCCTTTGATCTTTCAAATCTTTCACGAGAAATGGGAAGATAATTTATTGTTGTGAATTGAAATGTTTTTTTTAGACTTTTCATTATGGAAAGACCACCTGAATATATTCCCTTCTAATTGAAATTAAGACCCACCCTTCAAATTTGATCACTACTCATCAACTCTTTTTCATTCACACTTTCACTCTAAAAAAAATATTAGTAGGCTCAATTTATGCATAGATGGAACCATAGTATATACATAAGAGCCATATAACTATCCATTATATTTCACCTTAGATCCCTATCAAAATTTATATTTAACAAAATGGCCAGGTAGATGTTAAGGGTCTAATTGTGTTAAGCTTCTATCTACATAAGTGGAAAAAATGGGTGTGGTTATTTTAATGGGTGTGCTCATTTTGAACTTTGATGGCATCAAAATTTCTAACCAAGAAAGAGATAAGGTTGATGGTAGGAGCCTTATTGTGTTGATGGAAATATCCTAATTGGATTGGATTTTGTATGGTCATTCCTTAATCAGATTGAGTAGGGTTTTGTAGTAAATTTTATCTAAATTTTTTAAATCAATCTATCCATTCATATTTTTCTTTTTCTTTTAATTCATTTTGAAAATATAATTGTATCAAATTTGTTGATAAAAAAAATCCATCACTTCTAATTTTCTACAATTTCTAGCTCTTAACTTCTTGCCACTTCTAAATCCAATTTTAGTAAAAACTATAATTTCTAGCACTTAACTTCTTCCCACTCCTAAATCCAATTTTAGTAGAAACTAAACCACTAATTAAAACATTTTTTATGAATATAAAAATACAGCATAAATTACCTTTGCCCTAACATTACATTTGCCTTAACATTAAGTAATGTAGTAACCGTAACCATTAGATGAATTATTAGCATGATATGAGCACAAATGCCAATTTTGGCGGATGAAGGTAAGGTTCTGCTCACGGGACAAATCTCATACTGAGACAAGCAGTCCATGACAGAATTATGTTCATATTTTCTTCATACAGTTAGTTAGTTTATCAAACTGTGGTTACCTAATTAATAACCATGTAACCAATTTTGATTCCAAATGCTGTAATATTTATTTACTCATAGATTATTTTCACAGTAAAATCGTGGGCTTAATTGAAGTCACGTATAATAACCATGTAGTAAATTTTAATTCCAAAGGTTGTAATATTTACTTACTCATGGAATATTTGCACACTAAAATAGTGGTTTAATCGAACCCCGGTAGGACAAAGTAGGAAAGACGAGTACGTGGGTACTATGATTGGCATTGTTAGGGGGATGAGATTTAGTTAGTATGTCTATAATAATAAGAAATGATAAATGATTAGGATTACATTTGAAATGATAATTTTGAATGGTAATTTTGGCGTAATCTAAGTGTTTTTATTGGTTTTCAGGGTAAAAACTAATTTAATATAAATTAAAATTTCACTTCAAAAATTTTCTGTGTCCCATTAAAATCTAAAAAATCACATAAAAAACAACTCCCATAAAATTATTTGGCTAAATCTCTTTTTAATTTTAAAGTTTTAAATTTATGAGTAATAATATAATTATTTTATTGCATTATTTCTAGATTTTGAAACTTTAAAATTTTATGTCTAATATTTTATTTGTGTAATTAACAGTTTGCTTTATTTTTATAAATTAATATACTAAAATATGTTAGGAATTGAAAGAATTTTCGTTAATCAATTTATGTTATTTGTGTCCTCATTCCCTGTAAAATCCCGATCTCCTCATAGTTAAAAGGTTCTGCTTAATGGTTACGTGCCAAATGTAAAAGTGTTATATGTCATTAACCAGTTTATATTATTTGTACAATTATCCAATTATTTGCGTACATTTTTAATTCCCTGTAACTATCCAGGGCTACCAATAGATCGAGTTTTTTACATAATAGTGACATGTCAAATGTCATTAAATTATTTATTTTATCATATTCTTTATATAAATAAATTTTAATGTGTTTCAATTTTTGTTATAATTGTTTAAGTTAGATTTAGTGGGGTATGATTGAGATTTTATTTGAAATCATAATTTTGATAAGTAATTTTGGGACAATTGAAGTATTTTAAGGGTTTTTATAGTGCTGAATTTATAGAGTAAAAAACTAGTTTAACACAAATCAAGATTTCACCTCAAAATTTTCTGCAAATTAAAAAAAAATCTAAAAAATCAAATAAAAAAAAATTAAAAACAACTCCATCAAATTATGGAGCTAAATCTGTTTTTAAATTTTGAATTCTTAAGATTTATAACTAATAATATAATTATGGGTTGAATCTCTTTTTACATTTTAAAGCTTTAAAATTTTATGTCTAATAATTTATTTGTGTAATTAACACTTTGCTCTATTTTATATATTAATGTTCTAAAATATATTCGGGATTGAAAGAATTTTCATTGATCAATTTATGTTATTTGTGTAATCATTGCCTGTAAACAAATCTTGGGCTCCTCATAGTTAGAAGGTTCTGTTCTGGTTTATATATTATGATATAGATCACAGAAACTTGAATTCAAGTATGTCACATCCTTTTATAAAATGAAAAATCTAAAAATATTTGAGGTTGAAGAATTTTGGTTAACCAATTTATATTATTTATACAATTATGCAATTATTTTGGTAGATTGTTAATTCCCTGTAACTATACAGGGCTACTGTGATGACCCCCGGAAAAATGTAAATATGGAATGTTACTGTGGTAAGAAACTAATGTGGAGTTGTTGTTAATTATTGTTTACTAAATGACATTATCTTATTTATGAAATTGAATATATTGGAATATATATCTTTGAAATGCTGGCGGCCTCTTTGTGGAGGATTTTTAAAGAAAAGGAATATGTTATGAAATTGAAGAAACTACCCTTTCACATGGGAAAAGCCCTGGGAAGGAAAACCCCTGGGCTGTTGGGACAGACGGGGGAAATTCCAAGGAAAGGGAAGAAAAACAAGAAAGGGTTAAGTCTGGTGAGGACCAGATAACCCAAGCACTGAAGTGCATGAATCTGGTTGAGGGCTGGAGGCCTGCAAGATAGATCGGGGGGAGAATCCAACGTGATGATGGATCTCAAGGTTGGGTGGATAAGAGCAAGCATGAAATGCAGGTGAACTTCTGGAGCGCTAATTCCTGTAACTGGCAGACCAGGTACGAGTTTATTACAAAGATTGAATAAAAGTAAATGGTATACTGAGTATATAGAGAAGAGACAGTCTGAGTCTGAGTCTCTTTTAACAGTTAAATGTTAAGAGAAATATGACAGTTGAATATCTGTGCAATAAAAACAGTATGTTACAGTTTAAATAAATATCTGGAAACTAGTTGCTAAAGATGGTAAATGATAGAAATTACTGGTTGTAAACCGTTCACAATATGTAAATATATAACAGCACAAAAATACCAAATGCGGTCCTGAATGGCCCAAAGAAGTTTGTACAAAACATTAGCAGTATAATAAACTAGCATCTACACGGCATAGCGCCCAGCTAGGATGAAAGAAACAGTGGAGAGATACAATTAAAATACCAGTGCCGTGAATATTAAATAACGAGACAGTAATACAAACTAAACAGAGGACCCCTGTTCCGAGGGTTTAGATACTTCATTTGCATTTTGTGTCATGTATGGCAACGAATAACAGTGTATATCGTGCTACGCTACGCCAGGACTCATCCGGCTAAGCGCACAAGAAACCAACACAAATATTACTGAAAGTCGAACATTACATCATCTCAGAACAAAACCTAGCCGTGGGTAAACGACCGCGTACCCTGCTGTGGTATAGTTAAATATAATGAATCAAATATATACACTTGCTATAATAAAACCCTATGGTGGATTAGCTCAACCCTGTAAAAACAAATGGAAATAATAATAAACCTTATCATTGAAGCGAGCTTAAGGCATACTACTGTAAGCAAGAATAATGGCGTATATAGTAAAAGACGGCCATTGATAACAAACTCGACCGACTGTAGAAATACAATTATCGTATTCACAGAAGGAGAAAGAAAGCATATTAACATTAAACTATATGAATAACCCTTAATATGTACAGTGAAGCAATGTAGTTTAAATGTCGAGAGGACTAATAATACCATACAGTTCTTCAAAGATAAAGACAATAGTCTGAGCGTATCTATTAAACATTTTTAAAAAAACACGAGAAACAAAAGGGGCAAGCGTTCAGCCTTCAAACTTAACCAGTTCAGGCATGGAGGCCGAGAACTCATTAACAAATGTACATATTACAACCAGCCATATAATGCGAGCAATCGCATTAATCATTAGCCTAAATAAATCAAAACGATGCACAGGTTCCGGCATGGAATGGACGACCGCAAACCATAACCCAGGGGTTTGGATCGATTGCAGAAACCCTGAGACAAGTAAAAATGAGCGCCATGAGGGACTCCTCTGGCCAAAAAAATGCTATACAACTCTCATATGTATAAAACCCTTTACCATTCAGAGTAAATCTCAGGCTCCACATCCAGACGAGAGATGATTTCATACCTGAGAGCGCAATGAGGCGGCATGGTCATTCCGCGAGCGGTAGGAAGGCCGTAGCTGCAACCCGCCTGTACACCGGCAAATACACCCGAAGTTAGTCCATGAGCATAGTAACCCAAACAGACAAATCCTGAGAAAAATAAACGCACAGTATATATCTGAACAATAGAAGAGTAAACGGGTAAGCGTGGCAGGCAACAGTTATGGTTTATACCTGAACCACAGCAACGCAGAACCTATCAATCGGTGCAGAGGAGGAACCAGCCGAGCAGTGGAGGATTCGGCATCACAAGACAGTCTCACATACGCAAATGAACCAAAACAAGTGACCCGGTGGAATATGAATCAACCCTTCAAACCCTTGGACGAGCCTGAGCCCTTAGATGTGGGTAACAAATCCCCACCGTTGATTCAAGCGCGAGTCTGGGTGCGAAAATCTATACCGTGTCAACCGAGGAGTCACATGGCTTCACGGCTGTTCCAGGCCACTTGGCAAGGGTTAGTGAAGCCATTTAAATTTCCGTCAACCACCTGGCGTCAGAGCAGGTCAGGGCAAACTATCCGGTGGATGAACCGGCCCTTTGACCTTTACACTAATTCCCAAAGGCCACCAAAGCGTAAATCGTACAGTGTTATGTCAAAGGTTGGGCATGCTTGTTGCTAAGTGTTCTACATATATAGTAGGACGTATAATAATCAAGAAACGATACCCTTTACATATGTGTATTCATGTTCGAATAGAAGGGTGGCGGTAAGGTTTTAACAAACCATTTTTTTTTTTTTTTTTTTACATATTTATTGTTGGGATCGTGACAATGTGGTATCAGAGCAGAGGTTTCAATACTATGGCCTCTGGAGCAGTAAGATCCAGCTGCATGGAAGATTATCTTATATATATATATATATGAGGAAAAATTAATTCAGCTAACTGATTCTCTTGTTTTATTAATTAGGAGGTAATACAGAAACGATAATCAGCTAACAGTCAACAATAGAAGTAGAGGAAATGCAGGGAGCTGCCAGCATTCTTCAGGAAAATCCAGAGCTGTGGGTACAGCTTGGTGAAGAGACACGCAGTACCAATCTGGCGATACTAGAAACTGTTCAAGAACTGAAAAATGAGATGGCACGTCTGCGAGAAGACAATGCGCAATTGACGGTGGAGGAGGAAAGAATACTGAAGAGTTTGTCGGACAGACAAAATCCACCGTTAGCTAATCCCAGTGCAGAACAGGAAAGGGCAACAGAAGAACGAAATTATCCAACTGCACCTGAAAATTCAGAGGAAAAGGAGGACCATTCTGATAATGTACTAGAACAACAGACCTCAAAGCGACAGAAGATGGAATTACAGGGGGAATTTCGAAAAATTAAACCTCCACATTTCGATGGGGAACAGGAAGAAGCGGCGGAGGCATGGTTAATTAACATGAACAAGTATTTCTAGCTGTATGAGTATGATCATAATCTGAAGGCACAGCTGGCCATCTTCCAGCTACAAGGCAAATCAACCCTGTGGTGGGAAGAAACCAAGATCGTTAAAGGAGTGAGTGAGCAGAACATAACATGGGAAAAGTTTCAAAAATACTTCAAGGAGAGATATCTAACTGAGCATTTCTATGATGAGAAAGCACGG
Organism: Pinus tabuliformis; assembly: GCA_031772625.1. Taxonomy (NCBI): domain Eukaryota; kingdom Viridiplantae; phylum Streptophyta; class Pinopsida; order Pinales; family Pinaceae; genus Pinus; species Pinus tabuliformis. Next base: position 1,047,806,054 of record CM062804.1, read on the forward strand.
GAATTCCATGATTTACGACTAGGACAACAGTCTATGGACGAGTTCATTAACCGCTTTACTTCCCTGCTTTGCTATGTGCCATATATTAAGGAGGAGAACGCCAAGGTGCAGAGATTTGTGAGCAGCCTACCTGCCTACATAAGAGAACGAATTGAGTTTGACAATCCCAGAACAATGGATGAGGCTATTCGTAAGGCAAGAATCTGTTACCAACAGAACAAACAAAAAGGAGACATTTCAAATAAAAGATGGAATGAAAGAAGGGGTAACAGAATTGATGGTAATAATAAAGGGAGTCGTGGTAATGGCAGTAAGGGTGCTGGCAAGGGGCAGGTTAGCAGAAATATAACAAAAAGCACTTTCTGGGCTAAGCCAAGTGAGAGCAGGATAAGTGAACCACCTGCTAGGTCGGATATTGAAGGGATGACCAGACCTCCAGTCCAATGTTGGGGTTGTGGAGGACCGCACTATGTTAAGAACTACCCACAGCGTAAAGGAGTGGACCAGATATCTCAGATCCACGAAGCATCGACCGTTGGGGAAGTGGCGCGCAGCGTACCAAGGATTAACGCAGCCTTGGATGATCGTCAAGCGGAATACCAGCCGACCATGGTGGAGTTTGAAGGTAAAATTTCAAATATTTCTATAGCTGTTCTTATTGACCCAGGAGCTACTTTAAGTTATGTTAGCCCAAAAATAGTAGAACAATGTAAGTTACCATCTGAAAGGTTCAGGAATCCATGGCTGGTACAGCTAGCTACGGGGGCTAAGAGACGAGTCTTGGCCAAAAGAAGTAATTGCTCTTTAACCATAGCTGGACAGCCAATAACAGCAGATCTGAATGTACTTCCATTGGGTTCATACGACGTCCTGATTGGTATGGATTGGCTGGAAAAACACTGGTCATTGGTAAACTGCAAGACCAAAACCATCTACTATAAGGATGACTTGGGAAAGCAGCAGGAGTTGGAGGGGATCAAACACCCTGTACAGATCCGACCTATTACTGCATCCCAGCTAGCTAAATGTCTCAGAAAGAAATGTCAAATTTACGCTATTCAAGTTGGTTATGCAAACCAGAAGGACAAAGCATCTGCACTGGACAATATTCCGGTGGTACAGGAATTTGTGGATGTTTTTCCTGAGGAGGTACCGGGGCTGCCCCCTAAAAGGGATATAGATTTTACTATAGAGCTAACACCAGGAGCAGCACCGGTGTCACGGGCACCATACCGAATGAGCGTACCAGAATTAATAGAATTAAAAATTCAACTGCAAGAGCTGTTGGATAAGAATTATATCCGCCCCAGTGTGTCACCATGGGGAGCTCCAGTATTATTTGTTAAAAAGAAAGATGGAACTCTCCGTATTTGCATAGTCTATCGTCAGTTCAATAAGCTCACGATCAAAAATAAATACCCCTTGCCTCGGATTGATGAACTCTTTGATCAGGTGAAGGGGGCAAAAGTATTCTCCAAGATCGATTTGCGATCTGGTTATCATCATATCAGGATTAATGAAGAGGACATTGCCAAGACCGCTTTCAGAACACACTACGGGCACTACGAATTCGTGGTGTTGCCTTTTGGTTTGACCAATGCACCTGCCACCTTTATGTGTTTGATGAACAGCGTGTTTCACAGGTTTTTGGACAAATTCGTGCTGATATTTATCGATGATATTATGATATATTCTCGTTCCCAGGAAGAACACGAAGAGCACCTTAGGGTGGTGCTGCAAACTCTTCGAGAACACCAGCTATACACTAAGTTTAGTAAGTGTGACTTTTTCAAGGAAGAAATCCAATATTTAGGCCATGTAATTACCAAAGAAGGGATTGCAGTGGATCCTGAGAAGATAAAGACTATTATGGAATGGCCCATACCCAAGGATGTAGCTGATATCAGGTCCTTTATGGGACTAGCTGGCTATTACACAAGATTTGTGGAAGGTTTCTCGAGGATAGCATACCCTATCACTTCCTTACAGAAAAAGGGGAAGGTATTTAAGTGGACACCAGAGTGTCAGCAGAGCTTTGATCGGTTGAAACATTTACTCACCACCGCACCCATCTTGAGTATAGCTGATCCTAATAAGGATTACGTGGTGTGTACCGATGCAAGTAAGGAGGGTGTGGGAGGAGTATTAATGCAGGAAGGGAAAGTAATTGCGTATGAATCGAGAAAACTAAAAGATCATGAGCAGAAATACTCTGCTTACGATTTAGAGTTAACAGCTGTTATTCATGCGCTGAAAATGTGGCGACATTATCTCCTGGGGAGGAAATTTCTGTTATTAACGGATCACCACAGCTTGACAAATTACTTCAACCAACCTACCCTGAATGCAAGACAAGGCCGTTGGGCAGATTTCCTAAGTGGATTCGATTTCGAGATTAAACACTTAAAAGGCAAAGAGAACCGGGTGGCTGATGCATTAAGTCGAAAGGTGCAGTGTTTGTGTGAACTTTCAGTCAGCAAGTGGCGGAATTCTCTGTTTGAGCAAATAAAAACAGCAGCAAATCAAGATGCTGAATACCAACAAATAAAACAGCAGGTACAACAATCAGTTAATGGAAGAGTACAGCAAGGATACACATTAGATGGTGCGGGAATGCTGTATTTTAATAAAAGACTGTATGTACCTGACCAGAATGACCTTAAGAATCTGATTTTGGACGAATTCCACATCAGCCACTACACTGGCCACCCAGGATACCAAAAGATGGTCACTGCACTTAGGAAAGAATATTATTGGCCAGGAATGAAGAAGCATGTAGTTGAGTATTTGGCGCGGTGTTTGGAGTGCCAGCAGATTAAGGCAGAACATTTGCATCCGGCTGGGCTGTTACAACCTTTGCCTATTCCGGAGTGGAAATGGGAAACCATTTCCATGGATTTTATAACCGGTTTGCCACGGACAAAGAAAAACAATGATTCCATCATGGTGGTGGTTGATAAGTTGAGTAAAGCGGCACACTTCATACCCGTGCAGTCCACTTATAAGGCTGTGCAAATTGCTCACCTTTTCATGCAGAATGTGTTCAGACTGCATGGACTGCCGAAAGTAATCATATCAGATCGTGATGTAAAGTTCACGTCCACTTTTTGGAGGACGTTGTTCGCTGAGTTAGGAACACAGCTGAACTTTAGCACGGCCTATCACCCGCAGAACGATGGTCAAACCGAACGAGTCAATCAGGTGGTGGAAGATATGTTGAGGGCATATGTGATGCTGAAACCAAACCAATGGGAAGAGTATTTACACTTGGTTGAATTCGCATATAATAATGGATATCATACATCGACACAGCTAAGTCCCTTTGAGGTCCTGTACGGGCGAAAATGCCGCACACCCTCAAGCTAGGGTGGACCTGAGGATAAGCTGAGTTTGGGTCCGGAAATGCTTAAAGAAATGGAAGACATGGTGAAAAGGGTGCGTGCCAATTTAAAGGTTGCGCAGGACAGACATAAAAGTTTTGCGGATAGAAGAAGAAGATTCAAAGAATATCAGGTTGGTGACCATGTGTTTGTGAGGATCCAAGCCAGAAGAAGCACACTGCAATGGAGTGGGTGCGCCAAGCTGGCTCCTCGGTACTTTGGACCTTTTCAGATCTTGGCTAGAGTGGGGCTGTTGGCTTACCAACTCGCCTTGCCAAGTCATATTAAGATTCACAATGTTTTCCACGTTTTTGTTCTTAAGAAATATGTATACGATCCTAAACATGTGATCAGATGGCAAGATGTTCGGGTAAGAATTAATCCGGTTGTTTTGATTATGCAGATATGCTCAACAGAAACTGACTGAAGGTATGGATTGTCTGCAGGTCGAACCGAAAGGCAAGGTTCTGGTCGAACCACAGAGCATTCTTGACCGGAGAGAAGTGCGGCTACGGAAGCGAGTTATTATCCAAGTTAAAGTGCTGTGGCAGCACTACGGGCCTGAGGAGGCTACTTGGGAAGACGAGGAACTTATTAGAAAAGTCTACCCGGACTTATTTAAGGGGAATAGACATCGGGACGATGTCCAATCCCAGGAGGGGGAGATGTGATGACCCCGGGAAAAATGTAAATATGGAATGTTACTGTGGTAAGAAACTGATGTGGAGTTGCTGTTAATTATTGTTTACTAAATGACATTATCTTATTTATGAAATTAAATATATTGGAATATATATTTTTGAAATGCTGGCAGCCTCTTTGTGGAGGATTTTTAAAAGAAAAGGAATCAGTTATGAAACTGAAGAAACTACCCTTTCACACAGGAAAAGTCCTGGGAAGGAAAACCCCTGGGCTGTTGGGACAGACGGGGGAAATTCCAAGGAAAGGGAAGAAAAACAAGAAAGGGTTAAGTCTGGTGAGGACCAGATAACCCAAGCACTGAAGTGCATGAATCTTGTTGAGGGCTGGAGGCCTGCAAGATAGCTCGGGGGGAGAATCCAATGTGATGATGGATCTCAAGGTTGGGTGGATAAGAGCAAGCATGAAATGCAGGTGAACTTCTGGAGCGCCAATTCCTGTAACTGGCAGACCAGGTACGAGTTTATTACAAAGATTAAATAAAAGTAAACGGTATACTGAGTATATAGATAGAAGAGACAGTTTGAGTCTGAGTCTCTTTTAACAGTTAAATGTTAAGAGAAATATGACAGTGGAATATCTGTGAAATAAAGATAGTATGTTACAGTTTAAATAAATATCTGGAAACTAGCTGTTAAAGATGGTAAATGATGGAAACTACTTGTTGTAAACGAATCTCAATATACATATATAACAGCACAAAAATACCAAATGCGGTCCTGAATGGCCCAAAGAAGTTTGTACAAAACATTAGCAGTATAATAAACTAGCATCTACACGGCATAGCGCCTAGCTAGGATAAAAGAAACGGTGGAGAGATACAATTAAAATACCAGTGCCGTGAATATTAATTAACGAGACAGTAATACAAACTAGACAGAGGACCCCTGCACCGAGGGTTCAGAGACTACATTCGCATCTTGTAGCATGCATTGCAACAAATCTCAGTATATATCGTGCTATGCTACGCCAGGACTAATCCGGCTAAGGCGCACAAAGAAACAAATACAAATACTACTGAAAGCCGAACAATACATCATCTCAGAGCAAAACACCTAGCCGTGGGTAAACGGCCGCGTACCTTGCTGTAGGTACAGTTAGATATAGTGAATCAAATATTTACGTTTGCTATACTGATTAAACCCTATATCAGAATAGCTCAACTCTGTAAATATGGAAATAATAATAAACCTTATCACTGTAAGCGAGCTTAAAGGCATATTACTGTAAGCAAGAATAATGGCGTAAACAGCAGAAGACGACCATTAATAACAAACTCGACCGACTGTAGAAATATAATTATCGTATTCACAGAAGGAGAAAGAAAGCATATTAACATTAAACTATATGAATAACCCTTAATATGTACAGTGAAGCAATGTAGTTTAAATGTCCAGAGGACTAATAATACCATACAGTTCTTCAAAGATAAAGACGACAATCTGAGCGTATCTATTAAACATTTTTAAAACACGAGAAACAAAAGGGGCAAGCGTTCAGCCTTCAAACTTAACCAGTTCAGGCATGGAGGCCGAGAACCCATTAACAAATGTACATATTACAACCGGCCATATAATGCCAGCAATCGCATTAATCATTAGCCTAAATAAATCAAAACGATGTACAGGTCCCGGCATGGAATGGACGACCGCAAATCATAACCCAGGGGTTTGGATTGATTGCAGAAACCCTGAGACAAGTAAAAATGGGCGCCATGAGGAACTCCTCTGGCCAAAAAAAAAAAATGCTATACAACTCTCATAGGTATAAAACCCTTTTGCTATACAGGGTAAATCTCAGGCTCCGCATCCGGACGAGAGATGAATACATACCTGAGAGCGCAATGAGGCGGCATGGTCATTCCACGAGCAGTAGGAAGGCCATTGCTGCAACCCGTCTGTACACCAGCGAAAACACCCGGAGTTAGTCCATGAGCATAGCAACCAAACAGACAAATCCTGAGAGAAATAAACGCACAATATATATATCTGAGCAATAGAAGAGTAAGCGGGTAAGCATGGCCGGCAACAGTTATGGATTATACCTGAACCACAGCGATGCAGAACCTATCAATCGGTGCAGAGGAGGAACCAGTCGAGCTGTGGAGTATTCGGCATCACCAGACAAGTCTCACATACGCAAATGAACCAAAACAAGTGACCCGGTGGAATATGAATCAACCCTTCAAACCCTTGGACGAGCCTGAGCCCTTAGATGTGGGTAACAAATCCCCACCGTTGATTCAAGCGGGAGTCTGGGCGCGAAAATCTATAGCGTGTCAACCGAGGAGTCACATGGCTTCACGGCTGTGCCAGGCCACCTGGCAAGGGTTGGTGAAAGCCATTTAAATTTCCGTCAACCACCTGGCGTCGGAGCAGGTCAGGGCAAACTATCCGGTGGATGAACCGACCCTTTGACCTTTACATTAATTCCCAAAAGCCACCAAAGCGTAAACCGTATAGTGTTATGTCAAAGGTTGGGCATGCTTGTTGCTAAGTGTTTTGCATATATAGTAGGACGTATAATAATCAAGAAACGATACCCTTTACATATGTGTATTCATGTTCGAATAGAAGGGTGGGGTAAGGTTTTAACAAGCCATTTTTTTTTTTTTTTTTACATATTTATTGTTGGGATCGTGACAGCTACCTATAGATCAAGGTTTTTACATCATAGCAACATGCCAAATGACATAAAGTTATTTACTATATCAAATTATATATATATATATATATATATATATATATATTTTATATGTTTCAATCTTTCATATACTCGTTTAAGGCAGCATTAAAATTCATCCTTTTCATATCAGTGGCATTGAATCTGATGTTTTTAATTAATTTTTATATGCATTCAGTTCTAGATATTAAAATCATTTAGAATATAATTAATGATAATATTATATATTAATTTTGTATTTATATTTAAATACAGTTAGTCTTATTTTTTTGAAATTTCAAAAAGAATGGGTGAGAGAAACTTTGTTTTAATATATAAATTAATATTTTTAAAATGAAGAAGGTATGTAGAAATAAGATGATGGAGACTTTTGTTAAGAAAGTAGGTAAAACAGTGGAAAAATGATGTTTATTACCTTTTAATATTAATTAGATTTGTTTTTAATAAATAAAATAAAGTGGATAAATACTTTGTTAAAAACTCGGTAAAACAATGGAAAAATAGTGTTGATTATTTTTAATATTAAAGAGGTTTGATTTTAGTGAATAAAATAAAATGGATAAATACTTTGTTAAGAAAGTAGGTAAAGCAATGGAAAAATGATGTTCATTATCTTTTAATATTAACTAGGTTTGTTTTTAATAAATAAAATAAAGTGGATAAATATTTTTTATATTTGAAAATTTTGTTTTTAATAAATAAAATAAAGTGCATTAATATTTTTTATATGTGAAAAGTTGTTAGTATAAAATTATTGTTATTATTATTATTATTATTTATTTTTTTAATTTTTTTTCTTCTTGTTATAAAATATTGTCAGGTTAGTTTAATTTAAATATAGTATTTAACATCTTTTTAATTAATTTAAATATAGTATTTAGCATGGTTTTATTTGTAATTTTGGTAAGTATTGGTAAGTCTATGGTGGCTACTCTTCATGCTATACTATAAGTAATAATAAGAAGCCTACATTTTCTCATCTTGAACACTTTGTATGTGTATATTTCAAAAATTGAATCATGAATTTAAATTCTATAGATGTACATTTAGTGTCAATGAATAGAATGGTGTAAGAGATTGTGTAGATTTTGTATTTACATTTAAAATTATAGGCTATGAAATATTTTTGGATTGGCCCAATTTTATCCTTTGAAATTTAATGAGTTGTTGTAAGACCAAATTTTATAAAACTTAAATAATATTTATTTTTGGATTTGTATAATTTTATTCTTATAAATTTAATGAGTTGTTGTAAGACAAAATTTTATAAAATTTAAATAATATTTATGGTATCTAAAGTGATGAAAATAAGTTTCTATATTTTCTTTAGTATTATAATAAGATTTCAAAGCAGTAATTCTTTTTTTCCAACACAATGGTCCCTCAAATTGATACCTTCATGTACTTGTAAGATTACACCTCTTCAAGTGTGTTATCACCATGTAAAATAAGAATAAAAGTAGACAATATCATCAACATGTACAATGAAAACAATACCTTTCACCATACTAATACATCTTTAATGTTCTAAACATTATTCAATTTTTTTAACTTGATTGAGAAAATGTTTGATATGAGTCACGAAAGATGTTCTAAACATTATTCAATTTTATTAACTCCATTGAGAAAATGTTTGGTATGAGTCACAAAGGTCAACCCCTAAGTTTCAAGTTTTAAGGTTTTGTATACTAATGTATTTAGTTTTTCCCATTAATTAGAGATACTTGAAATCATATTTTATATCTTCACTACATAAACATTTGTTGTTGAGTGGCTTCGATGCCTTCATAAACTTAGATGTTTTTTTTGTTAACTTAGGAGTTTAAATAGCTTAGGTTGACATTAGTCAAATATTTTTCTTTTTTAAGGATGAAGTTAATTAAAAAAACTTAGGTTTTTTTTTCTTATTTTTTCATATCTAAGTTAAAAGGCATCTCTATATTTTTATTACATATTAACTTAATTTTATTTTATTAAAATATTATAGTATTTGATTTCACAATTTCTATTAGTCCAATTGTATTAACCAATATTAGCTTTATTTTCTTTTATTAAATATTATAAAATTCGATTTCACTATTTCTATTAATCCAATTGTATTACCCACTAAAATGTTACCACCATCTTAAAAATGAAGGAGAATACATAATTTATAATCCCTTCGTGAATAATCTCTTTACCCAGTTGGTAAGACCTCCAATTTCTATCTCTGCCTTGGGAAATTCTCAAATAATTCCTTTGGGTCTACACCATAATAGGAATTAACATCAACAAGGAATAGGGAAGGGAGAAAATATCCTTAATATCCTTGGAAATTTTATTATAATTTCACTTTTGTTAATTGTGGCATATGGGTTGATTGGAAGCAAGAAAAAGATACATGTATGCAATAAGGATTAACTTTAAATATTGTATTGTTTAAAGACTAATACTCTTTATGTGTAAATGTGAAATCTTTCTACCAGGAAAACCTTAAAGAAATAAGATAAATTGGTGCAATTCTTTGGAAAATTTCCTCTCCACCTTCAAAAAGGGAATGTTTTTTGATTTCTTGATAATATCGCTAAAAACAGATATCTTCAACAAGGATATTGTGTTTATCCATGGTATCCTTAGAATGGGAAAAAGTTGGATTTTTTCCTTTATCTTGTTTAGTATAATTAAACCTTGATATCAAATCATACATTATTTCTATGTCAATCTCCAACTTGCCAAATGTAGCTTCTATTTACAAGGGGTCAAACAAAATGGCTATATATTCTCATTTCAAAGGATTTTATTGTCTATACTAGGTTCTTCTAGAAGAATGGTTTTTCTACTTAAGTGCTCATGTTGACCTAGAGAGAGAAGCTGCTTCATTGTATTAGTGACAATGTATCTCTCGGTATTCAATACCATACTCTTAAATATCGCCATATCCAAGAAAATAATTTTCATGTGTAACATTCTTATCTGAATTAAATTACTAAACCCTTTAAATGATTGGAATATATATGATACGTTATTTTGTTAATTTTGATTATATTAAATCTCTTTCATCTCCTCCAGGAGGAAGAACACTTACTCCCAAAGTTCCCTCACATCATCTTTCATCTCCTCCTTGAGGAATAAAACTTACTCCCAAAGTTTCCTCACATCATGCTTCAAAATATGTTATATTCTAGTAGGAAAATCAAATTTTGTAGAGTTTCCAAGTGAGAGATTTCTCCCATGATACCATTATGTATTCTCACCATGAGTATGGAAGTATTATATTCAATATGAACGAGGATCCATTCCAAGGTTAGAATGATGGGGTAATAATTAGTTAATTCTCTATATAATACTAAGATCATATACCAAAGTGAGAATTGAAGTTGAATTCCATTCCCTTCCGTTATGACGGCATATGATCAATGTCATATATTAAGGATAAAACATTTTCCAACAAATATGACATTTGAGGTGTTTTCCGCGAATGTTTCCCATGGCAAGGAGGAGTTATGTGTTTAAAAGACACCCATAAGAGATCTCAAGTCTCACGTTACCTTATATAGGGCAAGATAGAAATGTCCTATAACCAAGGGGATAATTGATTGGTGTTTTCAAAGCTTCTTCCCCACCATTTCTTAACAATAGGTAAATCTTATTTACAATTGATGCTCTTCGACAATAGGTTAGCGTTCTTTTAGAATGATGTTATTCCACTTCAAGGAGTTTTCCCTCATAATTCTAAGAGTACATCTTGAAAGTGATTGCAATCACTTAAAAAAATGTTTAAGAGAGGAGATAATAATTCACAATAGAATTACAAACACAACCACACAAAACCTTCACATTGGGTGCCTTTATCCTTCACAATATGACATAGATTTTTAAGATGAATATGTGAAACATTTATAGCTAATTGTAAAACTAACTATTAGCATACAAACTAACAAATGGAACATAGAAATTTGTAGGAAAATCACAACCCACTCAATTATATTCATATATATGATACAAATATATCGTACATGGATGCAACGACCTCTTAAGTTATATTTTCTCTCATATGGATGCCTTATCAAGAGATAAAATAGAATAAGGAAAAAAATAAAAACAAACTTAAGATAAAAATAATATCCTATAGTGTGAACATAGGTGGTGAAGGACTTAATGATTGTAGGGAGACATGGACTAAATTTATATGTATAACACCAATCACTTATGTTAGATAATTAGTTTCTAAAAAAATATTAATTATAAATTGTTGTGCTTTATATTATGAATTTTCATTTTAAACATGTAACAATCCTATTAATTGATTCTTTATATTTTTAAATTGTGAATATCAATAATCCAATTATATACCTATAAATTCTAATTTATTTTAAATTGTGTGTAATTAATACTATATATTTTGGAAATATCATTGTTCACATTCATAATTATGTAATTATTTTTCAAAGTTTTGAACATTTTGAATTTATTTTGTAATTGTTTGTCTCCTTTGTCCTTGTTTGAGAAACTTTAACTTTACTAGATTACATTTAACTTTACTATCTTATGTGGTTTCAATAGAGTAATGAGTTTTGCAATGTGACATATAGTAGTGAGTGTTGCAATGTGACATCTTTTAGACTTTGCATAAATGAATTGTGTTTTTTGTATGATATGTATATTTATTTATAATAGCAAGAATTTAAATAAATTTAAATAAATTTAATTTAATTGTAAATATTTAAATATTTAAAAAATATAAATAGCAAATAAATATAAATGAATCAATTTATTTAAATAAATGAATTATATTGTCGAGTCGCAGTAGGAAAACTAGTTGAGAATGGGTTTCGTTAGTAAATCGAGTTGTGTTTAAACCTCATTGGATTGCTAAACATGCACTCTAAAAAGAGACATTGAGTTTATTTATTTATTTATTGTTAGTAAAAAAAACCACATTATGTTATCATAGCTTCAGGAACAAAATACATAATCACCAGATCATTGTTATGAAACCAGCTCACAAAAAGATAGAAAAGATATATCAACGCCTTAGAATTCAGCCTCTTCGAGGGGGCAACCTCCTTTACATTACATAAACGAACAATTCTTGGATGATTCAAATGAAAAAACCTCCTTTCTATATATAAGAGTCTAAGGGATCACAATATAACCAAGCCGACATAACAATAACAATTTAAGGGGACAAAAATAACAATAGAGGGATTCTATGGGGAACAGTAATAACAATATGGGGACAATAAGGGCACAACAATATTAATAAGGGATACAACTACAATATTAATGGGGGCATCACTAGTATTATAGGGACATAACATGCCCCTCTCCTTCAAAAAAGTGTTATCCTCAATGCTTCAGTAGTTCTGGATGCTTCTGTATAAAATTCTCATCCTCCCATGTGGAATCTTCAACGGATAAGTTCTTCCACTTGATGAGATACTCTGAAATGGATCAATTTTGTAGTTGTCGAGTTCTTGTTTCTATGACTGCTTCTAGTTCCAATATAATTTTTCCTTCCTCGTCAAGTTCTAGCAATATTGTTTGAACTGGGAGCTTGTCACTTATAACCTTCTTTAAACATGAAACATGGAAAATTGGGTGCACTCGAGAAGCTGTAGGAAGCTCCAATTTGTATGCCATAGTACCAATCTTTTTCAACACCTTGTACGGACCATAATACTTTGGTGACAATTTGTTACCCTTATTAGCTTGCTTGAGGGACATTTGTTTATAAGGTTGTAGCCGTAGGAATACCAAATCACCTACATCAAAACTTCTTTCACTGCGATGTTAATTTGCCTGTTGTTTCATTCTATTCTGTGCCAACACAAGGTTATCCTTTAAGAGTTGGAGAACTTGTTGTTGATGCTCGATGTGATGTTCCACTGCTTGAACCTTAGAATTTTCTCTTAAATATGATGTGATGGATGGTGGCTGATATCCATAAAGTGCCATAAATGGGGTCATTTTTGTTGCAGTATGGAAGTAAGTGTTATACCACCATTCAGCCAGAGGCAACCATTTGACCCATTGTGTCCGTTTATCAGATACAAAGAAACGAAGATATCCTTCCAAACATTTCTTCACTATCTCCGTTTGCCCATTAGATTGAGGATGATAAGATGAGCTATGAGCTAACTCAGTACCAAGACAAGAAAATAATTCTGTCCAAAAATTTCCTGTAAAAATTGGATTTCTGTCACTTACAATAATTTTTGGGTTTCCATATAGCTTTTGAATTGTTTCCATAAATGCCGTAGAAACTATACTGGCTTTAAATGGATGTGATAATGCACAAAAGTGTGCATACTTGGTAATTCTGTCAACTACCACCATGATGACACTCTTTCCCTCAGACTTGGGTAAACCTGTGATAAAATCCATTGAAACCTCCTCCCAACATTGGCTTGGAATGGATAAAGGTTGTAATAGACCTGGTTTCTTAATTATTTCAGCTTTATTTTGTTGGCATACCAAACATTCTGCCACAAACTTTTGAATATCTGATTTAAGGCCATCCCAAAAAAATTCCTTCTTAACCCTGTGGTAAGTTTTTAAAAATCTTGAGTGCCCTCCTAAGGGAGAAGCGTGCAATTCCAGAAGAATCTTTTGTTTGAGTTGGGAATTCTTACAAAGGTATAAGCGATCTTTGTACCATAATGAATCATTTTTCCAGCTAAATGTATCAGATGTACTGGAATATTGTTGTAACTTTCAAATAAGTTCCCACACTTATTCATCATTCTTCCAGTCCTCCCTTGCTTCATTTATCCAACCTGGTTGGATAATAGAAATGGCGCACAACAATGCTTCCACATCCTCATCCTTTCTTGAGAGTGCATCTGACACAACATTTTGCTTTCCTTTTTTGTATATGATTTCAAAGTCATAACCCAACATCTTTGTGACCCATTTTTGTTGTTCTTCAGAGGATAATCTTTGTTCTAAAAATTATTTAAGGCTATCATGATCCATTTTTACCTTGAAGTGTCTTCCCATTAGGTAGGGTCGCCTTTTCTTAAGTGCATATAGTATTGCCAACATTTCCTTCTCATAAATAGCTTTATGTAAATACTTTCCCTTGATTAGACAACTTTAGAAAGCAATGGGTCTTTCATCTTGCATTAAAACAACACCAATTCCATTTCCAGAAGCATCACATTCCACAATAAAGGTTTTTGTGAAGTCTGGTGTAGCTAAGACCGGTGCTTGGCACATTGCCTCTTTAAGATCTTTGAAGGCCTTTGTCGCTTCTGGAGTCCATGAAAATGCATCTTTCTTCAACAATGTTGTTAGAGGTGTTGTTATTTTCCCATAATTATTAACAAACTTGCGATAATACCCTATCAACCCGAGAAATCCTTGCAAATGATTTATGGATGTGGGGATTTCCCATTCCTTAATGGCTTTAATTTTTCTAGGGTCTACCTTAACTCCTTCATGAGATACAATATGACCCAGATATTCCACCTCTTGTACTCCAAAGAAACATTTGGATCTTTTTGCATATAATTGTTTCTCCTCCAATAGTTGTAGCACCCTGTCGACGTGTTCAACATGATCCTTCCAAGTCTTGTTGTAGATTAGTATATCATCAAAAAATACTAACACAAATTTTCTAAGGAAGGGTTTGAAAATGGAATTCATCAAACCTTGAAATATAGAAGGTGCATTGGTAAGGCCAAAAGGCATGACCAAAACTCATAGTGACCCTCATGAGTTCTAAGTGCTATTTTCAAAATTTCTTGAGTCTTCATTTTGATTTTATGATATCCTGAACGAAGATCTAACTTGGTGAAGTAAACTGATCCATGCAATTCATCCAATAATTGATCAATGACATGAATGGGAAACTTATCTTTAATAGTGAGCTTGTTGAGCTCCCTATAATCTGAACACATGCACCATGATCCATCCTTCTTGTGCACCAATACTACTAGAGCAGTGAAAGAACTTTGGCTAGGTTGAATTATACCAGCCTCAAGAATTTCTGCAACCATATGTTCAATTTCACTTTTTTGGGCATAGGGATATCTGTACGGCCTAATGCTTGGAAGAAAACTTTCTAGAATCAAATGAATAGCATGATCATGATCATGAATCGGTGGGAGACCTTTGGGAGTCTCAAATACCTTGGAATGATTGTCCAAGACTTTTTGGAAATCTGGAGCAATACATGAACTCGATGTGGAAACATCTAGCGAACATAATTGTGCAAAAACCTCGTTGTTCCTTTTTTAGAAGCTTTGTCATACCGTTAGAGCTTATTATCTCTCTTGGTTTCCCTGCAATACCCCTTAATTCAACTTCCTTTCTTTCCACATAAAATTTCATGAAAAGTTCTTGAAAGTTAAAAGCTATTGTACCCAAGGATTGTAGCCATTGGACTCCTAGTACAACATCAGCACCACCCATTGGAATGGAAAGCATTGGGCTTTACAATACATATTCTCCCATGGATAGCTTGATATTATGGCACTTTCCATAGCAATTTACCATTCCTCCATTTGCAACCATCACTTGACACTCTAGTGTTGGATATAGGAAGCAATTCAATACTTTTGCTATCTTACAATGAATAAAATTGTGGGTACTTCGTGAATCAATCAACTCTATTACCGTTTTCTTCTTGATTTGTCCTTCTATCTTGATGGTTTGAGTGGTAATTCCAGCGAATGTATTACAAGATATGGTCAGATTCATTTCTTCTTTATCTAGACTTTGTTCCTAGAGTATATCCTCTTCTATTGACCTTTCTTGCTCCTTTTATTCTTCCTCTTCACAATCTATGTAGAATAATTTCTTCTCAGCACACTTATGACCTTTAGTGTATCTGCTATGACAACTGTAACACAACCCTTTTTCTCTTTTTTTCTTCCAATTGTTGTGGTGTAAACTTTATAGGTTGGGGAAGGCTAGGGGCATCAACACTTCCATCTTTATAGTTGTGAGTGTTATGCTTCCTGGTTGCCATAATTTTGCTTTCCATTTTCCTTGCTAACCTGAATGCCTTCTCTAATGAATCAGGTTCCTAAAGGCAAACATCATGTTGGATATTATCCTTTAAGGCCCCTATGAACACATCAATCCTATTCTCCTCTGGAATACTTTTTACCCTTATGTTCAATCTTTGGAACTCCTCAATGTGCTCCATTATTTAACCCTTTGGTTTGAGACTTATCAATTGCCTAAACAAAGTGTTTCTTTTTGTATCCTCATAATGTGTTGTTAATTCTTCCGTAAAAATTGCCCAAGCGATAATTTGTTTACGAGAGCAAAACAATTGATACCATACAAACTGATTTGGTTCCAACTATAAAGTTACAATACTTACCTTTTGTGTGTTTTGCATATTATTGAGATTGAAAAATTGCTCCATCTATGATATCCATGTTGTGGGATCCTTGCCATCAAACTTCCTCATATTGATTTTTGGAATATGCTGGGTCTTCGATCCAACATTAGAGTCTATGGAATCATGATTAACATTTCTTTTGTTTTCATCTGAGTTTCCTTTACTACCCTTTCACCATTAGTGACCATTTCTTGTAGCAACTTATTCATATTTATCTTCAATTCTTCCATCTTATCATCCATGCCATCTATTTTAGCGTCCATGCCATCCATCTTAGCTTCCATGCCATCCATCTTAGCTTCTACACCTTTCTTTAAACAATCCATCTTAGCTTCTACACCTTTCTTTAAACCATCCATCTTAGCTTCTACATCTTTCCTTAAACCATCCATCTTAGATTCTGTTACTTTTTGTGAAAGTGACACTTGTTGCACTTGGTCTTGTAATTTTGATATATCATGTTGCATTTCTTCCTCTTCTTCATGAGTCATGCTAGAGCTTTCAGGTTTCTTACTAGTGTTTCCATTTTCTTTCCTCGGGGCATCAATTACCAATAATAATGCTTTACTATGCCTTTTGAATTCCTTCAAACTAATTTTTCAAACCAATCTTATGCAAAAATTTAAAAAAACTATATACATTTTTTCACTTTGTAGGAGCTTGATATTGAATCTAATGTATCTCTATAATTTCGGATCGGCCAATTATGAAATTGTGATTTGTAGTAGCCCTCTGTGTCCTCTTTCTAATGCCACCAGTCTGATCCAAATTGGATTCTCCAAGGAAGAGTTATGCACAATCTCCCAAGATGACCTGATTATAGACCTTTCCAGAAGAGCAAAATTGAATGAAGTTCCACTTGTCACTGTTTCTACCTTTGGCTCTGAAAAATATATAACAGAAACTATAGTCTGTCCTCTTTCTATACCTTCTTACAAAATTTCAATCCCATGCTCATAGAGAAAGTTATGACGATTTTCCCCAGGTCACCTGTTTGGAATGTAATTCAAGAGTCTACAAAAAGACCAACTTCCTTAGATCATATCTCTGCAAATATATCGTAAAAAGCTTTGAAATTCGGATCTGAGGTTTAGTGCGATTTTGTCTCAAACGGGTTTTTTTTTTCTCTTCTGAAACATCACCACAAAAAAGTTATAGCAAAAATTACATGTTGACCTATTTGGAGTAGCGAAACCCTAGAATCCAAACCTCTGATACCAAATGTTATGAAACCAGCTCACAAAAAGATAGAAAAGATAGATCAACGCCTTAGAATTCAGCCTCTTCGAGGGGGCAAACTCCTTTACATTACATAAATGAACAATTCTTGGATGTTTCAAATGACAAAACCTCCTTTCTATATATAGGAGTCTAAGGGGTCACAATATAACCAAGCTGACCTAACAATAATAATATAAGGGCACAAAAATAACAATAGAGGGATTCCACGGGGCACAGTAATAACAATATCGGGACAATAGGGGCACAACAATATTAATAAGGGATACAACTACAATATCAATGGGGGCATAACTAGTATTATAGGGACCTAAAAATCATCAAAATACATCATTGTTGTTGCACAAGGATGAGTATCAGGCTTAAGACATGACATGAGTCATGGTATAAGAAATATTAAGCCTGTGAAGAGGCCAAGAAAACCCACGTCATTGGTTATTTCTGATACAAAAGAAGTACAAAAATATAATTTTCTAGGAATACACATTACGGGGGCGGGTTGGGGGGAAATGGTGGCAGGGAAATAAATAAAGCAGCCCACTCATGCATGTGGTAGTCAATATGTTCCAGTGAAGTCTCCAAAGCACAAAGGTGGTTGTTTGTGCATTGAAGTTGCCACCGAAGGCCATCTATGGAGTCCAAGAGCTCATTCTGCGTGTGTTGGAGGCATTTATGTAGGCCACTCATGCATTCTGGTCATCATATCATTATTCCCTCAAAGTTTCCATACTCAGATGGAAATTTTTCAATTGAGCCACTAGGGAGTGAAAGGTGGCCGAAGGCTCAACGTGGCCTGGTTCGTGACCTCGAGGCATGGTTACATCGGCATCAGAATGACGTCTCTCATTGACTTCGAGCCTCATCTAGGCACTCCCTTCTATGGACAACATTCCATGCAGTGGTGAGCTCCCCATCTACGAGTGCGTCATCTCTGTCTCGGCATACAACTTGCACCTCCCCCACCAGTTGCACCACAACAGGGACAAATCTGGTTGCCCCGTGCAACCCACCACATAAGCCGAATATGAACCAAATATAAAAACACATTGCTTACCACACCATCGTCAAGGAGCCTTACACAATTGTTTCCATTCTTGTATCCCTCTCCACTATCTACCAAAAAACAAAGGGGTGTGTAACTATTCTCTGAAGTGGACGGGATGCTCCAAGGATTAGACCAAGACCCAAATTCTCCACAACACTGTCTCTCTAGAGGAGAAGCCCCTACCCAGAGATAGAACCAGAGTGAGGAAGGGGAAATGAATGCATGCCACCCACACTTTCCAACCCTGGAACAATATCCGTCATCATGCCTGCTACTCCAATTCTCCCCTAGATCCCATGGCCAAATTGACTGCATGTTCCAGTCCCTTATGCATCCATCTACGCCAAGCTCATCCTACACTATTTCCCAAGCAACATCTTGAGCTAGGACACCAATACCCCACTACTTTGTCTAACCCAACACTCCCTCCTCATTGCCCAATAACTGTAAATGGCCACCATCATACTGACATTGCACATTATGTAATGCTCACAGGAGTTCAGACCAGGTCCCAACAGGGCTTTAAGGCACTCGTGTTTCACATGGAGGCCTAGTTGGCTCCATTCTCCAATGCGTCACCACTTGTCCCATAGCTTGGTCACCCCCATCAGGTACTTCTAAATATTTGTGTATTGACTCTTGGAGAGCCTGCATTTCCCCGAGGTCCAGATCAGCTTTGGTTCAAATGTCTCACCAAGCCGCCCTGAAATCTTTATGCAGAGGGTTCACACCACAGTTGGACATCCAGTCTGCTACTGTATTTCCTTTCCGAAGTACATGGCTAGTATTGATGTACTTAAGCTAGGTCAGGGCATGTTAAATGCTAAAATGTTAACATTCCAATCTCCATCTTTTGACCACTTTCTAGGGGGAGAGTTGTTGATGATCCTCTGAACCATGTTTATAATGAGGCGTGATTCCCCAACTATTTTGATATTTCTGTAGCGTAGGTGGGAGGCCAAGCTCATGGCCTCCTCCAATCTTGTCAGGTCAACCACATTGTTTGTGGAGATACCACAAAAGATAGAATAAGCTCACCTTAGGGATCTAGCAAAGTCTTAAATGATTCTTCTGAAGCCTGCCAGACTGGGATTACCCTTGGAAGCCCCATCGAAGTTAATACGAAGGCAACCATACGAGGGAGGGAGAGATGAAAAGGGGGATCAATCAGGGGAATATCAGAGGGTAGGCGTGCTGGGATAAATCATGTCAAGTGAGAGGGTCATATGGGCTACGATCTAGGCTACATGAGAGTCTGGGTCCTAGTCATCAAGTGACCATTTTTCAGAAAGGATGGATTCTTGGGTGTTATATGTCGTCAGGCTCCATATGTTTACGCTAGAAGATGTTTTTCCATTGAGTAGGATTGGATTCTTCTCGTTTTAGGTGTTCCACAGAAGTAGTCCTAGTGTGAGCCAACATGTATGGTTCACCACGAGATTGGAGAATTGATTAATTAGCCAATTGTCAAAGAGTTCTTGAATTCCTTAAGGGTGATGAGCTATGGTCCAAAGAGATCAGAATATTGGTTCCAAAGTTTGAATGTTATGGGGCAACCCCCAAAGAGATGAAGAAGGGATTCATCCTATTGCTTACATCGGGGGCACATCAAAGGGCCAACAAATCCTCATTTCTAAAGTTTATTCGAGGTTAATATTTTCTTGTGACCCACTAGCCAGAGGAAGTTAAAAAAAGTGGACAACAAATTGCTTCTCCTAATATGATGCGAGAAGAGGTGATCCGAATATGCCCGACCATTAGCCTGGATGAGATAGGGTTCTTTTACTTAAAAGGTTCCCGATGTAGAGTGGCCGCATCTGAGTTTAAACATCTCCTAGGTTATGTGGACCCATCATTGTAAGAGATGAATCCCCAAAAATTCACTGTCCCCGTGTGAGATTTCTCTCGCCCAGTGTGGACTGCACTTCCATCTCCTCCATTTGTGATCATTAGCACCTTCCATCCAGTAGTCCACCACTCAAAGGGTAGGGATTAAGTGGAATAGGAGCATCAGGTCAGAGAGAGATTGTTCTTGATCGATTTGAGGGATTTTTTGGCACGAGTCCTACCAAAAGAGGGAGGATTTCCCATTATTACTTCCCAAAATAAGTAGTCTCGAATCAGATCGCTATTGTTATTAGCCTAGTTCGATATTGCAGATCCAGTGCTTGGAAAGCGTTCACGAAGGAGGGCTTCTTGCAATTTTCCTTGTCCATATTTCTGAGACCAGATATCCTTCGAAAGATTTCTCCCCCCTTGAAGCCACCTCAACCAGATATTTTCTCAGAGGTGTCGCTTAAGATGGACAGGTCATGCAAACTAAGTCCTCCCATGGCCTTGGGGAGACAAATTTTATGCCAAGCTACTACCAGTAATTTCATGTCCATGGATGTGCCACTCCAAAGGAATATCCTGAACATGGTAGATAACTCTGCATAGATGATTTTAGGAGAAGGGAGGGTGGATAGTTGATATAACAACATAACTTTCAATATTGATTTCACCAGGGTGGCCCTTACAGCTAGGTTAAGCACACGGAAGGTACAAGTTGTTATCTTCTTAAAAATATCAATGCATAGATCTTTCTAGGGGGAATGCGAAGGGGGATAAATATGAGGGCGCCCCCGAAATATTTTGAAGGGATAGATCCGATTGTAAAACCCATGGTATGAGCTAGAAAATCTTGGACTGGCTGAGGAGTGTGAAATAAATAAATACTTGATTTATCCTTGTTTAATAGCATAGCTGAAGCATCTTGGAAGTCCACTAGAATATTGTTCATCTGGGTTGTTTCCCTGATAGTCACTTTCTCAAATAAGAGGTTGTCATCCATGAACTATTGGTGTGTCATATAGACATTAGTGCCATCTATGTGAATGCTGTTCAATAGGTTCCCCTATTTTGCTTCCTTGATCATCCCTCCCAAACCTTTTGCTACAATGATGAGGGTTGCCGAGGACAATCCATTAATTAAGATAGTGAAGAATGACATGGAAATCAAGGATCTGATGCAATGGATCCAATCATCTGCAAATCCAAAGGATTTGAGAATTGACAATAGATAGTCCCAATTTAGTCGATCATAGGCTTTTGACATATCCATTTTGAGTAACATGCCTTTCATTTTGTGGGGTTGCATAAAATGTATGGTGTCATGTAACGAGGCAATGCCATCAAGGATTTGGTGACCTTCTACAAAAATTGATTGTTCCTTGCTGATGATGTGGTGGAGAATTGGATTCACATGTCTAACCAGGATTGTAGAGAGGATTTTGTAGATGACATTGCAGAGGGCGATGTGTCTAAAGTCAGTGGGTGCTAGGGCATCTTGGTATTTGGGGCTGAGGGTGATGAAGGTGGCGTTCAAGCCTGACTAGATACGTCCAAGGTGATGAGATTCCTCCACCATATCCCATATCTCTTGACTCAGGAATGGCCACCTCGCTTTGAAAAGATCATCAATGAATCCATCGAGGCCTGGGAATTTACTTGGTTGGCAAGAGTTTAACCACTTCTTCCACCTTAGCGAGTGTTATGGGGCTGAGTACGAATTCATTTTGAGTGGCAGTGACCAGGTCGGGATATGATGCATAATAGTCTAAATTAGTTCAAACCTGTCATAGTCTTCATCTTGTAATAAGGAAGAAAAAGCCTTTGTGTTCCCTTTCTATATCTTCTTGCCTTTCGTAGCATCTGACTGAAGACCCTTGAAGTTGGGTGATGTAATTTCAATGGCAATGGTTGATCATGGCTTTTTCGAAAAAATTATTGTTGCACTCTCCCTCGTGAAGCCATTAGATTCCTGATATATGGTGTCGTAGGATCTCTTCTTGGGATTTTATTTCCTCTATTTCTTGGATTAGAAGTCCCTCTGCATCAGCCAATTCTGGGGAGCGGCCATTCTTTATGATTTTCCTCTCCACGTCCTCCAGGCGAGCTTCCATTTTGTGCTTCTCCTAAAAAATGTTCTCAAACTCTTCCCGGTTCTAGTTTTCGATTTTCAGCATTAGCGCCTGGAGTTTCTTTTGGAAGTATTGCATCTTGTTACTAGGGGGTTGTCCATAGTGGTCCACCAAATTTCTAGTTTCTCTAGAAAGCCAGGATGTCGTAGCCAGGAATCTTTCAAAGCGGAATGGTTTCCGCCAAGGAGCAGTCGTAGAAGTAATATGTAGACTGACCAGCCAGTGATCCAAGCTGAGGGACGGAAGGAGATCTATCTCTACATTTGGTTCTTGAAGGATAAAGTGCTCAGATAGGAGGAAGAGATCCAGTATACTAGCCAACTAATCTTTCCATCCTCACTGATTTTTCCATGTGTGAAGTTCATGCTTTCAGAGAATATCCACCAAATGTAGATCTCTAGTAACATCGTTAAACTCCGAGGAAGAAGGGTCCAACCTCCAAACATATCCTTTCTTTTCATCCATATTTCAGATTAGGTTGATGTCTGCTCCTAAGATCTAATCTTCATTTTTTGATGAGCTTCTCAATCCACAAAGATGAGAGAGAAATAAGCCTTTCTCGCCAAGGTTGCAGGGGCCATAAACAACTGTAAGGCTCATCCAGTTTTCTGTTCCTGCCAGTCTAAAGACTGCCGAAAGGGAGAATCGAGATCCAACCCAATAAGTGAACATGACCTTGTCAGGGTCCCAGAGAATATCTAGCCCTCTCGCAGTCCCAATCGTGTCTGTAGACATGACTTGACTATTGTTCCAACATCTGTCACTGTTCTCAATGAGTTTCATATCATTCGTTTTGGTTTCTAGTAACAAGACTATTATGGGCTTATGCTTAAAAATGTTTTCCTTTAGGGATCTGATCTTACTTGGGCTATTGAGGCCCCTCATGTTCCAAGAGATGATATTCATGAAAAAGGTGGGGTAGATCTGATAAAGTAATCCGTCAATTGTCCTATTTTCCCTGAATTTAGCAGCAATTCCCTAGCTTCACGATTAGATATTTGGTCGATTTCCTTCCTTTCTTGGGTTTCTCTAAACCTCCTAACTCAAAAATGGTGTGTGATAGAGGATTATTTCCTTTCTCCGTACCCCATAGATCTGGATCCGGTTTACCCGATCCAATCGCCCATTGGGAGTAGAGATTGCCAAAGTGCAACATCTAGCTTGCTAGTATGTCTTTGGCATCTGATATAATCCAGAATTTGAATATCTCTTGCATTTTCTGCTCATTTGCGCGTAATTTGTTATTCTTCTACTCTACTTCTAGGATATTTCTCGTATGGGTAAGGTCATCTTTAACCCTTTGAGCATCCTCTGGGTGTTTTGGCATCTCATGCTTAGTTGCGATATTTTCACCTAGGGAGAAGGGTTGCTTGTATACTTCCATGGAATGGTATATCTCCTTAGAGGAGGAGGGGATATCCTCCCTCGTTTTCTCCTAATTAGGATCCAAGATTTCTAGGGCAACAAAAGGGTTATTGGGACTCGAAACCGTCGAGGGTTTTGAGACATTGGTCAACATTGTCGGCTGATCCTGCTGGGCCTCATCGGACGCTGGGTGTGGCTGCAATGGTTCTTGGGGAGGGGCAGTTTAGGTGTGGACGACGTCCTCCAACTTGTTGGAACCCTTCTTCATCTCGATGTTGAACGGAAAATATAGCTTCCTCCACCATAGTCAGGGGGAAATATATGAATAAATGGCCATACTCATGGCACCTTCAACACTTAAAAGGTACATGTTCATAATCAAGAGGCTGGATCTGGGTGGTATCATGGTAGATTAATTCTATTGACTCTGCCAGTGGTTGGTGCGAGATTTTTATATGCACATAGATTTGAGCAAAGGATGCATGGAAATGCCTTTTAGTAACCTCAGATATTTTGACAAATTGTCCAATGGAGTTGTCAATGCCTTCTAGGATGTCTTGCACCCGAAAGTCATCTGGTAGTGAGTATAGGAACACCGAGACTGGAGCTGCTCTAAATTATTCCTTATCAGGGTTATAATATTCCTCCCAGTACCTGATGAACAACCCCACGCTACCCATAAAATATGGCCCATTTTCGAAGATGCATTGTCTATCCTTCAGATCTGCAAAGATGAGTGTGAAGAACCCTTTTTCTCGAAGTCGGAGCTCAGTTTTCCCTCACAGTGCTCATTTTTGCTGGAACCACATTAACATGTCTTACTCCTTGGGCGAGATGCCCAGAAATTTGTAGATCATAGCATTCTATTTCATATACTAGTAGCCTTGCTTTAGGGAGATGATAGGGATTACAAACTTAGGGTTGGTTATTGCTTGTGGCAGATATCGATTTTTGCCTTCTCTCACTTGTCACTGCCCTCCCATGGTAGGGGTTTCTTCTGCACCTTGTGAAGTGGTAGCCTTTGTCGATTTTGTCCGTCCTTGAAAAAACAGGGTATGGTTCACCGTGTCTGTGAAGGACTACGGGCCCTCACCCAGAGGCAGGAGGGCATTTATGGTCTCACCTCTTGGTTGCCAATACAATATGGTGGAACCGGTGTCGAGAAACTGGTTCAGAGAGAAGATCCAACCCATTAGGGGATCTGATCTGTAAGAAGGACGCGTTGTTATCTATATGCAGAAACCCTCGCAGAACTGAAAATCCCATCTGCTTGCTTTTTTGAAAAGAGACATTAAATTAAAAAAAATATTATAAAACAATCAAAATAAAAATAGATAAAATATGCACTAATACTATTCATAAATATATAATTGTCTTCTCTTACAACAAAATTTAAATAAAAAACAAACCAACAAAACAAACTATTCATCATTTTCTCTTTTCTCTTTTAATAAGTATACAATTTCATTTGTAAAATACAAACTTAATCGTGTATATATATATATATATATATATATATATATATATATATATAAATTGTTTATATTAAATGTTTAAATAAAATTCCTCAACAACAAAAATCACTTACTTTTATATTTCTCAATAGCACTCAACATTTCATTCCTGGTTATTAACAACGTGGCCAAAATTCAAAGAAAGCTGCTCTGGCCTTTTCCACAAATGATATTCAATTCTATGTAAAATCT
Source organism: Pinus tabuliformis (assembly GCA_031772625.1). Taxonomy (NCBI): domain Eukaryota; kingdom Viridiplantae; phylum Streptophyta; class Pinopsida; order Pinales; family Pinaceae; genus Pinus; species Pinus tabuliformis. The sequence continues at coordinate 1,047,831,469 of CM062804.1, forward strand.
TTGTAAAATCTGATTTGAACTTAACATGTAGATTAGGGGTTTGAATTTGATAGTAAATTATAATAATTATTTTTAGTTGATTATTGAAATTAATAATATGTAAGATTTAAAAATAATGTTACAAATTAATGAAGTAATTGATATTAATTTTGTAAAAAAAAAATTATAATCAATAATATTTAAAAATGTTAAAAAATTATAAAAATAAATTTAAAAACAATTAAACAAATTTCAATTAAATTATTAATATAATTTAACAACTTAGCATCATTAATAAACACAATATATAGTAAAAACATAAATAGTAATTCTAATGAATCGTTATTCATTTTATCAATATAAAACACTATTTTTAATATAATTACATTGTGGAAATTTGTGAAAGAAGAAGGGAAACAAATAACATGATAAACATATAAAAGCGATAAATATTTTAGAGAGAAAAAACATTTATATATAAAAGTGATAAATCTTTTATTATGAATGTTAAGGATATGAACTTTCTTTACTAATTTATAAAGTTTTTTCTCTCATGTATAAATAAAATTTAAGGGTTTTTTATAAAAACTATTTTGAATATCTTTTTCTTTGTTTTTAAGAATATTGTTTCTCTGGTATGAATTATAATCTACATTGTCTCTTTTTTAGATGTATCTTCATTGTTCTTATTTGTCTTGTTACTCTTCCTTCACACATATTTTAACTAGTCTAATTCTCCTTAAATCTCATAAGTTCCTTATTCAAAACAAGTTTTATATTTCTATCTTCATTGTTTTTATTTGTATTGCTACTCTTCCTTCACAAATATTTTAACTAGTCTAATCCTCCTTAAATCTCATAAGTTCCTTATTCAAAACAAGTTTTCTTCTTCTCTTTCTAGCATTTTAACTTTGTATTCTTTCATAAGAATGTTGAAGTGTCATTGTTGACTTGAATGCCAACATGTTAGTGGCTAGAAATGTCCATTTCATGGAGTGGTCAAATCAATATAAGATAACAATTTTTTGTTAACAAATGAAAAGATCATCAGATAGATATCTATAATTTGTAGAGGTTCATAACATTGTTGAATTATTCTAAAGTAAAGTGTGTAGATTTTTTTGAAATGTTTGATAAACCCATCATCATGACACATAAAGTTGCAATGATAGTAAAAAAAGGTACAAGAACAAGTATTTAAAGGACTTTAAAGGAGTTATTATTATTTTCCATCGAATAACAAGTAAAATCTTTTAAATACTTGCACTTGCACTCTTTTTACTATCATTGTAGATTTATGTGTATGTGATGATGGCTAGAGTATCCACATGAAACGTTGGACATTTTGAACACTTCTACATAGTTTTCTTCGAGAAAATTTCAACAAAATGATGACTAATTGTGAAAACCTTCACATTCAAGTTTATAATAGGTTGATAGAACATAAGGAGGGGCGGTGGGGAGCTAGTTAGGTTGTGAGTATCCATTAATTTCTTTGTGTGGTATACCCCTTTCCTCTTACCTTATCCTTACCTACTAGTGTGATCCAAGTCTCAAGATGTCAATGATGGTGACCCCATCATTGTGTATACATAGCAATGCCAAAAATTGGTTCTACTATAAGCACACTATAAAAAAATATCAATAGCCCTTATGAGTTTAATGTTTCCAATTGATAACATTTACCTTTCCTCTCTATGCCTCATCATTAAATTATTATTTGGGAGCCACATGTTCACCTCTTTTTTGGATAGGTATTGTCTCTAGGTTACAAAGTGGTGTCCAAACCCTTGAACCTACATCATTGTTTGGGAATGAATTCATAATATATACACACCAGTTTTAAAAATATACTCTCATACAAATACAATTTAAAAAACAAACAAATATTCCCCATTTAACATGTCTCATTTTCTCCTTCCTCTACCACTTATCTTATAGTGGTTCATTCTCCCATTCATAGGGAATGTCCTAGTGTTCCATCACTCAAATCATAACTTAATCCTTTCCCTCAATTCATTGATCCACTCAAATATAATGCCTTATACATTCCCTCTTAAAGGCATAGGCTAATCTCTAACAAAATTGTCATATTTTAATAGGAAAATTTTACCTAAATCTAATTGTCATATTTTAATGTTATTTTTAAGAAGAAAATTTCCTAAATCTAATAGCGCTTTAATCATTCAAAAAATACCATACAAACATGATCCATGAATTCTAAAACAATTTAAATTACTAGAATTAGAATTACAATTTGTGAGTGTCCCATATTCTCCTGTGTAAAATTGCTTCCCGATGTACCTAATCCCCTTGATTGAGCCTAGTTATTTATGTTTATGATGTCAAAATTTCAATGGATTTGTTTTTAAACACGATGGCTTTTCAGTTAAAAGAAATTGATTTCTTTTTGGTGCAACAAAATTTTCCCTTCCTTGTAAACCACCCAATCTGCTGGTTTTGGTTAAACCCAAGCTTCCACTTTCTCTTGGTTTGAAATGGGAATCTGGAAAATTGTATATTTTCCCTCAAAAGAACTTCATTGATAAAACTCATAATCCCTTCCTATATATTAGCTAACAGTGTACATTTCAATAGTAAATTCAAACAATTTCTTGGAAATATGATTCCTGCGAAAAAGTAAATTGCAATTGCAATGAAACTTTAAGTTTTGTAAAAAATAAAATGGGTTTTGTTTTTTTAAAACAAATCATGGGTATGAAAATTGATATATAGAGTTTTAAATTCCAGGTTGAAGCATAATTTTTCAGCCAAATGCTTGATAAAATAAAAAGCCTAAAACTATTCCCATTTCTTATCAAAGACGATAATTCATGTTTCAAAAATTAATTATTAAAAAAAATAAAAAATCTGTGAGAGTGGGTAAGGCTACTACATTCATTAGGTAACATATGCATCTTAGCACGATCGTGCAATCCCCATCATCCCTCTGGCATTCATCAAAGAGTCCGAGGTCTAACCCATAGAGAAGGAGACTCGAATTCGGTATGACCCAACAACTTCATTGTTCTCTTTATTATAAACACTAGTATAACGCAACCACTACAAATCTTTCAAGCTCTATTTCTCTGCAGGGATTTCACTCAATGAAACTCTGACATATCACTTGTGTTTGTGGCATATTAAACAATATCCTAATTTGACTGCTTATTGGAAAACATCTCTAAAAATCACATTCACTTGTGTTTGTGGCATATTAAACAATACCCTAATTTGACTGCTTATTGGAAAACATCTCTAAAAATCACATTATTTAACCCCCAAAAGTGATACACCTTCCCAATTTTAAATGCCCCTACATTCACCTTCCCAATTTAAAATGCCCCTACATTCACCTACATTCACCAGATATTATATGTAGTCATTTTTTCATTAACATTTTTTATACCCTTTATAGTTTTTTATTAACTTTTAGCTCCATTGTTTATACCTTTCAATATAAAAACCCTTTACGCCCTATATAACTCCGAATATATTGTGTCATTTTTTCTGCAATATATATCCCCCAATATGAATCCATGTGGTATGGTATTTCTCCCCATTTAATCCCCATGTATTTTTATCGTTGTTGGAAATCCAAGACACAACAACCCAATGAGGATGATGAAGTTCGAACTTGTTCCTTCAAGCCAACAAATGCAGAGAAAATCCTGTATAAACCCTGAAAATCCACAGAATAAGTGTTTTTACACGACTCATAATATTTTTGGGAGCAATTGAGAAAAAGAATGGTATTGTGGGGTGTGGACAAAAAAAAGGAATCTGACGAGAAAATCGATTATCTGAGATAGAATTGAGAGAAGAGAAAGTAGAGATAGAAAGATATGATATTTCCAATCTTTTAATAAATGTTCATTCATATCTTTCTTTTTCCATTAGTTAATTTTGAAAATATAATTGTACCAATTTTTTTTCCCTTAGTTCATTTTGAAAGTATACTATAATTGTACCAAATTTATTGATGGAATCGTTTCTAATTTTCTGCAATTTCTAACTATTAACTTCTTTCCGCTTATGAATCCAATTTTAGAACTCTGTCACTGGTTAGAAAAATTTTAATCAATATAAAAATGCCACTCAAAATTACCTTTTCCCAAGATTATGGATTAAGGTATAGTTTAGGCAAGATTCCGACGTTATTTCCACCTTCATAATTGAAGGGATAATCATGTGCATAATGTTACCGTTGTACGTGGGACATTCTCCATTTGAAGCTTCCGATGTTCTTTCCAGTTATTGTGTTTAATAATGCATTCATTTTCTTTTGTTTACTACTCTCCTTGTTTTCCGTATAATCTTGCTGGCATGTTGTTCAACCAGAAGGGAGGCTTTTCGAGTCTCATAGGCCAATCTTCTTGGGAGATTCCCATGCTCACCGTAAGCCGTTGGCACCTTATACAAGGAACGCTTCATGGGAAATACCTTCACAGAATGAAAAACTAGTTGAAATAAGATTTTATAGACGATTAATGTCAACGGATACGCCTCTGCAGTCTCTACTTCTTTCCAGATTTATTAATTTGGTTATAACTGTAAAATTGTAAAATTATGAGTTCAATATGCTCTGCTTGCATCATAGTGAACTTTATGATAAATTTACCAAATAGAACTCTTTAAATTTTCTAAACACGACCAACTCCTTGCAGAATTTATCCAAAGCCCTAAAGTATTAATAGATGACCCAAAAGGTTGGAGAATTTATCCAAAGCCCTAAAGTTTTAATAGATGACCCAAAAGGTTGGAGATATGCTCACCTTACAAATTTTGAATAAATTTGATCAACTCTACATATAAATCCAAACAATCTAATGGCCATATCAGTATGAACAAAGAAAAAAATTACACCTCACTACCCTTTCGGTGAGCAAAAGAAAATAAAGGTATATTAAATTCCAGGGCCACATATATCATGTCAACCTGGTAATAAAATAAATATTTTTTGCAAAACATTTAGGACAATGTTGAGTGCCAAATAGCTTTATGTGCACACACATTTACACACAAAATCCCTTCCTTCTCTTTCAACTATGTGAGTCTAACTTCCGAGTGTGATGATTTTATCAGGATCACCAATTAATTTATTATATCTAAAAATTATCTTGGAAAAAACTTCCTGGCCATAATATCTGATCAAGCTCTTCCATGAGAGGTTCCAATTTGAACCTATAGAAAACAATTGAATTATTAACATGAAATTTGAGAAGAAATTGAGACAATCCAAAAATGTTTGAATATTTATAAGTAGAATTTCCACGTAAATCACATAAATGTTGGAGTTAATGCTTACATTCCATATTTAAGAAGTTGGTTTGTGATGGTTGAGAAATTCTCTCAACCTCTCTATCTAATTTGGGAATAAGTTGGATCTCAGAAACTCTATTTAATAGAGTAATCTGAATGTAAATCTGTGTGTGAGTGTGTTTGCACATACACCATTTGTGCATAATATATGATTGAGTTTCTGTAATTGTGTGTTTTAGCTATTTTTATCATGGTATCAGAGCTAGATCTGAACCTGTGTTGTGAGGAGGTGCATCTGGATGTTAACCAGGCTGTTGCAACCTGAATATATCACAGACAGGATCCTCTTTGAATACGTGTGCTTTATCAGAGATTCCGGCAAATATTTCGGTTTTGCGTCCACAGCTTCGTCATCTGGTCAGATCTGTTCATGGTGGACCTGCAACTGCTTGCTGCCACGGAATTAGCGAAGAAGATGGGAGAATTCTCAAGATAAAATCCCTACTATTGTAATTGCTTCAAAGCGTTGAAGATCTCATCGAACCCCAAGACGTGGCGTCATTTGTTATGGGCTGGAAAATCTCCGTAGCATGACAAGTCTATTGTGCGTGTGAGAAAATGGGCGACGCTCTCGTTACCTGCACTACGTATCTCCATTGATCATTGTCGGAAAATTTCTATGTAACCTGCTATTGGAGGTGCATAAATGTAATTTGTTGATCGTTGTTCTGCATCAATATGCTATTCGAGTCTATCCACAATCTGTCAAAGTAATCTTAACAGGCCGAGGTCTGGACTGCCCAGCAGATCGGCAGCAGAGGTCGAGCGGTCGGATTGACTGCGCAATCCGCGGTGTGTCTGCCAGTGGGAGGAGATGTGTGCCAGTGAATGCGTTGTTGCCGTCACTGTTTGTCGAGGTCGCTATGGTTGCCATGTTTTTTACAATCTGTGGTGAGATACATGGTCTTGCCTCTCGGCGATCCAATAACAAGTATGGATCCCCAAGTGGTGGTGCTTTTCTCTGGAACGTGTATAATACAGTATGGAGGTCTGAGCTTGGCCATAGTTAGAAATTAAATGCAGATCGATATATAACGCCAGCAGATTTTTTGGGTTTTATATAGCAGGATGTTTCATTGTCGAGGTGTTCACCTATTAAACTCTTTTAAAAATAACTAGCAGTTCAACTATGTGTCTGATGCCAGTACTTAAAGATCAAGTAGCAGTAAGGCTCAATATGGATGGTTGTCCAGATAGTATGGCAGTTGCGGATCTAGGGAAGGATCCCTCATTAGTGGTAGACGTGGAAGTGGTTTCCTAATGAGGTTATGCGACAGATTGGGATGTTGTCCAGTAATTGACTTCGGGAGGTCCTTGATTCGGGAGTTGAGGAAGGGAAATCGGGAATCCAACTTGCCAACTACACCTTTCCGAGGGTTATGAGGCAACTTGATGGAGCATCTACTGATAAGCTTGATTATTTTGTTATTTTCATGTAATGTAATCATTAAGGGGGGATGTTGGAGTTAATGCTTACATTCCATATTTAAGAAGCTGGTTTGTGATGGTTGAGAAATTCTCTCAACCTCTCTATCTAATTTGGGAATAAGTTGGATCTCAGAAACTCTATTTAATAGAGTAATCTGAATGTAAATCTGTGTGTGTGTGAGTGTGTTTGCACATACACCATTTGTGCATAATATATGATTGAGTTTCTGTAATTGTGTGTTTTAGCTATTTCTATCAATAAAGAGAGACATTTGTCGACGCGTTTCGAACCAACCAGTGTGGCTCTCTCTTTATGTAATTTACGCAGAAGTTCTACTTATAACTATTATGGATCACAGAAGCCTCAATTCAATGTTTGAATATTATTTAACATCAACAATCTCTAAGACATGGTATGCTTTATGTTTAATGAGTTATACATGGTATCCTTTATGTTTAATGAGTTATATAATTGGATAAAACTAGTGTATGGAGAATTGGTTTAAGTAATTTATTGATCCCTCTTAGGCATGATAGTCACCCTCTTCGCATGAATGGCACACAATTTTGTATCCTCGAACAAACCCACAAGATAGGCCTCTGCAGCCTCTTGAAATGCCAAAAATGCATGACTTTGGAATTGCAGATCCTTCCAAAGAAGGCAAAAGAAATTAATTTGATGGATCAATATCTTGTTAACCGTCATGACCCTTTCCCCAACACCTACTTTTTATCCTCCTCTAATCCGACGGCCCGTCCCCTCGCACCACGTTAAATTTAGAACCATACCCCTCGCGCCACATTAATCGATGACGTGACTTTACTTTCCTTCGTATTTCCTATCAACGACCCTCCTCTTTTTACGTCAGCAATCAACCACATAGCACAAAATATTGTGCAATGGTATTTGAGAGGATAATAATCTAATAATCCAATGGATCATATTAGTTTGATTGCCTAATATAATGATCCAATGGCTCACAACTGCATATAGTGGCATGGGTGGCGAGTTCTTCTGAGGGGAATGGGGAATGACTTGTGGCATAATTATATAATTTTCAAATGGAAAAACCTTATATATAATTATTAAAATTCTAAGTTATCATAATTTATTAAGATTTTAACTCATAAGAACATATACATCACCACCTATATCAATCTAACATATATAAATTTCATCTCCTCATTTCAACAATATGTATAGAGGCACATCAATATGTAGAGATGTACAAACTAATAAAGTTGTGCCTAAAGGAGGTTAGTGTAGCCATTAATTGTGCCATAATTTATTCTAGTTAGCAAACAATAAGGGAAAATAAAATGTCTAGTGAACACAATGTGGAACTAAGATCAAATAAAGTAATGCAATGAACTAAGTAACGTATATTTATTTATGAGAACGTGTGGCTAGAACATTATGTTCCAATATAGTTCTCTTATCTCTACGATGAAGTTGTTTCCAAATATAGAATGGTTGATTTATCAAATTCCAACTCAAAGAGATCAAACTAGAGCGTCATCTAACTCAAGAGAAAAGGGTACCTTGTGCATATATTAATTGCAGCCAATAATATAGATAACTTGATAAAAAAGTGAAAATCCTTACCCGTTCATTTTCTCCTTGTGTACTACTATTGAAACCTTGGCTTACATGACCTACTATTCTTTGTGTTAAGAAAAATAAGGCATATGAAATTCTATTTCAAAATAATTTTCTGTCAATGTAAGTGGATTTGCAGATTTTTGAGTGTCTTTAAAATCAAGAGCTATTATTTTTTTATTATTTATTGAACTCACCCTCCTTGATCCTCCAATAGCTACTATAACACCCCTACTCTGTTAAATTAGGACTTAATTTATTTTATATTAAGAGACCTCGGTAGATTTTTTCCTTGTTTTAAAAAAATAAGCACATATATATATTTTATATAATGATGGAAATATACCTATAAAATGTGAGAGGATATGATAGAGATAATCATTAACCATTTCTAGGAAATGCACCAAGAACTACTAGGGTGGAACTTAACTCGAACAGATAGGGAGATAGTTAGGGAAGTTAGTTATACCCAAAAGAAAAGAGAATGGAGTATTTCTCGAGCAAAATTTCATAACTCTCAAAAGCCCAAGAAAAATGAAAGAAAACACACTTAGAAGGAAGACAATGAGGTTTTTCTTCACATGAAAATTATGGTGCGAGAGAAAGACTAGAAAGTTTCTTAGCTGAGACCGGTGGGAGAGAAATATCGGATTTGAACCTAGAATGAGAAGGACATTGCTCAAGTTTTAGTGGCTAATAAAGTAGAGACTCTTTTTGGAAACTTTCTTGGAAAATTTTGTAACCTGTTAGTGAGATGAAAAGCTCGAGGGTAGTAAGAAAGGAAGATGACTTATATTTTGGAGGACTGTAGTAGTTCTTTGCAAATATCCCCATGAAGACAAATAAGTATCTCGTTGTTTAAAAAGAAAAAGAAAAAAAATTCTAATTAGTTTCTTGGAGGAGGAGTATGATTTTCAGGAATCTAGAAAGAAATGTTGGTATGATATGTTGAACTGAAAGATTTGACTTGCCCCAATATGACATGTAGTCAATTCTATATTTGGATACTAAAATTGAAAGAAGTTAAGTTTTTTCTATGGTTATCTTCATTTATAAGTGGTAGATGAATGCGAAAGAAAGAAAACTAGATTAGAATAAAGTCAGATTCTAGGCACAAGCATATTACCCGCATTGGTATCAATCCCACAAGACACAGTGAATGCTTCGTAATTAAACACAAGACATGATCATAGTGTCCACAAGCTAATGAATGTAACATAAAAAAAATCTTTATTTGGAAATGGATGAAGTTATACACACAAAAAAAATACCTTGAAATGGGCAATAGTTCTCTATGACAAGTTGGCAATCCAATATTGATAGGAAACTATGAACTACTATTTTCTTTCTTTCTTTCAAAAACCAAAAACCAAATATTTAAATATATAAATGTAAACAAATAATACACCTTTATGCACAATTGTAGTGACGGTAAGAGAATAAAATGTTTCTAATATGTAGAAGTTGACTATAGCATCTTTTCCTTTGATTCCTTTTTATGGGTAAAAAGGAAAAATGAAAACGAAATTTTTTCGAATACTCATATCAATCACACTATTAAAGTTGTAGAGATTTAGAAGTTAAATATTTGAAGAATATTCTTAAAAAAGAATCGCACAATAGTTTAAAAATAAATTCACTCGCTTTCCTGGTTAGGGTTTGATATTTAATAACATAGGAGGAAAGAGGGAAATTGTTGCAACTATTCTCATAATCTAAATAATTGAGGAATACATTGTAAAAACATGTCCCAGTATCACATGCAAGTACATGGAAAAAGTGAACACCACTTTTATCAAATGAAATAAGTAGGACCAGAGGTCAACCCTTCAGGAAACCCACAAAAAAAAAATTCATGATGACTCTCTTATTTTGTACAAAATAGAGCCATTTAGGGTTCATTTTTCCCACACAAGAAAATCACATAGTAAACAATAAGTACGGTAAGAGTTTTCTCATATTAACACTAGGAAGAGAAAAGAAAAAAAATTCTAGCAAGAGTAGTCATAGCCTAAAGTTGAGAAGAAAAACTCGGAGAAAAGGGAAATGAACTAACATGAGACATTTGATGCCTAGCTAAGAAGAACAATTGTAAAGAAATTCAGGAATATGTTTTGTCATATTTCAAAAGTCGCTCACCTCTAGTTTTTAGGACCTAAAGCAAGAGAAAAGTGAGGAATTATTCAAGTCCTCGACCCATATTACATATACAATCACATGAAAAATAAAGGAAAAAAATTCAACAAGAAGGATTTCTACTTGAGTAGTGACAAAAATCCATCCTAGAGGAGTAAGAGAACCCTACAAAAAAGAGAGAGCTTTATTTTGATCTATTGATGGGGATCAAATGAGAGTGGAAAAATATAAAATTAAAGTTTGAAAGGGAGACATACCACTCAAACCCTCAGCTTAGTAAGACTAAAGCATAATGGAAAACTCTATGAGAGGAACCTTCTGAAAAGAAAAAAAAGTGAGCTATAGGATAGAATCATAATAATGTTAGTTAGACTGCAAAACTTATTGGGAAGGAAACATAGGGAATTCATGAGAAGGAAATTGAATGAGTAATCTAAGAAAAAATTCTTACCTAGAACAGTTAGAAACCCCTCAAAATCACCTCCTCTCTATTCTAACCATGAGAGAAACAAGTTTGATCACAACAAGGCCTCTCTATGGGGAAAAAATAGGAACCCTAGGGTGTGGAGCTCCTCGTGCTCACGAGATAATGAGCGAATGATTCCTGAGTATGGCTAGAGGAGCAGGGTAGTTATCCAAACTACCCCAAAGATTAGGGAAGGGAACATTCCAAGACGTTCACGAACATTCCATAGCATCATATATGTTAGGAAGGGAACATTCCAAGAGGCCACATGCACATCTCCAGAAGGAGTCTAGAGAGTTTGGAGGGACACAATGAGTTCCACAAAACAATTATTCACACAACACATGGCTACCAAGGGTACAGTGAAAAGTGTAAGCCATAAGCCATTCGACCATATGTTAATGGTACATAAACATAAGTTCTGATGTGCATTAGTTATAAAAAATAGACAAAAGGAAAACCCACATGAGCCCCATCCAAAAAAACTCGACAGGGTAAAGATCCTTGATATGTTAGGGAAAATTAATATGGAATTCAAACTATGGGAATGATAGGTGCGTAGTATACTTCCCATACTCGAATAATGAAATATAGTGCAAAATTGTTTACAAATTCTATGCAGTCAAACCTTGAATTTTTATCTAGTAATGGATCCCTTCTTAAATAAAGGAACCACCAAAATTACTAGCAATTTTTAGATGGTTAAATTTTATATGGTCATTTGAATAAAGGAAAAAAAACTTTTGACCATATGAATTCTTTCAATGATTTCGTGAACTCCTCAAATCCATATATTCATTGAAGTAAAAGGTATAGTCTGATGTGTTCTATTTATAAGATAAATTTAATTAGAAAAGAAAAAAAGAAAGAAAGAGTAGAGACATCACAACTACCATTAAAATTCCAAATGTTGGGTCAATAATCACCACCCTTGTTACATTATTGGATAGATTTTTCATTCTCTTGTCCCCAATATCTCCAACACAATGAGTTCTCAAGATATTTAATCTCCCTTGAAAAGAAAATGATCTAACCCTTTGTACATGGAGATAAGGTCCATTCCACAAAGTGAGGAACCTATGAATTTTGAAAAAAAAAACTATCACTAAAATCACAGATAGGAACCAGTGAATTTTGAAAAAAAATTGGCTATCACTAAACTTAGAGAATGAGTTTTTTTTTTTTTTTTTTCAACCAGATGATCAATTTAATGATATTCCATCTGCCAAAACCAGTCCTCACACTTTTGTAGTGTACCTAATTAACCAATTTCATTTGACAACCATTTCATTCCAAAACTATAAGGAAAACGGAGGATGGAAGGATTATTGTTGATTGAAGGAGTGGTTGCACACAATCGAAAGGTAAAATGTGTATGTTGGAACTCTTCCATAGTATTTACATCTCTATATGACACATTTATTTTGGATGTCCCATGACTTTGAATACCCATGATAGTAGTTAGAATTACAGTAGAAAAATTACCAATTTCAAATAAACTTATCTACAATTCACATCTAAAGTTATTTAGAATTAAGAATTTTTTGAACATTGTATTTGAGAATTTTTATAATCCTGAGAGAAATTTTGAGTTTAATAGTGGGAATTAATACAAGCTATATACTTCAAATATAAAATTTAAAATATTTTCAATGCCATTTTCTATGATTTTTGGGTCCCAAATTTCTAGAGGCATTTTGGGGCCCCAATGAAAGGATTTGTTAAATCATGGAACTAGAGGTTCCCATCAAATTAGCTAGTCCCAATAGAAAGTAGTTTTTCATTTATATTTATTTCCAATCATCTATCATGTGCCCCAAGAAAATATTAAATGAAAAAATTGTTCCCTTCATAAGCTGATGTACATAGTAACCATGTTGGTTCAAGAAAACCATTTTGATTCTCATCTTCTACGATGATCTATTTTTCTCATATAGGGTTCTTTCCTTATATTAAGAGATGATTCTTTAAACCTCTTGTAATATCTTTTGTGAATTCACCTAAACAACATCACTCTCTATTTAGAGATAACTACAAGAATTCTAAGATGTTTGTGTTCTAGAGTAATTTTTTTTTATTTCATTTAATAATAGAAGTTGGATTTCTACCATATTACATTTCCTTAATTATATTTATTTATGTGGGTTTAATATGCCTTTATTCCTTTCATTTTATTTCTTGTGAAACCTAGTTCAATGGTTTTATAGAAATATCATCCATTTATTTCTCAATGCGTGTCCTCGATGATGTGAGGATACAATGAGTTTTGTCACAAGCTAGTTTCATTAAGGATCAATTTCACTCTCCAAACCAAGTGGCTACCCATGGTGGATGAAAAGAGAGATGAAAGAGTGAGATTTATTACAAAATTATGGTTTAAGGAAGCACTCACATGAGAGAGGAATTTGACAATGGAAAATGTCTCCCAAACTCATCAATGACCTCCAACAATAGCCAAGGCACCTTCAACCAACAAGAGTTTTGGAGGTTGGATACCATTCAAGGTACAAGTTAACTTTCATGTCCCAATATTTGAAGGCCAAATATATGGTGATGATTTGGATAAATGGTTAAATATATTATACTCATATTATTGCGTGAAAAATATTTCAATAATGAAAAGATCCCATTTTCACTGCTAAAATACCTCCCCCTATGTCAAATATTTGTGGTAAGGTTACTAGAAGAGAAATAATGAACAAATTCCACAATATTCAAGGAAATATCCACTTTGGAAGATCTGTTTGATGCTCATACGAAGGAATTCAACCTTCTAGGGAACTGCGATGACCAAAACATTACATGGACAACCATGCAGTAGGAAATATACAAAATAATTTTGGAGTACACAAACATTTCCCATCCCTTGCACTAATAAATGGGTATCAAAGACTTTAAATTATAGGTTGTACTATGAAAATTAGTTGTATACTAATGTACTACCAAATGGAGATGGATTTCATGGACATGTCATTATTGGGAGTTGCTAATTGATATATTTTCAAAATTGAGAGGAAACTGAAGTAGAGGAATAAGAGGGATTTGAAGTCTCTAGATCTACTGAAAAAATACGGGGAAAGTAAGGAGAAACTCAAAAAACAAGGGGCATATGAAAGCTTTTTTAAATAGTTAATTTCAAGTATGATTTAAAAAATGCATTTATGCATGCAAGGAAGTTATTATTGAAAACAAATACATTGATTCAAAGGAGACAATGAGAATATGTAACCATCTTTGTTTCTCAACCCTCCAATTCAGATTCGTAGTTAAAAAAAAATTAATATACCAATTTCAAATAGGGGGAACACTTATTGGCATAATAAAAACCTAAAAACGTTTAGAAATAAATTTTAAGGTTTCTTGTCCCTTTTCTTATTCTTTAAGTTAGAATATTCATATATACACATATATTGTTTAGATTAGCCATAACTTGGAATGAAATACCAAAAATGTGATAAGCCATTGTATGGGACCATGAATTGAACGATCATTATTTTTGAAGGTTTGTTCAAATAGGTGAATGTGAAAATCAAACCAATATAAAGTAATTTGGTAAGGTTCCTCTCTCCCATCATAAACTCTATGAGTTGTTGTGAATCAAATTCTATGTCAGTGATATTGTACAATTTTCAACCTAGCTTTGAGATTGAGATTAGAGAAATAACATGTATCTAACTTGGGCCTAATTCTATTGGTGTACTAAATATCCCTATTAATTATGTTAAAATGAAACAGCATATCCCTTGAGAGAAATTTGGTTCCACCTTATTATGACCACTCTAAAACAATATATGTGATTCTTGAAATTTTCTAAAGAGAAATAAAAAAATTAAGAAAACCCAAAATTTACAGCTAGTAGTATTTGAGCTCCCTTTCTATCAATTTTTGTACAAAAAAAACCATTTTACAACATAGTTCTATTTGCTGGATGGTTTGTTAAATTAGCCAATGGAATTCCAAAGAATTTGTACTAGATGTTCTCATGTCACTAGTACAAAATGAGAGATTAGCGACTATGCGACTACAAATGTTAATCACCACAATTATTTCAAGTGAGTTACTACTAGATTTGAGAAGTTTTAAGTAACCCAACTAAAAACAACCAAATTAAATGTCTAATTTAATCTAGGGATAAAATAAATGGCTAGATAATAAGTGACCCAACTGAAAGCGACTAAGTTAAATGAATAATTTGGTCCAAGGCTAAAATGAATGACTAAATAATAAGTGAAAAAATAAAAAATGATTAATGTAAGCAACTACTATATTCCAAGAATAAAAATATGACCAAACAACAAGTACAACAAGTAGAGGAATTAGGCATTTATGATAGTCATTTTTAATTGTCACTCTGGAATTGGAAAATCACAATTTTGATACTGAAGTAATACATTTCACTAAAATTTAACACTGCACATGGATTTAGAAACCCACTTGAGGGGTCCTCTGAATCCATCAAAGGGTTCTCTGAATCCATCTACAGTGTTAAAATTTAGAGACCCCTTGAAGGGGGTCTCTAAATTTGTTTGCAATGTTAAAATTCAAGTAGATCGATTCAACAACCCCCTTCAAGGGGTCTAAGATTCCATCTATAATGGTAAAATTATAACAATTTTATACAATATAGAGTATAAGTTTACAATATATAATAGTTTTGTCCTCCCTTTGGAAGAAGGGACAATATAGAGAGTTTGAAACTTTAATAGGAATTTGTTCCTCACATATTAGAGAGAGAGCACACTATTTGTTGTGGGGATTTTGTGGTATTGTTATATACCATGGTTTATTATTACACTAGATTCATAGAAACAATGATTTTATTAATTTAAATTCAAAGTATCTTAATTAAAAATTGGTTAATTAATATAAATCTAGATTGTTATAAGGACATATTGTTCTATAAATAATTCTATATATACATCCATTAGAAAAATGTTCACAAATTCTAATATCACATTCACATTCTTAGAATGTGCACACACTATTATTAGAAAAACATACATACTCACCATTCTTGTCGCTCTTTATGTACAATAACATGCCATGACTCCATATCTAAGTTGAAATCTGAATATCCATTAAAGAGTATCTAAGTGGTTGTTTGAGGATTATTTCATGTTCCTTGAATTCTAAAAACTTTATTTAGAGCCTAAGGACATTTTTCTCCTCCCTCAAAATAATACATTTCCGAGATACATTCTATCATGGAAAACATACCAATGGTGACAAAAATATCCTTAAAAGACAAATGTCCCCACGTATATCATGTGGCATAATTCAAAATAATTGTCCTTTGGGACCTTACTCCCTATTCCAAGTTCGCTTAATCTATCATGGTGAATGATGGTCACTCCAAATCCAAGTGACGAAAAAGGATAAGAGCATGAAATACACAGATAAAAAAATAAAAAAATAAAAAAAATCCCAACAGTTCATAGAAGGTAGGCATCAAAGAACGAAGAAGATTGACCAAGATTTTTGAGCATGATGAAAAGACCAATAGTGATAATAACAATTTGGAGATGGAGCATGGCTACTCTACATTTTTACCACATTTTTATTACTGTGGGTGAATGGGGAATGGATAGAATCTAATTAAAAAATAGAATTTACACGAGGCCAAGAAAAAATAAACCCGGGGTAGTGTGTAGGGTTTATTGAATCTCTCTTAAAATTTCATTTCAACATTATCAACGCAATCATTCTCAATAAATTATGAAGATCCAGCATCCTAAAAGGAATTAAAAGTGCCTCATGGGACTGCCCTATCCTTAAAATAATATTTCAAAGAAATATTTTGATATCCCTCTAAACAACAATGATAATGTTGGTTAAGGTAGTCGATATTTTTAAAATAACAGGAAAAACTTATCATAACTCAGTTGTCAAACTATTAATGGGACAACCATTACTGACTATTATCTACAAATGCAAGTTGATGCATTGCCATTATTCAATGAAAGCCTCACCACTTGGAATAACCTATTGGTGGTCTCGAAGGGAGCACACTTTCATGTATGTCAAGTGCCTCTGGGTCTTGGGTTGTTAACCTACTTTCTTCCGTTTGAAGAAGATTAGTTGTTAATCAAACAAAAATAGTTTTAGGTTGTAATGCAAGACCAAAGTAATCAATATTCTTGTAATCTATTTTTATTTTTATATTATTCTACTTATTTTCAATTGACTTCTCAAAAAAATGTAGAAAATTATTTATTTTGTTATTTTATTTTTTTCCTCTTTTTCTTATTCTAAGCTGGTTGATATTAGGTCTAGAATATATCCTCACATTTAGTTGAAATACACATTCTCTCCTTGTATGTTCATGGACTTGAAACTAGTTTTCATCATGGGGATCTTTTGTCTTTACCCCATTTTTATTGTTGGAATGAGTGGGGAACACTTATGATATAATTTTTCAAAAATAAGTTACATGAGGCCAAGAAAAGCTTAACGTAGGGTATTGTGTAGGGTTTACCAATTCTTCTCCCTTTAAAGTTCATTTCATCAAATTAACATAAACATTCTCAATAAATTATGAGCACCAAACACCCCAAGAGGCACTTAAAATGCCTCGGGGTTTCTACCCTACCTTTAAAAGAAGCTTCCAAACAAATATTCCAATATCCCTCTAATCTAAAATGACAAGGTTGGTTAAGGTGCTCAATATTTTTAAAATAGTGGGAAAATTCTATCATAACTCAGTTGTCAAACCAACAACGTGGACAACTAGCACTACCTTCTATATCTGAATGCAATATAATGCATTGTCATTATTCAAGGAAAACTACCCCAATTGGAATAACTTGTTGGTAGTCTATAAGGGCGTAGGATTTCGCTTCTACAAGGTTCATGTGGGTCCTGGGTCGTTAACCTATTTTATTACATTTGAGGAAAATGAGATATTAATCTCGAAAAAGTAGTTTCAGGTTGTACTCCAAGATCAAGGTACTCATATTATGCATTTGGAACTATTTTCATGATGGAGAGATTATAGTATCTCTTCCAAACAAGTCAGGAATTTAATAATTTGAAAGGGATAGGCATGTCTCTTTTTATTTTACAATTTATTCTACCAAGAACAATGAAGCTGTTGCGTACTTATTTAATATTCGTATTACGTGGAATGCAAGAGATTAAGCTAGAGTATTATTTGGGGATATTTCTACCCACGGTCTCTCAAAAGGACACAACTTGTGTGAGTGGCCCACTTTTCAAGATCCGGCTACCCAAATTAGGCCCAAGATTTAGAACTTATAGGATCCTTGCTTTTGATATGTATTAATCTAGCCTTCTATGTTCATCTTCATATTCATGATTTAATAGTAGATATGTTTGGTTACATCATTGCAATACTAATATATAAAAGCAAAATTTGAATAGTGACAAAAAGAATAGTGGGGAACTAGAGTTTATGGTGGGAACCCTCACAGGGAAGAAAATCAATTGTAACAAATTATTTTGCATTCATCAATGGAATTTTTATAGCTATGCTTTGCCTCTGAAAAAAATTAACATGATAGTTTTCATTTATGTCACTACAAATGGAGTGGGAGGTTTGTTCCCATGCCAAAATGGCAGCTGAATGGAAATGAGATGGAAAAGTTTGTTTCCCTTTCTAAGGGCTAGCAATGGTTTCTTGAGAAATGGGCCATTCTTAAGGGCATCATAGAAACTGTGTCTTGGGGAATTGGAAGTTGTTTATGGTGTTTTCATATTTTTCGATTTTTTCCAAAGTATGATTTAGACAAGAACCAAATGAAATTACCTGAGGTTCTTGGCTACTTTGGTTTCCATATTTGGAAAGCGTGCATGTCCTTTTGATTCATTGAATGTAAAGAAGCTTCAATGTTAATATTTTAATTTTTTTTATCATCGAGGGATGGCTCATTTTATTTTGTTCATAATGTTAGGGTTTTGAACTTGTATGTGGAAATCCTGTCACATGTCATGCTTACATTACATTAGATTTTTTCTCTATAGTTACTTTTATGATAAATCCTTTGTATCATCAAACCTCTACACAATTTGACTAGGGAGGGGCCAAGGGTCTTCTTCTCAACACCTGTGTGTTGACAATGATTTCCATATACTGTTTGACTCCTGGGACATTCTAGGGAAAATCATGAAATGTGGATTTTCAAAAAACAAGGATAATTTTGAGACATTTAATATCTCTTTCATAAAATGTATTTCCCACACTGCTACCTACCCGGTAGTGTTGCCAAAAGACAAGTTTTTACTTTTCTTATCCAAGCTTTGTAAATTTCAATCGACCATTTTTTGTGATGAAAATTGTGATGGATTTACAAACTAAAAGGGAGATATTTGTGATACTCAAGGAAATTATAAAATTGTTTGATGATCCTTACCAAAATTCAGCTCAAGCCATCTTCAAAATCTAAAATGAATTTGAGACACTAGATTTTTTTCTTGATAACTAGGAAATCCTTTATGAAGAAGTTGGAATGGGTGAATATTTTGATGATGTAATCCCTTGGGACTTTGAACGCAATGACAATGGTGGATTTCGGAAGGATGATGGCTTGATTATCCTAGGATTTGTTTCTGGTGGTGTTGTTACTTCAAAGTCGTCTGACAATGAGGTTTGTGTGTCATTTATAATAACCTAAATTAATTCACCACTTCTATTTTTAGTATTATGTTGTAGCGGCTACAACCACCCTCCAAAATTTTGGCTTAGCCTCATTTTGGAGCCTCCCTTCCAACCTTCATAGTAGCTTTCCTTGCTTCCTCAATTTCACAAGCTTCGGTGTCTTTATTGCAAAAAGGCAACCTATCGGTCATAGCTTGATCCATTCCCCTCATAGGATGTTCACCCGGACTTGGTCTAGCTGCAAGCTAAGCAACTTCCCCTTGAAAAGTGTGCATTTATAGAGGGAAACCAGCCTTCCCTCCATAAATTGTGCAATCCTCCCTAGCCACCTGCTGGGCTCTAGGATTGTGCAATCCTGCCTACCAACATTGCCAGTAGGATTTGAGAAAATTTCCCTAGCAAGGCTGCTCAGACCAGAATTTGCACAAATCTAGGAAGTAGTTAGCTACTTTGCTCAGAAATTGCTCAAATCTCCTCGGTAGTCAGCCCATCTTCGAGCCATAAATGTGCATTTCCTTTAAACAGTTGAATAACCTCTTAATGTGCAGCTGAGTTGACTGGTTCCCTCTGGGACTGAGCAAAAAAGACTTGCATGCATAGGTTGCTTCTCCCAAGGCAGCATGCAAAGGCATCCCTTGTCTCTGGATCTATGTTTAATAGTTGGAGGTTACATGCAAGGAGAAATTCAGAAACCTCCCACCAAGTGTCATTGCCCCTAGATTTGCGGCATGCGCATCACAACCTCGATGTTATCAAAACTCATCAGTCAAATGCTATAGAGCTCATTCATCACATCAAGCTTGCATCTCTAACATCCCACATCATATCTAGGAGTAGTCGACACATTCAACTTAGATGTTTTGGGGCAAGCCTGCTTCCCATGCCTTGTGTTTAATTTCTGTCGCTTTTTGTGTTTTCGCTTGTGTGAGTACTCTTTTCTTGATTTCTTTGAACTCTTTCTATCATTTACATGTAGTCCAGCTTGTCCTAGCTCTGTTTCAATTTTTGTTGCTATCTCACTACTGTCATATGCATCAAACTGTTGCACGGACGTTCACCCAACTGGTGAACTGCCTCACCCACATGCATGTTGAAACGTTTGATGAATATTTCATTCATGTTTTGCATGCACTGTCAATCACTTCTGCTATCACTTAGTTTCTCCATGCATTTACTATCTTAGTTGTTTTGAGTTGCCCATCGGCGAGTTGGGCCAACCTTGGCCCAAACACTGCCTTCATCAAGGCTGCATTGCACAATATGGTGAAGGAAGGCTCACCTTCCTCTCCAAATTTGTGCATTCCTACCCAAAATTGGCCTCTAGGACTGTTTTGTGCATTTGTGGAGGACAATGGTTGCTTGGCCCAAGAAATTATGCAAATTTGTCCCTGGGCCAGCAAACCTTCCCAGCTGAATTGTGCATTGCACAATCCTAGAAGTCAGCAGCCAGACTTGACTGTGCATTACGCAGTTCTATCATTTAGTCAGTCTCCCAGTAGCCTAGATAATCCCTTGTGTAGTCTTGGCAGTCGGTCTCCCAACCTCTTGGCTGAAATTGCGCAACCTTCATGATCATTCACCCAGGTATGTTGCAAGTCAATGCTCATTGTCATTTTGGTTTTCGACTGACATATTTCTTTCCATGAGTGTTGACATGTCTCCAGGTATCGCAAGTGTTCATCTGCCTCTCAACAGTATAGGTATAATGGTTTCCAAGAGAGCAGAGACAAAGACATTGTTCATAGCACACTTTGGGATGCAGTCCATCAAGTGTCTATGGACTTTCTTTCCCATGAAGACATGAACTTGTTCGTAGACAAGGACATCAAGATGTGACAACAAGAACATAATAGTGAGCAACATCATAAACAACAGCTGATGACAGCGTACCAAATTCAGCGAATGTAAGAGGAGGGTTGTTGACAACATCAAGCTGGAACAAGGTTTCAAGCTCAAGTAGATCCATTGATGATGAAGGCAACTTTGGAGACTCTAGCTATGAGGTGACAATGCGAAAAGATAGAGAATGGAATAGAGAAGGAGTTGCATTTGCTGAACAAGAAACTCAAGGAAGAACATGAAGTTGTATAGATAGACAAATGAGTTGGAGAAGGATCAGGAACAGCAGTGGGCACATCGTACAACTCATAGATTAAACTGCACCCATACAAGTTAAAGATCCATCCCAACAGCTAACACAGAGTAGACATGGTGAGTAGTGTTGGTGATCAAATGTAAGGGTTTCAACAACGTGCATGTCATTTTGTGCATGCATGCAATCCAACCCATTCAACACACTCACCAAGGTGAAGACAAGAAGTAAGTCCAACTGGAGCTGAACATGTACTTCGGTAAGTTGATGTGAATGACCACCAGCACACACTTGAAGATCATCATGGACACTATGCATCAATTTGTTGGCGGTTTAGCCACACCCAAGAAGACCATGCACATGTTAGCAGACGAGTTGGATGAAAAGGCTGAACCAATGCACCAGTTTCAACGGAGGCAAGAGTTCACTTCAGCAAGATGTCACCATGAGGTGCATACACACCATCACAGATGACCAAGTTTGGCTTCAGCACACCAGCGTCACAATCTCAAACATGTCAAAGCATTGGTCTCCCCACAACAGACTGAGTGTCAGTGATGTCTTGCAAGGCTTGCTCAAGCCATGTTGTCTCACATGAGTACATGTGCATTGTCATGTTGAATCATCTCAAGTGTAATTCAAGTGTCAACAGTTAGATGTAACAGTCATAGAGTAGGGGAAGAGTCATGAGGGTAGTTGAACTGTCGCAAAGGGGAATGTCAAGGGTTACCCCACCCTTTGCTATAAATAGTCCCTCATAACTCATTGTATGGGCTTTTGGTCAGCCAAGCTTCTACTAAGACTATCTTGAAGAAGGCTTGGATAGTATTGTAACCCGCCTTGGCTTCTCCCCTGCACGGAGCTAGTACATCTCCTTGGAGGAGCCGAAGGATGTGGCTGTAACATTACATAGTTGGGGCTAGCAGGTTTACATGGATGTATTGTATGATTGTGACTCACACTTCTTTATATAATAAGAGCCAGCACATTTTCATGCATATGTTGTTATTTTGGTTGGACTACTCCAGTTGCCTTAATGATATATGTTGTTTAACTTACGTACTGGTGTATGAACTGATTCACATGAAATTATATGAATCTTGTTGTTGATGTGTTGATATGTTGTTAATGTTGTCACTGTTTGTGTTGACTGCTCTGCCCAACATCAAACAAGCCTTTCACATGAACCTTGTTGTAACAACTGTCGCACTCGTCTCGGACTGATCCGTGAGTGTTCTACATGTTATCTTACCTTGTATGATGTGATTTCCGCATCCAAGTGGACTGCTCCACCATAAGCCGTGCATGTCCTTTTGTGTTGTGTGTTCCTAGCCGAGTTGGGATTGATCCCTTTCAACCTAGAACTCACCTTCACCTCCTTCCCCTTTTTAAGTGTTAGAACCTCCCATACGCCTTCCTTGACTCACTGGATTAGTCACACCCTTGCTACTGGCAGAGTTATCTTACTTGCCTCTATGCGACATCGAGGTCATGTCATTACCTTATGATCCACTACTAGGACTCCCACACCAAATGGCCTGAGGTCTAATTGGGACTTCTTACTAGGGAGATCCCCTTGACATGTTGGCGGGTCCAGCACCGTAAACATTTCTGGTGCTAGAAGGAGGGCTTGATGACAAGCAGTGCGCTCTCATCGAGTTTTGAACCTTTTCATATCTTTCATGGAGTCTTGCACTCTTCTTCCCCTGAGGTGTTTTTCAAATTGTGAATATGTCTCCATCTCGGGGAAGTTGTTCGATCTCTTGTCCACTCACACATATGATGGTGAAGGTGAAGTGGCCTGGCCTGAGCACTTACATAACTTTCTTTCCATGATTCATGGGGAGGATGAGTTTTTCGACAAACAGGCCATTTTGCTGCTTGCATACACACTTCATGAATCTCCATTTCATTGTGTGCTTAGCCTACCAGCTGACAGCGTGCACTCATTTGAGCACTTATGTGTTCTTACTGAATACATGTTCTATCATTTTGATCCAGACCATATTGATCGGAAACTGTTACAACAACGAAGGGTTCCACATGAATCCATTATTTATTTTTGGCAGTGCTTCCGTGACTTGTAATTTCAAGCTCTGAGGAGCCAGATAAAATTTTCTTATCTTTGGGACTAGTTTGGGTACTGCCTTAAGAAATATGTCTGTCCCAAGAGAAATTTTGAGATCAAGCCTCGCTCAACATTCTTCGTTGATGTAGCTACGAAATCTCATGTGGAAGTGGGCACTGTCTCAATTGACTATCCACCTTCCTCTTATTCAATAGCTCGACCATTGCCCAATGATGTTGAGGATCATGCTCAAACACCTGTTCATCCTTCACATCATCCCAACATCACTTCATCAATTTTCACACAGATTTGGTTGTGAGTCCTTCGAGTCCTCATATGCATTCTTTTCTGCGACCTTCGTCTTTGCACTTGGGTGTTCCTCTGGATGATGTTGTTTTGTGTTCATCCATTCTAGACTATTCACTTGTTGTGAATGAGGAACAACCCACTGACGGAGTTGGTGTTGCACAACCAGCATGCATTATCATTCATGAAGAGTATGAGTGGGAGATTGAGCATCAACACTCAGTGAGCGATGAATCCCTTCCGTTCGAGCCCCCTTCGTTCTTTCCTAACGTCATTGGTGAACCTATCATCCATCATTTCGCATGTGTGTCTTCATCCATGGATGCACCCATTGTTGATCTTTCACAGGACACACCATATTTTAGCCCATCATCCAACAATGGAGAGGACCAATCATTTATTGGAAGTCCACTTGATAGTTCATCTGCTTTTTTTAGAAACGCAGACGGTGAACATCCTTTCTCCTCATCTACCTCTCTGTGTGATTCATCAAACCATGAGGATGCCAACCAACATCCTGAATTTTCTGATCTTGGTTGTCATGATCTCTTCACCTCATCATCCGATCATGATGTTGATTCACTCATTGTTAATCTATCTAAGCCACTAGTCTAGGAAGATCCATCTTTCAACGAAGTCGAAACCCTATAGACCATCAAGGCACTTCAGCCCAAGCTGATGGTTATGATAAGGAAATTGTTCAAACACTCAAGGCTCCTCATCACTCATCTGTATGCACTCAAGATCAATCTAACACTCAAATTTTACTTCCTCTACTCAAACTACACGGTCCCATTACTCATGCATTGTAGGAGTCTTACATTGCAAGCACTCGTGCGCGATGCAAGTTATCTATGTTTCTTTCGTTTTCTTGCATGTCACAGTCAATAGTGTGCTTATGCTTGAAAGTTGCATGTAGTGTCACACAACATCATGATAAGTCCACGGACTACCTGTCATGCACATGCAGTCACTTATGTCCGGTGGGCACCTTGAATCACAAAGTGTGGTTGTCTTCATTGTTATATCTTTCTTGCTTGCTAGTTCGCACAACTAGGTTGCTTGCGGACCAAGCTTTCACCATCATGGGTCTACCAATGCACCGGTGGCTGCATTGGAAGTATCACTTCACGTGATCAAGCCCATGTACCATTAGTGTAGGAGTAGGAGTAGTGTTTTCATTCAGTTGTTTGCTTGAATGCTTGTTTTCTTACGTGCTTTGTTTACTTGTTATTTTCTTGTTTGTTTACTTTCTTCGGTTTCATTTTTGCTTCTTATATTGCTTTTCTTTATTGATTGCTAGTACATTCACGTGTTTCATTCATAGGTTAGTTTTGCATGAAACCATGTATGAGTTTTGAAGCGAGCTGGGTAAAGTACAAGAGGGCTTGTACAACTATCACTACTTGGTTATCTGTCATCTTGCCTATGATGAGCTTGTTACTTTTAGTTCATTATACGTTGAAGAAAAATACGTACTGTTCGAAGTGAACCTTGGTGTAAGCACAACACTTGCACACTAACTAGTGTCACCTTCTCTGGTCGATTATTTTTGGGTTAAACCTTGTCAGCTCAATCAAGTAGAGTAAGGTAAAGGGGGGAAACCTTAATAGGCACGTCAGAGATACAATAAACTACTTATTTGCTGGAAGAACCTCTCCCTCTCTCAATAAGTTGAGATCCCTCTTCTACCTTTGAAATGAATAAGTGCTATGCATAGTAAAAAATGGAAAAAATGAAAAGTCAAACATTCAAAATGAAAAATGAATAAGGAAAAAGAAGAGAAAGGCTTCCTATGTAGGGAGGTGATGCAAGTAACTCCGTCGGGGCCTTGACCAGGCTTGCTGGCAATGGAGCCATGCTTGTGTTCCTATGTGACTCCACCAAGGTACTGTCTAGGCCTACTGGCAATGGAGAAACACCAGAGATGAAACTAAGACTCTGACGACTATACTTCCTTTACACCTATATACCCCTCAAACCCAATCAAAACAACTGTGCTGCCTTGCCTTTGAATGTGTGTCAGTCGACCAAGGTTTTGGCAGATGCTACATCTTACAATCAAGTTAGTGTGAAGCCAAAATGAGTTGAAAACTAAACAATACTTTCAGAGGTGTTAGACTTGCTTTTCATAAAAAAGGTCCATTCAAAGAGCTGGAGTTCTACCAGTGTGTCGCCAAGTGTTATAGCGGCCACAACCACCCTCCAAAATTTTTCGTTAGCCTCATTTTAGACCCTCCCTTTCAACCTTCATAGCAACTTGCCTTGCTCCGTCAAGTTCACAAGCCTCAGTGTCTTTCTTGCACAAAGGCAGACTATCGATCACAACTTGATCCATTCCCCTTACAGGTTGTTCTCCCGGACTTGGTCCAGCAGTAGGCTGAGCAACTTCCCCTTGAAGATTGTGCATTTCTAGAGAGCAACTAGCCTTCCCTCCAGAAATTGTGCAATCCTCCCTACTAGCCTATGGGGCTCTAGGATTGTGTAATCTTGCCTGCCAACACTCCTAGCAAGAATTGTGCAAATTTCTCTAGCGAGGTTGCTCAACCTAGAATTTGTGCAAATATGGGCAGTAGTCATCTTCTCTGCCAAAAAATTACACAAATATCCCAGCAAGTCAACACAGATCCAAGCCAGAAATGCGCATTTCCTTCAAGCAGTCAAAAAACCTCTTGCATGTGTAGCTGAGTTGACTGGTTCCCTCCAGGACCGAGAAAAATAGACTTGTATTCATAGGCTTCTTCCCCTAAGGTAGCATGCAAAGGCATCCCTTGTCTCAGGGATCTATGTTTAGCAGTTGGAGGTTACATGCAAGGAGCAATTCAAAAACCTCCCACCAATTGTTGCTTCCCCTAGATTTGTGGCATGCATGTCACAAACTTGATGTTATCAAAACTCATCAGCCAAATGTTGCAGAGATCATTCCTCACATCAAACTTGCAGCTCTAACATCCCACATCACATCTAGGAGCAGTCGACACATTCAACTCAACTATTTTGGGGTAAGCTCGTTTCCCATGCCTTGTGGTGCATTTCTGTCACTTTTTGTGTTTTTGCTTATGTGAATACTGTTTTCGTGATTTCTTTGAATGCTTGCTTTTGTTTACATGTATTCCATCTTGTTCTAGATGTATTTCAGTTTTCATTGCTATCTCACTATTGTTGCATGCATGAAGCTGTTGCACGGATGTTCGCCCAACCGGTGAACTGCCTCACCCACATGCATGTTGATCCGTTTGTTGAATCTTTCGTTCATGTTTTGCATGCACTATCAATCTCTTCTTCTATCACTGAGTTTCGCCATGCATTTACTATCTTAGTTGGTTTCAATTTCCCGTCGGTGAGTCAGACTAACCTTGGCCCGGATTCCGCCTTCACGAAGCCTGCATTGCAGAATCCGGGGAAGGAAGGCTCACCTTCCTCTCCAAATTTGCACATTCCTACCCAGCACTAGCCTCCAAGACCTTTCTGTGCATTTCTGGAGGATGGTGGCTACTTGGCCCAAGAAATTGTGTAAATCTGCCCCTGGGCCAATAGTCCTTTCAAGCTGGAATTGCGCATTGCATAGTCCTAGCAGTCAACAACCAGACTGGACTATGCATTGCATAGTTACAATAGTGAGTCAGTCTCCTAGCAGCCCAGACTATGACTTGTGAAGTCTTAGCAGTCGGTCTCCCGACTTCCCGACTGAAATTACACAACCTTCATTATCATTCACCCAGGTATGTTGCAAGTCAGCTCTCATGTTCATTTTGGTTTTCAACTAACATATTTCTTGCCATGAGTGTTTCCATGTGCCAGGTATCATAGGTGTTCATCTGCCTCTCAGTAGTACAGGTACAATGGTTTCCAGGAGAGTAGAGATGAAGACACCATTGAGAGCACACTTGGCGACGCAGTTGATCAAGTGTATATGGAGTTTCCTACCCACGAAGACATCAGGTTATTCATAGACAAGGACATCAAGTTATGATAGCAACAACATCACAGCAAGAAACATCATAAACAATAGCTGAAAATAGCATACCAAATGTAAGGAATGCAAGAGGAGGGTTGTTGACAACACGGAGGCGGAACAAGGTTGCAATCTCAAGTAGATCAATTGATGATGAAAGCAACTTTGGAGACTCTAGCTATGACGTGATGGATAGACATGAAGATCGTGTGAAGACAGAGAATGGAACAAAGAAGGAGTTGCATGCGCTAAAGAAATAACTCAAGGAAGAACATGAAGCTGCATAGATAGACGAATGAGTTGTAGCAGGATTAGGAACAATAGTGGGTGCATCGTGCACTCACGGATGAAACTGCGCCCCTACAAGTTAAATATCCATCCTAATAACACGAAGCATACATGGTGAGAAATGTTGGTGATCGCATGCAATGGCTTTAGCAACATGCATGTCATTCTGCACACACATGCAATCTAACCCATTTAGCACACTCTCTAAGGCAAAGAAAAGAAGCAAGTGCAACTGGAGATGAACATGTACTTTTCCAAGTTGATGCGCATGAACACTAGCACACACTTGAAGATCAGTACAGACACTATGAATTAGTGCGTTTCCAGTTCCTCCACACCCAAGAATACCATGCACATGTTAGTAGACGAGTTGGATAAAAGGGCTAAAATAATGCACCGGTTGCAACGGAGGCAACAATTTGCTTGAGCAAGATGTCACCATGAGGTGCATACACACCATAACGGACGACCAAGCTTGGCATCAACTCACTAGCTTCATCAACACAAGCATGTCAAAGAGTTGGTCTCACCACAACAGACCGAGTGTTAGTGATGTCTTGCAAGGCTTGCTCAATCCATGTTGTCTCACATGAGTACATGTTCATTATCATGTTGATTCACGTCAAGTTTAAGTCAAGTGTCACGAGTTGGATGTAATAGTCATAGAGTAGGTGAAGAGTCATGAGGGTAGTTGAACTGTCACAAAGAGAATGTCAAGGGTTACCTCACCCTTTTCTGTAAATAGTTCGTCATAACTCATTGTATGGGATTTTGGTCAGCCAATCTTATACTAAGACTATCTTGAAGAAGGCTTGGATAGTATTGTAACACTTCTCCAATGCATGGAGCTAGTACATGTCTTTAGAGGAGCAGGTAGATGTGGCTGTAACATTCCACTATTGGGGCTAGCATGTTAAGGATGTATTGTATGATTGTGACTTACACTTCTTTATATCATAAGAGGCAACACATTTTCATGCATGTGTTGTTATTGTAGTTGGACTACTCCATTTTCCTTAATGATATATGTTGTTTAACATAAGTACTTGTGTATGAACTAGTTTACATGAAACTATATGAATCTTGTTGTTAATGTGTTGATATGTTGTTAATGTTGTCACCGTCTATGTTGTTTTCTCTGTTGGACATCAAACAGGCCTTTCACATGAACCTTGTTGTAACAACTGTCACACTCATCTCAGACTAATCCATGAGTTTTGTATGTGTTATCTTACCTGGTATGATGCGACTTCCGCATCTGAGTTGACTGCTGCGCCGGAAGATGTGCATATCATTTTGTGTTGTGTGTTCCTAGCCGAGTTGGGACTGATCCCTTTCAACTTGGAACTCACCTTCACCTCCTTCCCCTTTTGAAGTGTTAGAACCTCTCATACACCTTCGTTAACTCACTCAATTAGTCACACCCTTGCTACTGACAGAGTTATCTTACTTGCCTCTGTTTGACATCGCGGTCAAGGAATTACCTTATGCCTCACTATTAGGACTCCTACACCAAACAGTCTAAGGTCTAATTGGGACTTCTTATTGGGGAGATCCCCTTGACATGTTGGAGGGTACAACGTTGCCAACATACTTACATCTGGATAGTATTTTTGATATCATTTGGTATTTCATAAAACCTTATTGAAATCATGTTTTATTTTCATCAGATTGGTTAGTGAATTGGATTTTCGTACATTAGATATTGATTAAGTGAAAAAGAAATTGATTTTTTGTTTCTAGGGATGGGGTTACTATCCAACATCAAATATTTGTGTTAGTATTGATCATTGGTAGTATTAGAGTGTTAAAGGTGGTTGAGTTAAATCCTTATGGATCTTTCTTACTCCAACCATCATCTAATTTAATCAAGTTCTTTGAATAGGAATATTTAATGGTTGGTGCATGCCATATTTTGTAAATGTATAACAAGGTTCAAATACTGGGAATGAAGAATTTTTAAATGACAATAAACCAAAGAGAAGATAACGAGAACCATTTTTAATTGATTTTTTGAATCTTCCTGACACTAAAAATTGTTCTTCCTTTGCTCCACTTAAAAGTTAACAGTCATTGTTATTTCCTTAGAGTAACTTCCCAGGAAAACCCACTCTTCCAAAAGACTGTCACTAATAACTAGAGGGAATTGTAAAGTTATTAGTATTGTATTTTGTTATGTTAAGCCCATTTTCCTTGGAGTACAAGTACTATTTTTTAATTTTAGTCTTGCATATTGCACAAATGATTGAGCATACCATCATTTTATGCTACATTGAATTTCAAAAAATGGGGAATGGGGATATGGAGGTCCCGGGGATGAGTTTCTACAATGGGAGAGGGGAGGGAAAACCCTAGGGGATGTTGTAGGGTATGAAGCCAATAAAATATTAATGAAAAAATATTAATTTCCTACTTCATATAAAAAATGTTGAACTTGATGATGCATCAATCTTGAGGTTTCTTGCTTACAGTTGTTTTAAATATGTATATTTGAAACAACAGGGAGTGGTGAGCATGTAGAATAAAGTCTAAAAGTTTGTTGAAAATCGTTATTGTTTAGTTTATGTTAGAGCCCTTTTTTTCCCATTTATTTAACCCATAAAAGGGTACCTTTCGTTTCATCCTCCCATTACATCGCACATAACCATGATACAAATTTATATCTTCACTAGTCATGAAATGACACTTATGTTCTACATTCACCTCATTATGTTTTGTGTTTACAGTGTATCGTGAGGCAAGGAAGAAAAGTGTATGTGACATGTCCTTTTATATTTTCTTTTGTGATTAGTTTTGGGAATTAAGTATCTGTTTTTTTAATGCTACCTCTGATGGAAATCTTACGGTACCTTTTGTATTATAATTTAATTAATCAATCTTAACATTATATCGAGAATTACTTTATCCTTTGTCTTAGATGATTGTATTGAAAATAAAAATAGTTTTGAACCATCATCTACATCGGACAATGAGGATAGGTTTGAGCCTAACTGGGATGATGTACAAGGTGATATTGAGGAGGAATTTTCAAATAAGAAAATGGTTTCTAAACCTCGAAAGCTTTCATTTTTGCAATCACATTATTTTTATAAATCATGGCTTCTAGTTTTTAATTTCTATTTTCTCTTGGTGACTCTTAACATCTTTGACGGTTTACTTGATACTATACATCCTTTATAGAAGTTGAAGGAAATTGAAGACAAAGAAGTCTTAGAAAAAATAATTGAGATAAAAAAGTAATGATTGAGATTGTGAATGAAACAAAATGGGTAGCATCCAATCCTGTTTAATGTTTGATTTTGAATTATGGGATAGTAATATCATATCCTTATTTGTCCTTGTTTTTTTTTAGATTTTGAAATTTGTTTATAGTGGAATTATTTTTATTTTTGTTGGAAGATAATTTGTTTTTTATTCATTGTTTCCTTTCCATCCATAAACATATTTTTGTCTTATTTTTTTTTATGTGTTTTAAGGAAATGAATGGGAATGTTGCCCTCTACTCTTACAAATTGCTTGCAGGAAAATTGTTCCTACTTATCCTAGCGCACTTTGTCGCCTCATTGAAAATTGAGCCTTAACTATGGGGTCATTGGTTCTAACTTTCCCATATGGGCTTCAACACTCCATTTGATCCATAGCTTGGATGAGATGTGGATATTTCGCTTTGTTATTGGATATTTACCTTTTTGTGTACTCTTAATGTGTGTCTGGTGTTGTTAGCACTACAAAATAACAATTCATTTATGACATGCTATGCATATTCTCTTGTCAAACCTCTCTTTACCTTTTAGTTTCATTTCTTGTTTCTATCCTCTCAAAAAATGGCTATATAGGTCTAGTTGTTCCTATTACAATACTCTCACTTGAATATTTTCTATTCACATTCCCCCTGATGTTGAACATCATATAATAAAGAATATTTCCAACACATTTAAATGATATTCCATGTAGAATGGTTTCTCTCTTATGTTGGACAATATTTATGGGGCACTTCACATGTTCAAACATTTGTTTCCCTTGTTTCTTTATAGAGGTAGGTATGTCACATTTATCATGGATGACTAATTTAATATTTCTAGCAAGCATTACCAACAAATTCTTAGCACATGCTTTCTTTTAATGTCACAAAATTCTTCTCCATGATATCCTTGATATTATTTTATGTATATAAGCTTGGTTGAAGCCACCAAAATTCTATTCCAAGGCTACTTCCTTACTAAAGACTAGAATTTGTTGAGTGTTGTTTTCTCTGATGGTTACCATAAATGTACAAATGATTTCATGTCAGCAGATGCTATTTTATCTTTAGCATTCTTCCTAAAGGAGAAGAGGTGTTCCTTTTATAAATGTTATTCATTGCCACTGAGTCAAGTGGCAATATTTTTCCCTTCCTTTTGTGGTTACTAGGAAATTCTTGAAGACTACTTCTTTCATATTTTGACTAGAACACATATTCCTATGGTATGGATTTGTATGTGAATTTTTATATTTGTCTTTGTTTTCTGGTCTCAGTATTTTCTATGTCTTTGTTACATTATGCATTTTATGCTTTGTTGTAGTAAGTAACCTGCAACAATTATTTATCTCTTTGATTATAATTTATTTGTCTTTCTACTTTACTCTCATTCATTTCCATATTGGTATGTGTAGAGAAAATAATTTTGTCCTAAGTTGCAAGATATGGGGAAACAAGTATGTATTTATGAAACAGAAACACACAAGAAATGTGACACCTTAAATGAGGGGTTTCTTATTGTTAATGACACCATTAAACAATGCCACAATCCTCAATTAGTATCTATGGGTACAAATACATGCATCAAGCATTTAAACCTTTACATGGCTCATAGGATTAGACTTCATACTAAGCATTGGGCTACTTATGAGAACATGTGTAATTATTGTCATATGCATGCTAGGATCCATGAATCCACAAAAATTTAAATTGGAGGCTGGTAATTTATCTAATTAATAAGGTTGGTTAGGGTCATTTTGCATGGAAGGCACTGATGGGAAGTGAGGATCCAAATTATGTGTGGTCTAGTGTAAGAAATCATGCCAATTTAATTTGGACTTTGTTTGGTTTTTTGTTTCTTGTTTGCTATAAGTTTCCAAGGGAGCCCCCTCCTTGGAGTCACTCCAACAATGGGGGACTCTTGAGGCCAAAGGTCTCCTTTAATCTAAGTTTTAGTGGAATGGATGCTCCTTGGTCCTTCCCCTAGTGAGCTTGCAGACTTCCAATTATATGTTTAGAAGCATCCTCTATTCTTGAACACAAGAATTACAATAATTATTTGGGACATGAGTGTGTGGTAATGTGAGTCACACTGAATGTTTGTTTCATATGTTGATTTTTTGAGTTGTTGGTAAAGCAACATGTAATTTATTTTGGATAAACCTTTGCAATGGTTTATCATTAGATTATATATAGTAAGAGCAATCTTAAAAATAGGTGCTAAAAAAAATGGAACATATATCAAATGGATGTCAATTGGGAACCTAGAACTTAGTTGAGGAAATTGGTCTTTGTGTAGACCTGATGGATCACAAAGAGATTCAGTTTATTCGAAGATTTCTTAGAAACTATGAGGATCATATTTAATGCAATAGGATTTCTATATTTACAATCACTTCAAAACTCCATGAAAATCACTAACAGGTAAGTACTAAAATAGGGGAAATTATGGGGAGTCTTATGGAATTGAAGCAACAATTAACAACCTTGGAAGTAGAATGCCATCTTCTTATAAATCTAGTCTGTAATTTGAGAAAGGGAAATAAATTTGGGGCTTCTAATAAAAAATTACAAATAATTCAATTTTAGGGGAACCAAAGGAAGATGAAATGGTGCACCAGCTTGTTGAGGACATTAAAATAATAAAGCATGGATTTGGCCCTCTATGTACAGGGCTAGAATAAGAAGTTAGTTTTCATGTCCTCTATTTTCAGGTTATTATAATTCTAGGTTTATATTAACAAGAAATGAATCCTTTCATTTGGAATATTTATATGTGACAAATTAGCACAGGTTCGACATAAATCCAACTGAAAAAGGTGCAAAATGTTTCATGTTTAAATTCCCCAATAACCGCTTAAGAGCCTATTTATTAGTTCCACTATAATTCATATGAGGCTAGGTGGATAGGGGCTAGGCCACATGCCTAACACTTCATATTTGCACCCTCAGCTTTGATGTTGGTCGTATGTAATCAACGGGACAGGGGGTCAGGCTACCCACCTATCCCCTCCACCTATGCCTTTACTCTAGTCATGTGGGTTCTCCATATGGCTCGAGGAGAGGGATAACCTCCCGATCCATCAACCTTTGAACCAAGGTTTTTTAGAGGGTCATGTAACTAGGGTCTAGGACCATGTGCCCCACCCCTCCCTCAAATCATAAAATAATTGTTATTTAATCATCGACTAGTTATAATAAGATTCAACGTGTAGCCCAAAAATTTGATAGTATGTTTGAAACTGGTAGGTTGTGTGGTCAAATCTAGTAGAGTTCAGCTGGCCCACCTGCCTAGTTTTGGCATAGTTCCTAAGGGCCATGTGGCACCCTCTCATTAGGCCATGTGGTGCCTCATGATCGGTCCACACAAAAACTCCACCACCAATAAAACATCACCATTTGTCCCCGTATGACCATGCCACCTATCATCACGTGATTGGCCCACCTGTATGCAGTACATAACAATAAAATACTAATGTCAGTGCCACGTTACCTGTAAAGCCTTCCTAATCAACAACCCAATCAACCTTGCAAGTCAATTTTTTAATTATTTATTAAAAAATTTAGAACACAATAAATTTCGCATACAGTGTCGGATTGAGACAATTCAAGAGGTGTTGGAATAAAAATGATGAGCACTATGATTTGGTGCTAGTTCCAATCGATTTTGAGCACTTTGAGTTATGAGCATATTTTTTATCCCCACAATAATTCCTCCCACAGGAAGATTTTGTACCACCAAAATTCTGTTTTTACTCAGCACATAACTGAGGGTACAACTATTGCATTTTCCTAATCTCAATCCAACTTTATTTACTTAGATTGGTACCTTTGAACCCGACTCGATGATACTCCACATTTCCACTGCGTGAAGTCTTGATTCTCCTGTCAAGAATTGTATTTTCTTGGAACTCATCTAAATATGCAAGATAAAAATATTCAATAGATGGAATGTGAACATTCTCTTCATGATCATCAATCATTGGAGGCTCAACAACAAAAATATTCAATAGATGGAATCTGAACATTCACAACAGAATAAACTTCCATATAAGGTGGAAAATATAATTGGAAAGCATTTCTACCAATCTTCTCCAAAATTATGAAAGGACCATATCTGATTGGCTTGATATTCTTACCTTCACCTTGAAGTCTTTCCCTGTTGATATACAACCAAACTTAATATCCCACTTTGAAATCATGATCAACTCGATGCTTGTCATTCATGGCTTTCTACTTCACTTTGCTTTTCTCAAGCTACTTTGTACTCTTTAGCGCACTAGAATTTTTTTCAATGAAACTCTTTGCCTTGTCCACATCACTATGTCCATCTACTGCAATATATTTACCAAATATGAAATCCAAAGGAGACTTTGGAAAATAACCCAAATAAGATCCAAATGGAGATACTTGCATAGATGAATGATTGGTACGATTGTAGCCATGTTGGATGTAACGAAAATGGTCATCGCAACATTTAGGATGCTTACCATAATATCCAAGAAATAGATGGACAATTTTTCTATTTACCACTGCTCTCTAGTCATAGGTTTGTGTATGAAACACTTTCATTCATGCGAGGCCAATAACAATACCTTTGAATTTGTGCGACTGTTTTTCCTACACCAAAGTGACCAAAAATAAGATAAGTGGGGGATTCCCTTATGACATTGAATCTTTCACCTTGTGGAAAACATAGCCTTCCATGATGATACAAAAATTTATTATGAACATGATAATCCAACTCTTCAACTTGATTTCCTTGAAGAAAAATTGCATACCCATCTTTAAAATCGTCATCTTGAGCATATTGTTAAGTATAACTTTCATGCATGATTGAGTTATTCTTAAGAATGACAAATTCATTTACAATATTCCTTAACAACATATCAACAACTTTGTTATATATACCTTCCTTGTACTTGATTACCAAATGAAATTGAAGTAGAAATCCCATTGACTTGAAATGTCTACCTTGTTGTAGCTTGGTTTGTAATTGTAAATATTGTGAAGGTTGATGGTCAGTATGAATAATTATTTCTTTACCCATCAAATAATGCTTCCATTTTTCACACTTTGTACTAAAGAATAAAACTCTTTATCATAAGTTAGATATTTAATTACTGCATTGGTAAATATTTTAGAATGATAACCAATAGGCTTACCATGTTGCATTGGGACTTCTCCCATGGAATAATCACTTGCATAAATTTGAATCCCAAATGG
Organism: Pinus tabuliformis; assembly: GCA_031772625.1. Classification (NCBI taxonomy): domain Eukaryota; kingdom Viridiplantae; phylum Streptophyta; class Pinopsida; order Pinales; family Pinaceae; genus Pinus; species Pinus tabuliformis. The sequence goes on from CM062804.1 coordinate 1,047,868,187, forward strand.
TTGCTTAACATATGGAAGTGAAAGAATTGGTGTTGTATAGATTTTCTCTTTCAATTTATCAAAGGCTTTATGTTTCTTTTCTCCCCACTAAAAGACCTACTCCACACTTGTCGAAGCATGTAGTGGACTTGCAATAGATGAGCAATAAACTTTCTCCAATATTGGGATGCTCCCAAAAATATCCTAACTTCTGTTACATTGTTGGGTTTATGCCAATTCACAATGATTTCAACTTCTGAGGGATCAATCTTTAATTCACCCCGTCCTACAATATGAACCATATAAACCAAAGAGGTTTTCCCAAATTCACACTTAGACATATTCAAATAAAATTTCTCTTTCTTTAAGACATCTAAAACTTGTTTCACATGATTGACATGCTCATTCCAATTCTTATTGAAAATAATAATATCATCTAAGTAGAGTATGAAAAAATCATCAAGGAATGGTCTCAACACACCATTCATAACTCTCATGAATGTTGCAAGTGAATTGCAAAGCCCAAATTACATAATTAACCCATTCAAACAAAACTTATTTTGTATTGAAAGCATTCTTCCAAATATCACCTTCAGCAATCCTGATATGATGATAATTGTTTCTCAAATCAAACTTAGTGAAATAGATGACATCCTTTAATTTTTCTAGAAAATCATTAGTACGAGGAAGAGGATAACAATTATTTAAGGTGATTTTTCCAAAGCTATAAAATCCACACACATGCACTGTACCATCCTTCTTTGCAACCAAGACAATAGGAGACCCACAAGGAGATGTACTAGGCCTACTAACCCATTTGTCAAGAAAATCTTGAAGTTTCGTCTTGATCTCTGCATTCTCCAAAACTGACATTCTGCACATGGCAATGTTTGGAAGAGGCGCATCCTACTACAATTGAATCTCATGTTGGATTCCTCTTTTAGGAGGGAACCTTTCAGTTTCCCGAAACATATTATCATATGAGTTAACAACTTCAACCAAATCATGCTTGAGTTTTGAATCACATTCTTGGATACAACAATATCTTTGGGTTTGATCATCAGCAATAAAAAGGTCTTACTAGAATTTACAAGCCTTTTCATTTCACCAATGCTTACAAGAGAAAATATAATATTCTTATGACTTTCTCTAACTATATACTCAATTCCATATTTAAAAATATGATATTTTTTCTCACGATGATAGAATATGGATTTTCATTCATAGAAGTATAGACTCCCTAAAACAATTCCACATATGTCAAGTAGTACAACATCAAGCTCTACTTCATCAATAAAGTTTGCAGTGATGGCGAATTTAAGTTTACATTTTCTTGTCACTTGCAAGTTGGAATTTTCACATATCCAACCCAAAGGGTAAGTTTTAGGATGAGATGTACTTTCTAAGTTTAGTTTCTTGACATTAATAGCTTGAGAAATAAGTTTAAAATGGGATCCACCATCAAACAAGGTATCAACTATGGTATATTTTGTAATGAACCTAATATGGAAAAGCTCAATTCTTTCTTTATCAATCTAAGACTCAATAGGTTTATTAGAAGAACTAGTACTTTCAATAATAAAAAATTATTTCATTCCCATGGCTGTGATTTTGGTCTCGTTCCCTGAAACAGATCCCAGATCTTGTTGAGTTGTTGTAGCAGTATTTTATTTTCCCTTGTCGTTAAACTTCTTTGGTCTCATTTCTGGATGTAGTTTTCAACATTGATCTTCATCATGGCATTCTTTTGAACAGTGTTTATAGGTAGGTTTCTCTCCCTCTTTCTTCACTGTAGCTTTCCTTTTTCCTTTTCATGTAAACTTCCCCTTTCCTTTGTCTCCATATGTGGATGGCTTATTGCTAGTCTCTTGAGGAACATTCTTTCCTTTTGCTTCTAAATGAGTTTCCTGAACACATACTTCATCTAGATTGGTGGGATTAAAGATAATAATTGTATGACTCCAGTAACTATGTAATCCACGTATGTATTTAAAGAGAGTGTCTTTTGAAGATCAATATACACCCAATATTAAAGCTCTTCTTCTAAATTATTGTGTGTAGCTTTGAACACTCTGACCTTTAGCTTGTCTAAAATTTTTCCAATCCATAATTTCATTTTCCATGTAAGCTAATGGATAAAATTACCTTCTTAATCGAGATACACAATCATTCCAAGAAGAGATAATTTTACCACTTTTCTTCAAGTCTTCTTGAGTTCTAGCCTCCCACCAAATGATTGCTACACTTTCCAAATGAAGAGAATCAAGCCGGATATTGGTAACATCATCCTTAATCCTTTGAATACTGCAATAGACTTCATTTTAACAAACCCAGTTATCAAACTTTTCAACATTTACTTCCCCATTGTACATAAGCAATTCAAAATTGACATCAAGCTTTAACAAAGAAGACTTAGTTTGTCCTTTTGGAGATCTTGGAGGAGTATGTTCAGGTGAGGAAGGAGATGAGGATGAAGATGAAGATGGAGGTGGAGGCTGGCTCCCATCACCATTATTACCTTTTGGATTATTTGAACACTCTCCATGCAACCTTGTTGTCCTCTCTTCATACAAAACTTTGACCATCTCAGACATGTCATAAAAATCCTTTCTAAAATATCTCTCATCCTCATACATCATCTCGTTTCCTTCTTCATGTGCCATGCTTGGTGGAGTTTGGGGAGTTTGTGACCTCCTTCTCGTCTTTTCAACTTTAACCTTGTAAGCATGAAGAAAACACTTGCAAACACAATCAAACCTTCAAAACAACCATGCTCTTACCAAACTTATATGAAATAAAAAAATTGAAGGTTTCTTGAAAATGTTTAAAAGAAAATTTATGTCTTGTGGCCAATGGATCAAGTTGAAAAAGCACATAAACTTTGTGTTTTTAGTTAAGTTTTACAGAAATAAAACATAGAAAAATAGACCATGAACAACATCACACAGGAAACAATTTGATTATGGAGTTCACCCCTCCTAGGCTACGTCTTTGGATCCAAATTCCAATGTTGGGACTTTCTATTAATGCCCAAAATGTAAATTCCATCAACATACAATTCTCAAATCACAAAAAATATGTTTTTGTTGTGTCCAAAACACCCAAAAAACCATGTGTAGGCTCTTCTTCAGCTCAAAAAGTCCAAAGAATGATCAAGTTAGGCCCCAATCTCTTTTTCCCTGCTATCTGTCCTACAAAATGACCAAAAATCTAACCAGGAAATGAATCCTTTCTTTTGGTATATCTGAAAGTGACAAATTGGCATGGGGGTGGTGGAAATCCTATTGAAAAAGGTACAGAATGTTGCATGTTTAAAGATGCTGATAAACCGTTAAGCACCTATTTATTAGCACCCCTTTTGGTCATATGGCACCAACTAGCTAGGGAATGGGCCATGCACCCACCCCTCTAGCTCTCCAGCCTCCTCTTCGGTGTTGGTAGTATGTAATCAACAGGACCAAGGGTCAAGCTAACCACCCGCCACCTCTGCCTATGCCTTTGCATTGGTCATGTGGGTTCTCCATATGCCTTAGGGTTGGGGCTAACTGAGCGACCCCTCCAAATTTGCGGTAGAGTCGTGTGGACGATTGTGTAACTAGGAGCTGGATCCATGTGCCCTACCCCTTCTACAAACCATAAAACAATTTTTATTTAAATATAAACCATCAACTAGTTATCATAAGATTCAAAATTCAGCCAAACAATTCGATGGTCTATTTCAAATTGGTAGGTCATGGGGCCGAATATGGTGGAGTTTGATCAACACACTCACCTAATTTTGGCACATTTCTTGAGGTCCATGTGGTGCCCTCTCATTGGGCCACATGAAACCTTATGATTGGTCCACACAAAAACACCACCACCAATAAAACAACGTCATTTGTCCCAGTATGGCCATGCCATGTGTGAGTATGTGATTGGCCCACATGTCGACCATATAGCCTATGCACCTACTAATGCCAGTGCCACATCACTTGTATGGCCTACCTAATCAACCATCTAAGTTGACCTTTTAGTTGTTTGTCAAAAACTTCAGAACATGATAGATTTTAGATACAGTGTTGGATTGATGTGATTCAAGCAACGTTGGAATCAGAATGAGGAGAACTACCATTTGGCACAATTTTTGAGTGGTTTTGAGCACCTTAATTTTTTAGCACATTTTTAATCCCCTAGATCAATGCATTCTTACAATTGAGGAAGAAAATTTCAATAAGCATCATTGTAATCAGTCCCAAATTAATGCTTGGAACCTCCTTTATTACCTGTTAAATACCCATTCCTTTTTCAAGACATGTTGTTGCTATTGAAGATGTGTTGAATTTATCTTGAAGTTTGGCGAATCTAGTGTTCCTTAAAATTTGTTGATTACAGGTATTTTAATGAAGCCCATGGAAAAGGGGAAGTTTGAGAGGCGAAGGACACTGGGTTTGATCGAGAACAACTTCCTTCTAAAGATGGAGTGTGTAGGTTTTAACCCCGTACAGAAATTACCTACATACAAATTCTAAAACGCAGAAAATAAACAATTCGAGAGCATAACACATAAAACACATATACGCAGAGATTTTCTCCTAGATCCCAAAACCGAGACTACTAGCTTGATTTTTCATTATGTTCCTTTCAATGTTATAATACATATTTATACATGTTGAAGCATCCAATACCATGGACCAAAAACCATCGCGTCCAATACCATGGACCGAAAACCATTGCGTCCAAAAAACATGTGCGAAAATCATGCACAAAACCATAGGTGGGTCCACCCAACCTAACATAGGGTCTTAAACCAAAAATTTCCCTCAAACCCCCTGTGACCCCCCCGCTACACAATCGACGTAACAAAGGGGGTGCTCCGCCCCCCCTCTAACCCCTCAGTTAACTACATGGGCTAGTTGTGGAAAGAATATAACACAACCCAACATTCTCTCACTTATTGTTTTCTTTCCACAGGGGGCCACAAGAGAGCTTAGTCATTTTTCCAGCCCTAAAATTCCCATTGTTTCTCTACACCAAGAGAACTGCTCAGAGCTCACAGATTTTGTCAATGCATCTACAATATTCTTCAAAGTGTCCACCTTTACCAGCAACACCCTTTTTTCTTCTATCATATCCCTCACAAAGTGATACTAAACATCAATGTGCTTTTTCTTTGAATGATATGCAGGGTTCTTTGCCAAGAAAATTGCACTTTGGTTGTCACGGTCTATCCTTATAGCTTCCTGTACTGACCCCATACTTGAACACAATCTCTACAACCAAACTACTTCCTTGCTTGCATGAGTGGATGCCATGTATTCTTCCTTTATAGTTGATAGTGCCACTATAGATTGTTTCTTACTCATCCAACTGACTGCTCCTCCAAATACGTTAAACACATGCCCACTTGTAAATTCTCTCTGATCCAGATCTCTAGCCCAGTCTGCATCAACAAAGCCATGAATATCCAACAGGCTGTCCAATCCTAGTCTTCCTTGGTAGCACAAACCATCATCATTAACGCCATGCAAATACCTGAAAGCCTACTTCACTGCTTTCCAGTGCTCCCTCCCTGGTTTTGACATAAACCTGCTCAATACTCCCACTGCATGTGCAATGTCTGGTCTAGTACGGACCATTGCATACATCAGGCTACCGACTGCACTTGCATATGGAACATGGGACATGTCTTCTTCCTCTTCTTGTGTCTTGGGACACTGTTCAACAGATAACCTCACACCTACAGGAATAGGAACCTTCACCGGTTTACTATCCTGCATATTAAACCTCTGCAGTATTGTATCGACATACTTCCTTTGGTTTAATCGGAGCTTCCTCTTTGTACGATCTCTTTTAATTTCCATGCCCAAAATATAGATTGCAGCACCAAGATCTTTCATGTTGAATTTGGAGGACAATTGTGTCTTCAAATCTTGGATAATTTCTTTATCAGTTCCAACTAGCAACATATCATCCACATACAAGACCAAATAAATAACATAGTCACCAATTAATTTAAAATACACACAGTGATCTGCTTTGCTTCTGGTGAAGCCAAGTCTCCGTATAAATGTATCAAATTTATGATACCACATCCTTAGTGACCATTTTAACCCATACGGAGACTTCCTTAACTTACATACCAGTTCTTTCTTAGCCTTCACCGCAAAGCCTTCAGGTTGCTTCATGTAGATCTCCTCTTCGAGATCCCTGTGAAGAAATGTTGTCTTCACATCAATCTGTTCTACCTCAAAATCAAAAGTAGCAACAACAAATAAAAGTAATCTAATAGAAGTTACCTTGGCAATGGGAGAAAAAATATCACCAAAATCAATTCCTGACACCTGGGAATAACCTTTTGCTACCAACCAAGATTTGTATTTCTCCACTTTTCCTTCTGCATTTGTCTTTTTTTTGAACACCCATTTGCTGCAAATGGGTTTCTCTCCAGCCGACAGCTCCACCAGATCCCAAGCCTCATTTTTGTGTAAAGATGTCATTTCATCAACCATGGCCTCTTTCTAGAGTTTTCCATCCTCTGAATCCACTATTTCCTTCACAGTTCTGGGATCATCATCAGTAACATACAAAGAAAAATTTGAATAGAAAGTAGATGGACTATACCTTTCTGACTGCCTTCTTTCTCGAACTGATCTTCTCACAGCCGAAGTTTGTGGCTCTTCATCTTCTGATTCCTCCTCTGTTGTAGAGTCTGATTCTTCCTCCTTTAGCTCAAACTCTATCTTCTCAGGTTCCTTTGGTTGGACTTCATGTTTAATAACATCTTTGACCTCTCTGAACACCACATCTTAGTTGTACACAACCTTCCTTGTTAATTGGTTCCAAAGCTTATAACCCTTTAAACCATCCCTATACCCAATAAAGATGCACTTTTTAGATTTACTATCCAACTTGGTTCGTTTCTCCTTTGGAACATGTACATATGCATCACATCCAAATACCCTTAGATGTGAAAGAGAGGGTTTCTTACCAGTCCATACCTCTTGTGGAGTCTTATCCTCCAACGCTGATGAAGGTGACCTGTTGACCAGGTAACATGTAGTATCCACAACGTCTGCCTAGAATTCCTGTCCTAACCCGACACCACTTAGCATGCTTCTTGCCCTTTCCATCAACATCTTGTTCATTCATTTTGCAGCTCCATTTTGCTGAGGTGTATATGGAGTAGTCTTCTGCCGTGCTATACCACACTTCTTGCAAAATTCTTCAAATTCCTTACTGCAAAACTCTCCACCATTATCTGTCCTCAGCGCCTTTATCTTCTTCTCTATCTGGTTTTCCACTAGAGCCTTAAATTCTTTAAACCTGTCAAAGACTTTAGGTTTCTTCTTAAGAAAATATATCCATGTGTTCCTTGAGAAGTCATCTATAAATGATACATAGTACACAGACTTACCCAGTGATGGAATCTTCACAGGTCCAAACACATCACTATGCACAAGCGCTAATATATGTTTCACCCTATTACCACCAGAGGGGAAACTCACCCAATTCTGCTTCTCGTATACACAATTTTCACAAAAATCAAAATCCAGAGAGCTATTACTCATACCTTCTACCATACTTTTACCATGTAGTATTCGAAGGCCCTTCTCTCCAATATGTCCAAGCCTTTGATGCCACAGCATGGTCTTTTCTCCAAAGACCACTAGATTTTTTGCTCCACTTTCAAGAACCACAAAACTATTGCACCCATCAACAACAGTGCTACCTTGCAGCTTTTACAGAGTTCCAATCCGAACTCCCTGCATCAATACCAGTGCTCCCTGAACCATCTTGTAGGTATCCTTCTCGAACACTATTTTTACACCTGCATCATCCAACTTGCTAACAGAAATCAGATTTCTGGCTAATGCAGGAACATGCATAACACTCGAAAGTGTTCTAACCCTTCCACCTTGCAGCTTCAACTTTACTTTTCCACAACCAATGATTCTAGCCTTCCTGTCATCCCCCAAGAAGACATCACCACCATCATATTTCTCATATTCATAGAACCACTCTCTATGGGGAGTGAAGTGAGAGGATGCATCTGAGTCAATCAACCATGCCTCATGATCTACATGTGTACTTGAAGAAGCCAAGTACACATCCCCACCTTCATTTGAGGTGGTTTTCGCCTCTGCAGAAGGAGCCTCATCAGATCCCTTTCCTCTGTCAGGGGCTTTAGATTTACAGTCCCTTTTGAAGTGACCTTCCTTTCCACATTTCTAGCACGCCACCTTTACAGGTTTTCCTGGAGATTTAGATCTCCCTCTAGATTTAGATCTCTCACTCGATGACTTATTTTTGTTTCTATTCTTGGACCATCCTCGTACAGACAAGGCATCACCATTTTGGCTCTCCATATTTTTCCGTCTCATCTCCTCCATCAGCAAGGCTGAGACTACTTCATCAAACTACAAGGTAGTTGCATTGCTACCTATTACAATAACTAGATTATCCCACGAATCTGGTAGAGAACACAACAAACTGATGCACTTATCTTCATCTGAAATTTTATTATCAACAGATGCTAACTAACTTACTACAGTATTAAATGCATTCAGATGCTCTGTCACTAAGTGTCCATCTTTCATCCTCAGGTTATACAGCTTTTTCCGTAGGAACAATTTATTCACTAGAGACTTAGATTGGTACAAAGTCCCTAACTTGTCCCACAAAGCCTTTGTTGTAGCTTCCCCTGATACATTCAGCAATACTGAATCTGAGACACAAAATCATATTGTGCTCTTTGCCTTCAAATCCAAATTCTTCCATTCTTCAGCAGACACTCCCGTTGGTTTAGTACCCGAATCTACCACGATTCGCCGATCTTTATCCACCAATAGATCCTCCAACTTGATTTTCCACAACTCAAAACTCTGACCATTAAATTTCTCAATGTCTATCTTTCCACTACTTGCCATCTTCTTTCACCACCAGAATCGATCTCACAAATCTACCATAGGCTTGAGCGAAACCCCTCAGCAACAAAGGCGTCCCCTTGAAGCCAAATCTACTCTAATACCAAATGTAGGTTTTAACCCCGTACAGAAATTACCTGCATACGAATTCTAAAACACAGAAAATAAATAATGCGAGAGCATAACACATACAACACATATACACAGAGATTTTCCTCTAGATCCCAAAACCGGGACTACCAGCTTGATTTTTCATTATGTTCCTTTCAATGTTATAATACATATTTATACATGCTGAAGCATCCAATACCATGGACTGAAAACCATCGGGTCCAACATCATGGACCGAAAACCATTGCATCCAAAAAACATGTGCAAAAATCATGCACAAAACTATAGGTGGGTTCGTCGAACCTAACATAGGGTCTAAAACCAAAATTTTCCCTCAAACCCCCTGTGACGCCCCCACCCCCCATCCCCGCTACACAATTTGGGCAACGAAGGGGGTGCTTAGTCCCCCCTCTAACCCTGCGATTAACTACGTGGGCTAGTTGTGGAAAGAATATAACACAACCCAACAGAGTGTTAGACTTTCCCCTATTGCTAGGTAGCTATGTCTCCATTGACATGCCGTACTTTTGATGGTTATGTGCACAATTTTTCATATGCATAGAATGAGAGAAAAAATAGTAACAAGAGCCTCTATATGATGTAGTGGACCCAATCATAAGTTGAGGCTCTTTTCAGCATTAGCTAGTTTCTATTTTTCTAGACTTGATTTTATATTTTCAGAGAAGTTCTCTTGTGTCAATTGTTGTGGCTTTTTCTAGAATTAGAATAGCTACTATTTCATCCTTTTTAATATTTTATGAGGGAAATTATACCTAGGAGGTTGCACATGATTTTATTTGTTAATTAATCTAGTTTTTGGGTTCTTCTATCTCAATAACCTCTAACTATTCTTGGTGCACTATACTAGATTAAATTTAGGTTTTGAGGTTCACCTCAAAATTTAGGGTTTCTAAATTTATGATCCCTTCATTTTCACTTGTGAAAGAAGGTAGGGTGGGTGATTGCATTTATTCTACTTTGAGATGAAAATTTGTGTTTTTCCCAGTTAATAAAATACATATGCAGGATTTAGAATTCAAATGTTTGTACTTGATGTTCATCATTTAAGTTTGACGTGTCGGTGGTTATGACATTCAATTTTTATTTATTTATTTATTTTATTGGTGCTTAACTTTTAAGCTTCCTAAAGCTTATGGTTTAAATTATCAGTGCAAGATTTGATTAAAATATGAAATTTATCACTTCCCAAAGGTGTACTCTGATTTTTTGTTGAATGTTTACCATTGTCACTTCAACCCCACTTTCATTTGGTTTCTATGTCATTTGTGAACACTTTCTCATTTTAGGGATAGTATGTTGCAGGAAATATTTTATATTATTACATATTCTACATTTGAGTTCCATTAACCCATTTTGGTCATTTTTACATTAATGCAATTTCATATAATTTTTGGATATTGGAATGAGACTATTTTTTCCTTTCTGTGGCAACTTCATTCCTTGTTCTTATTCTAGGTACCTTGTTTATAGAGTTGAATATATTCCTTGTTTAGGTTTGATTTTGAAATGTTTTTTAAAGGGAGACTTGTTGGTCTATCCATGTGACATTGGGTCTTGGAAATTAATACAACCACAATAGCTAACAACATAGGGAGAAAGAGATATGTCAACTATGTTGCGTTGAAATAATTTTGGGGTTATTTTCATTCATATCAGGGCAACAATAAGTCATACTAAATGAAATTAACAATGTTGTGGATAACAATATTTTGGCTCTTTTCATTGGTACGAAGGTGGAAGGCATACATCAAGTGCGATTAATTGCTTATGCAAGTATGCATTCCATATTACAACTATAGGGATAATAATGCTTGCTACTTAGAAAATCACCATTTTTAGGATACCATTACCATGGAATTTACAAATTGAGAATTTGAGATCACCCTCACAAACCAAAGAAAAATGGTTCAACATCATTCTATGTAATAAATATGTTATATATTGTGCCACATGAGATTAGTCATGATTAAATAGTATTGGAATATTTATAAAAGAGGAGGGATTTAATTAATTTTGGGACTTTCACTCCTTGAATTTCACCTTTTTATAACATAATCATCTTCATATTATTTTTGAAGATCACTTTTCTATCACATTGATGACAACAACTAGTTTCTCTGCGGTCTCTTGAGCAATCTTTTATATTGAAATTTCAAACCCTTACTAGTTACAACAATAAAAATGTTTTGGAAAGAGAAAAGTTGTTTTTGTATACTTGTGTGGATATGGTCTAAAATATTTGAGAATTTGGATTTGGGTGAATGTATTTTCAAGGAATCTTTGAGTGGCATTTACTATTAAATGGGAACTTAAACCATTATTTTTTCAAAAATCTATGGAGGATCAACTGACATGGAACAAGTTGATTTCCCTACTATTGAGTAGTATATAAGATGAATTTCGTGTATAATTCCAATACTATAGATCTGATGACACTGGAAGATTCATTAGGAGAATATAAATGTTGGAAAGCTATAACACTTTACCACAATTGATTTCCAAATGTAAGAAGATCAAATGACTTTGTTTGAGGACCAAGTTGCAACAGATGGAGTATATGTATATATTTCAAGGAAAATTAAAATAAAATTCATTGTTCCATTTATGATATATGGAGTCATCGATACCATCATCAAAAAGTAATGCATGTATAGCTGCAAAAATTTGAGACAAACTGCTCAACTAAAATTGAAAAGCATTACATATGTAAAGGATGAGAGACAAAACCTAACATTCACATAGAGAATGTACAATTTTGAGATGTGATGCAAATCAATAGCTAGAAATTGAAAATATTTCTTGATTTTAGGAGGCCACCCTCTAGAAAACATTCCATACTTTTTGTAACACATAATCCTTAGGGATTTTGATGCCTTGTAATTTATAGGAAAAATATGAAGAGTTAGAATAGGAAGAGACATCGGACATTGGAAGATAAAGACAAAGGTAAATGTTGTTAATAAATTAGAGATACAATCAATATTTTCATTAATAAAAAGAAAAGGAAAATTTTGAATTCGAATTAATGCTCCCAAAAGTGCCCAAGTTATCCTGGCCCTTTGGGGGCACCTATTTGACCCTCCTATTGAGACTATTTATAAATTGACTCTCCTCATTTTTCATCGATTCATATAAAGAATTATCTATGTTCCAACAAAGGAAGATGGAGGAGAAGGCTGGAAATTAGAAGAAGAGGAAAGAGGATTGCTTGGTGTCTTCCCACTTATGGGAGATAATTTTCTGGTTAACAATTATCTTAATGTCTTTTTTTGACTTGATGAATTGTTGAACTCAATATTATCTCATATGGAAAGCTTGCTAGGATTTCCCTTTTGGAGTTTTTCCTTGGTTATTTATGAAAATTTTGGTGTCTCTTGCCTCACTGTTTTACTGTGCTCTCTACTACTGTTGTATTGTTAATGGTTCAAATTTTCTTATGTATAACTACATGATGATGGTAAATTATATACGTAGTTAAAAAATAATAATGTATCATTTCAAGCTATTATATATGAACAAAATTGCTCTACTTTATGTTATACGAGTAAAATTAACAATTGTCTGTATGCATGTTTCAATTAATGGAAAATAAATAAAGTTTATAATTATTCCTTTGTCCAAAGTTTGTCAGTAGTAATAGAGCTAGTGGTAACTCCAAAATTTGCTTCATTATATGACGCATTGTATCACTTTATATTCTCTTCTCTACAAGATGGTCTACATGTAATTTTTTTTGTTCTGAATCCATTTCTTTTTCAATGTGTGAGTAACCATGGTATACACTCTCTTTCCTTCTTGTCCTAAATGGTAACTCTTGCTTGCTTGTTTCCTTAGTTTGGGTATCAGAAGCCCAACACTCTGTATACTCATGCTCATACCCTATTTCAAGTCATTCTACATGCCCTATGTAGCTCATGAAGTGTTTAACTAAGTCTCTGTCCTCATTCTCAACTCTCCTTGTGCAACCCCTCTATATATTAATTTTATTTATTGTAGTTGCATATTAGAAATTGGGTTGCTTGAATTGGGGTTTCTAGAGAGAAATGTGTAGAATTTTGGTGTCATATGTGAGGTTGTAATGGTTTGCCCCCTTTTAGTGCACTTGCGAAATAAGAGACACAAGTTGATCATTTATTTGCTCGTGGGTTGATGAGACAACAATGAATTCTTCTCCTTAGGTTATATGGATGCAAATCCACCCTGTGACAACATTGGTAAAACATTCATTTCCCAGTGACAATGAGTAAAATGATAAAATTTTCGACTTGCGATTCTTGTTTGCGTGGGATGTTTTCTCATTACCAAGGGGGTTTGGGGCTCCCTTGACACAGGAACGATGGGAGGTTTTTTTAGGGAAATAGGTGGTGTGCATGGTGGAGACGGTCCTTCTTGGCAAGCCTTAGTTTGGCATTTAATTCTAGAAGGTTAATGAAATCACATTATTAAATGTTCCTTTCACATGTGTGGCATAATTGGAAATTCTCAAGTCATCATGATTACAGTGTTTTCCCTATTAAAGATGGTATGAGCAGCGTGGTGGGTTATTTCATTTTCATGCTTAGCAGTTGTAGGGTTTCCTAGATGATTTGGATTTCGATTTATGGCCGATTCAGACCTCATTATCCCTTCATGAACAAGGTGGATTATATTTTAAATTTTGTGGGGGGTCCAATAGTGGGGTGTAACTTGCATCAGTGGGGTGTAACCAACACTGCTCAACCAATAAACAGAAGATTCACTCATAATTCACTCATGCATGTCAGATCATAGAAAGACATTGTTGAGATTGGAGTTTAGGGATAGTGTGATATCAATTGTATAATCATCTCAATTATGCACGTGGTGCATGAAATCAAAGGAACTACTATGATGGATTGCACAATTATGGATGAGGAATTTCCCAATTAAATATAGCTAATTCCATAGAAAATCGCGGAAGGAAATAAGAGCTTTGAAGGCAACATATTTGGTTAAGTGTTGACTTGAGCTAGTTTGTGACACATTGAGATAGATTGAGATAGTACAGAGGTTGCTCAGTCTTGGGAAAATAATTATAACCTTCTCATATTTTCTGATTAATGCAATATACAAATAGCAGGGGTTTTTAGTTGTGCCTTTCCCTAGAAAATTATTGTATTATGTGTGATTGAATTCTTTATCTTTTATGCTTCATGATTTCATCGATCAATTATTGTTTCTGCTGATGAGTAGAGTAGATTCAAATCCATTTTTTAGCATATTACAATCTTTAGTTTGAATCTACAAGGAATTTCTGCATAGAGCTACTGGAGATGGAGCATTTAGATGCCCTTCTATGTTTATATGATCAAGGATATTTATGGTATGGTGAGGCACACCTATGGCATTATTACTCATGAAAATAAAGT